>OV121093.1:41095116-42295116 GCA_921293015.1 Phorcus lineatus
CTGTACTGTACTGTACTGAACTATACTATACTGTACTGTACTGTATTGTACTGTTCTGTACTATACGATACTATACTGTACTATATTGTACTGTACTGTACTTTACTATACAATGCTATACTTTGAAGTCATTGATATATTTCTGAGGATTATACGCTACCTTAAACAAACATTTTTCAATTGTAAAATTATTTATGCATACCATTATAACAGTCAGAGGAAATCATCATCAGACATCAGCATGTATGTCATCTGAAATATAAAAAATAAAAGAATTAAAATCGTTTTATGGCATTTACAGAAGGCAATGTTTTCTATATTTCAATATTGCCAGAACTGCTAAATATGTCCGTACGAGTTTGTCAACTGATATGTGGCACATATCTGAAACACGGTTGTTTCACAATTAGTCATGATGAGGAAACGACTAATTATTACAATCAGTTGGTCCTGTCTCTCCCAGCAGTCACAATGATGAAGCTATCAAGCGGATTTGTCATGGTCATCTTGGGAACTTGTGGTATGTTTATGTACCTTTAGTGCTTACCATTATTTAGAAACCTCACTGTTTTACCAAGTTCAAATTACTAATCTAAACTGCCGAGCTAAAGAAAGTATAACAGTTAATAATGTCAAACAAACAAATACCAACGAACGTTTTAATGAAATTTACATACAATAATATGTGCATGACTACTGGAGTGACAATTTATGAAGTGCAACACCTTGAGTGTTCAAATGTGCGGATGTCCCCATAATATCGAAAAACACGTTTTGCACGTGCAGCTACAACATTGTGCATCGTTAGTGACCTCACTGACAGTTAATGTGTACGTGTAACATACAGCTAATGGAAACACACCTTGAAAATGGCCAGGTTAACGATGGAACATCGCGAGAGGGCCATAGGCATGAGCCAAATGGGGGCATCGCAACGCCATATTGCAATGAGGTTTAATTGCACGGCCACAACGATCAATAAGTTGTTACAACGTGTTAGACAGACTGGCAGCACTAAGGACAGGGCAAGATCAGGTCGACCACGAGTCACGACACCCCGCGGGGACCGATATTTACGCTTGCTGCACCTACGTAATCGTACCCTAACTGTGACGTCATCGGCTATGACAGGGTTGAATCATCATGTCAGCCGATGGTCTGTCTCCAGACGACTACGTGCAGGAGGAATCAGATGTCGGCGACCGGTACGTGGCGTGGCGTTGACTCATCGAAATCGCCTAAACAGATTGCGATGGGCCAGAACAGTTTGGCGTTGGCAACTCGGAGAGTGGCAGAGAGTCATGTTCACGGACGAAAGTCGATTTGCACTATTCAAAGCAGACGGCAGAACACGAATTTACAGACGGAGTGGGGAACGGTACGCATCCGATTGTGTACAGGAGGTCCACCCTTTTGGTGGTGGTGGAGTCACTGTCTGGGGTGGCATTTGCGGCCAGGACAAGACGCCATTACACATCGTTCATGGCAACATCAATGCTGTGTACTACAGAGATAACATCTTGGGGCCAGTAGCCCTACCATTTTTGCGTCAACGTCCCCAAGGTACCATCCTGCAACACGACAATGCAAGGCCACATGTTGCTCGTCTTGTGACTACCTTCAAAGGCAGAATGTTCAAGTTCTACCATGGCCTGCTTGTTCTCCAGACTTAAACCCTATCGAGCACCTTTGGGATCACCTTGACCGTGCAATAAGATGCAGAAATAATGTGCCAGTCAACAGAGCACAACTGCAACAGGCTTTGATTGAAGAGTGGAACAGGATTCCAAATGACGTCATACGACGGCTGACATGGTCCATGAGAAGGCGCATTACTGCCTGTATTGATGCCAGGGGTGCCCATACCAGATATTGAGAAACTTTACTTGAGTTATTGTGCCTGTAACATGTGCATTTTGACTTCCTGGAAAATGGTTATTTGTGCTTTTGTTGATTTTGTGACCCCTGACATGTTACACCTGACATTGTTCTGTTACCAACTTTACTTTATTAATGAATTTTATTGATCGTGATGATCATGATTCGTGAGACTCTAATAAACTTTATTTTACGAAAATGCGATTTGTAGTTTATCTTTTATGCCAGTTCAAAATGGGTGTTATACTTTCTTTTGCTCGGCAGTTTAGTTTTCGCTAAAAACAAATAATGATGTGATATTACTAATGCATCAAAGTTCATGATGTGTATTGTATTGATTAAGCAAATCAAATGTTAACATTAGACAGTTTCAAACGCTGAGAAAATGTTAAAAATTTGTCATCAATGGTTAAATGTTCAGTTGCAGCTTCCCGACCCTGTCCGGAGAACTGTAGGAACTCGACCCTCGGAATGTGTAACATAGACACAGGAGCCTGTTTTCGAGGATGTGTACCTGGTTACTATGGAAACACATGCAACATGACGTGTGATGCCAACTGTAAACAGGGAATATGCCAGTGGATAGACGGTTCCTGTACTTGTAAACCAGGATACACGTTCAACAGCGGCTCTTGTGATTCGAAAACAGGTGAGCCTAGTCAAACTAGCGACGATATGCATAAAAAGTATTCATGAATTCTAACTGTCTTGGTTACCTCCTGACTGTTTCAAAAGCAGGATTCCAATGTGTAAAGGTGTCAAAATTGGCCCACGCTATAGTCATGCATGAAAGTAGGCTGCTAACAGGCTATTAGATATGGGCGTGTACACAGGACCGTTAAACAGTTGGTTGTGGTGGTTGTTGCAAAGAAAAAATTACTGTGAAGGTGAATCATAACAATGTGATATTGTGGTCTAATTAGTGCCTTTTCATGAGAGCTTTGTAATTTTGCGTTGACGGTTTTATTTTGCTCCCCTTTTGAGTTTTTTGCGGTTTTGCTTCGAATATATATTGCGATTCGCAGTTCGAAGGACAACCCCACGCTCAAACCCTGTGTATCTACCCCCCCGAAACCTGGCACTACAACTAGGGAGAATGGCTACATGTGTTTATTGTACAAAAAAGGTAGCCTAACCCTGGATTAAAGCTCTCCCCCATACTGGTCGAACACCCAGCCACAATGACTGAAACAGCAGTGGACCCAGCTGCCGCTCCTTGGAGGGTTGCCCTGTCCAAGAGTGTCTGTGAGGCCGTTCTTAGCCTCTGAGATGTAAACCTCACGAATTGTTAGCCCAGCATTGTCTACTAGTCTGAACAAGCGGAGTACTACTAGAAGTGGTGTAAGGATGGGAATGGGAGGTGGGGACGGCCTCAGTGGGACGCCTGCGGGGCGCTTTCCTCCTCCATGCAATTCCAAGCGAGGAAGCGTTTGAGATCCGGTGGTAGATGGATGGTATCAGGTCGGCGACCGACCCTGTAGTGTGCAAGAGTTGAACCGAGACATTCTACTCCTGATAAACAGGTCTTGTGTGGAGGTCAGGTTACCCAACACTGCTGCCACTTACACAGTGTAAGAAAGGCTTTTAGGGACCTGTCTATGTTCACCGATCTCTTGGAATAAATGCTTCAAAAAGGCAAGATCTAACAAACGCAACACGTGCTTCCGTAAGTTAAAAAGCCAGCCCTGGCGCGTGAACAACTGGGTGACAAAGACGCTTTGCTTTTCAAGAACGGAAGGCGAATGGTCGAGAGCGAACCCCTCGTCCCGATACATTATTTTATTACTCTCCCGTTGAAGATACCGCCGTTTAATAAATCTACAAAGTTATTACACATTGTGTAATAACATCGCGTGTTGATTGACGTCACATGACGTCACAATCGTTAAACATGACGTCACAATGTTAGCGAGGCAACGACAATGGCTATCCTGGCGATCTGTATGATTTTTCTTTGATATAATTCAGCGAGTAATAAATAAAATACTAAACTCAGTCCCGTATTATTACATTTTTATGAAACTCGTGAATTGTATCGGTATCTAACTCGCTTTCGCTCGTTAAATACCAAACCATACACTCGTTTCATGAATATGTTATTAAACGGGACGTCGTTTAGTATTCTCTATTTACAACTGCATAATTCTTTGGCGTCACTGAGAACACGATAGCAATGATATGAAGTCATAGTGTTGATGACGTAACAATGCCTATTTATTTATCTATATATAGAACCATTTCATCAGAAAGTCTCACAAGAATGATGTTGTTTCTGTTATTCTGTTATTTACGTGTTTTAGCCTCTGTAAAACACAACATATATTTCTTGAAGAAAATCGGACCTTTGAAGCCGTGACTGATACTTCGTTGACGTATACTCTGAGAATTTGGCCACTGTCGTTCTCGCTTTCGATCGTTTAATACTTAATCATTAACTCGTTAAATAAAAATAGTATTCAGTGGAAGATCGGTTAGTATCCTCTATTTATTTTTAAAGGTTAGATTTTATTTAAACTTTGTTATCAATTCTTCAGCATTGTCCCCGTCATCTTACTCCCAGACAGTGAGAACGGGATGATTGAACCATGGAACGAGACTGTATCTTTATCTACTTGTCTTTTAGACGTTTTACCTCTTCTGATCGGGCTCTTGTACCTGTATTAGTCTCTGCTGTTGTCATTTCTTTCTTTAACACAAAACACTTTTGTACCAATTTAATCTTGCTGTTTTTCTCTGGATATGAATAGATATATAGATAAGTTTTATATAGCGTCTACCTTGTCTAGGTGCTTGAGTTGCCTCGCCATACTTTAAAACCGAGCGAATATACCATCCACATAGACATAGACATTCTCAGTCGATATTATTTAGAAAGCCCAAAATAAACAAGGAGCGAGCGTGTACCATAAACTAAACACAATTCAGCTCTAATAAACTTCAATGGTGATTTGCTCACTACTCGACGTATCGAAATAATTGGTTTGTACATTTGTATGTATACGTATTTGATTAAAATATACACTTGGAAGAAAGTATAGCAACAACCAACACTTTTGCAGTATTCTGTGAACTACTATAAACGACAGATACTGTAAATTCTAAATATAAAAATGCAACAGTACAGTTCTTCCGGGATACGTGTATGGCAAATGGTAGTGACGCAGCCCCTCATTCAAAACATATTTCAGGATGAACGAACAGCACTTTTCCTCTTCCATTTTATGCTCAGTGTTTAAAAACTGACCCAAGACTATGCAGACGATTTTCGAAGTGACTCATTGATATTAAATTACAGTTTGATTGTATGTGTCTCTAGCTAATACATCAAGTGCTTTCGCAAAGCAATTCAATAGATGGATGCATTAATAAAGACTTAAATTTCATGAAATATTGATTACAAAAGTCATTGCAATTTAAAATGTATTAGTTTTAACAGCAATCTGTTAAGGATGTTCTGTACCTGTTTATAAACGGATAAGGGATTTTTGTATCTATCCATACTCCAAACAACCGAACAGTAAAGCCCATGACTATGCAGCATTTACCATTCTATTGTCACCAGATGCTGAATGTCGTTCCAATGACCATTGTTTGAATAACAAGTGCGTATCAGCTGGCAGAAGGAATTGTTTGGAAGGTTGCAAACCTGGATGGTTTGGGGAGTTTTGTCAGCAACCTTGCTCTCCTAATTGTGCTTGTGACAAAGAGTCAGGGAACTGTACAAGCTGTATCCCGGGATGGTATGGAGAAGAGTGTGGGTCTCGCTGTAGTAAGGGATGTGTGGACAAGAAATGTGACAGAGTGTCAGCGATCTGTACCAGCTGTAACCCTGGATGGTATGGAGAAACATGTGGCGCACTCTGTAGTCAGGGTTGTCTGGACAAGACGTGTGACAGGGTGTCTGGAATCTGCACAAGCTGTAACCCAGGATTGTATGGAGTAGAATGTAGGTCAACCTGTAGTCCAGGTTGTGTGGACAAAAGGTGTGACAGGGTGTCTGGAATCTGCACAAGCTGTATCCCTGGATGGTATGGAGTAGAATGTGGGTCAACCTGTAGTCCGGGTTGTGTGGACAAAAGATGTGACAGGTTGTCTGGAATCTGTGCCAGCTGTATCCAAAGCTGGCATGGAGTAGAATGTGGGTCTCGCTGTAGTCAGGGTTGTTTGGACAAGAACTGTCACAGGAACGGCACTTGTGTTGGAGGGTGTACGAGGGGCTTCTATGGAGAAATGTGTGAATCTACATGCCCAGAGGATTGTGAGGATGGTCAGTGTGACACTTATGGAGCTTGCATTACGTGTAGGTCCGGATTCTACGGAACTTTGTGTCGCCAGACATGCAATGCATGTACAAATCAAGTTTGTGAAATGATAACAGGAGAATGCAAAGACGGATGTGAGAGTGGCCTCTATGGTTCCTTCTGCAACCTGACGTGTAAGCACTGTGAAGAGGGCAACTGTGTCCAGGACACTGGGGAATGTATACTCAAAGGTACAATATCAAAATGTATATAATTGTAGAACATCGTGCACATTTTCCATTAAAGTAAGGATGTATTACCATCAAATCGTGGTATAACTGATTTCTTGAAGTCACAAGCTCATTATTGTTGATTGTGGCGCACAATTTCGACAATGTGTTGAATAATCTCAGTTTTTTTTTTATTAAAGAAGTACTTAACATATTACCATCATCTTTTGATGTAGAGCGATTTCTTGCAGTAGCAAATCAGATCTCATTTGTAATGTGTTTTCAGAGGAAAAGGGAGAGAAGTGGAGTGCAGTGCAGTCCTGGGTTGGTGGGGGTGTGGCTATCGTCATCATCATCCCCGTTGCGCTGGGGGCGTTCTACATGTTCCGTCGTTTGAAACGGTAAGTTTCCAGACCAGACCAGCCCCACTCGACCCCATCCAAGGCTTCATTAGGTGTTAGGATAGTACAGCTAGGCCAGTGGAAGTAGTTTCCGAACACTTTTTGTTAATCCAAACAATACCCCATCCCCAACATTAGGATTTATGTAGTAACTAATTACCCGGTGCCGAGCGGTTATGGCAAATAAACTCGCGAGGGCGTAGCTCGAACCGAGTTTATTACCATAACGCGAGGCAATTGGGTCATTATTTGGCTTAAACTCCCTCAGAAGACTCCTCAAATAATCTTACACTTGATTATTCATATATAAGGAATTTCAAAATGTTATACTTTTACACTTTGCGGGTCGATGTTTTCTGACCGAACAAGTCCAATAAAAGTTTTTTTTTAAATTCCTGATTTAGGTTTTAAAGCTAAACACTAGATCCTTCACATCAAAAATACACAAAACATATCACCTATAAATATATACAGGGGAAAATCAGTGTAGACATGACACAACAAAAGTACCTCAGCCGATATGGATCCTCGTCAGCTCAAGTGGTAGAGCTAGTTGCTAGTCAACGGATAGATCCAAGGTTCGAATCCCTCTTACGCGCTGATAAATGTTTCAGCTTGTTGAAATTTCTAAATTTAAAAGTTCATTTGTTTGTAAACATAGAACGTCTCATTACCGACCATGGTAGATAACCAACCTGCGCACATGGTTATTATGGCATATAACCTTAAAATAAAACAAAAGAAATAACTTCCAAAGGGGTGTAATAGAAGTTCAGTTGTTAGGTAGTAATGCTGGGCCAGTTGAAGTACTTTCCGAAGACCTTTTATTACCAACTCAACTCACCCAATCCCCCAACACCATAACCCTACATTAAGCATTTATTTATTGAAAACTGAAAATATTTTGTTACTCACCCAACCCCCGCCCACACCACCCCACCCCACCCAAACCCAACCCAATCCCCGCCCACACCACCCCACCCTAACCAAACCCAAACCCCGCCCACACCACCCCACCCAAACCCAACCCAACCCCCGCCCACACCACCCCACCCAAACCCAACCCAATCCCCGCCCACACCACCCCACCCTAACCAAACGCAAACCCCGCCCACACCACCCCACCCTAACCAAACCCAACCCCCGCCCACACCACCCCACCCCACCCAAACCCAACCCAAACCCAACCCATGCCCACAGTAGGCTTCAGTCGGAGTTAAGTAGTTAAGTAGTTTCTGAAGACCTTTTTTTCTTATCGATTAAGCTGTAGAGATATTGCGCTTGATATTAATACAGCTGACGGACATACCCCATGTCATACTCTAAGCCAATTCGGCCCTTATAAAATGTTCCACGTTTGTTCATATATACTGTAAATGGTTGCACTATTTTATATAATAATGCAGAAATTATATTTTCTCTGCAGGATGAACGGCGTCGTTTACGACATCGTGAAGTGGAGGAGACCTTCTCCCTCTGCTGGAGAAGATGTGAGACCAGGTGTCGGTCCTGGGTACATTGAACTCGAAGATGAGATATCAATACATCCTCCAAGGGTCTGTCCAATCCACAAGGCCAGACAAACCAGCTACATCGAACCTCAACACAGTGGCGGTTCCGGAAACAACATTCAAGTACAGCGCAAGTTGCAGACTGCTGCATTGTCTGATCAACAGGAAGAAGAACAACAGGCGGCAGCTGTCTCGCCTTCATACGACGTTCAACAACGCTCTGATGAGTCGCATGATAGGCCAGACAGTTATGTCTTGCCTAATTACTGCGAGGTTAACGAAGAGCTAATGGCTACACTCCCACAAGCACCTCAAGGAGCAGAAGCACCCGCTCCTGTAGTAAACTACTCCTCATTCTCTGTTGTAGCTGATGTACATGCACAGCATGAACATCGTAATGATGGCAATGCTGACCTGAACATTCCCCTTATTGCGGACTGTTTCGGTCCCACTGAGACTGAAGACTCGCCGCCAGACGACGAACCACGACCTGATGTTGAGAACTATGAGCATCCATTTAAAAATCATTATACGCAGTTTTAGTATTGTATTCATGGATTAGAATTTGGTGATATTATTTTTTAAGGAATTATTTTGGGAATTTACACCACACACCACATGTGAATAAAGCAAAGTCCGAACCCTGCATTAATCAGCGTACTTTGTCACACTTCAATGGTTGGTAATGTATTGTGTTTAAGTGTTTATACATGCGAGGTAGTTGCTCGTTATGAGTTTAAGGGATCTATCTAGACTTCATGACCTACAAATGCAATGACACTATGTACAAATTGGTTTGAGATCATAGAATTTGAATTGATGTGTGATTACCAAATAAATGAACAAATGTTTTGAAATCACTCAAAGTATTACTTTGGAGAATATTGTCGAACGTAAAGCATGCAAACTGTTTATTAGATAGAGATTTCAGTGCACTTTCAGTTTTTGTTTCCTTATTTATGTTATGTTGAGTGTCTGTCATATCATCGATGTTTAATTTTCACTTCTGTTTTCCTTGTTATGTAGCAAAATAACAGACTAACTGACATTAATCAATCAGGAAAGCTTCTCTATAGTATTTCCTGATATGTTTGCAACCCGTTATGAGAGGCGGAATGATTTGTTATCTTCATATGAAATTATTTACTAAGTGCAAGTAGGTGATTTGCTAATGACAAAGGTATATGCAAATTCTTCAATTCTCTGAATTAATTTCAAGTCTAGTGCTAGTACCTGGTTAACTACTCGAAATTAGGTAATGAATATCTCGGCATGGCTGCAGTACATCGTAATGAGGTAATGAATATCTCTGCATGCCTGCGGTACATCGTAACGAACTAATTAATACATCTGCATGCATGCAGTACATGGTTACTAGGTAATGAATATCTCTGCATGCCTGCAGTACACGGTAACAAGGTAATCAATATATGTGCAAGCCTGCAGTACACAGTGATATGGTAAACCATATATATGCATGTCTGCAGTACCTGGTAACGAGGTAATCAAACTATACGCATGCCTGCAGTTGACGGTGACGATTTGATTTATGAATCCTGCATGCCTGCAGTATGCGGTATTGAGATAATCAATATCTCTGCATGCTTTAAGTACCTTGTGATGATTTAATAGATATTTTGCATGCCCGAAGTACAATTAAATAGATATCACTCCATGCCTGATGTACACGGTTGTGCAAGTGCGTTTAAATCCTTCACTTTTCATATTCCTGTTGAGAAGTTGATTAAAGTTTCAAGTATCATTGACAAGGTCATACAAAACCGCCAAGCTGCGTTTCAGTTTCAACTCATTCGATACATCTACCGGGTTGTTGTAACATGTTCAATAGTGAATCTTCGTTGTCATACTTCCTTATTTGTCCTTGACTCAGTCAATACGTTTTGTAGCTTTGTTTTTTCAACTTCATGATAAATGTTGTGTGCAGTTTCGTACCGGTTATAAATCCTGTGTCAGAAACCTTTAAGACTTATATTTTAAAATATTTTCCATAACTGAAACATATTTAGTAGACTGTTGATTTTTTAACGAAATGGATTTTGATAAACTGATAGAAATAGACACTTTTGGGATGATCGCTTCACGCCTTCTACGTGATTGACAAGTCAAAATTATGTATTAAGTAGATTCATACCCCTCATGCACCAATGAATTATTTTCCACTAAATTTGACTAAATATATGTTTTATTGATCTTGGATTATCATTAATGTTTTTGAAGTCAGACGGTTTGTCCCAATTAAATTTAATAACAAAGCAAACCCAATCTCTTTCATTGTGATACATATTGATAAATGATTTAAGAATCATGTCAACAGTTAAAGAATTAATTCTCTGTCCTTCATAATGAGTTCACAAATGTTATCTTCTTATTGCTTTTAAATGGTAATCACATATGTCTATATATCATGTATATTTCTTTATGGTAGTTGTATTTACAAGCGAAAGAGGAAAGATTCGATTTACCTTCGTACATGACTATTGACGTTCTTGTGACTCCGATATTTTCAAAATGGCGTATGTAGCTGACCCAGATAACAACCAGGTATGATTCAGGTACACACAGGCCTCAGTGCACAATACCCCCGATCGTTGTGTCAGTGCAGCGTCTAGGCTGTTATCGTTTCAAGTGGCATGCACAAGTATGCATTACACGTATGGGGAGAAGGACTAGCGGGTCGTTGCACGCAAATATTATCACACTTAGGTTTAGCTTATTGCCATACTTTGATATTACACCAGGACAATTCAAGTAGCATGAGGTCGTCTTAATTTTGTAATCAAAGGGACCCTTGTCATTAATTCATGTACGCCCTTGGAAGGTTACACAATGTTTTAGAAATATCTGTTAATTGTTGAACAAAATGCTCGTTTCAATTTACGAACCAAGTTTATTTTGATAGTATCATATAAGAGCACGAAGGGGTGCAACGTTTACCATGTTTAAAGATTCACTGACATAGATTGATGTTGACAACGCTCAAGTGCGAACTGAGAACTACAGCAACAACCCCAGTGACTAATTTTTCACGTTTTTTTGAGAAAAGTAAATATATTTCTTAACTCCTTCTTATTCCATATTGATGGCATTTCAAATCACAGAATATTAACATTAAAAGACATAATTTACGTTGGTACTAAATTGGTACTCATTTGAGTGTCACACACACTTAGCTTAAAGGGCCGTTAAACAGTTATACACATTACAGTGAACTAAACTAGTTAAAGGACAGTTAAACAGTTATACACATTACAGTGAACTAAACTAGTTAAAGGACAGTTAAACAGTTATACACATAACAGTGAACTAAACTAGTTAAAGGGCTGTTAAACATTTATACACATTACAGTTAACTTAACTAGTTAAAGGGCCGTTAAACAGTTATACACATTACAGTTAACTTAGCTAGTTAAAGGACAGTTAAACAGTTATACACATTACAGTGAACTTAACTAGTTAAAGGACAGTTAAACAGTTATACGCATTACAGTGAACTTAACTAGTTAAAGGGTCGTTAAACAGTTATAAACATTACAGTGAACTAAACTAGTTAAAGGGTCGTTAAACAGTTATACACATTACAGTGAACTAAACTAGTTAAAGGACAGTTAAACAGTTATACGCATTACAGTGAACTTAACTAGTTAAAGGACAGTTAAACAGTTATACGCATTACAGTGAACTTAACTAGTTAAAGGGCCGTTAAACAGTTATACACATTACAGTTAACTTAGCTAGTTAAAGGACAGTTAAACAGTTATACACATTACAGTGAACTTAACTAGTTAAAGGACAGTTAAACAGTTATACGCATTACAGTGAACTTAACTAGTTAAAGGGTCGTTAAACAGTTATAAACATTACAGTGAACTAAACTAGTTAAAGGGTCGTTAAACAGTTATACACATTACAGTGAACTAAACTAGTTAAAGGACAGTTAAACAGTTATACGCATTACAGTGAACTTAACTAGTTAAAGGGCCGTTAAACAGTTATACACATTACAGTTAACTTAGCTAGTTAAAGGACAGTTAAACAGTTATACACATTACAGTGAACTTAACTAGTTAAAGGACAGTTAAACAGTTATACGCATTACAGTGAACTTAACTAGTTAAAGGGTCGTTAAACAGTTATAAACATTACAGTGAACTAAACTAGTTAAAGGGTCGTTAAACAGTTATACACATTACAGTGAACTAAACTAGTTAAAGGACAGTTAAACAGTTATACGCATTACAGTGAACTTAACTAGTTAAAGGGCCGTTAAACAGTTATACACATTACAGTGAACTAATCTAGTTAAAGGGCCGTTAAACTGTTATACACATAACAGTGAACTAAACTAGTTAAAGGGCTGTTAAACATTTATACACATTACAGTTAACTTAACTAGTTAAAGGGCCGTTAAACAGTTATACACATTACAGTTAACTTAGCTAGTTAAAGGACAGTTAAACAGTTATACACATTACAGTGAACTAAACTAGTTAAAGGGCTGTTAAACATTTATACACATTAAAGTTAACTTAACTAGTTAAAGGGCCGTTAAACAGTTATACACATTACAGTTAACTTAGCTAGTTAAAGGACAGTTAAACAGTTATAAACATTACAGTGAACTAAACTAGTTAAAGGGTCGTTAAACAGTTATACACATTACAGTGAACTAAACTAGTTAAAGGGCCGTTAAACAGTTATACACATTACAGTTAACTTAGCTAGTTAAAGGACAGTTAAACAGTTATACACATTACAGTGAACTTAGCTAGTTAAAGGACAGTTAAACAGTTATACACATTACAGTGAACTTAACTAGTTAAAGGACAGTTAAACAGTTATAAACATTACAGTGAACTAAACTAGTTAAAGGGTCGTTAAACAGTTATACACATTACAGTGAACTAAACTAGTTAAATTTTCAACGTAAACGTACCAAAGAGAGGATTAGACCCGAACACGTAGAGAAGAGGAATTTACATTTGATATAGTGTTCATATATGTGTAGAGGGAAGAAGTATATATTAGGTGTAGTGTACAAATATATATATGTAGAGGGGAGTACTTTATATTGGCTGTAGTGTACACATTTACGTCGATGATAGAAGTTTATTGGTAAATTGTGGACACGTGTTTGTTGAGTGAAGAAGTTTATATTGGATGTAGTGTATGCATATATGTAAAGGGGAGGAGTTTATATTGGATTTAGTGAATGCATATATGTAAAGGGGAGGAGTTTATATTGGATGTAGTGTATGCATAAATGTAAAGGGGAGGAGTTTATATTGGATGTAGTGTATGCATATATGTAAAGGGGAGGAGTTTATATTGGATTTAGTGAATGCATATATGTAAAGGGAAGGAGATTATATTGGATGTAGTGTACACATATATGTAAAGGGAAGGAGATTATATTGGATGTAGTGTACACATATATGTAAAGGGGAGGAGATTATATTGGATTTAGTGAATGCATATATGTAACAGGGGAGGAGTTTATATTTGTTGTAGTGTACACATATATGTAAAGGGGAGGAGTTTATATTGGATGTAGTGTTTGCATATATGTAAAGGGAAGAAGTTTATATTGGATGTAGTGTATGCATATATGTAAAGGGGAGGAGTTTATATTGGATTTAGTGAATGCATATATGTAAAGGGAAGGAGATTATATTGGATGTAGTGTACACATATATGTAAAGGGGAGGAGTTTATATTGGATGTAGTGTACACATATATGTAAAGGGGAGGAGTTTATATTGGATGTAGTGTATGTATATATGTAAAGGGGAGGAGTTTATATTGGATGTAGTGTATGCATATATGTAAAGGGGAGGAGATTATATTGGATGTAGTGTATGCATATATGTAAAGGGGAGGAGTTTATATTGGATGTAGTGTATGCATATATGTAAAGGGGAGGAGTTTATATTGGATGTAGTGTATGCATATATGTAAAGGGGAGGAGATTATATTGGATGTAGTGTATGCATATATGTAAAGGGGAGGAGTTTATATTGGATGTAGTGTATGCATATATGTAAAGGGGAGGAGTTTATATTGGATTTAGTGAATGCATATATGTAAAGGGAAGGAGATTATATTGGATGTAGTGTATGCATATATGTAAAGGGAAGGAGATTATATTGGATGTAGTGTACACATATATGTAAAGGGGAGGAGATTATATTGGATTTAGTGAATGCATATATGTAACAGGGGGGAGTTTATATTTGTTGTAGTGTACACATATATGTAAAGGGGAGGAGTTTATATTGGATGTAGTGTTTGCATATATGTAAAGGGAAGAAGTTTATATTGGATGTAGTGTATGCATATATGTAAAGGGGAGGAGATTATATTGGATGTAGTGTATGCATATATGTAAAGGGGAGGAGTTTATATTGGATGTAGTGTATGTATATATGTAAAGGGGAGGAGTTTATATTGGATTTAGTGAATGCATATATGTAAAGGGAAGGAGATTATATTGGATGTAGTGTATGCATATATGTAAAGGGAAGGAGATTATATTGGATGTAGTGTACACATACATGTAGAGAGGAGGAGTTTATATTGGATGTAGTGTACACATACATGTAGAGAGGAGGAGTTTATATTGGTTGTAGTGTACACATAAATGTTGAGAGGAGGAGTTTATATTGGGTGTAGTGTGCACATATACATGTAGTGGGGAGGACCATATATTGGGTGCAGTGTGCACATAAATGTTGAGAGGAGGAGTTTATATTGGTTGTAGTGTACACATATATGTAGAGGAGGAGTTTATATTGGTTGTAGTGTATGCATATATGTAAAGGGGATGAGTTTATATTGGTTGTAGTGTATGCATATATGTAAAGGGGATGAGTTTATATTGGTTGTAGTGTATGCATATATGTAAAGGGGATGAGTTTATATTGGTTGTAATGTATGCATATATGTAAAGGGGAGGGGTTTATATTGGGTGTAAAATATTTGTAGAGGAGAGGAAGTGTACACATTCATTTAGAGGGGAGGAGTTTGTATTGGTTGTAGTGTACACATATATGAAGATGGAAGCAATTTATATAGGTTGTATTGTTCGCATATTTGTCGAAGTGAAGTTAATACTGGATGTAGTGTATATGTATCATCCCAACTTGGGATCGCGTCCCATCTTAAGAATTTTTCTTTGGAATTCCAAGTTGGGACGTCCGATCTTGAGATGGGACGGCGGATGTTTTAACATGTTCATAATATTTTTATTCTAATGTTGAATTTAGTAATAACATGATAACATGTATCATTTAGATAAGCGCTTTAAGGACATCGAAAGATATTTTGATTTTATGTTGATTTTCATGACTTATTGTCTATATCTATCTCTCATCGCATACGAGTCTTTCATTATAGCCCAATACGATTTCAAAAATATTTCTTATACGAAATTTTATAAATTATTTCATTATATTCTTAAATATTTTTTATTATGACAGTATTTTAAAGGCCGGCATCCGCCACTATACACGGTGTTGGCGTGGCTAAGTTGACCTGAAAAAACTACACCTTGAAGGGAAAAAATGAGGGTACCTATGTTCGAAGTGGGATAAATCAAAATCTTCTTACCGGAAAGTTATCATATTTACACAATATATCCTTGGCACTTCAAAGAAGTGGAATTCCTAAACATGTTTAATCAAAACTAAAAACTAAAACAGTACTTTGACTGCATTTATTTCCAAATTTGAATTAACTTTGTAAATGTCACGTGACTAGATTCTCATCATTACCATACCAAACAAGTCTGCTAGTGGAGAAAAAGATCCATTCAGAGTGTCAGATTTCACTGCCTTCCCAGTCTGACTGGGAAATCAAAACCTCCCCCATCCCATGTGTCCCCCAAATATTTAGCTCTGCTAGTGGGGATAAGCTGTAGAAACTAAGGTTATAAAAAGATTATTGTGACAGTGAATGGATTTAGACAATTTTGTATAACTTTTTTCAACAATAGTGACATATTTGCTTCAAATACATCCAAACATTTTTAAAAGACTATGGTTGTTTTGAACGTTTTTCACAAATGTTAACAAATACAATCATATCTAATTCTATAATTTAAGATCTCCTTTGTGTTGGTCAATTCATAAAATATATATGATTTAATATACTAAAAATAATATCAGCCTAATAATATAATAATTTAAACTTCATGTATTATTACTAATGTTTTTTCCCCTGATGATTATGCACTGAAACTCAGTAGACTACTACCAGCCACAAGTTGTAGTAAAGTTTTGAGACCTTTGACCCTGCTGAGCTCTCCAAGGCACCAAAAAAACCGTAACTGCCCTGTCACTCAAACACTGATAATATCTTTGTTTATGGAATCAACCAATCAGAGTAGAGATGACAAAGATAAGAAACCCATGGGTTTTTTGGAGGTTTGGATCCCGGCCTTTAAGCAAATAAACAAAAGAAATTAAATTCAATTATACACTCAAAACCTACTCTTAGTGAATACCAAGAATGCTAATCTAATGCCTTGCTCAGTTCAATTTCTTATACATAAACCGTTCCGTTAA
This sequence comes from Phorcus lineatus, assembly GCA_921293015.1. Lineage (NCBI taxonomy): Eukaryota > Metazoa > Mollusca > Gastropoda > Trochida > Trochidae > Phorcus > Phorcus lineatus. The sequence goes on from OV121093.1 coordinate 41,111,960, forward strand.
GCAAATTTTCCAATGTACTTATTGTGTTTGAAAGTCGAATCTAAAAGTTTCTTAAACATAATCCACAAGCACTAACCTACAAGAGGCGTTCCGTCAATGCTTATAAGACGTCCCGTAAATAAATCCAGTTATGCCTCCTCATATTTCCGATCGAACCTGATCTGATCAGTGTCGTGATGCAAATGGGGGGGGGGGGGGGGGGGGGGGGGGGGGGGGATTTCCGAAAGAAGGGATTTAGGTAAACATCCGGTTCGGTTATGACACTAATACCTGTGTGTCACCTTCCAATTAGTGACAAAAATGGGTACCAATTGTACATGAGCATGCTTGTAACACTACAAAGGTACACGCCGAGCGTTTGTTGTTTTAGTCAATGATCATCATTCATATTTATCAAGGCATTTGCCCCTATCGGCAATATCTCTGATAGGGGGAAGTAGACGTGATCAAACCCTAACCAAAAACAATAACAAATGTTTATGTTTCTTTTTATTGTATTGTTATTCGATGAAAGTTGTTTTGCCACACTAAATATATTCAAAATATTTTTTTCATTAACAGAACGATTATCATGTCAAGTAACCAAAATGAAATCTAACATCATCCATTGATTATTTATGGGGAAATAGCAGGCTTTATAATAGATTTTTAAAAAATTAAGAACTTAGTCTCCAAGATTTACGAAAAATGATTATGGTTTAAAAATATTATTTTCATTTTTATACAAAGAAATTAGATTTGGAGGCAAGCTGGAAGCTTATATTAATGCCGCTCCCAAAAAAATCCATCATACAACACAAAGTCAAACAAATACGATGTACAGTTGCAGCACAATACGTTAAGATATTCACTATTGCAAAGGCAATTTCTTAATGCTAATTTAGAAATGCAATATTTCAACTCATTTCTTATCAATACTAAAAGAAGAATATAAACGGAGTTTGTTGACTTTGAGTTCATTAAAAAACTTTGTTTACCTTCACAAGATTTTTTGACACAAACCAGGGTACAGAGTTGAGAAAAATTATTCTACTATTTCTCTACTTAGCCCGAGGTAACATATGATTTTGATCAGTATTTAAAGGTTGTTTTTTATATGTACAAGCGTCTATCTAGACTTGTTGGAAGCGTTGAATTGAGGGAATTGTTGTGTGTTCTTACTACTGATACGTTAATCAACTGATCCGTACATAAGTCAAATAAGATGAGTAGGTGAGAGGGAAGAATTACATTTCAGTGTAATATTGTTATTTTACAGCTGAAAGTTTACTTAACTAATCGTTTTGTTATCTTTGAATATGCTACTTGACATGTCCCCCCGAAAAAAGGCATTAGGTTTGTAAATACACATCAATGAAGTTTTATTGATATGCTAACACTTGTCGAGTTATTTTGTGCTGACATACATGTACTAATGTAATATCCTCAGAGGACTAAACGATTCATATTGTTATTGCCTAACAAATTTGATATAGAAACTGTCCTTTCTTATACAAATTTGATATTGAAACTGGCATTGCTTATAGTTAAAACATATTTATTCATGTTAATGGTACATGAATTAGGACAAGCAAACAAGCCGGAGGCTTATGTAAATGCTTGTCCTCATCAGAATACAAAAAGAAATAACTTGCGAATGATAACATCATGGAGATAAGCACATTCCGTACATAAGTTACAATTACAAAAATGGTGTTTAACAAGATCACTTATTTAAGAACAATAATTGATCTAATTTAATGTTTACCAAATGTGCCAGTTTGTTCGATGTAGCTGTGAATAGATTCTAAAAGTTTAGAATTTTCTCGTATTTTTGCTGTAGGATTTCCAAACATGATAGATTTAATGTCATACCCACGAGTGTAGAAATACATACTATTTCTAAGGTCAATAAAATTTCTGCAAATGAAAAAGAAATGTTCAGGGTCTTCATATAAGTGACCGCATGAACATTCGGGAGTTTCGGAGATATGCCTAAGGAACTTGTGGGAGTTTAGATTTGAGCATTGGAGTCTCAGACGGCTATGGTTTATTTGAGAGGTTCTAGAGCCTTGATTTAAGTCAAAGTAGATATCATTGTGCTGAGATAAGCCGGCTTTGTTATTCATCATGTTTTTATCTTTTCTTTTTTCCGGCGGAATAGAATTCCAATCGACAATAGTTCTTGGTATGAAAGTCTTTTTATAATGAAATGTCCGACAATTTAAAGTTTTAAGTTTACTTGCATCTCTGAAAACCCGATCATTGCTTATCGTAAAATATTCGATATTTCATTGTATGAAAATATGCAATATGTGTAATCATGTAATGGTTTGTAAGTATAATACTATGATTTAAAAAGTATTTTATTTCAATAAAACATGTATTACACAAAATTCAGAATAAGGTACAAAAAGGAAAAAGGATAAGCAAACAGGCAGCAAATGCCTATTTAACTTCTTTTCCTGAAACAAACATAAAACGATTTAGATATCAAGTACATGGTGGAGCATTTGCAATTATTCTTACTAAACTAAAATTTATATTAAGCTTTGTCTACCTTACATTTTTTTGTACAAATTTAAGGAAAGAGCTTTACAATGGATTGGTATCGTTTATGAAATGATAAATATATATTATTAGGAATTCTTTAACACTCTGTGACAAAGATTTGTCGCCGTTAAGATAGATTTTAGCATATTGATATGAGTTACGAGGGAATATTCAAACCCTAATATTGGCACTAGTTGAAAATATCTAAAAAGTTGGGGAACCAGACTTCGATAATAGTAACTTTTAATTTCTTTTACATTTGATACAATCAACCAAGTTGCCAAGTAGATAAACAGGATAATAATTTGTTAAAACAACATGGGTTTTGCTGTCTCCATATGTTGTTTTAGTCTAACGCTACCCAAAGTGGGCAAATAGGTGCCCAATCATCCGTTCTCTGTCACGCCAAGCTGACACATTAACATATACAGTTTATTCAGTGCTTCATTGTAACGATGGAGAGTACCTTAATTTCTGTTTATAGAAGGTTTTTGCATGGATTATTCATTTCTCTGCATCAGGTACGTTTTTTAAATATATATTTTTAAAAAAGCAATTTATCACTAGTATTGTAATACTTGGATCTGTATTAGAATAAGTTTATATTTTGTTGATAGTTTATACCACCTTTGTGTAAAGAAACTAAGATACAAAGATGTCTCTGTGATGTCAGCTGTTCGATCTACGCACGCATGTATTGGTCGTTTAAAAAATGCTGAAAACTATCATCTAAATATAAATGTATACATTGATCTGATTTTGTTATGTCGCTTAACAAATGTGATTCTATCAGTAATCAAATGTGGCTTTAAATAAATGTTTGAATAGTGTTGAATCGTTCGTACTCGATATCATATGAAACCGAGTGAAAAAGTGAAGTAAATGAACATCAAATAAAATTTTCTTCGTAGGTGTGAAAAGATTATAACATAACTATCTAAAAACATGTTATACTGACACAAATCATTATAAAATATGAATATTATTAACATGTTTAGTATCCCCCGTCCCATTGGATTCCAAGTTGGGACGCGTCCCATCTTAAGATGGGGCGGATCCGCAGTTGGGAAGATACATATACAGTTATGTCGATGGGAGAAGTATTGGGGGTTAGTGTAAACATATCTGTAGAGGGGAAAACTTGATATTGGTTGTAGTATAGACATATATACATAGTTGAGAGGAGTTTGTATTCAGTGTAGTATACAAGTATATGTAGAGGTGAGGAATTTATATTGGATATAGCGTACACATACATGCAGAGGGAAGATGTTTATAGTGGGTGTAGTGTACGCATATATGTAGAGGGGAGTAGTTTATATTGGATGTAGTGTACGCATATATGTAGAGGGGAGTAGTTTATATTGGATATAGTGTACGCATATATGTAGAGGGGAGTAGTTTATATTGGATGTAGTGTACGCATATATGTAGAGGGGAGTAGTTTATATTGGATGTAGTGTACGCATATATGTAGAGGGGAGTAGTTTATATTGGATGTAGTGTACGCATATATGTAGAGGGGAGTAGTTTATATTGGATGTAGTGTACGCATATATGTAGAGGGGAGTAGTTTATATTGGATGTTGTGTACACACGTTTTTGTAGATGGAAGGAGTTTATATTGGATATAGTGTACACAAACATGTAGAGGGAAGATGTTTATATTGGGTGTAGTGTACACATATATTCATAGATTGGAGGAGCTTATACTGGATATAGTGTACGCATTGTATATATGGAGAGAGTGGGAGGATTTTATATTGGGTTTAGTGAACACACACACTCTTATATGTAGAGAGGAGTTTATATTTGGTTTAGTGAACACACACACTTATATGTAGAGAGTTGTTTATATTGGGTTTAGTGAACACACACACCTATATGTAGAGAGTGGTTTATAATGGGTTTAGTGAACACACACACTTATGTGTAGAGAGTTGTTTATATTGGGTTTAGTGAACACACACACTTATATGTAGAGAGGAGTTTATATTGGTTGCGAAATTGACACTTGATTAAGGGCCTGATTCGTAATTCAAAGGGGAGAATTTGTAGAAAGCATAGTTAACATAAAGTCCTTCTTACATTAATGTAGTGGAGATTCTTACTCCTATGGTACATGTACAGTTTCCTGTGAATGTAGTTTTATACATGAATGCTACTTTAATTAATAAACCTGTGAAAGGGAACGAGTCTTGTCCAACCTGCACCGATATTTTGTTTTTGGAGTTTACTTTAATCTAATTATTGAAATGTCTTGAAAGTGTGTTAGATTCATTTACTAGAAAGCTTTTGAATAGGGATTCTTAATTTTATATCGTTTTGGCAAGCCTGTCTACGAAGGAGTTATGATGGTGTGAAAGACAAAAGAAAGTTGTCACTTGTCTTGTCAATGTATCATGCGATGTATGGTAATAAGTTGAAGGTGTTATAAGTGGAAGTACTGGCTATATATTTGCAGACATGGGATTTGAACTCTAACCTCTGGTGAGAATCAACTGCTCTATCAACCTAGCCTGAGGGATATCAAACCGAACAATAATGTATAACGATAAAGTCTTTGACCTAGACAAGAACTTTATAAAACTGAATTTATCGAAATATTTTATCATTTCTCCTCCTTGGAAATCTTTTCCTGCCAGCCTTTCATTTATAGCCTCATAATTCCCTTCATAAGTTCAATAGCATGAATAATATATGTTCCAATATTCAAGCGGTTCTTAACACAAACTCAGAAACTGGTGTCGGTGTATCTTCTGTAACTGTTATCAGTTATTGCACCATAAGTTTTGAAAGCATCTTCACCTAGTAGAACACTTAGTATCGTCTGAAATGTATGAGGCAATCTGACCGAGCTTCGGCATCACCCGAGGTAGCCCGAACTTTAGACACATTTGACTAGGAGCTGACACAATAATAAGTGCAATGTCGGAAATATATTTGTTTAAAAATGTTACTTTTCAGTATGTTTTTCTATTCATGTCATTTACTAAACATTTGATTGTTGGTAGAATATCTGATCCATTATTTGCTATGATGTACAAAAATGTAAGAAATGGCCAAATATTTGTTTCAACACAAAAGTTGACTCTAAGAAATATATGAAGCGCCAACATTTCTCAAACTGTATTCATAAACAAAGAGGAACAACCAGGCAGTTTAATTGTGCTCAATTCTGGTACATCTAAATGGAAAATGTTATTAAATGTTGAGATATGGATAATAAGTCAAAATGACCTTGCTTCGGACAGTTTTGACCATGGTTCGGACACATTTTATTTTTTATTTTTTGTTATTTGTAAAGCTTCATACCAACCAACAAAAGTTCTGGAAATATGCAATAACATACGACATTTGACCAGGTGATTAGTTTTTAACATATACCTTTTAGCGGTTACGGCGTTTTTGCGTCAAATGTCTACAAATGTGATTGTGACGTCATATTTCTGTAACAACACATGCAGCAGCGCTTGGAGAGTTTTAACCTGGGAAAGCATCCTCTGTAGAGATGACAAATTAGTTCATCTATCCGAAAAACGTTGATATTATTGTACATAAACTAGTCACTGCGTGTTTTGGAATGTCTGAGGTCATTTTTGAAAATATGTTAAGCTATGGATACATGCGAGAAGATAAGGTGCAACTGTTATGTCAACACTGTCCAAAACTATCAGTTCGTACAAATCGTTATTTTGGTATGATCTACACAAAAATCTTCATTTTAAGAAACCCCTTACTTTTTGATAGTTCGGTCTTGGTAATATTTACTTTATATAAAGTATCTTTTATAAAACAGAGTTTCAAAATATTTGAATCGATACGCTGTCCTAATCTCAGTGAGTTTGCCCTCAACAAATATGTTAAGAGCTATCCCGATGTAGATATAAATATATTTTTTCGTTTTAAAATGATCCATATAATGCCTTAATATTGAATAATGTAGTGGTCTTTATCTTTTTTTTGTCGAGTGTTGAAGCAATAAAACCGATAAGTTTTATGAAAGTTTAACACAATGATGTCCCAACCATGTTTCAAGGGATTCATATGGAGTAGGCTGATGACGGTGTTTTTCACAGCATATGAACGGTGAGGCTAATCGTTTTCATTATTGAATATTTGCTAGTGCTTGATTGTGAGAATTAGGTATAATGACAATTTAAAGTATGTCCCAGATGGTGTAATAGCACATAACGCACAATAATATGGTCTTAGTCATGGAGAAATATTCCTGGACCCTAAGTGACTTCCCATTAAACTGCCGATTCAGAGTATGCTGAATCAATCTGTGACGTTCATAAAAGCAGCAGGTCTTAGCCGATGGTCTACAATGATGACAAATTTCATCGATGCCTTCTAAACAAAAAACGACATGTCCTCGCCCTGATATTGTGAAATGTTCAAAGAAAGTTGTCAAGTTGAGTTACCATTTTATATTCTTAACATATGAGACTGATCCTGCAATTTGAAATTCACGTGGGTAACATCATTGTCTCCCAAGAGGTAGCTTCTGTTTTGTTCGCGCTATGGGTCCAAAATAAGAACTTTTCAAAACAGTTGAAGCACAAATCATTCGGAATGTGTGCAAATGGATAATGTCTGTATTCTATAACTGATACAAAATGAACGTCAGAACTTATTGTTCACTGTCGCCTAACCATCCATCACATGCTGTTTCACATACAACTTTAAAGTGCTTCATGAAACATATTCAGCTAGATTTGATATTTGAATAATGCGGTTCATAACATCAACAGACAACAAACAATTTATTTTGGTAAACAAATTTTTTTCTTTGTTGTTAAACTAACTGATGTTACGCAATTGTAGGAGGAACAAAGTGCAGGAGGTGTTGAATGGTTTTTCTTTGTTGTTATACTAACTGATGTTACGCAATTGTAGGAGGAACAAAGTGCAGGAGGTGTTGAATGGTTTTTCTTTGTTGTTATACTAACTGATGTTACGCAATTGTAGGAGGAACAAAGTGCAGGAGGTGTTGAATGTTTTTTCTTTGGTGTTATACTAACTGATGTTACGCAATTGTAGGAGGAACAAAGTGCAGGAGGTGTTGAATGGTTTTTATTTGGTGTTATAGTAACTGATGAGACACTATTGTAGGAGGAACAAAGTGCAGGAGGTGTTGAATGGTTTTTCTTTGGTGTTATACTTACTGATGTTACGCAATTGTAGGAGGAACAAAGTGCAGGAGGTGTTGAATGGTTTTTCTTTGGTGTTATAGTAACTGATGAGACACTATTGTAGGAGGAACAAAGTGCAGGAGGTGTTGAATGTTTTTTCTTTGTTGTTATAGTAACTGATGAGACACTATTGTAGGAGGAACAAAGTGCAGGAGGTGTTGAATGGTTTTTCTTTGGTGTTATACTTACTGATGTTACGCAATTGTAGGAGGAACAAAGTGCAGGAGGTGTTGAATGGTTTTTCTTTGGTGTTAAACTTACTGATGTTACGCAATTGTAGGAGGAACAAAGTGCAGGAGGTGTTGAATGGTTTTTCTTTGGTGTTATACTAACTGATGTTACGCAATTGTAGGAGGAACAAAGTGCAGGAGGTGTTGAATGGTTTTTCTTTGTTGTTATACTAACTGATGTTACGCAATTGTAGGAGGAACAAAGTGCAGGAGGTGTTAAATGGTTTTTCTTTGTTGTTATACTAACTGATGTTACGCAATTGTAGGAGGAACAAAGTGCAGGAGGTGTTGAATGTTTTTTCTTTGGTGTTATACTAACTGATGTTACGCAATTGTAGGAGGAACAAAGTGCAGGAGGTGTTGAATGTTTTTTCTTTGGTGTTATACTAACTGATGAGACACTATTGTAGGAGGAACAAAGTGCAGGAGGTGTTGAATGTTTTTTCTTTGGTGTTATACTAACTGATGTGACACTATTGTAGGAGGAACAAAGTGCAGGAGGTGTTGAATGTTTTTTCTTTGGTGTTATACTAACTGATGTTACGCAATTGTAGGAGGAACAAAGTGCAGGAGGTGTTGAATGTTTTTTCTTTGGTGTTAAACTAACTGATGTTACGCAATTGTAGGAGGAACAAAGTGCAGGAGGTGTTGAATGTTTTTTCTTTGTTGTTAAACTAACTGATGTGACGCTATTGTAGGAGGAACAAAGTGCAGGAGGTGTTGAATGGTTTTTCTTTGGTGTTAAACTAACTGATGTTACGCAATTGTAGGAGGAACAAAGTGCAGGAGGTGTTGAATGTTTTTTCTTTGGTGTTATACTAACTGATGTTACGCAATTGTAGGAGGAACAAAGTGCAGGAGGTGTTGAATGTTTTTTCTTTGTTGTTATAGTAACTGATGAGACACTATTGTAGGAGGAACAAAGTGCAGGAGGTGTTGAATGGTTTTTCTTTGGTGTTATACTTACTGATGTTACGCAATTGTAGGAGGAACAAAGTGCAGGAGGTGTTGAATAGTTTTTCTTTGGTGTTAAACTTACTGATGTTACGCAATTGTAGGAGGAACAAAGTGGAGGAGGTGTTGAATGTTTTTTCTTTGGTGTTATAGTAACTGATGTTACGCAGTTGTAGGAGGAACAAAGTGCAGGAGGTGTTGAATGTTTTTTCTTTGGTGTTAAACTAACTGATGTTACGCAATTGTAGGAGGAACAAAGTGCAGGAGGTGTTGAATGGTTTTTCTTTGTTGTTATACTAACAGATGTTACGCAATTGTAGGAGGAACAAAGTGCAGGAGGTGTTGAATGTTTTTTCTTTGGTGTTATACTAACTGATGTTACGCAATTGTAGGAGGAACAAAGTGCAGGAGGTGTTGAATGGTTTTTCTTTGGTGTTAAACTAACTGATGTTACGCAATTGTAGGAGGAACAAAGTGCAGGAGGTGTTGAATGTTTGTTCTTTGGTGTTATACTAACTGATGTTACGCAATTGTAGGAGGAACAAAGTGCAGGAGGTGTTGAATGTTTTTTCTTTGTTGTTATAGTAACTGATGAGACACTATTGTAGGAGGAACAAAGTGCAGGAGGTGTTGAATGGTTTTTCTTTGGTGTTATACTTACTGATGTTACGCAATTGTAGGAGGAACAAAGTGCAGGAGGTGTTGAATGGTTTTTCTTTGGTGTTATACTAACTGATGTTACGCAATTGTAGGAGGAACAAATTGCAGGAGGTGTTGAATGATTTTTCTTTGGTGTTATACTAACTGATGTGACACTATTGTAGGAGGAACAAAGTGCAGGAGGTGTTGAATGTTTTTTCTTTGGTGTTATACTAACTGATGTTACGCAATTGTAGGAGGAACAAAGTGTAGAAGGAACAAAGTGCAGGAGGTGTTGAATGTTTTTTCTTTGGTGTTATACTAACTGATGTTACGCAATTGTAGGAGGAACAAAGTTCAGGAGGTGTTGAATGTTTTTTCTTTGGTGTTAAACTAACTGATGTTACGCAATTGTAGGAGGAACAAAGTGCAGGAGGTGTTGAATGGTTTTTCTTTGTTGTTATACTAACTGATGTTACGCAATTGTAGGAGGAACAAAGTGCAGGAGGTGTTGAATGTTTTTTCTTTGGTGTTATACTAACTGATGTGACGCTATTGTAGGAGGAACAAAGTGCAGGAGGTGTTGAATGGTTTTTCTTTGGTGTTAAACTAACTGATGTTACGCAATTGTAGGAGGAACAAAGTGCAGGAGGTGTTGAATGGTTTTTCTTTGGTGTTAAACTAACTGATGTTACGCAATTGTAGGAGGAAAAAAGTGCAGGAGGTGTTGAATGTTTTTTCTTTGTTGTTATAGTAACTGATGAGACACTATTGTAGGAGGAACAAAGTGCAGGAGGTGTTGAATGTTTTTTCTTTGGTGTTATACTAACTGATGTTACGCAATTGTAGGAGGAACAAAGTGCAGGAGGTGTTGAATGTTTTTTCTTTGTTGTTATAGTAACTGATGAGACACTATTGTCGGAGGAACAAAGTGCAGGAGGTGTTGAATGTTTTTTCTTTGGTGTTATACTAACTGATGTTACGCAATTGTAGGAGGAACAAAGTGCAGGAGGTGTTGAATGGTTTTTCTTTGGTGTTATACTTACTGATGTTACGCAATTGTAGGAGGAACAAAGTGCAGGAGGTGTTGAATGTTTTTTCTTTGTTGTTATAGTAACTGATGAGACACTATTGTAGGAGGAACAAAGTGCAGGAGGTGTTGAATGGTTTTTCTTTGGTGTTATACTAACTGATGTTACGCAATTGTAGGAGGAACAAAGTGCATGAGGTGTTGAATGGTTTTTCTTTGGTGTTATACTTACTGATGTTACGCAATTGTAGGAGGAACAAAGTGCAGGAGGTGTTGAATGTTTTTTCTTTGGTGTTATACTAACTGATGTGACGCTATTGTAGGAGGAACAAAGTGCAGGAGGTGTTGAATGGTTTTTCTTTGGTGTTAAACTAACTGATGTTACGCAATTGTAGGAGGAACAAAGTGCAGGAGGTGTTGAATGGTTTTTCTTTGGTGTTAAACTAACTGATGTTACGCAATTGTAGGAGGAAAAAAGTGCAGGAGGTGTTGAATGTTTTTTCTTTGGTGTTATACTAACTGATGTTACGCAATTGTAGGAGGAACAAAGTGCAGGAGGTGTTGAATGTTTTTTCTTTGTTGTTATAGTAACTGATGAGACACTATTGTCGGAGGAACAAAGTGCAGGAGGTGTTGAATGGTTTTTCTTTGGTGTTATACTAACTGATGTTACGCAATTGTAGGAGGAACAAAGTGCAGGAGGTGTTGAATGGTTTTTCTTTGGTGTTATACTTACTGATGTTACGCAATTGTAGGAGGAACAAAGTGCAGGAGGTGTTGAATGTTTTTTCTTTGTTGTTATAGTAACTGATGAGACACTATTGTAGGAGGAACAAAGTGCAGGAGGTGTTGAATGGTTTTTCTTTGGTGTTATACTAACTGATGTTACGCAATTGTAGGAGGAACAAAGTGCATGAGGTGTTGAATGGTTTTTCTTTGGTGTTATACTTACTGATGTTACGCAATTGTAGGAGGAACAAAGTGCAGGAGGTGTTGAATGGTTTTTCTTTGGTGTTAAACTAACTGATGTGACGCTATTGTAGGAGGAACAAAGTGCAGGAGGTGTTGAATGGTTTTTCTTTGGTGTTAAACTAAATGATGTTACGCAATTGTAGGAGGAACAAAGTGCAGGAGGTGTTGAATGTTTTTTCTTTTGTGTTATACTAACTGATGTGACGCTATTGTAGGAGGAACAAAGTGCAGGAGGTGTTGAATGTTTTTTTGTTGTTGTTATACTTACTGATGTTACGCAATTGTAGGAGGAACAAAGTGCAGGAGGTGTTGAATGTTTTTTCTTTGGTGTTAAACTAACTGATGTGACGCTATTGTAGGAGGAACAAAGTGCAGGAGGTGTTGAATGGTTTTTCTTTGGTGTTAAACTAACTGATGTTACGCAATTGTAGGAGGAACAAAGTGCAGGAGGTGTTGAATGTTTTTTCTTTGGTGTTAAACTAACTGATGTGACGCTATTGTAGGAGGAACAAAGTGCAGCAGGTGTTGAATGTTTTTTCTTTGGTGTTATACTAACTGATGTTACGCAATTGTAGGAGGAACAAAGTGCAGGAGGTGTTGAATGGTTTTTCTTTGTTGTTATACTAACTGATGTGACGCTATTGTAGGAGGAACAAAATGCAGGAGGTGTTGAATGTTTGTTTTTTGTGTGATTTGTAATCTTTAGGCAGTCAGTAATTTCTATGTTTCAATAAAAATGGCAGTGTTATAGTGTAACCTACATGTTTTCTTTACAGCTTGAATGGGTATCGGAATTATATTCCTTCATTAAAAATGTCTTGAAAAATGTTTGGTCCTTCTGTATAACTTTGACCTCATTCATAATGCTACTTATGTTAAAATCGAACGTGATGGAATATGAAAAAGGCATGTAGCATCTTTTTAAACTTAAATAAACTAAGCTTTCCGATATCGGCAATGGAAATATCTGACCATATTTACAAAGAGTTGTGATCTAGTCCGAGGACAAGTGAAAATGGTTTAACTTTTCCTGAATAGGTTTACTCACTTTCTTTTTAAAGTGGTTGTTATTATTTGTATGTGTTCTCGTTATTTCGTTATTTTTGTTTTCGTTAATTTTTGCTCTCAACAACTGATATCAACAATTATTTCCGTGTTCTTCTTTAAATGAATCATTGTTTTCGTTTTGTTGTTTGTTTTGATATTTCCCTAGAAGTTATGATATGAAATACGGAAGTTTTTAATTCCTGTTAAGTACAGGAAACTGAAATCAACCTAAATATCATGTTTTATACTTCGAGGCATCATCAAAGGTTACTAATTTAGCCAAACGTTAGAAATATTAGAACACTTCAAGACAAAACCAGGTCTAACATCTTTACACGTGGTTCATTATTTCAGAACCAAACACGCCACTTTGTATCACTTATATAGCATTGTTCCAATGATTTAAATGATTCAAAGAAAAAACTGCTCGTGACAAACAGTCGTTTAACATTCAAAAGCAAAAATAAATATGTAGATTATGTTTTTGTGTTGATGAAAACATAGTGATATTAATTTTGATATATGTGTATATAAGCAGGCAGACTTTATAGATATGAATTATTTAAAACATCAGTTAAGTATGAATTTTGAAAAATCATTTTACTCATTCATTAAATTTTTGTGCGCTATTACAGAAGATAAAATTATCAACATAAAGAAAGCGGTAGTGGGGTATAGTTTTGAAGCTTCATATCATTGTGGGGTATTAAAAGAATTTGAGGTACATGTGCACTCAAAAAGCAAACGTAAGATAAAGTCTTTTGATAAATAGTCCTAGTATGAAATTGTCTTTTTAAGAACAGGTTTACCGTTCCCAACTTTCATACTATACTTGACTTTCTCTGTATCTAATTCATTTGCAATTGAAATATGTACTATAACTATAAAAGAGAACTTTACTGATAAGGAAACAATTATGTTTTGTATACGATTCCGATATAATGAAGATGGGATGTATAGATGAATGGCATGAAAATTGTATTTTTGATTTTGCATTTTAGAAATCCGGAAAAAACAGTCGTAGAAGCGAGCAAAGCTAAGGTGCTTCACTTTCCGCAAAAAAAGAATAATTTATAAGCTAATGCAATATAAGTGGCGTCATATGTGTTTTCACAATTTACCACTGCACACGTAACTATCTATAAAACAAATTGTGATTAAAATTTTTACAAATTTTACAACATGGAACCGTATCAGTAGTACAGCAATGAGGAACGGTGTTAGCATAAACTCAGGTAAAGGGCGATTCCGAGAATTAAACCCGACACAAATGACACAAACTTGTAAACGGCTTCTTGTTGAGACAATATGATAACCCAACAAGAGGTCACAGGGTTATATTGATAAAGACATCCTGCAAAACCCAATTGTGTACAATTCAAAATCCATAAGGGTATTGTATAAACATGTATAAAATATATAATTCTCTTATCAAAGCATCATTACACAATATGTCATATCATGTAACCAAACATTACATAGATACATCATAAGGGTATTGTATAAACCAAACATTACATAGATACATCATAAGGGTATTGTATAAACCAAACATTACATAGATACATCATAAGGGTATTGTATAAACCAAACATTACATAGATACATCATAAGGGTATTGTATAAACATGTATAGATATATAATTCTCTTATCCAAGTATCATTACACAATATGTCATATTATGTAACCAAACATCACATAGATACATCATAAGTTATGACGGCCCATAACTCATACATTATCAATTAGACTATGACATGCCAATTGAATAACCATTATGAATAAGTGCTTGATATCGCTAGTACCAAACAAGGGAGAGAAATCATAGTTAACTCCAATTCAAGTTTTTGTTATGTAGGATGCTGTAAATGTCACTTCAACCACAAAGTAAAATAGATATCAAAATCATAAAAGGTAAATGCCGTGATAGTATCCAAGAATCACAGAGTCACATCCTGAGTCACACAAAACAACATCCGTAAGGTCAATATATACATCCAAGGTCACAAGGTCACTGACGACAATCGCGAACATCGTATCCATACCATTGATAGGTCAGGACGACGAACCTGCGTCTCGATCCAACGTGGATTGTCAGCTAATCCTCACTGGAGGCTCCATTGTATGGTCCTGATGGCGGTTCTGGGGTGTTTGATCCAAAACCAAGCATCGACCCCTAGTCATCATGCTGTCCTTAAATTGTAATTATCGAAGTCGTCTGTCAGTGCTAGTTGCTGTGCTGTGCAAGTATCGACCCCCAGTCATCATGATGTCCTTATGTTACAGTTCTTGAAGTCGTCTGTCAGTGCTAGTTGCTGTGCTGTACAAAGACCATGGAACAAGTGCAATATGGCTGAACATTGACTGATTCAAATTAGCCAATGAGAGGACAGATTGGGTTAATTGACAGATATAGATTACATTGACATGATCTAGACTCAACCATGTACTAAAAAATCTAACCTACAAACCTTCACAACAAACAAGTATCTTTGAAGTTATAGTAATTTCTAGAAATGTTTATGAAATAATGTAGAAATGATATTTTTTTTTAAAGTGCCGCCAATCCTTGTTAACGTTATATTGAGTACTTTTGTCGAGTGATGTCATAAAACAGTAGTTCATTACAATAACAATTTAGTTATTTTGTTATTAGTAATATCCCTGGTTCAATGCCAAATACGATCATTGACGCTTATTAAGTTGAACTAATTCACTTCATTTTGATAAGATGGAATCATGACTAAAATTAGAAATAATCTTTGTGATACAAAATGAATCGCCCGGGTTCTCCTCGGTAAGCATATGTTTTGCTTAGTCTCTTTCCGATGAAAGACAATAAAGTAATGCAAAATACATGTACACACAATCTTACCAACCTACTCCCACGGTTGGCTATTGGCTTTTGCAAGTGTCCCTAATAACCTAAATCGTCTTAAACAGATGCTCTCTATCTGGTTTTGAGTCACATCTGTCAAACTAATAGTGATGATGTAACTATAAAGTGAATTTATGAGTGTTGTTGAAAGTATCATTTAAAAAAAATGATGATAAAGTCACTAAATTCTAAAATGACAAGTGCATGCACCAAATGCCATATAATAAAACGTTATTTTAGAAACTTAATTGAAGCGGACAGAAGAAAACTTAGGTCGGACGATTGTTGTTATGGGTTTAATGACTAGTTTTAATGTAAAAAGTTATAGCAACATACATGGTCAAAGTCAGGCCATATGGCACAGAATATGAACACAAAACTGTTTTGACTATCATCCCACTCTCTGTCTCATGACTGAAATGACGTATTCGTCTTTCCAAAACAACATCTATCAAACACGCGCTAAAATAAATCAAAATCATAATATTTCGTTTGTCAAAAAGTTGAAAATCAGTCAGCGTTCTTTGTGCCCAATATTTTCCTTCGAACTGTCTTACTGTAATACTAGTTTCTAGGTACTCAATTTTACAGCTCGGCGATCTATTGTAAAACACCACTAGGTGCCTCAGGCGCTGCGGAACCTCGACTGAGTTCATTCTTCATCTGCGTGAGACGAATCAGCGAAATCAACAGGTCAGTCTGACCTTGACTGACCCACTTAGATTCTCTTCATAACGCGTTTCTCGGGAATTCATAATACTGTTTACACAAAAAGCTATTATCATGAATATTAACATCGCTGTTAGAGTTTTCGCTGTGAGCAACCAATCCTAAAGATTTTGCAATTAAATGCCGACTAGCTCTATATGAACCCTTGAAAGAAACCTATTACTTAACACTCTATCTCTGAATATCGGTGTGCGGCGTATAAAGGTATCTATTGAAAATATGTCATGCGTTCATGTGATTTTCTGGCAAAGACTGTTTGCATACGAACTGTAGGCGCCTAAACACCTTGCATCACAAGGTTTTTCAATGATTATCCGGATATAAATCTATGATATTCAGTTGATAAGGATCAAATTCATATCGAAACTGCCATTAACACAACCATTGTAAAACAGTAATATTACATTATAGCAAATGAAACAATTGTATTGTAGCAGTATGTTTATAGCAGTAGAGATCTATGTCGACAGCTATTGCATTACTTACACCGATTACTTATCACACAAACAAAGCAAGAAAGAATGTGCATGGCCTTGAAAAGATACGATGCTAACTGTTAGGCCTTTTAATTTTGGTGTGGGGAAATATTTCCTAGTAAAGCATGTAACAAACTCAAAAACTCTACATGAGCGGGTACTAAGAAAATAATGTTATTGCAATAGGTATTTCAGGTATACATGTTGAAAATATTTTGCTGCAAATATCTAACTGTCTAAAATCTCAGGACTACAAGATTCTTTTTAAGAAACTCTCCTTGTAATAAGGCTAAAGTGGATCTATTTAGAGAGGATAAAAATAGGCTAAATCACATAAATATACATACATTTGGTATTGTTAAAAGACCTCAAAGGATAGCTATCAAGTTCAAAGGTATAGATGGTTCTGACTTGATCAATCTTCTTAAATACAATACGATGAATTCAGAATTGTATACACTGTCATTGTATCAGTGTATTGTTTGAGAACCCGGACTCGTGCTTGTAGGTTATTAGTTTTCCCTATGTATGTTAGTTTGCATTTGGGGCAGATAATTGCATAAATTACATTTTTTGATCTGCAATTCATTGTGTGCTTAACTTGAAAGGAGTCCCCTTACTAAAAAATGTTTGCTTTCCATAATGATAGGGCAGGTACCGCATCTTTTATCCTGGCATTTTGTAACTTCAGTTTCACTGTTATAAGGACTGAATTTTGCTCTAGTCAGTAACCGTTTCAAGTTATGTGGTTGCCTTTTGCTTGTTTTTCAAGCATATGTTTTAGCTTTTTATCTTGAGTTAAAAGAATTGGGCTATTCTGAATTATAGGGAACATATTTAGATTGGTTGGATTGTTGGTACTAACAAATGTTATAGTACGTTTTTGTTATAATTTTTCTCTGGGTTATATATACTGTATACAAAATGTACGTAGTTCATCAGAAGCAGCTCATTCATTTGCGTATGAAATATCAATTTGAAAGAGGTCACAAAAGTATGCAAGAGCAACTCTTAAATTAAAAAAGTAAATAAAATGAAATCTAGTGGATCCAAAAAATGGCGAAATGAAAATTTTGAGGGGGGTATTTGATATTCAATTTAGGGAGTATAGTGGTCGATTCATAGATTGTTAAGGGATCTTTTATCATTTTTGTGTTACACATACTGAATATATGCAAGGGTTTTAGCTCATCTTTGTGTTCAACTGATTTGGTTTTCGAGTCGATTCGTAGATTGTGAAGGTGGTCTTATCTCATCTTTGTGTTCAACTGATTTGGTTTTTGACTCGATTCTTAGATCGTGAAGGTGGTCTTATCTCATCTTTGTGTTCAACTGATTTGGTTTTTGAGTCCATTCTTAGATTGTGAAGGGGTCTTATCTCATCTTTGTGTTCAACTGATTTGGTTTTTGAGTCGATTCGCAGATTGTGAAGGGATCTTATCTCATCTTTGTGTTCAACTGATTTGGTTTTTGAGTCGATTCGCAGATTGTGAAGGGCTCCCTGTTAGTCTGTCTTGATTGAATGATTTGGGGTAGATTCCTATATTGTGAACTATGTTTAAACCGTCTATATAATGGAGTGAGAGGACCAAATCCAAGACTGTGAATGGTTCTCTGTTATTCTTTCTGTTTAATTGATTGAATTTAGTTTAGATTATTATAGTGTGAAGGGTGTTTAAACCGTTTATATGATGGGGTGTAAGGGACTATTCTCAGACGATGAGGGGATCTTCACTGGGTTTTTTATCTCATGGATAAAAGAGTTCGATTTCTAGAGTGTGAACGTTAAGTGTTCGGTTCTATGTAACAATTACGGAATAAAGTGGTCAATTTATACATTTTGACGAGCTGTTAGCTAAAATATATGTATAGACTCGTGTCATAGATTGTTGCCTTATATCAAGTTAGAGAAGGGATTTCAAATCTTCCATGCTTAGATTGATAATGATTCTCAAATTATTAAGTATAAAAAAGTTTAGATTTAGATTATTTTTTCAAAATATAACAAATGCTAAACAATAGATGTATTTAGTATATAAATGATTATGTATGTGAATAATATATTCTAATCTTGCTAGAATGAAAAATTTATTAATAACGAAATGTATGTCACACAAACTCTGCTTTGTTATGGAGAGGCATTTATATAACCCATCTGTGTACTCGTTTTCTTGCAGCAAAGCGAAGGAAATCCCTTTCTGAAAATAATGTATCATGATCTGTTCCCCTGTAGCTCAAGGTATTGTTCTAAGTGTGTCCAACTGTAAGGTTTTCGGGATTTGATCTGTCAAGTTATCCTATATATCTTGGTTGAATCTGTGACTTTTTTCGCAGGGAATTAGTCCATTAGTATGCATAAGAAACTTACTATTTTGCTGCGGTATTTTTGGAAATAAGAAATATTGACAGTAGAATAGATAACAATTTGTCTTGTCATGAATAATTTTACCAGACTTCTTGCTTCTGACCTGACGTACAGTCTCGTACAACCACACCAACTTACTCTATCTGATTGATGTTTATTTATCACATTATTTTCTCAGTTGGCAAATATATATATATATATATATATATATATATATATATATATATATATATAAACTTATTAACTGACTGAAGTCAAATGTGAACTCCTTTGTCAATAAAGTTTTTCAAACATATTTAATCACCAAAATTAGGAAATATTGTTTCCCTATTGAATATACACTTTTTCCACTTACTAATACATGTTCAAGGCATTTTGTACATGTATGTAGGTTCTTTTCTATATCTTTAAAAGGCTTAAGAAATTATTGCTTACCTTTTCTGCATGGTGCAGGTTTACACATCTAAGCTCTCAGTTACCCTATACATATGGGAAACTCTTGTGCATATAACTGCACATCGACTGTGTTGATATCCACCTGAAAGCACAAACATTTTGAAGTCCGGGTCTGTTATAAACATACTGTAAGAGCCCCCTCTGTAATCTGAGCTATGTCCATGACAATCTTGTGTGTACCTGTACATGGGTCTATTACGCTTCACTGCCTCTTGCATGTTTCGAAATGTCCTGCTTTAGATACCTCTTTGTAAAGCAAAACATATCAGTTTCTTTCAAAAGACACGGCTGTTTGGATACAAAGAACTGCATAACAACGCATAACATTGTGTAGCTAAATTAGTTTAAAAATCTACACATACACGTCTTATGTTCTTTATATATATAATTTCATGACTATATAATTGCCTGCTCATCATAGGACTACTTTCTTTATTACATTATAATAATAATAATAATAATAATAATAATAAGTGTACTTGTTAAGCGCTTACTAGGCCATACACATATAGTATGCTCAAAGCGCTACAATATAAACATATATACAAGTAAAGGTGAGACGAAGTTGAGTATCAGCAGTTGAAATAGGCTTTGAAGAGATGAGTCTTTAGTGCTTTCTTGAAAGCTGCTATTGATGATGAAAGTTTGAGGTGAGTTGGTAGCTGGTTCCACAGTTGTGGGCCTCCGTAGCTGAAAGATCTAAACCCATAGGACTTCAGTTTCCTTTTCGGGATTTCGAACAGATGTTGATTGGCTGATCTTAAGTCTCTCTCTGGTTTGTATGGTGTCAAAAGTTCACAAAGATAATCTGGTGCAAGCTGGTGATATATATATGACATTATAATGCAAGTAATAAAGAAATCAATAATATATACATTTTAAAAATGATAACTGTCATTCACCAATATTTGAAAATGAAAGTATAACTATACACTTTATTTTTATTCCTATACCCTATCAAAAACCTTTATTCTATGCCATTGTTGAATTCTATTTCAATTCAATTACATACAAGGCTTTAAAGTGTTATGGTACATGGCTATATAAAGTAACAAAATTACATCACTTTTCTCAAATCTACTCTTTTTATTACTTACCGCCAGAATGACCTTGACCTTATATTATATATCACGTTCACATTGACATACATGTAGTTCTCAAAACCACTTACATGATTGAGTGAAACTTAAAGGATCCTCCTTTTTAACTGCGTTGTTGTTAAAGAAAAAAGGTAAAATAAATATCAATTATTTTTCAATCACAATTAGAACTAAAAACATTTTGATATTCGAGGTAAGGTATGACAATGATAACTTCTTAGAGAGGCAATTAGAAGTTGGTGGGTAAATAGAGAACAAGTTATATGAAAACGGCGCAATCCTGCAATAAAGAAGTTGTAAATCCATAAAACTTGTTCTCTAGACAATGATAACGCTGATATTGGACACTAGATCTTCAAAACAATCCAAGAGGAATACTTTAAAGCACTAGCACACACCAACATCTCGTATATCACAGATTGTGCTTATCACTTGATATTAATAACGATCCTCACTCAGGTTATCTACCTTGACAGTTATTTAACAAATATCTACGTATTCAGGTTATAAATTAGTATGAAAAGACCGAATTATTTAACACAACATAGCATTCTATCCACATGAACTGCGATATTGGAAATATTAAAATTTTGCTTACAGCAAGAAGAGCGAAAACAGCAGCCGCTATCTTAATCAATAACAATGAATACTACATTTTTAAATTGAATAATTTACAAGTTTGCTTAAATAAACAATATTTTGTCTTTTATTATTAGTTCAGAGTTCAGGACACATTTTGCACATAAAAAAACTTTAGCAATTTTAACTTTCCATTTTACACATTTGTACGTAGCTGACTATATAATTTTTTATATCTTAAGCTGACATTTTTTTTCATTATTGATCATAGGTCACTTGTAAAGGGTAAAAGCATTTCAATGCATCGGCAGCAAGCTTAAGTGAGTGCCTATACCTTCATTTTCTTACAACAGCCAGTTTGAACCGAGAAATAGTGCGATAGTCCCTTTAAATGAGGTTAAGTAATACATTGGGAGAAAAACATAATGTGTTTGGAAGAGTTGGTTTAATGATATACCCTTTAATCACCTCATGGCTTACACCCAGTATACGATTCAAGGAGTCATCAAACAGGTACAATTAATTCTTATTGGATATGGATTATTGTAAAATGTTAACCAGCATTCAAACCTCAAAATGGAGACTTCACATGTTCTCCAAAATTCCTACTTGTCATATAACGTTCAGTTTTAGTAAGCAGATATTAAAAGTTAGACACAGGAATAGGCTTTGTAATTATGTAAATATATCATTAAATGCAACATTTTTTTATTTGAAAATAAACGTGATTTTCAAGTCAAATTGCTTTAATAACCGTCGCTGTGTAGCCTTTATATATTTTAATGCATCTACACACACAGAGAATGTATACAATGTCTACTATTAATTTATGAATATGGGAATTCTTGTTTAAGAGTCTGTATGCTGGGTTATTAATAAACATTTGAAGAGTAAATCTGGTTAATTTTCCTTTTTATGACTCTTGTTGTCTAAATTAAAAATTACATCCATTGTCAGGAGATAATCCTGAAATATATTTGATTCTACATGAAACCAATGTCAGGAGATAATACTGAAATATATTTGATTCTATATGAAACCATTGTCAGGAGATAATCCTGAAATATATTTGATTCTACATTAAACCATTGTCAGGAGATAATACTGAAATATATTTGATTCTACATGAAACCATTGTCAGGAGATAATCCTGAAATATATTTGATTCTACATGAAACCATTGTCAGTAGATAATCCTGAAATATATTTGATTCTACATGAAACCATCGTCAGGAGATAATCCTGAAATATATTTGATTCTACATGAAACCTTTGTCAGTAGATAATCCTGAAATATATTTGATTCTACATTAAACCATTGTCAGGAGATAATACTGAAATATATTTGATTCTACATGAAACCATTGTCAGGAGATAATACTGAAATATATTTGATTCTACATGAAACCATTGTCAGGAGATAATCCTGAAATATATTTGATTCTACATGAAACCATTGTCAGTAGATAATCCTGAAATATATTTGATTCTACATGAAACCATTGTCAGGAGATAATCCTGAAATATATTTGATTCTACATGAAACCTTTGTCAGTAGATAATCCTGAAATATATTTGATTCTACATTAAACCATTGTCAGGAGATAATCCTGAAACATATT
Organism: Phorcus lineatus; assembly: GCA_921293015.1. Classification (NCBI taxonomy): domain Eukaryota; kingdom Metazoa; phylum Mollusca; class Gastropoda; order Trochida; family Trochidae; genus Phorcus; species Phorcus lineatus. The sequence goes on from OV121093.1 coordinate 41,134,768, forward strand.
TGATTCTATATGAAACCATTGACAAGTTAAGATGAGTACTTTCACTTCACTTTATTGTTCACTGTGATCAGTCTGACTTCAGATATGTTTGGTGGTTCTTCTATATCATAAATGATGCTTGCCGGTTTCAATGCAGTGCATAGCCACAAGGATGTTGCGGGGTTTCTCCCTGCAATAATACTAGCAGCTGTGATAAGGGTGATATACTCTTGAATGCGATTTCAAACTCCAAATCACCTCACCTCACCTGGTAAATGTTGATGCAGTTTATAGCTACGTGTAGTCTGTACCAGCTCCCATTGTATCACTTCTAAGGAGAGAATGTTGATGCAGTCTATAGCTACGTGTAGTCTGTACCAGCTCCCATTGTATCACTACTAAGGAGAGAATGTTGATGCAGTCTATAGCTACGTGTAGTCTATACCAGCTCCCATTGTATCACTACTAGGGAGAGAATGTTGATGCAGTCTATAGCTACGTGTTGTCTGTACCAGCTCCCATTGTATCACTACTAAGGAGAGAATGTTGATGCAGTCTATAGCTACGTGTAGTCTGTACCAGCTCCCATTGTATCACTACTAAGGAGAGAATGTTGATGCAGTTTATAGCTACGTGTAGTCTGTACCAGCTCCCATTGTATCACTTCTAAGGAGTGAATGTTGATGCAGTCTATAGCTACGTGTAGTCTGTACCAGCTCCCATTGTATCACTACTAAGGAGAGAATGTTGATGCAGTCTATAGCTACGTGTAGTCTATACCAGCTCCCATTGTATCACTACTAGGGAGAGAATGTTGATGCAGTTTATAGCTACGTGTAGTCTGTACCAGCTCCCATTGTATCACTACTAAGGAGAGAATGTTGATGCAGTCTATAGCTATGTGTAGTCTGTACCAGCTCCCATTGTGTCACTACTAAGGAAAGAATGTTGATGCAGTCTATAGCTATGTGTAGTATGTACCAGCTCCCATTGTATCACTACTAAGGAGAGAATGTTGATGCAGTCTATAGCTACGTGTAGTCTGTACCAGCTCCCATTGTATCACTACTGAGGAGAGAATGTTGATGCAGTCTATAGCTACGTGTAGTCTGTACCAGCTTCCATTGTATCACTACTAAGGAGAGAATGTTGATGCAGTCTATAGCTATGTGTAGTCTGTACCAGCTCCCATTGTATCACTACTAAGGAGAGAATGTTGATGCAGTCTATAGCTACGTGTAGTCTGTACCAGCTCCCATTGTATCACTACTAGGGAGAGAATGTTGATGCAGTCTATAGCTACGTGTAGTCTGTACCAGCTCCCATTGTATCACTACTAAGGAGAGAATGTTGATGCAGTCTATAGCTACGTGTAGTCTGTACCAGCTCCCATTGTATCACTACTAAGGAGAGAATGTTGATGCAGTCTATAGCTACGTGTAGTCTGTACCAGCTCCCATTGTATCACTACTAAGGAGAGAATGTTGATGCAGTCTATATCTACGTGTAGTCTGTACCAGCTCCCATTGTATCACTACTAAGGAGAGAATGTTGATGCAGTCTATAGCTACGTGTAGTCTGTACCAGCTCCCATTGTATCACTACTAAGGAGAGAATGTTGATGCAGTCTATAGGTACGTGTAGTCTGTACCAGCTCCCATTGTATCACTACTAAGGAGAGAATGTTGATGCAGTCTATAGCTACGTGTAGTCTGTACCAGCTCCCATTGTGTCACTACTAGGGAGAATCTTGTTAACTGCCAACTTTTATAGAAACAGTACATTGATAACGGAAGATGTTAGTGAAAATTAGTGAGCAGGGTAGTGAAATGATATGTATGATAGCCTCTCATACCAAAGGTCTGGGTTTGACTCTGGTCTCATACAGGTGCTTCAGTAAGATCAAACACTTTCTTTTTCACCTTTTACCCCTTTTATCAATAGACATGAGTTCTCAACATATGACACAATCCCCCACCCCCTTCTCCCGCCCCCAACCCCCGGTAGCCTATAACTTGCATCTTTGTAATCATAAAATATTAACCTCTAAAAAATCAACTCAGCACAGTTTCAAAAAGTTTTGATAAGCATGATTTTAGTTTTACCAAAGAAAAGAAGCTTCTTCGAAAGCGTTAGAATTTTAAAAAATGTCCATGGAAACGGTATTAAAAGTCTAAAATATCAAAGGGCACCACTTCATTAGGTGGGCAGTATTCAAGACAAGTCTCAGAAAGACATTGTGCATGTATTTCAAGTTCTTCTCCGGAAGCTATTGAGTTCATATTCAACAGGTTTTCAAGGAATAAGGTAAACAATAAAAATTTCAGAAATTTGAAATATTTAATTCATCAAACACATGCAATAATTCAGAATAAAAATTATGAGTGCAATTGGAGTTCTGCTACGGAAACTAATTTTGTATGAATGGCCGGACGGACAGGGCAATAACTATTTCCACTGGTTAACACATCGTTTGGCTGAAAATTAACTATGCACTTCGTTATAGATAATAATTTTCAGTTTTTTGGATTTGTTACACACTAGTTTTTATGTCTATCACGTGTTAATGACAAAACCGATCTTTAATCATCACTTACATACTCATATTGGAGATTTAACAAACACTTTCAAATGTTTCCGTACTTTGTTACTTGGACCTTTGTGTAGAAAAAGCAAACACTTTCAGCGTAGCCAATTTCGCACTTCGGTATACATGGAACTTTATGAGAGTCCCGAAATGTAGAAAAAGGGTGGGGTTTGATGCTGTTGCCTAAAGCTTTGAAATTTTAAATTTGGAATGGGAATAACATCATCACACTACAGCCAAAAGACTATCGCTGCCGTGATGTCATAGTATCATGACATCATAATGCTATGACATGATTGTCAGGTTTTTACAATATTATCATCATTTTATAAAAACATCTGATGTTACAAAGTTGGCGGTGGTAGGGAATTGTGCAAAATCTACTGCCAAAACCCATCACATTAATTAGATACAAAATCATGAATATTCACTAAAAGTCACTAACATTTAATGGCACTGTTGTCTCTTTGCCATTTTGGTCCACGGCATAAAGGTTTTTGACTCTCAACGAAGCAATGTACAACGTTCCTGCATGGAAAACAACTTGTCGTACATTACGCTTGAACGGGCGTATTTTAATTGGATTAATCTCCTCAAGTGACACCTTGGAGAGCTTTTTGTACCGGAAATAATACACGACAAGATTCGTCTGATCGAAGGCAAGTATATTGATATTCCTAAGGCCAGTATTCCTTGAGAACAGGTGTCCGGACTCCTTCCCAGAGTACGTGTAGATAGTGATTGAACTGGACTCCCCCTTCATGTAGAGCTTCTCCTGTTTGCTGTCCACGGTCACGTGATGCTGAGTTGCGTAACCTCTTACAGTCTTCAGGAGAGTGACGTTTGTCCCGTTGAACAGCATCCTAACTAAAAAGCCATTAAAACTGATCCCCCGTTTGCTGAAGAAGAAGACAAAGCCTCTTGACTCGTCAAGGCCGAACTTCTGTGTGGAGTGATTGGACACTATGACTCTATGGCTGGAACTGTCCAGGGAGTATTGGTAGATGTGGTTCTTCTTCTTGTTGGAGACTAACAGCTTCTTGGTGGAGTGGAGATAGACGAGAGCTGAGACGACCTGTTGTTTGAGGTGGTTGTATAAAGAGAGATGGGAGCCGTCAAGTAGGTCCATCTGGTAGCTGTCTTGTCCTCGTCTGTTAGACACCAGCAATATTCGAGGTTCCAGGGATGTCGTCCCTTGTTTGAAAAGAGAAATATAATGATAATGTGAGACCTAACGACGTTTTACAAAAAGAATGTATTTTAATGATAAAACAACAGTTCTAAAGCAAGTGTGAACATATGCGAATCCATTTCCCTACCTCAACTGTTTACACAAAACGGTCACCAAGGCACTTTGCTTGATACTTGATTATCCATAAATGTTTCATCGTTTTAATGAGGTGGCGGTTAGCTACTTGTAACGGTTATCATCTCTTGTTTGCAACCCAAAGGAAATGGCTTAATAGATATATTATCCTTATAAAAAATGTGCCGTTATGAAATTAATTTAAGAAATGTCTTGAAGGATTTGACCAATTTTAGTACGGCTTACTTTAGGTATGTATTAATCAAAATGACAGAAATATGATCCTGACAATAACCGGTTAAGATAACTTTCATAATTCTACTTACCTATCTCCCGAAACACCTTTCCTCTTTGCTTTGAGGTGATCTGGATTTGAAATAAAAAATCAATCTAAATATGGAACACTTTTAAAACGGATATAAGAAATTTGCAAATAAGAACCCTTAATTAAGTCATTTTTCCTTTGAAGTATATCCAACACAAAACTAAAATCATTGTATCCTTCTGAGTAATTCAAACACAAAACTGAAGTCTTTGATCGTTCTTAGTATATCCTAAACAAAACTTAAGTGCTTTATCGATCTTAATATATCCAACATAAAACTGAAGTGCTTCATCATTCTTAGTATATTCAACATAAAACTGAAGTGCTTCATCATTCTTAGTATATTCAACATAAAACTGAAGTGCTTTATCGTTCTGAGTAAATCCAACATAAAACAGAAGTGCTTTATCGTTCTTAGTATATCCAACATAACACTGAAGTGCTTTATCGTTCTTAGTATATCTAACATAAAACTGAAGTGCTTTATCAATCGTAGAATATCCAACATAAAACTGAAGTGCTTTATCATTCTTAGTATATCCAGCATAAAACTGAAGTGCTTTATCATTCTTAGTATATCCAACATAAAATGAAGTGTTTTATCACCCATAGTATATAACAATGATATGACGTAATCATTTATTTTACAACGATGTTATTCAGTAGCTGACGTAGTGAATAGCCTTTCAAGATGTCATTTGTTTTAAAAAATATATAGAGAATCTTCTGATATCAAACTTATCAACACAAGTTTTACTTTAAGTTTTACGAATGTTGATATCAGAAGACACGAGGGTGAGATTCTAATTATCACCCAAAATCATTTCTCATTTCCATTCCGTGAATAGTGCATTAATACACTACTCTCAGTGCGGTGATGTCATAGCACTGTGACGTCATCATGTTTATGACGTTTTAGCATTGTGATGTCATTACTGAATGATGTAAATCAATTGTGATGTCATGGATTTGACTGTAACAGGGCATTGTTAAAAATCTACTGTCAAAACAATATGTCTGAGGAGATATCGCTTGATCTTCCACAAGCGATATCTCCTGTAGAAAACAGTTTTGGATGATAAATCCCCCTGTCACCACTTCAATTTCATAAAACATTATCAAACAGTATTTTGAATTCATGTGTATAACTACAGCCAGTGCAAAAAGTCGGTATCGCTTTCGATCGTAAGATACAGAAACACACAACTAGTATTAATAAGAAAGTCGTTTAGTATTCTTTTTAGTACGTCTCACCTGTATCTTGCGACTGTTGAACTTGTAATGATATATTCTTGAATTGCAGTTTCGCAGCTGACAAGTAAGTGAGTGAGTTGTGAAGGTGTAGTTGGAACATTCGTAGACTCTTTGGAAATCTCTGCACAGTTGTGGACCGAAGGGTTGCCTCATCACTGGTGGACTCGAGGCAGTTGTAAAGGTAAAACTCACGATCACAAGTAAACAAGCATTTTCTTTCACATTCATTTTAATCATTGCAAGTAATACAATAGTCATTGAGATTGAAAACAATTGAATACAATTTGTACTTTTCTTGTTTGTAGAAGTTTTCTCCTTTTCTGTATCTTATACTAAGTACAGTAAACTGTTTTACGGATACACATCCAGAAGTATGTTTTCTGTTCCTCTATATTCATGCACAGTTAACAGTATTCGGATACTGCTTTTATGTACCTTCAACAAGAGGAAATTTAAAGCGGCATTTTGATACAGTATGTTCCTGTTTCATTTATTTAGACGGATAAAAACATTCAGATACAAAACCTTAAAGTCTAGTGTTTCCTTCTTTTTGACTCAAGCACAACTGAACAGTTGTTTCTGATTATATTCACTCAAAGCACAGTAAAAAAACATACGGATACTTCAATCGATAAACTGTTGTCTTTACTATGCACAGATGAACAGTTTTTTAAAACAACACAAGAAGACTGTTGTTATATCTGCCACCAAGGCTTAAGTTGAACAGTTTCCAAATAAAACACTTTATAGCTGTTGTTGCGTCAGTAGCCTAGGCTCAAGTTGAACAGTTTCGGAATATAACACCTTGGCTAAGTTGAATATTATCAGAATACAACACTAGATGACTGTTTTTGTGTCTGTAGCCTAGGCTGAAGTTGAACAAGATTTGAATACAACTATCAAGCGATCAACACTATTTCATACACAACCTGTGTACGAATTATATATTCTGAAAATATTGACATATATTGTAGAAATGCACTTAGTCTAGATCTGTACATGGTTGTTTTAAATGAATAATTAACGTGACAATGCGATAACTCTATCTGTCAATATCCTCTAAGTTCAAGTAGTAAAATTCTCACCAAAATACCTTCCTTAGGCAAAGTTAGTAAAATGATTTGATTAACGAGACAAACTATTGATCTCGTCATAACAGAATGGCGAATCAGTCACAGTTATATTAAGAGTGTAGATGTGGTTTGAGATTACCCTTAAACTATCAAGTTCAATCCATTGTTGAAAGCAACTTTAAAAGTTAAACGAATGACAAATCAAGTGCAGGAGTACTGGAAATACTGATCAAAACGATGAACGCATGTAAAATGAAGTCAACACAGCTAAAGATTGACTTAAATGACGGCAACAGCAACTAAACTGTGTTATTGCTTTAGTTGATTAAAATGCCGTTGAAGAAGTAATACAATAAATAAAAGAAACGAATGTAATTGTCTACATCTATACTTAGCTGTTTTGATATTATAAGAGAGGATGTTCTCATTTCCTTCCCATGATCCGTATATCCTTACATTAAAATGACAATAACATTAAATATGTTTTCTCAAATGATAAACTTCTCGAATATCATTTATCATCGTCATGTATGTAGTCTTCATCAACAAGTCACAATTTAAAATTCTGATCAAAACAACTTATAAACTTTGGTCGGTATCCTTAACGATTTTGTCATTTAATCTTTAATGTGGTTTGTTTCTAACCAGACTTGTTGCATCGTTTTGGTCAGTTGTCAATCCATCAGTCATTTTGTCTCGTGAAAACCACAACAGAAATGCATGGGTATAAAAATTAGTGCTCAAAACAGTAAACAGCGTGACTGACTTAACATGAAAAACAGAGAAAAGCATGCACAGACTAACATTTGTTTAATATCTGTAAAGTATTCAATTTCACTGCAAGTGTCAACAATTTCATTCCATACCAAGTCGGAGATGCTGTTTGATTGACACAAGAAGACAAGTGATCTCATGATATGTAGTTTCACAAAGCAAAGTTTGAACATCTTGTGATATGCTGTAAAAGTTAGAGTGATAGTGAGTTTGACAACAGACTTCAGTAGAAGCAGTGATGTAGTTGTGCAGTGATAGATACCACTGGCAGTCTTCAGATTTATAATAAAAGAAAGTCCAATAACTGATCTATAGGATTCATGCTTGACATCGAAAAACAACGACGATGGGTGACCTTGTTGATGGACAAATTGGAAGAACAAAGTTCATTAAACTTTTTCTCCGTCTTTCCGTGGATTCTGAAAATCATGTTTCTCGTTTTTATATCTCCTTAGATTTTGCTCCGGATCTCACCCATGAAAAGTCCCTATAAAGCTACCATACCCAAAAGCACGGAATTTAAGCTTTATTTTGTTTAAATCGGTCACTGACACCTATGTTAACGTGTGATTTTGTACAGACGACACCTACACATCTCATTTGAGGTTGATGTTTTTAAGAGTCAGATACACTCTGCGGTGGGGTCAATGCGCTCAAAATCTTGTCTTATTAGCCGGTACACTGTGTGTTGACTTATACAGTGTCCTACTGCGGTTGACGTTGCCGACACAACACGTTTCCCCAGGTGCATTGACCGGATGTGGCAGCAACCAGCGGGCTTTATCGACCACTCCTCGGCTTTACCTCTTTGTTACTATGCCTATAAGTCTAAGTGATGCACAATTTCTTCCTAATATACGGTCACTGACACGTCTGTTTACATCTGTTTCTGTAAAGTGAATACCTATCCTTATCTGTTGACATCAAGCGTTGCAATTCACGCCATTTGGCAAGGTCGAATTCGCCTGCCTCATGTCAGTTGGCATCGATGTTGTTAAGATTCAGATACACTTCAATATAGGGTCAATGTGCTCAAACCTATCTTGTCTTATTAGCCGGTATACAGTGTCCTACTGCCGTCACTGCTGTTGACGTTACTAAAACAAAACGTTCCCCAGGTGCATTGACCGGATATTGCGGCAATCCACACGTGATCAACCACTCCTTGGCTTAACTCTAAGTTAATATGCCTATATTTCTAAGTCGTTGCAACACGTCTGCAGAAATTTGACCGGTTGATTTTGCCAACAGCGAAGTTGTTGCCTCATTGTTTGGTCATTCTGAAAGCTTTCTTTCTTTCTTTAAACTGAAGTGAACTTTGTGAGATTGTTCTGATGTTTTTACTACTGTGCTAGTATGGTGTCGTGTTTGCTGTTTCATACAATCGTGGAAACTTAAGTTTTAATTTGTTCTTCCTTTCTGATGTATTTCCGTACTGCATTCTTTTCAGGAAAAAATCAAAACACTAACCGTTTCCTTTCTTCTACAGGTATAATAATCCACGTATTTCAAAGGTAAAATGAAACTTAATAAAACTACTGCAGGATTTTATCGCTGACATGTTTCGTCCGGGTCCCCTTCGGTACTACGGATCCTACTAGAAATACATCCGAAAAATAGACACAGATAAAAACCCGTTTCATATCTTAATCAATCTTCATTATTATGCTAGGAGAGCTACGATCTTCTGTATTTTTTCCTAAACATTTGCATCTAACTGATAACATAACATTGGAGATAACATTATGGCTAAAGGAATCTCTTAGCATTGAGAGTTCGTACTTTCAACAACCTTGCACATAATAAGTAGTTAGGCATGGCTTATGAACTTCGAAATCTTGATGATTGAAAACGAGGAAGCTTGTTGCTTATTCTCAATCATAGCTTATTAATATGTATTACAATAGTTATTAAACAAGTAATAAAACATAATTGTGATATTACTATATCCTAGCAATTCGTTTGTTACATTCAGATGGGTATTGTCAATTGAACCCAATACAACTTTATGTGATTCTTAAAGTATAAAATATGACAAAGACGATGTTAATTTTGTTATTTATTCAAATTGACATTGATTCTTTCAGAAATCTTTTATCTTACAAGTGTTTACCCAATTTTGGTCGTGCTGTATTACGACAACATTGATATGCAGAGTATTACAAGAGTACAAGTGTTCTCACATAATATGGAAACGTGAACAGTGTAATCACACGTGCATCTTGTATACAGTACCAGGCCAGACGGACACTCTTTAAGAATGTATATTCTCATTAGAGCCGAATCTGGTAAGAATAGTCAAAGCCCTCAGTCACGGCCCAGATGCCATCCTGGGTTGTACAAGCGTCCCATAATTTACGTCCATGGGATTTTCATTCGGAATACCGTCTGCAGTTCAACCAATGAATGTAAAGAGTTGACACGAAGGGTGTGCGCTATTTTCTTAAATCTCGGCCCAGTATTTAAAAGTATTAGCAACGGAGTTTTCTGCCTTATATAACGAAATACTGAGCACGTGGAGATTCTTCTAGTGAATATACGATGTTTGTGATGCACATCTCGTTGCCTCGTTGCCAACAATGATAGTTTCATCTATACCTATTACATCAAAGGGAACTATTTTGATGTCTTTGGTTAAACGTGCCCGGTTTACGGGTCGTAACAATCAATTGCAAATGTTGATGTATGTAAAGGGATGTCACGAGGAAGTTTTCTATAATGTTTTGTGCATACTGTGCGGTGTTTGCTCATTGGTAATACTGAAAGCAGTCTCTATCGCCCTTCAAAACGATTTTGCAGCAGAAAGGAAAATAGCTTTTGAGGCTTTTGCAATTCTCTTAATGACTTAAGATTTATGCTTTTCGAAGCTAAATATTAGTCTTTGTTTTGATATAAATCTTTCATTACAAATGAATCTATAATTGTAACACCAGGAGCGTTGCCTCAAATAAATTATTATTGAAACACAATTCAGTGTCATTGAACAAAACAGTGTTTATTGATAAATGTACACAAAACGCATTTACAGACATTGATGACATTTAGTTTCATTTGTTCATGTACAGTTGAACTAAAACGTAAATATAAACAAAATTAAAGTTACAAACGGTAAAGTCACAACAAATCTAGTTTTCAAAACATCTTGATAGAAGCTCACAATCAGTTTTATTTATCAAACACATTGATTATGTACATGCGTATTCAGTAAAATATTTTAAGCAATGTTCGTGGAACAAAGAAAATAGGCAAAATTCATATGTTTCAAAATAATCTTCAACACAACGTAACATGATTCAAGCTTAATTTCTCATATGTCATTTGTCACCACTAATTTTGTTTCCAAAACATATCTTGATAGAACCTTCTCTTGAACGAAAATCACAATCAGCTTTATTGATCAAACACATTAGTTATGTACATGCGTATTCATATGAAAAGAGGCCATACTCAAATTATGCTAACGAAAATGTAGTCTTCAGCATCGTATCATCATACAGTAACATATATCATCAATGAAATCAGAGCGACTTTTGAATGTACACCAATGACCATGAAATCGTAGACTCGATTTATTGATATTTTCTGTTTGTGGGATAAACTGAAGAGTAATGGTCAGAAACATTTTGAATTTTGACAAAGTACTTTCTGATTTTACTGTTTAGATTCACCTCTTTTTTACACACCATCAGTCGTGCTGGTAAAAGATTTTGACTTCATAAGTTAATTATAAGAATTTGCAACACTCATGATTCTTGAATTTTATCTTAAAGATATGTGTATAAAAGTACAAGGTCTGTAAACACAAATAATTGTGAGAACTAAAAGGGGGGAGAGTGATTTTTTCCAATTTTCCCCAATAAACATCCCTTTATAACGAATGTATAACCTTCGGTTGGTCAAACATCTCATTACAGAACCCGATTATCAGTAATATTAAAATACCACTAGAGGCCATTTTCGTGTGAACACCTTTAACTCTTTTGTGTTAGGGAAATGGATTCGCATAGCTTAACTCAAAATGGTACTTTCGTTTTATAACTGCTTCTTTCAATTAAAAACTTGTCTGTTAATTTATTAGATCTATTTTCGTTTTTGTCACATCACTATACATAATGAAAACACGTGCTACTGTCCCTTTAAAGTTTCAAGAATAATCATTTTATTCATAAATAACTTGAAATATAGTTTTCCCATCTGATAATTATACAATAATTATAAATCACTGATGTCTGTACTTGATTATTCATAATAACAACAAAACCTTACCTTAAATAAGTGAATGACTTCTTAAAAAACATACCATAACATACCAATAAGACGTGCAGTGATTTCATGTTCTCTGAGTGAAATTGAATAATTGCTCACCAGTCTCTTACAAACATTTCAAATAATTCAACCTGCAGCTGTAAGGTTATCTATTCAAATTATTTTTAATATAGTTAATGAACCGAACCGGGGGATATGTACCGCAATACTTACTGAACAAATGCATTAGCCTAGCGTTTCGATCTTTACAGCAAGTCAATACTTTATCTTCGTTATCATTAAAACCAAATTCAAGTTTCCAAAAGAGTGGACATCACGTGACCTTGCTCCTGGTGAGACAAAATGCTTATAAACAATCCAACAATTTTCATAAAAGAAAAACGTGAATAAACTCTGAATCAACAAAGACCGGTTGTGTATTCAACGTCAGAAGAATCGCTGCATATAAATTTTTTGACATACGGGTTGACAATTTTCTTTATTGTAGGCTACTAATGTAACAAATTCTACAAACCGGGAGACTATGTTGTGAGGTTAACAAAAACATGAAAGCCCAGAATTATCTATTTTACCCCTACAGACATTGAACGTCGATATATAACATTTATTTGAGAAGAGTTTGAAGATCTTAGAAATTATTGTACGTACATTACCTAAAACATCTTCCCCTTTTGTTTCATTTTAGTCATCACATATGTTACACTTAAGCCATTGAATTAACATTCTTTACTCAATCTAACTAACTTGTTATTAATCATTCAGTGGAAATTATTTAATCACGTTAATGTCAGGAGTCAGTAAGTCCAACTTAAGATCTTTAAGGGACATAACAGAGTATATGGTTGGAATAAAATGTGTCAAACTTTATAAGTTATCGAGAAGCAGCGGTTGCCTCTAAAAATCAATACATAAGTTTAGATTGTATTTTAAGGAAATTGGTCAATAAAGCGCGTCAATGATTCGAACATAAGTCCGGAAGCTTATTAATAGCAGATACAAGGAGAAACATATGTTGAATATAGTGTTAAGTATATCATCTGACAATTTATAATGTTTATATGTAAATGAGATGGAAAAGGTTTACTTATTAACATTAACATGGCAGTTTTTCTATCATCATTGAAAAATAGATAATGTCCTTATTTTGGTATTAAGCGATAAAGAAGCAAGTTTCGGCACAATATCTTTATTGACCTCAAAAGATGGTATTTTGCCTCTTAGTTCAGCCAAATAAAAATGTATTAAACATACTCTGTGTCACTTGGAACTCAACCCAACAATTATGTGATTCTACTTAGAACTTAATCACACAGTTAATGCATCTCCGTAACACTAATCGGAATGTTTACAATTAAAAGGTTATTTCAAATTTCAATTTACTAAACAATAAAGGCCTCTGCAAGAGGGTTTATCAACTGAAGTCATATTTCCCAACATTCAAGGTTTATACTAACACTATTCATTCTGCAACACAAGTATTCCTGACACCAACAAAAGGTAACGTAACATCTTTATATTTGGGATCACGCTATCTTTAATAGTACAACAGCGAGGCCTGATAGACGTGTGGGTAAACTGTTTGTACTGTCAGTGCTGTCTGTGTGGGTTGGAATCTAGCAAGATGTGCGTTTTATCCCAATATAAAAATGTAAAATATGTTTAATAACTTAATACCATGTATTTCTTAAGTAAAGATATCATGCACAGTGAACTTGATCATTGTTTATTTCAAAAAGACTTCTAGATTCCGCAATCTTACTTACTTTTAAACCGAACCAAAGAAACTTCCCATTCATTTGGTAGATGTCTACGTATAAGTATCTCATATTTTCGGGCAGTTGAAAACTCAAAATATACATCTACAATGAGTCAGTTAGGGGCCGTTGGGAGAAAATTTCAGCTTAGTTTATACTAACACTATTCATTCTGCAACACAAGTATTCCCGTCACCTACAATAGGTAACGTAACATCTTTATATTTGGGATCACACTATCTTCAATAGTACAACAGCGAGGCCTGATAGACGTGTGGGTAAACTGTTCGTACTGTCAGTGCTGTCTGTGTGGGTTGGAATCCAGCAACATGTGCGTTTTATCCAAATATAAGAATGTAAAATATGTTTAATAACTTAATAGCATGTATTTCTTAAGTAAAGATATCATGCACAGCGAACTTGAGCATTGTTTATTTCAAAAAGACTTCTAGATTCCGCAGTCTTACTAACTTTTAAACCGAACCAACGAAACTCTCCATTCATTTCGAAGATGCTTACTTTTTTTCAGGCAGTTGAAAAGTCAAAATATATTCGCCTACTATGAGTCAGTTAGGGGCCTTTAGGAGAAATTTCAGCTTCAAGAAAAAATCGTTGTTGCTACGTTTTCAGATCTAGATGACTCAAATACCATACTTGACTTAAATGTGGTCAGAAGCCTCAATTATGTCAATTAAGTTTCTCCTTATCCTTTATTTCAAATTCAATCGCTTCGTATTATACAATGTTACCTGCAGCTGTTTGTTTTCTTTTGATAATATCTTTTTAAGCTAATTTATTCATTATGATCACGTTGCTTACGACTTTAAGTTTGGATTTTCCATGCGTTTTAGCGACATAGCGGAATCTAAAGAAATAGAAATAGATAGATCTGTCCCTAAAATATACTTGTAACAAAACGTTTCTATCTATAATGCATATACATCATCTTTTCCAATTTTATATCAACTATAAGAAATATTTAAGAAATAGAAGACGAGTTTGTGTGCATAATAAATAAATAAATGTTTAATAAAACAGCTGTTCCAATTTCGGTTAACTTTTAACTTTTTAACTTTTCATCTTATTTCATAAAAGATCGCAATATTTCATTTATTTAAATCTGCAGTTCATATTGAATATTTCTTTAAATGATTTTCAAGCCACATAGTTTTGAAAAACGGTACCACAGATTTAATGTGTGACCAAGTTGGAATCTAGAAACAGTCAAACTAGAAATGCACAAAGGAGGTTGGATCGAAAAGCGCGTGTAGACGAAACTTTAACTTAATATGATAGAAAAGGCGAAACTATGCATAACCTATATCTAGACAGCACACTACTGACCAGTCCCAGAGAGAAAGATTATTTATGGAACGGCGCACTTTGGCCTACCCTCAAGAGCGGAATTACCAAGACCTGCATAACACTACGAAAAGCTGCCTGGAAATCACTGTTACTGTCTAAATTTTCGTTCGAATACAATGACGTCAGTAACAAGAGCAGATATGACGTCACATTGCTTTTGAACACGGTAAAGTGAGCGGGAAACTTTGCCAGACGTTTATGAACACTGATTTGTCGGATCTCTTAGATTTGTAATTTTTAAGGTATTTTGATCAAATTACATTTGAGTTATAAAACACCATTCAAATTAGGAAAGGGAACGTCAGATAATCATCGTACGAGAACATAAATTGTCTAATTCTAGAAATATAAGCTCTTGCTTTCACTCACTCGACAGCTTAGTAGCCTCTCGTTTAAACATTAAAGTTAACAAAGACAAACAACATCTTGAAATTAGGCTTTGATAATTTCTACTGTAATGATAACAATTTCACATTATTGTTGGGAAGAAAAATCCAAATTATACATGAGTATATCAATTTGATATTTTTAAATAAGCAGATCTAGATATATAAATTGTCTTTTAAATTATGAAAATAGGGTCTTGCTTTCCTTGAAATTTTATGATTAATAGAATGACAATATTTTCTAAGAGATATGTCACACCTTTTAACAAATTGTTGTTTGTGGAAAGAGTTATTAGCGGTGTCGCCTTTACACATTTTGACTTACATGTAGGTAAACAATGCAATTACTATACATACGAACTATCATACGAACTTGTATTCTTATAAAAATATGGTAAATGACATCTTAAAATTCATCTCTGATAATTTAATGATCATCGTTGACAATTGCATGTCAAATTTTTAAAGAAAATTTTCACGGTGTTGTTTGAAAAAAGTAGGTTTTGATCTGAGTCGGCCACTTTCATATTACAAGATCTTTAATGACTCAAAATGTAAAACAATGTTTAAAAGTATGCAAATGTGGTCTTGTTTTTCATATTATGTTATAACAAATAAATTTATAACACTTTGAAACAGATATTGGACAATTTCTTAACAAATCGTTAGTTTGTTACAGAGAGGAGAATGTCGCCTTTTATGGCCGCTTCACTCAACAAGTTCACGGATAGACATTCTCAGTCATTCAAATTGAAAATTTATTTGTTTAATTTGATTTAAAAGTATACAAATGTATAATTGTTCTTCATATCATATCATATGAAAGACAATGAAATTATTTTCAAGCAAATATCTCTTACTTTTTTACACATTTGTTCATTCAACATTCTAGCTATGAGGTTGGGTTTTTCCCAAGATTAATAATAGACAACTGTAATAAACAGGAAAAACAAAAATAAATATAACATGCTTATTTGTCTCACTAAAAAGTTTATTCTTATTTACAAATTCACAAAATATACAAACAATATAAACTAACTTTGTTCAGTCTGACAAGGCCTGCTGAATGAGTTGTATTTTCCTGTCAGTGACGCAGATCTCGCGGCCACTAACCAGTCTCATTCTTGTAGCACATTGGGTGTTGTCTGGATGAACGTGAAACATGGGGGAAACCTGATCTTTCATCTGCAGATCTTCTTTAAACAAGAGTTGCCCCCTCTCCACGTCAATGAAGCCCACCCTCCCCCTCCCCACATCCAGCACCAGCCCGAAGGTGAGGGTCAACTCTACATCAGGTGTAGGGCGAGACAGAGAGACACACTCACCAACCTGATGTCCCCACCTGTCCTCCTGATCTCTCCTCATCACCTGGATACAGAGACGGTCGGGGTGACTGGGACAGTCGTCCGTCACAGACACACAAACGGAGTCGGGGAGAGAAGAAACAAACCACCCCTCGTCCATGTTGCTCCTCCCCTGTATCAACCCCATCTCAAGAAGGGGTTCATTCATCCTCGACACGTTCCAGTTTCTCTCCCTCTGCGTCAGTGTGGAGCTGGTCTCCCAGTAGGAGGGGGGAGTAGTGAGAGGGGAGGGGGAGGGAGGGACTGGGACGGGACTGCTACAAGTCCCCCAGAACTTCGAGAACTGACCCGGGCTGTTTCTGTCTTCCCTTTGCTCCACGTGTGTCAGGACTCGACCGAAGTCTTCAACTTGTAGCCATTTGTGTACATTCTCTGAGATGAGAATCATCGCCCGGCCTGAATATACAAGTTTATTGTTATTAAACATATACCAATGACATCGTAAAATCTTTATTTTTGTATTTTAAACACTTTGATGAAAGAATAATTTGTGATTTTCAGGATAAAAGTTTGTTTAACCGCTCAAACTAAAAATTTTACATCTTATTTTGAGATAAATGTCGACTTAATCAACAAAATATATCTTTTAAAGTTATGCAAATGGCATATTGAAATCTTTATTTTTGTAATTGAAATATTTTGATGACAAAATATTTTATAATAACTTAAGAAATTTTTAATTTTGTTTAACTGCTAAAACTAAGGAAATAGCTGAACAATTTTCTAGAGCGTATTATCAAAACATAGACAAAGGGCAAATTAAAATGTTTATTTCTGTGTTTTGATCAATTTAATAACAAAATCGTGGATATTTGTGACAAAAAATATAAACTTTGTTTCACTCGGCAATACTCAATAAATCTACAGTTTATCTTACCGACAGCCGGTTTTCAAACTTGATCAGTTTTAATTGAGCGCAGGACAAATTGTTGCTATCAAAACTTCTACAAATGACATCTTAAACTGTTTATTTTACTATTTCAAATACTTTGACGAAAAAAATTAAAACTTTGTTTGGTGCTCAAACTGACAGGTAATTTAGCTGCTTCCTCAGAGACAAGAGCCGCGGTTTGTAAATAACAGCAGTTATTGTTTATTCTAAGATGCCTAGAGGTTAGAACAATCGAAAAAAAGTACTTTATGAGACAATAAAGGTAAAGGTTTTTTTCAATTGAATGACGTTTTTTCCGCCCTTCCCCGCTGCCCCCTCGTGATCAACCGTCCATGGTAACCTTTCATCTCGATTCTTCGAACAAAATGGCTTATCCCTTCATCAATGTCTAACGACATAATCGTATTAATGTTTTTATTTCTATTTACCGTAAAGATAAATGTACAGAAAATGGTTGTCTAACATCGAGTTACCGCGTTGTTTCACGTCAGGTCACGGCGCTCTTTTGAAATCAAAAGCTTATTTACCTGCAATAAACACATCCTGTTATCCAAACATATACTCATGACATCTTGAATTGTTAATTTCACTATTATGAATAATCATCATGCATTGGGACAAACATAAAAAAATTGTTTTATTCTCTTATTTACACTAGGCTTTTTATTGTCGGTATATATATATATATATATATATGACTGTCCTTTATATCCTACATATTATAATATATATTTAGTATATATACATACCCAAATATCACTTATAAGCATTTGTCAATCTTCATGTTAGATTGTCTTTCTCAATCTACCACTACAGTGATTTGATCGCCGCATATTGTACACACCTTTGCAAGTACTACCACATAAACACGTAACGTACCTAATATTTTCACATATATTGATTTACATGAATTTCTAATTTCGTATTTCTAATACAAATACTGCATATCTACACACCATGTTGAGTAGATACAATGTGTCGGTATCTCAACCATCTGAATAATAATTAAGAATTTATGGAAATGATATCCCGATTTAAGAGATAGCACGTAACATCAACAAATGTAAAGATTATTAATATTGACCAAGTGATCTATTCCGTTGTCAACTCTAATTATAATTTAACATGTGTATGTATCCATTCAATGGCAGACTGGGTCGTGGATCTGTGAAGCATATTGTCGAATTTAAAAGAAACATGTACATGGTAAAACTATTATTGTTAAAGGACAGCTACCGACCGTGCTTGATATACGATGCGCTCAGCTAGTTCAATAAAGTAATATTCGAACAAACTGTCATATTAATAATAATATTCAAAGTAGAACAACACTGACCTTCAAAATATTAATTACATGCAATTATCAAATTGATAATTCATGATAAGCCATCCCAAAGTGATGCATTCAAGAAGTAAAGTTAAAATCAAAGTGTAACTTTCAATAGCTTCAAATTCTTATCAAATGATTTATGAATACATGTACATAAATGTTTATAATAACGCTTCCTCTCGTTTCGTCTTAGATATATGAATTCAATGCGTTTTACAAATAAAATGTATCTAACAATGTTTCAAAATTGGTAACTTCACAAAGACTACAACCGTTACATCTGATTTAATAAACCACCTTTTTAAAGTGTTTATTTTTCCCTTCCAAGACCATCATATGCAGAATGTTTTCATTTACCAAACGTAGTATATTTTTGCACAAAGAGCAACGATTTTCATTTCTTATTGCTTTCCTGAGGATAGCATCTTATTTACGAAACTGTTATCTACACTAATGGATGCTACACTGATTTTAAAATAAGTTCATTGTTATACTATACAACGGACGCACATGTGCAGCTCTCGCTGAATAAGAGGTGCTTTCTATTTACGCACATAAGCGTCTCTCGCTGTGAGAAACTGCTGATTAACGGACGCTTATATGCGGCTCTCGCTGTGAGGATCTCATTATTTTGACGCATATACGCGGCTCTCGGCGTTAATGAGTTAAAGATCAGTTTCTGCAACAATGGAGAGATGATATTACTCTGTATATATTATTGTGCTCTATTTTTCTTTTTTTAATTGCAAACTATTCAGTTATTATATGATTTAAGGAAATAGATCGTGGTAATTTTAGTTAAAGTCCGCATTTTTTAACAAAACTAGGAGCCGGCATGGCCAGCCGCATTCCAAATCTAGCCAGCAGGTCAGCTTGACCAGCACATACCCTTGAAATTAGCCAGTTTCCACATTTTAATACCAAACGTGGAACCAGCTTAAGACTTGGAGAAGTTCAGATAGTTTGTTGCATGTACCCGAGCCATTTAGGTCGCCATCGCTTCTATAAGATCCAGTTAATATAGTAGGCTAACATCTGATTTCATTGATATTTTCTATTCATGAAAAGGGCGACATGGCTAGCAAGTCTTCATCAATATGTTTTGCGATATCGACGTTATATTGTTATCTGGTACGTGTATTTCGGGACATCTTTGATATACGTCATAAACATGTATTACAACGATTCGTAATACAAATTACTATGGCAAGTACTCGTATTACAAATATCACGTAATCCAGTGTTTGTATATCTCCATAACTTCCTGCCGATGCTCGCAGGTTTCAACGCAATGCATAGCCACAATGCTGTTGAGGGCGTTCTCCCTGCAATGATACAGCCGCGATATAAGTGAAATAATTTTGAAAGCGGCATGCATTAAAACCAACTCACCTCACCTCACCTCAAACATACGACCAAACATATTTATTTGTATAACTAAGCTTTTGGTTCGAGGTTATCGCTGATGACATGTTATAATGTTATTATGGATATTGATGAAAATGCCCGTGTGACTGATGGCAGGGCAACTGTTGTTGAGGTAAGATTTTACTGTGTTCCCCTGTACACTCTTGAGAAGAGAGATTAAGTGATAAGATGATTTCAAATTGATGGACGCCTCATGCTTTCCTACACTATTTCAGACCTAATGAGCAAACATAAGCAAATAATATATTGAAAAGAAATATTGGATCATTGTATAGACTGTGAAGATAACACTGACCCCTCCAGTCCAAAATACAAGCAGCTGTCATCATCAATCATCAGCAGCTTACAACAAAAACAATCCATTGACAGATATAACAAATACAATGACTACTGTGGCGGTTGATGATGATCAAAAGTATCCTAGTAAATAACTATATTTACCAAGCACAATGATCCAGTTGTCCCTATGTTTCAACCTACACAGCACCAGGTCAGCAGCAGATCTGGCTATCATCCCGTCTGTCCAGGGTAGACTGTCATCTGGACAATACAGAAAGGTACATTACATTAATATTGTTATGTAATTTTAAAGGGAGCAGTGCGCCATTATTTGACATTTTTCACTATTGACTGTTTGAAATCCTTAAGAATATATCTTACCAAATGGTTTCAAGTCATAAGAACCAAAATTACAAAATTTAAAGTTATTTTTAAAAAAGTTTTGTTCTCGTCATTTAGTGGTCCGCATACTAATAATTCAAGAATGTGACTTCACGCGACTTCTGCTGCTCGCGTGTACCACAACACCCTTATTTCTTATAACATGATGCCTTTATGTCGTGGTTATTTTATCTGGCGAGGTGATCTGGTAAGTAGATGATTTGTTTCGTGATTAGTTAATTTTTGAAAAAAAATATTGTTAGAATAATAAATATTTGTAGGTATCTATTTATGCTTGGAATATTCATGTCGGTAGCATATAGAAATAATTATTATCTCGCCATATATTCACTTATTCAGTGCTTAGCATTTCGTTCAGAACCAAAGCCATATCTAAGTCATCATTAATTGTGGGACATTTGCCAAAAGAGTTGAGCAAGACATTTTCGTGTTTTCTCAAACATGGCGGACACATCTAATGTGAATTGACTGAAACATATATAGACATTCAATTGTGGCTGGGGGTCTTGAAATATCCTGTATTCTTCACTTTAGTGGAAGTAAAAGACTTATTGCAAGACTGAAAAACCTTCTTTTTTAAAAAAGTTTTTTCTACTCGAGTTATAAGATTCTTGATAAAATAAGCTGTTTTTGTTTTGTAAACAATGAAACAGCTAGATTGTACATTGTAGACTTTGTACTAAATTGTAGTACTGTAGTGTAGGCCAGATATTCCATTGTTGATAATCACTAGTAATCATACATTTTGATTTGGAAAATTATCTTCCCATTACTTAATTGACTAATCTGATTAGGTACATAATTAAATAACAATGATGATATCATTAAAACTCAAAAGTTTCAAGGTATGAATAATCGTGTAAAATGTCTTCTCTTATCACTTTATCAATTAAATCATATGTGTAATCATTATTTGAATTGTATCATACTAAATGATTTTTTACATTTGTATTTTGTATAAAGGGTTTTCCAGAGGTAAGAGAAGAAATTTCAGGAACGAGAAAGCAAGGGAGGCTGGCTCTCATAGCACAGCATTTCTCAAGGCAAAGGAGGGCAAGTGGAAGAAATCCGACCACGTTTTCAACATTGTGTAACATATGATAGGTAATTCACATCTGATCATTAATAAACAAGATAAATATGTTTGAAGAATTTACTTTGTTAGGGCGTTGAAGTTTCGAGGTTAATTGACAATTCCTGTTCCCCTGTTTATAAAAGATATGAGACAATCATGAGAAACAGGAATTTTTCAAAGCAATTCAAATGCTATAAAAAATATTGAAATTTGTGTGGAAATTTCAAAAAAAACCCTTTGTAGTTGCACAGAGGATTAGTGATAAGTGGGGGAAAGTGGGTGTAATATGAAACAAATTTTACCTCAACATTCCTTTTAAAAACATGTAGTCAGTCATATCAATGATTGGATACAGTTCAAAGTAAGAAGGTAATGTTAACATGTTGTCAAACTTGATGTTTTCTGGTTTTTGTGTGTGAAAATTTCAGAACAATGTTGTACCCATGAGATTTAAACCACAGAAAGGCACTTTAACACCCCATTTGCTAGGTTTTAAGGTAATTTAGGTTTTAAGTAATGATCAGTTAATGCTTCTGGACAGATGCACGGACAGGCTGCAATATATCCCAGACTACTACGCAGCATGGGTATAAATACCTATGATACTTAAAAGAGATAACAAAGGGGACTGTATTGATGTATCTTTATTTTTGATTTTCATGAAATAATATAATCACATACTTGTATAAACAAAACAAATCCATCTGATAAAGTTGGAAATTATCTGATAAAGTTGGGAGATGAATCTGTTTTAAATCCCTACACAAAAAAACAAAACAAATGTTGATCCTCACCTCAAAATAACTTCATCATGTGAATAAATAAACCTTACTACTGAGAACTTTTGACATAAAGAAACATGTTCTATAAAATCATTTTAATATATTCAAAATAAATCTGAGATTTGCCCAAATATTTTGCTGACAGTGAATTTTGAGTATGTATGAAGAGGTGAAAAGAGGTTCTAAATTGCCCAATTTAGGTTTAATTTATCAAACAATCATTCAATTGATATCTTTGGTCAAAAAAGAACACACAAAATGTTTTGTAAGAATCAACAGATGAACTTTCCAAATTACCTCCCTTGGGTGTAATGCCAGACTATTAAACTATGTAATGCACTCTGCGGATACCCAAAATAAAATATAGAGCGATTTCCTTAATCTTTTTATTACATTTCACATTAAATTGACATATAAAAAAAATATTTTAAAATAGTCTGTTGAACTTCAGAGCACATGGCTATAGTTTTTAAAGATTTTAATTGAAACAATCATACTGTACTGCTTTCAAGCAGGTTGGTTGTCAAAAGTCAAACACTGACTACAAACTGACAACCCTGGATTTGATTCAACTCTGATGGCTTCCTGAAAATTTTTTTGGAATAATTATATTGACCGCTTAACATGAATAAGTATTAGAAAGGTGAGAAGTGGTCGAATAAAATCTAATAATAATTTTAAAAAATCAAATTATAAGATTTTATAGCAAGTGTATATTACCTCATTGGACATAAAACTTCTATAGGGCTTTTGACATGCCTGGCTTTTTTTACTTTGTTCACCAATAACTCTAAGAATATGATAGTTTGTGTACAATAACACTGACTAGTGAGGATTTCAATTTATGGATTTGGTCACAGTGGCCACACCCTCATTCTGAAAATCTATTTTTTTTAAAATTTTCAACAGAATTAAATATCTTAAAAGCTTAACTCTTGTATACAGTCTCTTTTACTAGTGAGGATTATAATTAATAGATTAAGTGACCTTGTGGGCCTTAATAAAGATCACCAAGGCCATGACCATTAACATATTTTCATTATTTTCTTAAAAGCATGGGATCTAGTTTTGTGTTTATAGTGTTCTTAGCTAAAGGATGTTGATAATGATAAACAGATTTGGTCATCCTGTGACCCCTGCCTGTGAAGGAAAAGAAAACTTAAATTAGTATATATAACCACACAGCAAAGTGGGATTATGATACTACTGACCCAGTCCAACTATGATAACACATTTTACAGCCTGATAAGTGATATCTTGTAGGATATATGCACTTATATCAAGGACTATGTTATAGGGGATTCTCAATATTTATGAGTATTTATATAACCACACAGCAAAGTGGGATTATGATACTACTGACCCAGTCTAACTATGATAACACATTTTACAGCCTGATAAGTGATAAGCTAGTAGGATATATGCACTTATATTAAGGAATATGTTATAGGGGATTCTCAATATCTATGAGTATTTATATAACCACACAGCAAAGTGGGATTATGATACTACTGACCCAGTCCAACTATGATAACAAATTTTACAGCCTGATAAGTGATAAGCTAGTAGGATATATGCACTTATATTTAGGACTATGTTATAGGGGATTCTCAATATTTATGAGTATTTATATAACCACACAGCAAAGTGGGATTATGATACTACTGACCCAGTCCAACTATGATAACACATTTTACAGCCTGATAAGTGATAAGCTAGTAGGATATATGCACTTATATCAAGGACTATGTTATAGGGGATTCTCAATATTTATGAGTATTTATATAACCACACAGCAAAGTGGGATTATGATACTACTGACCCAGTCCAACTAGTCTATGATAACAAATTTTACAGCCTGATATGTGATAAGCTAGTAGGATATATGCACTTATATTAGGGACTATGTTATAGGGGATTCTCAATATTTATGCATGCACACGACCTATGACCTCCTCAAATCCAAACCGAGGCTAAGGCCTCTTCCTACTTCCTGGATAGCGTAATGGCTGCATTTTGATAGTACGATTCACTGTGTAATTTGAATTTCCTTCGGCTATACATGAGTGTATAAGCATGAATTAAAAGAAAATCAGTCAATTTCAGACATGAAAACATGTCGAGTGACAATAAAACGGCAAAATGAAGGGAAATTCATCCAGGGATAGTTTCAAAAATTTGTTTTTGATAGTTGTATTCGTGGTAAATTCGAAGATATATTACGTGATTTTTGCATTCGCATTTGGACCGTATAGGCACGAGTGCATTTACAATAATCACAGTGGCAATTTCTCTTAATTGTTATGCATAAATAAATCTTCATAAAATTATTTTTAACCGAAATTTCAGGACTTTTAACTCAAGGATCACAAAACTGTTATACCAAAACAATGAAGAATCAAGTAGGGGCCTAGTAGGACCGGCATGTTTACAAAACATGGTACTACGTACAGTACTTCAGTATCAATATAGGCCTAATGAAGAAACGAAAACGTATATTTACCGAAATTCTCAAAGACACCAACTGATTGGAAGAAAAGTGATATATTTATATACATTGTACATAGGTGTATTTTTAAGAATATATTTATAATTCACAAAACGAATTTACTATAGGCTTTGATTAATTTTAATTATAATCAAATTGAATAGGAAAATATAGTATATATGAGTATGATTTAAACAAAAAATTATAATTCTATTATATTAATTAGTGTATATAAGGTGGTGACTGCGTATTCATATGACACCAATAATGTGAAGGGGGGGGGGGATTAATTTAACTACTTTTAGGTAGACATCCCACATTTATTACTGGCAATTCATGTAGACATGCATAAGGTGGATGCTACAAATAACTTGAAATTAGCTTGTATAGAGATTGTATATTGTGCCTTGAAGATAAACACACTTATATAAAGTGTCTAATATCAAAATTACTGAAGTCATGAATTCAATAAATCCTAATTCATAAGATTGACTGTCAGTTTTCAAAACTTACTTTCAGCTTTTTCACTGACAATATACATGGAGTGAAATATGTATCAAGACTTCCAAATTGTCCTGTCTTTGATAAATTTCTGTCATTTTAAAATAGAGTTTAGATAATTATAATGTAAATATTATTCCTAAAATCAATTGCCTAATTTCTTTAATCTATTCATTTCCTATACCTTATAAAAAAGTCCCTCATTTTCCTACTAATGTTAATACACTTATATCTAATCAGCATTTTATTAAATAAAAAATAGGCCTACAAGTAATAGAAATTTCTTATTCAATTTGAACAATTGATTGTTTGTACATACAGTCAATGAATACCTCATATGACCCTGTAATAAGTATTTGAATCTCTTAAATTCAGAATAATATCACAGTGATTATTTTATTGAATAATTAACATTAATGTTTTAACTAATTATGTGATTTTATTTGCTATATATATCTTATGTATTTATCATGAAAAGCAAAGCTAATCTTTTTTATTAAAAATATTTGGCTACTGCTTTTATGTAGCTTGTTTTATAAATAATCATATTAGGCCCAAAAAGTAGAGGACTTTGGGAGTTATTAAGCTAGAAAATTTTATTTATTTTTCAGCTTAGTTAAAAGTTATTTGCGACCTCATCAGAAACTAACAAAATTTTGTATTTTAATTATATTCAAAGAAATAGTAATATTTCACATTTGGTTTTGTTTGTATCTCTATTTTAGCCCCCTGAATTGAAATTCTGGTTTGTTTACATTGAGGCCTGTACTGAATGACCCAATAGTAACGTAAGTGGGCACTTGAAACGGCTGAAGGTTTTACCTAGAGATCGCTAAATCTCTATCATTTTCCAGCTGTTAACGAGTGTGTGTAATGAAAATAGTTCTTAATTTTTTTTCGGAAATGTGATAAATATTGTGAGTATTTCATATCCATATTTTGCTAGACATTGAAATATTTCAACGGACAGTGCAAAATGACAGTAAACCAAGCATGGGAATACCTAGCCACTTAACGGCCCTGAAACTCAAGTTTGAGTTTCGGGGCCGTTAAGTGGCTAGGGAATACCCTGCAAGTAAAATTATATTCTAATCTCTGCTACACCAAGAAATGTAGATTATGGTCTTTCTGCATTTGAATTTAGCGAAATGTTTTACAAACAAAGCATAATTTCGAAAGGATACTGACTTGACAATGCTGTAGGAACGTAACTTCCGGGTTTCGAAGCGGCCTTAGCCTCGTTTTCGAGTACGTACACTTGGTTTCTGATACCTCAAAAATATTCATGAGGTAATATTAAGAATCCCCTATTATTGAAGATTCTAGATGAAATTTGGAATTTTAAATATCCTGATTATTCAGTAGTCAAGCTTTTTGATGGTATCTAATATTACTAAAAGTTTATTAGAAAAATACCTAGAAAACACAACGACGCAATCACACACATTCTATATCCTCTCATTGGCCAAGAGATATGAAATTTGAGAGGAAGTTTGTAATGATAAGTAAAGCTTTCATTTGTCTTCAGTCACATTTTGATCTCGTGGCCAATTTTCTTCTTTCACCATTCATGTTCTGCAACAAATTCACAATTAACTTTTATTTTTTCTTTGTCACATATATGACCTTTCAAAGCCATTACAAGATTTCTAAAAGAAATGTTTAAGATTATTTTTCTTGTAAAACACAAACACACTAAAGCTTGTTTACTTTGGCTGCGAAATAATTTGATTAAAGAATTATGAGTAATTATCACACAGAGGAGATGAAATGTTCAAACTGAAAAAAAAAATTCTAATCCTCTTACATTTGCAAATTCACTGACCAAATGAAAAAGCAATTAATATTGTTCTCTCGTCATGCAGTTAAAAAAATTGATAATTGTGTTTTTGTCATCAGAAAACAGAAAAACTCACACATGTCATTAACAGGGATTAAATTGTAATCATGACTTTGTTATCAGAATAACTTGAAATATTATTCTCAAGTATTTTTAAGGCTGGGCTTTGGTAGAACTGTTGAAATTATCATATCAAAGATGGTTAAATCCTTGTAAAGTTTGAAAATTGACAGATCTTTTAAAAATCACGATGTAAACAGTTCTTTATTTCCCCATAAAGTGTACAGTGTCCTAAAGTGTCCTCATTTCTTTTGATAGTCGAAATTGAAAGATAGTCCAATCAATGACAGAAAAACTAATGTTGATAATAATATCTGTATGAAAATACTTGTGACTTCAACAAATTTTTCCTGACTTATATTTGAAAAATTCTTGACATTGAAAATGTATTCATAATGCTAATTACTGTCTTCCACTTCAAATAATATGACACAACAAATGAAAATTGTTTACAAACTGTATAGAATTTACATAACCTAAGATTATTATTTTAATTCAGAAATTAAAACTAAAAAATGATGTAAGCAATGAATAATACCTTTTGAATATCTATATAATTTCATGATAAGAATTCTAACTCTTGCAGCTGAAAATTCCTTGAGACCAACATCGCAAAGTCAAATTAGTGATTTATAAAGGCCCAAGATCAGTCGAAAATAGGAAACATCACAATTGAGGGAGGCTTATCTATTTTGTGAAGTTTGAACAAATCAAATCCTGAGCGTATCCATTCCAACTTGACTTGAAACAATGAAAGGTTAAAATATTATTTTTGCTAATCATGCATTGTGTTTGAAAGAACCGTGAAAACTTCTCACTCACCCCTCGGATCGACTGTCAACAAGGAAGCGGCCGTGTTGTCCGCTGTTTTGTTTGTAGGGACCGTGTGCTCCATCCCAAGTGAACTAGATTTCTAGTGTGTTGCAGATGAATATATTTCTGTCATCATGGACGATCTGTGTTTCTCAATCTTTCCGATGTTGTTATATATAATATTTTGTGAAATATATCCATTACCGCTCAGTTGTAACACGTTTATTTACTGAAGTCTTGTACACGCGAGTCACGCATTTCCGGTTTAGCCACCATATCTATGGAAAGGTTTCCATAAGATGACAATTTTTGGAGGTGTTTTTCTCGAAAATTAATCAACGGATTTGTTTCTAATTTGATGTAATTACCCAAAACCCATGATTTTCATTTGGACAACAAATGCCTAGTTAAAAAGCTCAAAATATGACGGACTGCTCCTTTAAGTTAACATCAAATTTGTTTTAAGAGATTTTAAAAAAATAATCTATCGAATTTACTTAAAATAATTTAAGGTATCTTGACTTTTTCAATAAGAAAATAAATATAACTTTCTGTTTGTACATAATTCTCAATTTATGTGATGTATTGCACTATCCAATTTTGAAGTGTTTAGTGTATTTTTTTGTCTACACACTTTTAGGAATCCCTTTTATTTTATCCCTATAAATTTTCAAATTTTATTCAAAAGAGATATTTTATCCATTTAAATATTTTAGAAACTGAAAGTTTTCTTCATAATAACATTAAAACCTAAAACTTCAAAAATATTAAGAGTTAATACATAATGGGCTCTGTAGCTCATCAGACATTCCATTGTTTGATATAGAAGACGAAAAATATTACATAATCCAGGTAAATTACTACATCAACAAATTTTCCAGTGTCAGTGATGTCAAAATGACTGATATCTAAATATACTATACACTGAAAATTTGAAATTGATGGAATTAAAAAAAACTTTGTTAACCATGAAATAATAGTGATACAATACATCAAGACTGCTGTAACATCTTCAACAATACAATAGGGTTTTATGTAATATTGATTGTATCCTCGATTCTGATTTGTCGGTTCGAAAAAATTACCCTATGTTGAATGACAATGAATACCGGCAAATTAGCAAAGGCGAATCACCGCTTATTGATACAACATGTTCATTAGAGCCGGCCCGACTCAAGATTTAATTTTTCAGTACTCCGATTTGATATTTGTCTTGTTCCTTTTTTATATTGTGTCTACCGGTAGATATCACAAATACACTTTAATATGATTTATTTTCGAAGAACGAAAATATTTTCAACTGGCATACTTAGTACAAGTTTGCCACAAAGTTTCATGCGGCCGCCTTCTTTTGAATGCCATTCCCATGGTATGACCTCACAAAGGCCAACCGTTTTGACGTCACAATGTTTACGTCGCTGTCACACTGGTTGTGGGTTAGTTCAAGACTTTTGTACTCGGGGTTTTACGATATTTTTCTACGAGCTTTATAATTGATGATTTTGGTCTCGAATTAAACAAGTATGTTGTAAGGTCTCGCTGTTACGATTGCCTCTATACGCTATTATCACAATGATGTTTGTAATGTAAATAATGCCGGGAATTAATATTAGTTAGACCTTATCTCACCTCTTACAGAAATAGAACAGTCGCAAGTCCTTTCCACACAAAAATAAGTACGCAAAAAAAGAGTTCGCTCTTAAAGGTTCTAATAACTAACGGTCATGTTATAATATCGATAAATACCGGCTAACGCCGTCGGTTTTAAACTAAATTTGCGAATGTTGAATAACAATAAATCCCGGAAATTTTACAAACGCAACTATTTATCTTCTAATAGGACAATAAATAAGAAAATGGCCCAATATAAAAAATCTTACTATTTCTATAAAGGGGAACTGCCCATTCTTAATTCAAAAGAGTGACTTAAAACTCTAAGAAGTGCCTATTGCCAAAGGCGTCTTTCCAAATCCCTGATATTATTACACATGAACTTGATACAGTGAGAACAGAACACAGCACACATTTATTCCCGCTTCCTATGGTGGTCATATAATGTATCACAATCACCAGGCACACACTTCGTAAGATTCAACAAGAAGACGAGACGTGTATTTTCTTGGCTTGTATTTCTTCCAAGTACTCTATATTACTCTTGTTGTCGATCAAAAAATTAATGTGTAGGTTATATTTATAATAGAATCATCAAACCATTGGGATAAGTTTTCATTTATATCTAAATAAGTGCTATTACATCTATTTGATCACTGAAACTACAAGCACAAATTCATTCAAGTGATGTTAGGCATTTTCGATCAGCCATATTGTTTACATCCGTTGGATGAAGGTAATCGAACGCTGCACCGAGCTCGCCAAGGGTCAAGGTCAAACTCATAACGGCAGGGGTGTGTAAGCCTGGCTTTGACATGCGCACATCCCTGTTTGGAGGATGACAAAGGCTATGCTACGCTTGTTTGTTGAACCCTACCTTTACGTGCACGGTGTATTTTCCAATTAAGTACTTGCTATTAGTCACGCTGCTTGAACACGTAAGCTCTTACTCAAATAAAATGTTGGTAAAACAAAAGAACATTGACAAGTCACTTGTTGACAATGACCTATCGGTCCATTCGCTTGCAGCGAGGATGTCCATCAGCGAGCTGGAGATTGGAATGGTGACTCAGAAAATCAATATCTTAACATATTATTCTAGGTCATCGCTGACTCTTTTGTCATATCAAACTTTGAAACCAACCTGTGCATTATGCAGTGATGCCTAGATTTTCTGTGCGTTTGACAATTTCAAACTCATTCGCTCCTATCACGTCTGTCCGCCATGACAGTTAGAAATTACGGTGATTTTAGCGCCCCTTCAAATCGAATGTTTCCAAGGTGGAACACATAAAAAAGCCCTGCAATACTTGTAATGTTCATTTGGAATGGAAGCATGGAATTACCATTATTTATTTGATAAACTCAGTAAAAGTATAAGTGTTTCTTGATATATTATCTAGTAAAGACTAATAAGACTGACTCAGTTCAAGAAACGTGAGAAACTTATTCTATTTTATATTAAATCAAATGTTTTCAGTGGGATACATAATGGTTCTTTATATAAAACGACATTGATAATTCTTGAAAAACTTATGACATAGCAGAAATGATAATATTGAATGGTGAAAGTGAGCAGCTAAAACGCAGCTTATCTGGAGCTCTGCAAGTTGAAACACTGTCGTATGCATGTCCTAGCCAGCAATGATAAAATCAACAAATTTCAATCCAACTAATTTTTTTTAAATCAACGTAATCGACAGTAATTATATAAATACATAGATTTTGATATCACTATTTTGAAATTTGAGCAGTAAGATTAAGATTAAGATAAAACTGAATACAAATTGTTGAAATCACAAGTTAGACTCATAAAGTGTTTTTAATAATTCATTGACAACAAAACAATCTAATGAAGATGCAAACGCAGTTATCAAACTGGAAATGATCTGAACCAATGACGTATAAACAACTTAGTAAAATTAACACAGTGCAGAATATTACCTTGGTGAGTGAGGTAGTCCAAGGCTGTGTATCCATGGTTGTTTTGTTTCCTCCTGTCTGTTTCAGGATGCTGCTCCAGATGCCTTTGTAACAGTCTAGTTTTGAATACTCGCCTCCTACACAGGTAGTGGAGTGGAGTGTTTCCATACATGTCAGCCTTGTCTCCCTGATTGATCAATGTCAAAATATTCTCCATCGGAAGTGATCCCTGGCAAAGAACATGAAGTGGTGTTATTCCATTGTCATCTTGCTTGTTGATGTCTCCCTTTGCTGTGTTGACTATTTGAAGGACCACATCAAGTTCAACCTTTTCATTTTTACAAATATAATGAAACGGTGTAGTTCCATGTTCATCACCTTTGTTGAAGTCACCTTTCCCTTCCTTGATCACTAGATCTACAGTAACCAGTTGAAGGTCTGAGTTTTCACAGAGATAGTGCAGTGGGGTGCTCTTATTCTGCTCACATCGGTTCAGATCACCTTGACCTTTGGTTGTAATCCATTGAATCTCTTCTGTAGTAAAGGTGCCGAATTTGAAAAGAAAGTGAAGAGGTGTCTGTCCATATTGATTGCAGGTATTGATGTCTCCTCTTCCTTCAGTGATCATCACTTGTATAGTCTCCATGTGAACATGATGTTGATTGTCAGTGTTCGTTTTGAGTTCACAGATGTAATGTAGAGGTGTCTGTCCATACTGATTGCAGGTATTGATGTCTCCTCTTCCTTCAGTGATCATCACTTGTATAGTCTCCATGTGAACATGATGTTGATTGTCAGTGTTCGTTTTGAGTTCACAGATGTAATGTAGAGGTGTCTTTCCATGCTTATCATATACATTTACATTTGCTCTTCCTTCAGTGATCATCACTCTTATAGTTTCCATGTGAAGGTGATGTTGCTGATCATCTGCAGCATAATTCTTGAACTGACAGATATACTGCAGTGGTGTTCTCCCTCTCTCATCCTGTATAGTCACATCTGCTTTACCCTTCGACACCAGAGTCTGTACAGCAGTCATACCGCCACTCTTCAGAGCTGTCCACAACATGGTTTCTCCTCCTTGTCCTGGTCGATTGATGAATTGCCTTCCATCCTGTAAAAATAAAGTTTACAAATGGATATGTCAATTATCTTAATCGACTGTCTTCTTGTGAAAGATAATATTATTCGATTACTCTTCATTTAAAAAAACAAAACAAGTAAAATCCTGTTGGTTGAAGCAACTTTATAATGAACAACTTACTCATGTTTTAATGTTATAATATTTTTGAATTTATGATTGCACCATGTCTATTCACCTTTTTTGGACAAGTAGATCACACTAAACTAGTTTTCATTTGATGCAAATACTTTGAACTTTTGATTGATTACAAATTATTGACACTGTGATGAATTGTGTATCCTGAGTCTCAGCAGCGATTCATTGAAGTGTTACAGCAATATATAGTGAAAGAGTTTGAAATATATACACACAAGCAAAAATGAGGACATACCGGTGCCTGTAGTTTTACTGTCTTGATGTAATTTGAAAACTTATGTTAATTAGTATTTGAAACAGGCAGTTTGTTTTGTACATAACTTTTAATTGTTAATAATGCATGTTATTATATCGTTTCTTTTTTTAAATTCAATTATTGTTAGTTACACCTTGTTGCTTTAATTACCAATAATTATAGTCTCTTTATCGTGTGAGATTATATTCAGTAAGGAAGGGTTGGGTAAGTCTATATCTTTCTAAAGGTGTCGGGTCTTCTGATTCAATCCATTTGTTCTCATTGGCCAATTCAAATCAACGCACATGCCATGTCAACTTCACGTGCACGCCACATCAGCACTTGTAACTCATCAATCGACGACTCAGGACAGACGATCTGATATGTAAGTTTAATTCTAAACAAGCGCTAAATTGCTAATCTGTATATTTATCAATATTTGCTGATTAATTAGAATAACTTATTTACGTTAAGTTATGTCCAAAGCACAACAATCAGTTAAAATACTAAAAATACTAAATTTTTATAACAAACAGGTGCTCATTATGTAATCCCATCGCATTCAATCGGATTTGCGCACTATAATAAGGCCACGCACTGTAGTATGCAGACAGCGTCATGGCGTCAAGAACTGGCGTTAGCCCAACAGATTAGTTCCTTTGTTATAAAAAAAATATTACAATAAATATATACCAGAAAGGCTGGAAACTTTCTTTTTTCTCACTTTTTGAGGTGCATTCTTAAAGTTTGGTCACCTTTTGTTGCCATGAAGGGGTTAATCCTTCGATGAGCTGAAAACTTACAGCCAGGTTGTGTACCGTATCTCCCTGACAACACAACTGAAATTTATTTTCCATTAACTGTCATTTACTTTAAACTTGTCATACTGGGGAGGTTATACAGCTACAGTTCTGCTGCTAAGTAAGCAAACTACTTTGTCTGATCCACTTATGGTTTTTTCAACATATAAGTCAATATTTCTGGCACATTTTCCAATATTATAAACGCCCTTATTCATCACAACATTTCTCTGTTTTAGCTGTTATTAGAGATAGCGTATTGCCGCTTCAACGTATGACGTATGCAATTGAACTTAAAATAGACACAGAATTTCCCTTATGGTTTCTTTGGAAAGAAGAATCGATGATTAATGACTATGCTGAAATTCTTCTCTATACGATGCGAATTTATGGAAAAAACTCCTTGTGAAAGGCAATCCCCAAAAAGTTATGATTTCTGCGTACTTTATAATGGCCACGCACTGCACCACTCGTGCGAGAATATGTAAATATATTAAACAAACCATTAGTACTGCACCCAGGATTCGACTTTGGAGTTAGTTCCCTTGCAAATCGGTCAACCACCACTAATGTTTATTTTCTGCCAAAACAATGTTGACTTTATTGCATTATGAAATTGATCATACCCTTAATTAATTTTTATAAGTATTTGCTGGATATCATGTCATTATGCACCATTCCATATCATATCATGGAAGCAGGTAAATGATTTTACAGAAGTTGATAAAGACAATGTATTTACGAATTTATATTTTTAGCATTAAGCTTATAGCAAACCATAACAGATATCATGGCAAATAGATCCATTGGCTCTGTAATTCATCAGGCTCATCTACTTTTATAATCCATGTACCATCTCAGCTCCCTCAACTTATTTGAGTGTTACCCATGTGACCTAACTGAAGGTAACAACTTCAAGAAGTATAATTTTATAATCCCCTTTTTCCAAAGAGTCTGTACACAACATTTCAACTTTATCCTTATCCTTCTTTTTTGTAAAACCAAACTAGTTATTAGGGCCAACAAATCTATAAATGATGATACTCAGTAGCTAAACCTATATCTTCTGGAGAAGGTGAAAACAAGTCTTTGGGTGTGGTTCTTCTGAACCTAATTAGTGGCCAGGGAGTCACCATATCTATAAGTTATAATCCTCACTAGTCAAGAAGTCTATGCACACAACATTTCTTAACCTTTTGACTCTTGGAGAAGACAAAAATAGGTTTTTAGGGTGTGCCCAATTTACAAGCCATAGGGTCACCAAATCTCTAGATAATAATCTGCAATAGTCAAGGAGTCTGAAAAAAAAATTATAATTAATATTTCCATGGAATCTGCAAAAATTAATGTAGGGAAACGATGAAAACCACAAACGATACCACGATACATGATGATTATACCATATATCAAGTATAAATTAGCTTGGCCTCATCGTTTTAGAGTTCTGGTCCTGAAAAGATCAGTCTTCACAGACCAACATACAGACTGAGGTTATTTCTTTATCTTCTGAAAACATTTTTTTTACTATTATGGAGAGTACGAAGATAAAGACACTGAATAGAATCACTAAAAAAAAGTGAAGAATTGGAATGAACTCATGAGTTGAGTCTATTGAAGAATGAGCACTGATTTGAATAGAAGGACATTTTTTTAATAAAGACTGATTTCAAATGTTTACTTTTTGGAGTAAATATTCATTCATATTTCTTTATCATCAATGTAAGTTTTCTCTCATAGGTCTTACAGGGATTTTTCCACTATTACTAGTCAGAGCCAAGTTTGTTGCGCCACGTGCATCACTGATTTTTTAGTTTTCATAAATGGGGATTTCTGGTTTCGGTTTGAACAGACAAACCATGCTGTCGCGTGTGGTGTGTCGAAGAGTATTGATGTTTGCATGTGTTAAAGAGTGTTTTGGGAGGTTCACTCTTCAGGTAACTTTCATTTCTTGTTATAGTAACTTATAATATTTATATTTAAGATCAAAATTCATTTGTTAACATATGTTAGCAGTAATATTTCAAATATTTTCAAAGTGTCCCTCGCAAGTTGGGTGAGTCTATTATAATTCAGGTTGCGCTTTTTGTTTTTGTGTATGAAATTAGATGATTTACTAGGATTTATTTTAAGAAAGTAAGTATAAATAGGGTGCATTTTCTCATTCAAAAGTATTTGTTAGGTCTCAGTTGTATTGTGTAATGAAAATTTTATATGTTTTTCACATGAGATATTTTGAGATTCTTTTTTTAACCCATTTAAGTCTAAGTCCATTAGTTAAAAACTGATTTGAAATTACAAGTAAATACATTCATTTCTATTAAGAGACTTCTTTCTATTATTTCGAGAATATTATTTAATTCCTCAGCCTTTTTTCATCATATACATTCTTTGCAGAGGAAGGCTTTTCCTAAAGTTTCTAGGTTTATTTATTCTGTGGATATTTTAGTAGCGCTTAATCCACATTGTGTGAGTTGAATCAGTGTTTGCATAAGGCATGCAAGAGTTTCTTCCCTTCTGCTTATTTCAAAGGAAGCATGAAAAATCATTATTTATTTATGTTTCATACTGATTTATTGTTATTTTTTATTCCACAGAACCCTGACATTAAAAGTGTTGGAAGAACTCCCACGAGTCCTTATTCTTAGCCCAATACAAACCAAGCACACTACTGTACACATCTCTTCATGGTGACTGAGTGATGGACTTCCTTGTGTTCTAATTGAGTTATTACATCAAAACAATAAGATACGCTAAATTACTAATATCGATTTTGTTTGAATGGTTTTCAAATAAAAATAACGATAACAAAATAATACTGGATTTGAATTTACTAATGCCTCATATTTTAAATAGAATTATTGTTATTCGCATCGCACTGTCATCTTTCCTATCTTATGAAAGTTATCACAAATTCACCCAAACAACAACACAGTTGAAATTTGTAGAGATATTGAGACTTGTGTCCTGAAGTGTCTAGAATATTCCTGAAGTTTTCAGAGATTTATTTATTCTTATTTCGTTTTTACATTTAATTTCCGTTTAATGTCCATTTTCTAGTCCACCTTTTTATAGAGTCTGATGCCATGCTTTTCCATTGAACCAAGTGTTTTTGAACCGCGATCCTATTTTCTGATCCTTTGTGATATGTACTGTGTGTGAATGTGATGTGATCAATCCGAATAGTGCTTTCTATTCAAGACATGGTCCTGCGAAGCGGATTGACAGCTATTCTGAACCAAAGTTCCCTCACATCGTTCCGTGAGTATGACGAACTTACAGTACCTCACACATGTATGCTGAACTTTCTGAACTCCGATTTTTAAACCATAAACTGTAGTGATATCAGTGAACCTAGACAGTTTTCTAGAGCGAGGCGCCCGCCTGATTATCTCACAGAATATGAGCTTAACTTGTCAAGTGTGCAATCAAAGGGGTACGAGCGAACGGTAGTTGAAAACGAAGCGGTCGTAAAATCTCTTCATAGCTCCCGCTATGGTAGTGAACGAAGTAAACGAAGTAAAACTTCCCTCTTTAGTCAGATTTCAGCCCGTTCCAGATTATCTGATGAACAGTTATCACAAGTGAAACGTATTCACAGTGAAAAGAAATTACAAGAAATTATAATGAGACAACAGGAAGATGAACTTGTTGATGAACAATTACACCAGCTTGACGAGGAAGCTTATAAAGCACAGGAGACTGATCGTCGCGTTCTCAAAGAAAGGGAGAAATTACAAACACAAATGTGCCCTGCTCGTGAACTTAGAAAAGCACAAGATGAACTTCATGAGGCTAGTATAATCGAATCCATTTTGTCATTAAAGATCCATTTTTATCTTTGCATAATGTTCTAAGTAGTTTTAACGTATTCATTGCAAAATTAGAAAACGTTTAATTCAAACAAAACGACAATCGGACCAAAATTCATTAAAATAATTACAATTAAATGAAAGGGCATTCCCGAAGGGGCGTATTATTTGCAAGATTGCGAAGGATTGTGGGACGTAAACAGGGGATGTAAACAAACATGGCCGAATCAAGACGTTCACGGAGACCGAGTCGAAAACTCTTAGAAAGTTTGGAGGAAAGGAAACGTTTTCATATAGTGGAACAGCATTTAGTTCGATAGAATATACGTTTATCTGCTCGAATAAATAATAAATAAATATCCATCATCATGATCGGAAGCCATAACAATGAGATCACCATAAATAGGAAGTATGGTAAATCCTACACATAAAACTGTGATGTCATTGATTGTGGGTTCGTTTATGGCTACGGTAAGTTTTGGAGGGTGGTATACTTTGAAATTAAAATTAAATACCTTCTCGTTGATTATAAATTCTTCTTATGGTCTCAAAAAATTGTTGAAAGATTTTTCTACAGAACTGTATAGTCGGATGTGTGATATATGAAAACGGAGTTATTACGAATGCAAAGTTGAAAATGGATCTTTAACTGCCTCAACTCCCAATATCAAATCACTCCATTGGCTCCAACCACATCGTTGCCTGCAACCTCTATTTCCCCAAAATCCAGTGCTATACCTGTCGGTGCTATGACACTGATGACGAGCAATACCCTCACTACGTCTAGCACACATACTCGACCTACAGTTCAAGTGACCTTACCTTCCTCTGCTTCGCCTCCACTGACCCTTCCACCTACAGAAAATGTTCAGAATCGTAGGATTCAGAGTTCTGTGCCTAGACTTACTACTTCATCTATGATGACTAACCTATCGACACCTCCCACACCGACACCACCTCAGGGTGTCCCGGAACTTCTCATTTCGTCATCATTTGGTCTGCCTAAACCAACTTTACCTACCTTTGACACTGATAATGAGAAGGACTTTAGACTTTTAAAGATGTCTTTTGAAAATCTGATCGACTGTCACTCTCATTTGAATGAGAAGTACAAATATCAACTATTGATGGATCACCTAGGAGGTAATGCAAAGCAACTTGCCTATGCCTACCTTGGCCATGACACACCATATACCATGGCTCTACAAGCTTTAAATGAGAAATATGGTCGACCTAGACAGCTGGTTCTTGGAGAATTGAACTCTATCTTGTCATTGCCCTTTGTGAGATCAGGAGACCATAATGCATTAGACAAATTTGCCCTCTCTGTCCAATCTCTTGTTGGGATGTTAACATCAATTGAAGGCGAATCTAGTGTGGAGTTGAGATGTGGATCCCATGTGGATAAATTACTCACCAAACTGCCCTCTCATTTACAGACTAGCTTCATAGAGTACTGTCTAAATCATGGTATTCTTACCCATGAAGCTCAATCTACTTACACTTTGGTGCACCTGAACGCTTGGCTACAGGCTAAGTCAAGAGCTAGTCGTATTGCCCAACAAGCCGTCAGCTCTGTGAAGACAGAGACTCGATTACAGACACATCATCACGTAGGATTCAAACCTCCAAGGCCACAGCGATCAAACCCTCCTGTTTCATCACTCAACACTGTAACCAAGTCCAGATATACCAAATCTGAACCTTCTCTTTCTAATGAGGAAAAACCAACCTATAAGTCCTACTGTGCCTTCTGTAACAATGAACATCATCACATCAGTTTATATGACAGTTTCAAGCAGTTGAAGGTTGATGAAGTAATTTCATGGATAAAGGAAAAGAGACGGTGTTGGAAATGTGGGAGAACTCATTCACCGAATGACTGTAAACTCAAGAAACCATGTAACATCTGTCAGAAATTACATCTGACCATCTTTTATGACTCGGTCCTAAAAAGTTCCACTCAGTCCTATGCAATGAACCAGTCCCCACTCTTCCTTGACAAACCTGTTCATTCCTTCAGAGTGATCCTGAAAGTTGTGCCTGTCATTTTGAATGGACCAAATGGGAAAATGCTTGAAACATATGCCGTATTGGACGATGGATCCATGAGGACAATGATCTTGATGCCTGCAGTCAGATAACTTGCTCTCAAGACTGAACCAGAGGACATTCTTCTAACTACGATCCAAAGTGACCCATTCAATTGTGCTGGACATTCTGTAAGCCTCTCTATCTCGCCACTAGATGATCCTGAACGCAAATATCCAATTTGCAATGCCTTTACCTCTGAAAAGCTTGCCCTGTCAGAGTATTCATACCCAGTCAAATCCATCCAAAGAGAACATTCTCATCTACAAGATGCTATTCAGCCTGATATTGACAAAGCAAAGCCCTTGATCCTCATAGGATCTGACCATTCAGATCTGATACTACCACAAACACTGATCCGCTTTGGTCCGTCAAATGCACCAGTTGCTTTCTGCACCAAGCTTGGATGGACTCTCCAAGGACTGACCAATGACACTTCCTCTGCATCGAGTGACTGCTGTCTACTCACTTCTGTTCAGAACCCTTCTTCGCAATTGATGAATGATGTTGAGAAACTGTGGAAGGCAGACGTAATTCCCTTCACATCAAAAGTTGTGACCCGATCAAAGCTAGACAACATGGCAGTGAACCTCTTGGAAACAAAGACTGTAAAGGTCCGTGTTGGAGATACTGACCACTATGCCACTGCTCTTCTGAGGAGCCAAATTGCCCTCCGCTGTGTGCTGGAAAATAATCTGTAATGGGAAACCTTCGTTCTGTTGAGAAACGACTGCAACGTGATTCAGATCTGGCTAATGTCCACAACCAGAAAATCCAAGAACTTGTAGACAAGGGCTATGTGCAAATCATTAGTGACAATGA
Organism: Phorcus lineatus; assembly: GCA_921293015.1. Lineage (NCBI taxonomy): Eukaryota > Metazoa > Mollusca > Gastropoda > Trochida > Trochidae > Phorcus > Phorcus lineatus. The sequence goes on from OV121093.1 coordinate 41,175,661, forward strand.
AGCTGCTTCTACCTCGGAATCTTGGTTCATTCCCCGTCATGTTATCCGGCAACATGAAAAGTATCGTCTGGTCTTTAACTGCTCATATGAGTACTCTGGACAAGCCCTGAACAATCACCTACTTCCTGGACCCAACCTCTGCTCATCCTTGTTTGGGGTGTTCCTGCGATTTCGCCAACAGTCAGTTGCTATCTCCGGTGATATCCAGGCAATGTTTCATCAGATAAGATTGCTGCCTGAAGACCGACCTCTGCTGCGCTTTGTATGGCGGAACCTAAATAAAGACTGTGAACCTGACACCTATGAATGGAAAGCATTACCATTTGGGACAGCATGCAGTCCATGCTGCGCCACCTTTGCTCTAAAGAAGCACACCATTGATAACCGAAAAGAGTATACAGAAGTTTCACAATCGATCCTCAAATCCTTCTATGTAGACAACTGTCTTGAAAGTGTTTCCAATGTTCCTAAAGCTAAGGAACTTATTGCAAAAATGAGGGAACTGCTCGCCAGGATTCAACATGCGCCAGTGGGCCAGTAACAACCAAGAGGTCATCAAAGATCTTCCTGCCGATGCTAAATCTCAGAGTTGTGACTTGTGGCTTGCACAAGAAAATGAAGACCCGAAGGAATCCACACTTGGCCTCAGTTGGAACTGTGTGGAAGATGTGATCTCATACAAGTACCGACAAATTTCCTACAACCAGCTCACAATGGAAGTTGTCTACAGAATCCTTGCCAGTCAATATGACCAACTCGGCTACCTCTCACCCTACCTTGCCCGAGCCAAAGTACTAGTCCGAGACCTCTGGATTAAGAAACGGACATGGGATGAACCAATCGAACCTGGGCCTCTTCTTCAAGATTGGAACAATTGGGAATCAGAGCTCGGTCAAATGTCCAAAATATGTCTCCCAAGATGTAATCTCGCCAATTCCAACATTGAAGATTCGAATCTACAATTGCACATCTTCTGTGATGCTTTTGAGAAAGTGTATGGATCTGTAGCTTACCTTCGAATCGAAGATGACATTGGCAATTGCAGTGTCGCCTTTGTGTCAGCTCGGAGTCGAGTTGCTCCAAAATAGTGTCTCTCCATGCCTCGTCTTGAACTCTCAGCTGCCTTGCTTGGTGCTCAACTAAGTGAAACTTTGACCAATGAACTAACTCTACCACTCACCAATGTAACACTTTGGAGTGACTCTACAACTGTTCTCTCCTGGCTCAAATCAGATTCCTGCAGGTACAAAGTATTTGTGGGTACCAGAGTGGCGGAGATTCAGAACCTGACTGAAGTGCACAGTTGGAGATATGTCAATACCAGAGACAATCCTGCTGATGACATTACCAGAGGGCTGTCTTTGAGAGATCTATCCTCTCAGGAATCTCGATGAAGCCGAGGACCGTCCTTCCTTTCCTACCCTACAGAAAAGTGGCCACAAGGGAAGGTGAAATTTGTGGAAACTATAAGTAAGTATAAGTAAAAAGAAGACTTTCTGTGGAATCACTACATTGCCGTCACAAACGACTCATCATGAAGACTGGGACTCTGCTGTTGAATCTGTCAGACTCAGTTGGTGTATCTCAGATGGGGCGGCTGCTCCGGAAACTGATTACTGTGATCTCGAGATAGAGTTGTTTTGCCAGATACAGAGAGAGTCCTTTCCAGAAGATCTTGCTTCGCTCTCGACAGGGAAACCCGTCAGTCCTTCCAGCAGACTTATTCAGTTGAGCCCTGAGTATGAACCAGAAACTGGTCTTATTCGAGTTGGAGGAAGGTTGAGAAACGCAAGCGGAATACCTCCTGAACTCAAGCATCCAATTGTCCTAGATCCAAAACATGCTCTGACAAAACTACTAATCAAACACTATGATGTGAAGCTGCATCATTTCGGCTCGGAACGCTTGTTTGCTGAACTGCGACGTCGTTTCTGGATTCTCAGAGGGAGAGAAGCTGTGAGACACCACCAGAGACTATATTTTGACTGCCAGCGCTGGAGAGCTAACCCTGATAATCCAAAGATGGCTGATCTGCCTCCTGCCAGACTACGGATCTACATACCCCCTTTCTACTCCACCGGAGTTGACTGTTTTGGGCCAATGTTCATCAAAATTGGCCGCCGGAGAGAAAAGCGATTCGGAATCATATTCAAGTGTCTCACAACTCGGGCAGTACATCTAGACCTGCTAGAGTCCATGGACACTGATGCATTCTTGTTGGCTCTGCGCCGTTTCATCTCCCGTCGTGGTAAACCTCACGAAATCCTGTCTGATTGTGGAACAAATTTTAAAGGTGGTGAAAGGGAACTGTCTGAAGCATTCCAATCCATGAATCCTATACTAGCAAAGTGCTTATTGAAGCAACACATCCAATTCAAATTGTCAATCCACCATATGCTCCTCATTTCGGTGGTACTTGGGAACGTGAAATCAGATTTGTGAAACATGGCCTGCGCACTGTTCTTGGTCTAGAAGCAGTGCACGAGAATACTCTACGAACTGTACTGCTTGAATTTGAGGCAATCTTGAACTCTAAACCCCTCGGCTATGTATCTAGTGATGTAGCAGATGTTGACCCCATTACTCCATTCTCCCTGCTGATTGGGCGGCCAGATCCATCCCTTCCTCAAGTGGTCTATCCTGCTGACCAGAGACTCGGGAAAAGTCGCTGGCGACACTGCCAGGCTGTAGCTGATCAATTCTGGAAGAAGTTCATTCAGTTGTACTTACCCAGTCTGCAGCTTATAGATAAGTGATTCAAAGATGGACTTGAACTAACAAACAACAGGCCCGAGGATTGTGGCCTGTTGGAAGAATTGTTGAAGTCTGCCCCAGCCCTGATGGCAGAATCCGATCTGGTGTCGTACGTGTGACTGGAGGCGACCAGTATCACAGACCCGTGACCAAGCTGGTCAAGCTACCAGAACTGCCATGACTGACTTTTATTCCAATGTGCAAATTTATTCTATAAATTTGGGGGCGGCTGTCCTAAAGTGTCTAGAATATTCCTGAAGTTTTCAGAGATTTATTTATTCTTATTTCGGTTTTACATTTAATTTCCGTTTAATGTCCGTTTTCTAGTCCACCTTTTTATAGAGTCTGATGCCATGCTTTTCCATTGAACCAAGTGTTTTTGAACCGCGATCCTATTTTCTGATCCTTCGTGATTTGTACTGTGTGTGAATGTGATGTGATTAAACGGCTGTCAACCGAATCAATCCGACAACTTGCATGAAGTTAGTTACATCTGGCTATTTTTGTCTTTAATTTATGTCATCAGAATTTGCTTGTCCAATGTCTTTTTAAGACAGTATCAAACGTAATAATTCAGAGCCATGAAATCCAAACATTTAACGCCATCTATATCAAAGTCTTTCTTAAATATGGCAGTAACATATTCCCGGACGAGTAGTTCGTGCCGCATTTCATGTGTTAAAATAGAATCAAAATAAAACAGCATTTATTTGTACTGCTCTGTTGTGAAGATGATCTAAGCCAATCATAATGCTTTATACAAACATCCTTCTTACCAAAGTAATATCACTATAGTTTTATTCTTAACAAATGAAAGCTAGGTTTTGTTGAAAGTATTTTATGATCATGGATATCTAACAACTTTTCTCATCAATATTATCTTCTGTGATATTTTGTTTTTCTTATGTTGTTGACCATATCAACAGGACCGAATTGATTACTGACTTAATCATTTCAAATCTGTTGCGCTATTTCTTTAAAAAGAAAATTAATGAGATTTCCGATATATGTTGCTGGATATATATGTTGCTATGTAATAATTAGTTTATCGTTTGCCATTCAGCATTTTTAAAAATCCAGTTAAACCCCCCTCTTTTGTTCACCATAAAGGGTCACTAATACCCCCTTGTTTTCCAGTGCTAGATTGGACACTGCCAATAATGATTTTCCCTTTTTTTCATCATTAATGCAAACAAATCATATGATTGAGTAATGGACTGTTTATATAAGCGTTAAGAAGTATGTATGCCTAATGGTAATTGGTAACAGAAGGCTATAAAAGCACGTTTTCATCATGTTTAGCAGTAGAACGTCAAACTCCGAACAGTGCTGTTGCGTCTCTCTTTGCATAGAGCCTTGAGGCAGATGTATTCAAACGCGGGTAATCGGCTATCTAAAAAATCATGTTCGAACGTAGATTCGACGATGAAATAAACAAGGATTTTAAAATGTCATGGTAGAATTGATTACTGACTTAATCATTTCAAATCTGTTGCGCTATTTCTTTAAAAAGAAAATTAATGAGATTTCCGATATATGTTGCTGGATATATATGTTGCTATGTAATAATTAGTTTATCGTTTGCCATTCAGCATTTTTTTAAAATCCAGTTAAACCCTCCTCTTTTGTTCACCATAAGGGGTCACTAATACCCCCTTGTTTTCCAGTGCTAGATTGGACACTGCCAATAATGATTTTCCCTTTTTTTCATCTTCATCTCAACGTCCCAATTGTTACAATATCATTCTTTTTATTCAATTTAAATAATGCTCCCGTATGAATGGTCCCAACCGGACATACGGGCAACTGTAAAAACATGGCTGAAAAGTAATCTGATGTTGTTGAGCACTCGCTGTTTGTTCTCTGATTTGAGGAGCTACAAGATATTGAAACACCAAAATACACTTTCCTAAAGTAGGTATGTAGTCGCCTAGCCGGACAAAAAAGTATGGAGAGAATGGAATGTCCATGCTGTGGTAAGAGATGATAAGTTTGATAATCAACTTAATTATTACCAGAACCAAAATTGTGATATATGTTTCAAAACATCAATGATGATATAAGGTAAGCATTTTATATCAAAGGTGTCATAGTTTATTTATCACTTATATAGATTTACTGTGACTGGTTATGATTATGGACAACATATGTCAAACTGAGAAATTGCGCAGATACGTCGTTGGCTGAATTCTTTTATTTTGAGTATTTTTATTGACAAAAGTAAATGGTACCAGTGAATAGACTTGAGAATAAATTTCAATCGACATAGGATCTCCAATAATATCAAGTTCACAAGCAAAATATTTAGGGTATTTTCATAATCAAAATATCTTTGTGAGGCAAGCGATCAAGCCAGGCAAAATCAATGTACGGAAATTATAGATAGCTATAGTAGTTTGACGTCTGTTTAAATGCTTATTTTGTAAATTTTAGTCCAATAACCAAATCATGTATATCAATCCACAATTTAAAAATGCACCTGACAGACAATAGTATAATCAATATCACTACTTACCTCCCTTTCATTGGTGGTGACACAGCAGGAGACAAGAGCTTCACAGAACGCCTTACTCTGACAAAGTCTGTGTTTGAATACAGAGTAGTCTCCCTTGATAATCCCTTCTCTAAACCTCCCAGCTAAAGCATTCAGTACATTTGGATTTGGCTTCACCAAGATGTAACACGGCGATCTACTTTTGTCTTCTTCATCAGATGTTGAGATGATCATCTTCTGTCGTATAACAGAGAGAGTTGCATGCTGAACACAGTACAGAGGGTCAATGTCATTGATGACATTCAGTACACTCTCATACACAGAGGGATGAGCAAACTGACAGATTCCATTCCTCCACACAGTGATGTAGCTGCCTTCTTGCTCCTTTTCTACTTGAAGTAGTTTCTGTCTTTTGTATTCATCTCCAATGGTGAAAACATCAAACTTTCCATCATTCTTTATCATCAGCTGGAACAAGTCCCTACAGTTGTCTTTGTACAGAACCTTTGTGGTTATGTCCAGAAACTTCAGGGGAGATTCAAAAAATTCTTCTATATCCACATCATATCCATAAGATCTTAGCTTTGAATACATCTTGCAACAGTGCGGGAAACCATGAGCAATGTCTTTATTGGAAACTTTCTTCATGAGTTTAAGAGTTACAGTCACATTCTCATGTTGCAGATGGTATTCAAGGATCTTCAGTCGTTCTTCTGTCACTTTTCTTACACTCAGGTCTACAACACATTTTGAGTCAAACATCTTTTCAGTATATTGTCCAAGATAGATCTTAGATTCATTCACAACGTTCTTTCTGCTGATGAAGATGACATGATTATTTTGCTGATCATTTTCTTTGAAGCTTAAGAATTTGCTTATTACATCTAACCAGCTCTTTATCAGATGTTGATCTGCAAGAAATGCACCGAATCTATCATCAAACATGATAACCCTGTCTTCTTTAATTATATCTAACTGATCGTACTCTTCAGGTTTGTATACTGTAAAGACGTGGACATTCTTCTGCTGGAACTCCTTCAACACCAGATAACCGAGTGTTGTCTTGCCGTCCCCAGCATTCCCTGTTATAGTGACCCATCGCTGACCTGCCTTCAGTTTGTCTAAAACTTCCTCCACAGCAGACACTCGAATCATCCCAGTTGTCTTCAACTCTATTTCCATCCTTGTTCTAGCTATAATATTAGAATAAAACATTTACATGCCAGTAAGTAATGGACAATGTTAAATAAATCTTGTTTAGATATTTATCTGCAGATAAAACTTTAGAATATCTTTTGATAAACGCTTTCATGATATACTTTATTAATCAGCTCAGATTATTATATCTTATTCCATTCCATATCAACATAAATTGAATGGATTTGAAATATACATCAGAATGTTAAACTTACTTTTAAGATGCTGTACTTCCTCAGGGAGCTGGTGAGGAGCAATCTCTGTAAAACCAAAACAAGGCTGAGTTAGTAATTGATTCAATCTTGTAAGATGTTGCAAGCACTAGTGAATATAATAAAACAGTACTTTCATGAGTTTGATCAGGCTCAGAAATAACTGACTTTTTTACGTGTCCATTTTTAATCCGACATGGATGTATGTTGAGTCCAATGTTGTTTTCATTTTGCATGCATGAGCTTTCTACAGAGGTCACTAACTAAGGTAAACATGGTGTCAAATTGTTTCAAGAATGAAATATTGATGTTGTGATTACCGGATGATGTCATACTTGTTTCAAATAGCAGTAATGGACTACATTGTCAGTAAGATAGTATGAAATCATGCGCTGATAATTTGGGAGTAAGTGTAAAGCTTGATAAATCAAGGGTCTTGTTTATAAGACGAGGTTTAAATTAAGGATGCCTTTAAAAAGCTTGGTTTTAGCATTTTCATGAAACTTAAAAAAACTGTAATTGATTTAGCATTGCGCTGCAAGAAAGCTTTAATGGTATTAATAACAAACCTACGTTAATTAGGTTCAGTTCCTAAAGAAGTAATTCCGATAGCCAAATACATCCATTATACCCCTTTAGGGGAAATAATATTTTGGTTGTCAGAAGATATGATAGTTTTGCAAATATGCGACCTTGATAACATTAAACTAATCAGTTTTGATAGGATTTAAGCATTACGAGAGACGCTGGCAAAAAATTTAACCACATTTTGTCTTTATGTCCTGCCTTCGCAGCTATTCATAAAACATATTTGCTTATTTGCCCTCATACATTAGGCCTTAATCTATATACTTGCTAAAACACTTCAAATTATATAGTGGTTAAAAACAACTGTTGATCTCTCAAATAGAGAGACCAGGTCACCAGGTCTCTGTTCTCATCTGTGGTCAATATACATAGTGCTGAAGATTTACACTTCACAATTGTAACCTAAACTTTATGTCGGTAATGCACCTATCTCTGTGGGTCATGCTATAAGGGTCATGGGGTAATCTGCAGTAATATCAGATAAATGATGTGTCAGTTTGTAAAGGGTCACAATTGAGTCATTAGAGAAGTGATCAAATTTTTCACTTGAATGGACGCACTCTTAACTTTGATGAATAAAGGGTAGATGACAACTTTTGAAAACGGAACATGCCCAATCGCATGACATATTCAAACACTGGCATGGCAACTACATATGTGGTCAAAATTCTGTGTGAACTTCTCCAATTTTTTGTTGACCTCATTCAGTCATTGCTGCACTGGAGAAAATAGAGTAGTTTAATGAGGTTTCATGAGAAGGAAATGCCGAATTTCAGCTACAGTATACGAGAGGAAACTGGCAATTTCCTATAATTTCATGCAGAGTATACGCCTAGTTTCCAAACGAAGGATACTCTTGGAAATTATATTAAACTATATGAAACTAGAGGAAATTATTGAAAATTCTTAAAAACATTCTTTACTTCAACAAAAACAATATGCAAAGGTATAATTGATTTACAACTTCAAAGATAGGTAGTTTGACGTTAATATCTAGAGTTTGAATGGCATTGTCAAACATTTTCATCACAATTACTAGTGCAAGTATGACAAAAAACAAAATTCAAAGGTTAAATGTAGAACAACAGAAGTCTTAACTTATTCAAACTCGTGGCAGGAAAGGAGGAACTTTGGAAAATGTTAGATAACGTAGTGAATATGACTCCACACTATCTTAAGCATTGATGTTGCAGATTAAACGAAATATGATTATTGACTTGACAATTTGCTCGATAACCTAAAATGTTCATTACAAATCAAAATGTGTATATAAAATATATTTCAAGTTGGCAGAGTTATATATTATTTTGGATTTATTATACAATTAGATCTTCAAAAAACCGTCTTATCAAATGTTTTATCAACTGTAGTTAAATCACTGACATGAGCGTCAAAATAAGTATTTAGACACCTATTTGACATGACTTGCAAAAACTGTTTCATCAGTCAGTCCACTAGTTTACTAAAGTATAAATATTGGATACAAAACCATGTGTTGATTCCGCTTAACATAACAATATGATGATTGAAACGTTGCAACTTGTTTATGTATGATCATTGAATATACAACTATTACAGTCACAACATGTTTACAAAAAGGAATATGTAGAAGGTAAACAAATGATAATAATAAATTGAAACTAATATGCACTAATAACACGTAATATAACATTCTTCCTCAATACTAATCAAATATGACTTATCATTACCTACATTTTTCTTTGGGAATAATCTTTCAAAGTAGCCTTTCTTACACACATTATATCTGACAATATACAAACTACATGCAAATTGAATAAAGACATTTGTTGAAAATCACTTTAATTCAATACCAGTTTTTGTAGTTTGCACCAAGTGATTCTCTTACTTAATTACCAGCAATTACAGCGGGAGCAATGATGTGTATTTGTGGTCGTTATGTATATCAGGGTGTGTATTATGATTAAGTGACACGACTACCCTGCTATTTATATGCAAGGGTCTTCTTTTGATGCAGATACGCATCCGTGTATCATGCCATCGTAAATATTGTGACGTATTTATTATAATGAACATGAAAGTTTGAACCTGAATCTCTATTTTACAGATCAAGTACAAATAAGTATTATCTATTCGCCATTGGATTTCGGTATATCACCGATTGTATAGATGGTTTGATAGCTCAGAAATTATTCTCAAGACGTCTAGTTTCAGTTTACTTTTTGGTATGGGCGTTGTATGGGACGTAATTATGTCCTAAGACATGTTTACATAATACTTATTCTAAACTGTGTTGAACTGTATACAAAAACCTATACTTAGATACATTCTAGTTTATGTCGGTATTTGGTGTTGGCGTAATTATTAGTTTTTATACATTTGATATAAGTAGTTCCCATTAAACGATGGGTGTATGTAATGGATACCGTTTACAATTTATATTCTGATATATATATATATATATATATATATAATACACGACTTGTAACTTTGTTCAAATAACACTGAGTATTCACAGAATGTTTTGTAAATTATCTAGTCAGAAAAATGTTGCCTACTGATGCTGCCATTATGCAAGGGGCAGTTGTTGGGGTAAGTCACGGTCAATTAATTAACAAATATGAAAAGGAAGGCGAATGAATGAGGTCAAACATGACCTTTGAATGACATTTAGCACGTAAATCAAAACAAGCCGAGGAAAAAATACCAAGTGCCAATATGTATAACTGTATCTGAATAATACTGCCAATATGTATAACTGTATCACGATGTTGTCCAAAAACCTATCAATATTTTTATGCAATGCTATGACTGATAGACATTCATTGTTACGTCAATAATATATTGACAAATGTTTATCATGCTTATTAACTTTTTATTGTTCATTACCTGTGACTATTTATATCTAATGCACATATGTATCACTCTGTGACTACTGAATTGTAGACTGGGCTTATGGACTACAAATGAATAAAGAAAGATATCTGTATCTGAATAACACTATCAGATTCATTACTACATTCGTTTGGTGGACGAAAAGAGTGAGTGGGTTGGTGTATAACGTGTTTTGAACAATATTTTAATTATCAAAAGACGCGGATGACAAGCATCCATCCAAAAGAGAGTGGACTGATCAGGGAGAACGGAAAGGATAAGGGCAAGAGGGAAATAGAGACATAGTGAGAGACAGTAGGTTTTCCCCACCGGGCCTAAACCAGGAGCACGTTAACTTCGGCTGACATAGACAGACAGAGAGAAATAGTTTATTAAATAGTTTTAAGTGTCAGAAGTCAATCAAGCACATTGATAAAACATTATATAATATAACGTAAGTCTGATAACAACCAGCCAAATTTTGGCGTATGACACACTGGGGGGCTTGGGTAAGGGTGACATTCACTGGGCGCCCGACGGGATGCTTTTATTGTTATTCAGCGGTCTGTGACACACAGAAATTATTCCCGCTATGTCCATGTCTATTTTCCCTGTTATATCGGGATTATATCATGTGACCCTTATTGGTTTAATCAAGAATGCGATTTTCATTGTGAAGTCACATGAGAACTGTTCGTCATATCAGAATGATATAGATAAAGCCAATGAAACTAGTTTACAATTTAACAAGCTTAGTATGTGTAGCAATTCGTTATTTTATTAACAACATTCATTTCGGAGGTCAATCTATTAGACATAGAACCACAAGAACATCATACTTGAACCAAAACAGTTAAATTGAAGTGTCCATAACATATTTATTTGTTATTTGTTAACCTCAATCGACGATGATGACGCTTCTCCCGAACACAGTGTTTAGAACAATATATCCACAGATGATAGGTTTGTAAAAGTAACAAATTGTTTACTTACGTATATCAATTCTTTTTAAAATTTAGTGAAATGAGGGAGTTATTAGTTTCCTGAGTCACCTTCGGATTATTAAATGATATCAAATGTATGAAAACTTTCATTAAACATACTTAAACTCTACGATATACTAACAGCAAACTAAGTAAATATCTGGATCATTCAACAACAGATTTCATAACATTTTCAAAAATATTTTGTATTTCTTTTAATAAGTCATCATTCCTTTTTCCTTCCGCTGTCGCATCTCATGGTAATTGGTGACTGTCAGTCATTCATAAAGGTTTCATCACATGTGAAAGGGTCTTATATATATAATCTAATATTACAGCTTACCTTTTCGTTGAGGTCTTACCGGGAAGCTTTCCATGTCTCTGTTTGAACTGTGAGAAAGCTGGTGCACATTTATGCTCCATGGTAATTAACAGTTCGTTAACTAGTCTAGCCGACAATCAAGGATGTCTCTCTGATCACAACTTGACAATAAACTTGTTGGGCAGGATGCGGGTGCGTGTGAGAGGGAGTCACCAATAGAAGTGACAGGCGCTAAGCAGACGTGCAGAAAAATTAACGAGATTAAAATCAGAAGTTAAATATACAAAAAGCTATCTTTTCCCCGCACTAGTATGCTAATGATTTCATTAAAAATGAAGAACGTTGTGATAATGAAATTATCAATTAGTCTTTATACTGTACCACCTTAAGAAACTGATGTTACCAAGTCACTCTAGGAATCAATATTGAATAATCGTGAATATTAAAAAGGTAGCTTATTTCAATGAATATGTTCATCTAAAAATTATTGCATCGGGTCATTACTTTACATTGTTTCGTCCATACAATTCAAACATAAGAAATGAAGTTTACATTCATTACGAATGTTCAATTGTCTCTTGTATCGGACTTGCATCAAATTAAAACTTATTGCACGCAAATAATTCACTTTGTTGAATACATAGGACTTTTTTCCTTGCGTTCTGATTATATATATTCCAATGATATATGTATTGAATACATAACTGGAAAGGTATTAATATGACACTTCTATATCAATCGATAGATAAGTTTGCATCAAATCATATCAGAGATCATTGCAAGGTAACAATATTAGCTTGCTTGCTTGAGTTATGAGTTTGAAAATATCAAGCAGTATTCTTTCTCTAAGAAATAATAATGATTAAAGTCAAACAGAAAGCGACAGTTCTTACAGACAACAATTCTTACCTTCATTCAGACATTGAGGCGCCAAGGTAATTAGTTTATGGTCACCTCATCAAAGGAGATATGCCAATTAGTGTCAGCGACCAACCTGAATGCATCTCAACCTGTTTAGTGCCAGAGCCCATCACCACTGCCGATTTATATAATCGGCGCTACTCATTTTGCTGTACCAAGAGATCGGAAATATTCGGTGAAATTTTGATTACATCCCTTTGGCTATTTAAGTTCTTTTCTAAATTGACTTTCCCATTCACATAAAGATTAACATAACAACGTCAGCCAAATTACCTCATGGTGTAAGCAGTTAAGAAATGACACAGATTATTCGATTTGGTTTAAACATTTAATGTTTCATAAATTTAACAGAAAACATCGTCTTTGTAATCAAATGCAAGTGCGATATCAAAATTATCATGAAGTTGTTTGGGATGCCTAATGACTGGCTGATGCTTAAAGGTAATTGATATAAATTGTGCTTTGGAACGATGTAAGTAATAATGTGATTACAAATTTAATGAAAACGGTTACTTTTACTTATCAACTGGTGTAAAAAGTTTATTCTTTGTAAATAGTAACTCCAAATTGAATTATTTATTGAACATTATTCTGCGAAAAACAATAAATAAATTATCAAGTATAAAATTCCACTATGTAAGTGATATCCACAGTGTGTTCCTTTTGTCTAAAAGGGTGGGGAATATGGAAAGGAAGAAATATGTAGTATGTATTTCATTTAAATGTAGATGCCAATAAGAAAAATCGACAGAGAAGCATATAATCCAAATCTTTATAGCAACAACCTGAGAAAGATGTTTGTAAAACTGTCCCGGTATTTAACATTTCCTGTTGTTTGACGATGAAGATTTGAGGATTAAGGTTAACGAGCCCATTCATGATAATAGTTATGAAAACAATTAAACGTATTAAAATCCTTTACTCACTTTGCATATAATCGTGACCACATGCTGTTTTGATGTGTACCGTATACAACTGTTCACTAGTTTTGCTCCAATAAATAATACAAAGATGAATGCTGTCTTCTACGCCTCAGATAGGTCAGGTGAGAGTAATTATATAACAATCTTCAATGCTCATTTGGCCTCTATTTGTTTATGCCATGTTTCAAAATGTAATCTAAAGAAATGTTATGTGACATGCTTTTTTCAAAATATGGACATATTTCTGACAACCTATTCCCATGATATCGTATAACATGAAATATATCTTCTATCTATATTTAGGACAATAATAAGTAAGGGATATTTAACTTTTGATAAGTATTTTATCAATATGTAAATAATTGAAATTATCACAATTCATGTTATAACCAATTACATTTGAATCACATCCCTAACTTTATTATCTAATTGATTATGCATTGTTATTGTGAATAGGAAGATGTGTTGCTAATTAAGATTTTCATTAGGCACCAAACTTTGACAGATGATTATAGAAGCGGTAGATAGTATCTATGAATTGTTATTATGGATTCATTGTCGCTATACATATCAATTTCTCATAGGTAGTGAGTTCAATGCTAGCTGTGAAGGACACATTTCAAGCACAAGTTAAAAAGCGTGCGTAGTAAGAAATCTTAATTTTCAGTATAGAGTTGTAATGACATATTTCCCCTACACTTTTGATAGATTTCAGTCTAAACACAGTGCACAATTATCTATAAAATTCTACATTAATCCCTTCTTACTGATTGTTATGAAATAATGCTTTAATTTGCTTTAAATATACTGTTTGTGATATCTTATCTAGATTCCAGATAGATATAAATTTTCTAGCAAAAGTAGTAATTGATTGATCTTGGAATCTCTGGCGTCTATGGCGTTAATGGATTAAAACGTTTGGTTATAATACAGAAATGAATATAGACTAATTTTCGCTCACCCTGCCTGAAGGCACTGGCTACTTACTGATTGACTTTTCGATTTTAACTCATCAATTACCTCTATTTTGTTCGCAAGATGCAGTTGGCCAGTATAATCCCCTGGTCTGTTAGTTTAAACATCACAAATGTTGCTTTCCCGGTAATGAACCGAATCACTTTAGGAATCTATACAAGATTCACAAAAAGTGACATATACTTAGGTATACATTTTCAATATAACTGTCACCTTGTTTTTTTCCCTCATGACTTGATTATTTTAAGGGTGAGTATTGCTTGTATTTATTATGCGTAAACGATAAACTGTTTACATCTAAACTTCGTTGTGTTGGGTTGGGGTTTAAGCGTCTACTTGTTTCAAACAAACTTTACCAATTATTTGTATAGGTTCCTGCAAACTGGAAAACACCAGTCATGCCGACAAAAATGAAGACATGCACAGACGCAGTCACTATTAAATCAGCGCCAAAACCCCTTTCTTTCACTGATAGGTGACTCAAAAGAATATCAATGATAGCAATGACACACACAAATGATCATGGAATATAGGTAAACTGTAATAGTCTGTACAAAATTAAACTGCAAACAAATGTCGTTGAAAACAATTATGCATCTATGAACTGTAAATATTAATTTTATTTTTACTACATATATTTTATACAGAAATAAAGCATTGTTTTCACAGAGACGGTATTTGTTTTGTTAGTGTCTGTTTCCATTCAGACAAGTCACTCAGACCAATTACGGGCCATACGGTGACCACTCGTTAGATTGATGTCAAGGACGCTGTATAAACACATGCAGGTGCAGAGAGGTGACCCCCTCTAAATCTGTATGTCATTAGGGTGGCGCGTCACGTGACTGCTTTATAAAAACAAAAAGTAACTCAACATTAACAAGTGGTCCAATGAGATCTCAGGGGCTAAATAACAACCAATGAACTTTAGTAAGCATAAGACTGTCATAAAATTTGTTAATGATCTGTCATAATGTGAAAAAACTTTGGTCGTGGTAGGTTTAACTTGCTGCCGTCAACTTGTGCTATCAAAGATCAGTCATAATAGTTGAATATGTTTTCTTACCTATAACAGGATTTGGATATTTGTGTTTGTATGGATACATTCTCTGAAAAAGGTAAGTTTCATATGTTTGTTTTGCAGCTGAACTATCAGTATACTTGCTTTGATAGTATAAATTATGAATATACAGATTATTTGCGTTTCATTTGTAGAACATATTTTGAATGTAGTCTTCAGTCGCAGCCATGAGCATTTACTAAGCTTTGTCACCGGGCTACGCAATGTCTCCAATAACGATCACATCAATGAATTGAACTAAAAACTATAATCATATTTCTATGTTGTAACGTATAGATTATGCCTATGATGAAAGGTACCATTTATCCCTTTAATACCCGAGTACAAACCCTTTATTTTATTAATGTTCATTTCACTTAGTAGAGTATATGGTTAGAATATAAAATTCAATTAATGCTTCTTATCACTATCTATGTAATTTAGTAAACATTTTTATATATACATATTTATTCACAGCGTTTCAGTACCTTTTTTTTCATTTGTACAACAAATATACACCAAAATTCTCTAACAGGACATAACGTTTTATTTCATGTTATCTCTACTAAACATTTCTTCAACACATAATTGTAAACAAATAAAACATTTCAACTTGACATAAACATAAACATTTCCTGCAGTTTCCTCTAGTTTAATTAAGTTTCATGGCATTTCCTTCGCTGAGGAAATTCCCTGGTTAATGCTGATGAAATGTCATTAAATGCCTAGGGTTTCCTCCAGAGGAAATTGCATTAAACTCTTAGGGTTTAATGCCGTATAATGCATGAGGAAACCCCACCTTTTCTTGCAGCGCTGATTATAGAAATCGGCAAGAGAAAGCTATGATTTTGGACAATTTACGTATATATATCTGTCCCTAGTTTAGCCATGTTTTCAAAATAAGTAGATATTTGTTTCCCTTTTGACAAACCCATTACACATGATTAAACATGGATTCGTGACACTGATCCTAAAACTTGTATTTAGTCAAATCGATTTAAGCACGTTGTGCCCTCGTCCCTAAAAAAACACGATTTCAGCCAAGTGCAGGCAGTGTCATTCTCAAAGTCTATTTGAACAACGGGAGATTGTTACGACAGCTTTTCTGGTAAAACGTACCACATATCAGGGACTTACTATACTATTTGCTGCTGCAGAAATTATAGCAGATGTCACTCTACGATGAACATCAGCATTTTACTCCATGAAGACCAGAGCAGAAGAAAGAGTTAGAACAACGTAAGAAGTAAAACGTATTGTGTAATTTTGTTTTGCTGAATAGGCACAAAATAGAGGTCATTTCAAAGTTCATGATCATTGTTTTTTATGCGTTCAGCATTATTTGTTGACATTTGTTGAAAATCACTTTAATTCAATACCAGTTTTTGTAGTTTGCACCAAGTGATTCTCTTACTTAATTACCAGCAATTACAGCGGGAGCAATGATGTGTATTTGTGGTCGTTATGTATATCAGGGTGTGTATTATGATTAAGTGACACGACTACCCTGCTATTTATATGCAAGGGTCTTCTTTTGATGCAGATACGCATCCGTGTATCATGCCATCGTAAATATTGTGACGTATTTATTATAATGAACATGAAAGTTTGAACCTGAATCTCTATTTTACAGATCAAGTACAAATAAGTATTATCTATTCGCCATTGGATTTCGGTATATCACCGATTGTATAGATGGTTTGATAGCTCAGAAATTATTCTCAAGACGTCTAGTTTCAGTTTACTTTTTGGTATGGGCGTTGTATGGGACGTAATTATGTCCTAAGACATGTTTACATAATACTTATTCTAAACTGTGTTGAACTGTATACAAAAACCTATACTTAGATACATTCTAGTTTATGTCGGTATTTGGTGTTGGCGTAATTATTAGTTTTTATACATTTGATATAAGTAGTTCCCATTAAACGATGGGTGTATGTAATGGATACCGTTTACAATTTATATTCTGATATATATATATATATATATATATATATAATACACGACTTGTAACTTTGTTCAAATAACACTGAGTATTCACAGAATGTTTTGTAAATTATCTAGTCAGAAAAATGTTGCCTACTGATGCTGCCATTATGCAAGGGGCAGTTGTTGGGGTAAGTCACGGTCAATTAATTAACAAATATGAAAAGGAAGGCGAATGAATGAGGTCAAACATGACCTTTGAATGACATTTAGCACGTAAATCAAAACAAGCCGAGGAAAAAATACCAAGTGCCAATATGTATAACTGTATCTGAATAATACTGCCAATATGTATAACTGTATCACGATGTTGTCCAAAAACCTATCAATATTTTTATGCAATGCTATGACTGATAGACATTCATTGTTACGTCAATAATATATTGACAAATGTTTATCATGCTTATTAACTTTTTATTGTTCATTACCTGTGACTATTTATATCTAATGCACATATGTATCACTCTGTGACTACTGAATTGTAGACTGGGCTTATGGACTACAAATGAATAAAGAAAGATATCTGTATCTGAATAACACTATCAGATTCATTACTACATTCGTTTGGTGGACGAAAAGAGTGAGTGGGTTGGTGTATAACGTGTTTTGAACAATATTTTAATTATCAAAAGACGCGGATGACAAGCATCCATCCAAAAGAGAGTGGACTGATCAGGGAGAACGGAAAGGATAAGGGCAAGAGGGAAATAGAGACATAGTGAGAGACAGTAGGTTTTCCCCACCGGGCCTAAACCAGGAGCACGTTAACTTCGGCTGACATAGACAGACAGAGAGAAATAGTTTATTAAATAGTTTTAAGTGTCAGAAGTCAATCAAGCACATTGATAAAACATTATATAATATAACGTAAGTCTGATAACAACCAGCCAAATTTTGGCGTATGACACACTGGGGGGCTTGGGTAAGGGTGACATTCACTGGGCGCCCGACGGGATGCTTTTATTGTTATTCAGCGGTCTGTGACACACAGAAATTATTCCCGCTATGTCCATGTCTATTTTCCCTGTTATATCGGGATTATATCATGTGACCCTTATTGGTTTAATCAAGAATGCGATTTTCATTGTGAAGTCACATGAGAACTGTTCGTCATATCAGAATGATATAGATAAAGCCAATGAAACTAGTTTACAATTTAACAAGCTTAGTATGTGTAGCAATTCGTTATTTTATTAACAACATTCATTTCGGAGGTCAATCTATTAGACATAGAACCACAAGAACATCATACTTGAACCAAAACAGTTAAATTGAAGTGTCCATAACATATTTATTTGTTATTTGTTAACCTCAATCGACGATGATGACGCTTCTCCCGAACACAGTGTTTAGAACAATATATCCACAGATGATAGGTTTGTAAAAGTAACAAATTGTTTACTTACGTATATCAATTCTTTTTAAAATTTAGTGAAATGAGGGAGTTATTAGTTTCCTGAGTCACCTTCGGATTATTAAATGATATCAAATGTATGAAAACTTTCATTAAACATACTTAAACTCTACGATATACTAACAGCAAACTAAGTAAATATCTGGATCATTCAACAACAGATTTCATAACATTTTCAAAAATATTTTGTATTTCTTTTAATAAGTCATCATTCCTTTTTCCTTCCGCTGTCGCATCTCATGGTAATTGGTGACTGTCAGTCATTCATAAAGGTTTCATCACATGTGAAAGGGTCTTATATATATAATCTAATATTACAGCTTACCTTTTCGTTGAGGTCTTACCGGGAAGCTTTCCATGTCTCTGTTTGAACTGTGAGAAAGCTGGTGCACATTTATGCTCCATGGTAATTAACAGTTCGTTAACTAGTCTAGCCGACAATCAAGGATGTCTCTCTGATCACAACTTGACAATAAACTTGTTGGGCAGGATGCGGGTGCGTGTGAGAGGGAGTCACCAATAGAAGTGACAGGCGCTAAGCAGACGTGCAGAAAAATTAACGAGATTAAAATCAGAAGTTAAATATACAAAAAGCTATCTTTTCCCCGCACTAGTATGCTAATGATTTCATTAAAAATGAAGAACGTTGTGATAATGAAATTATCAATTAGTCTTTATACTGTACCACCTTAAGAAACTGATGTTACCAAGTCACTCTAGGAATCAATATTGAATAATCGTGAATATTAAAAAGGTAGCTTATTTCAATGAATATGTTCATCTAAAAATTATTGCATCGGGTCATTACTTTACATTGTTTCGTCCATACAATTCAAACATAAGAAATGAAGTTTACATTCATTACGAATGTTCAATTGTCTCTTGTATCGGACTTGCATCAAATTAAAACTTATTGCACGCAAATAATTCACTTTGTTGAATACATAGGACTTTTTTCCTTGCGTTCTGATTATATATATTCCAATGATATATGTATTGAATACATAACTGGAAAGGTATTAATATGACACTTCTATATCAATCGATAGATAAGTTTGCATCAAATCATATCAGAGATCATTGCAAGGTAACAATATTAGCTTGCTTGCTTGAGTTATGAGTTTGAAAATATCAAGCAGTATTCTTTCTCTAAGAAATAATAATGATTAAAGTCAAACAGAAAGCGACAGTTCTTACAGACAACAATTCTTACCTTCATTCAGACATTGAGGCGCCAAGGTAATTAGTTTATGGTCACCTCATCAAAGGAGATATGCCAATTAGTGTCAGCGACCAACCTGAATGCATCTCAACCTGTTTAGTGCCAGAGCCCATCACCACTGCCGATTTATATAATCGGCGCTACTCATTTTGCTGTACCAAGAGATCGGAAATATTCGGTGAAATTTTGATTACATCCCTTTGGCTATTTAAGTTCTTTTCTAAATTGACTTTCCCATTCACATAAAGATTAACATAACAACGTCAGCCAAATTACCTCATGGTGTAAGCAGTTAAGAAATGACACAGATTATTCGATTTGGTTTAAACATTTAATGTTTCATAAATTTAACAGAAAACATCGTCTTTGTAATCAAATGCAAGTGCGATATCAAAATTATCATGAAGTTGTTTGGGATGCCTAATGACTGGCTGATGCTTAAAGGTAATTGATATAAATTGTGCTTTGGAACGATGTAAGTAATAATGTGATTACAAATTTAATGAAAACGGTTACTTTTACTTATCAACTGGTGTAAAAAGTTTATTCTTTGTAAATAGTAACTCCAAATTGAATTATTTATTGAACATTATTCTGCGAAAAACAATAAATAAATTATCAAGTATAAAATTCCACTATGTAAGTGATATCCACAGTGTGTTCCTTTTGTCTAAAAGGGTGGGGAATATGGAAAGGAAGAAATATGTAGTATGTATTTCATTTAAATGTAGATGCCAATAAGAAAAATCGACAGAGAAGCATATAATCCAAATCTTTATAGCAACAACCTGAGAAAGATGTTTGTAAAACTGTCCCGGTATTTAACATTTCCTGTTGTTTGACGATGAAGATTTGAGGATTAAGGTTAACGAGCCCATTCATGATAATAGTTATGAAAACAATTAAACGTATTAAAATCCTTTACTCACTTTGCATATAATCGTGACCACATGCTGTTTTGATGTGTACCGTATACAACTGTTCACTAGTTTTGCTCCAATAAATAATACAAAGATGAATGCTGTCTTCTACGCCTCAGATAGGTCAGGTGAGAGTAATTATATAACAATCTTCAATGCTCATTTGGCCTCTATTTGTTTATGCCATGTTTCAAAATGTAATCTAAAGAAATGTTATGTGACATGCTTTTTTCAAAATATGGACATATTTCTGACAACCTATTCCCATGATATCGTATAACATGAAATATATCTTCTATCTATATTTAGGACAATAATAAGTAAGGGATATTTAACTTTTGATAAGTATTTTATCAATATGTAAATAATTGAAATTATCACAATTCATGTTATAACCAATTACATTTGAATCACATCCCTAACTTTATTATCTAATTGATTATGCATTGTTATTGTGAATAGGAAGATGTGTTGCTAATTAAGATTTTCATTAGGCACCAAACTTTGACAGATGATTATAGAAGCGGTAGATAGTATCTATGAATTGTTATTATGGATTCATTGTCGCTATACATATCAATTTCTCATAGGTAGTGAGTTCAATGCTAGCTGTGAAGGACACATTTCAAGCACAAGTTAAAAAGCGTGCGTAGTAAGAAATCTTAATTTTCAGTATAGAGTTGTAATGACATATTTCCCCTACACTTTTGATAGATTTCAGTCTAAACACAGTGCACAATTATCTATAAAATTCTACATTAATCCCTTCTTACTGATTGTTATGAAATAATGCTTTAATTTGCTTTAAATATACTGTTTGTGATATCTTATCTAGATTCCAGATAGATATAAATTTTCTAGCAAAAGTAGTAATTGATTGATCTTGGAATCTCTGGCGTCTATGGCGTTAATGGATTAAAACGTTTGGTTATAATACAGAAATGAATATAGACTAATTTTCGCTCACCCTGCCTGAAGGCACTGGCTACTTACTGATTGACTTTTCGATTTTAACTCATCAATTACCTCTATTTTGTTCGCAAGATGCAGTTGGCCAGTATAATCCCCTGGTCTGTTAGTTTAAACATCACAAATGTTGCTTTCCCGGTAATGAACCGAATCACTTTAGGAATCTATACAAGATTCACAAAAAGTGACATATACTTAGGTATACATTTTCAATATAACTGTCACCTTGTTTTTTTCCCTCATGACTTGATTATTTTAAGGGTGAGTATTGCTTGTATTTATTATGCGTAAACGATAAACTGTTTACATCTAAACTTCGTTGTGTTGGGTTGGGGTTTAAGCGTCTACTTGTTTCAAACAAACTTTACCAATTATTTGTATAGGTTCCTGCAAACTGGAAAACACCAGTCATGCCGACAAAAATGAAGACATGCACAGACGCAGTCACTATTAAATCAGCGCCAAAACCCCTTTCTTTCACTGATAGGTGACTCAAAAGAATATCAATGATAGCAATGACACACACAAATGATCATGGAATATAGGTAAACTGTAATAGTCTGTACAAAATTAAACTGCAAACAAATGTCGTTGAAAACAATTATGCATCTATGAACTGTAAATATTAATTTTATTTTTACTACATATATTTTATACAGAAATAAAGCATTGTTTTCACAGAGACGGTATTTGTTTTGTTAGTGTCTGTTTCCATTCAGACAAGTCACTCAGACCAATTACGGGCCATACGGTGACCACTCGTTAGATTGATGTCAAGGACGCTGTATAAACACATGCAGGTGCAGAGATGTGACCCCCTCTAAATCTGTATGTCATTAGGGTGGCGCGTCACGTGACTGCTTTATAAAAACAAAAAGTAACTCAACATTAACAAGTGGTCCAATGAGATCTCAGGGGCTAAATAACAACCAATGAACTTTAGTAAGCATAAGACTGTCATAAAATTTGTTAATGATCTGTCATAATGTGAAAAAACTTTGGTCGTGGTAGGTTTAACTTGCTGCCGTCAACTTGTGCTATCAAAGATCAGTCATAATAGTTGAATATGTTTTCTTACCTATAACAGGATTTGGATATTTGTGTTTGTATGGATACATTCTCTGAAAAAGGTAAGTTTCATATGTTTGTTTTGCAGCTGAACTATCAGTATACTTGCTTTGATAGTATAAATTATGAATATACAGATTATTTGCGTTTCATTTGTAGAACATATTTTGAATGTAGTCTTCAGTCGCAGCCATGAGCATTTACTAAGCTTTGTCACCGGGCTACGCAATGTCTCCAATAACGATCACATCAATGAATTGAACTAAAAACTATAATCATATTTCTATGTTATAACGTATAGATTATGCCTATGATGAAAGGTACCATTTATCCCTTTAATACCCGAGTACAAACCCTTTATTTTATTAATGTTCATTTCACTTAGTAGAGTATATGGTTAGAATATAAAATTCAATTAATGCTTCTTATCACTATCTATGTAATTTAGTAAACATTTTTATATATACATATTTATTCACAGCGTTTCAGTACCTTTTTTTTCATTTGTACAACAAATATACACCAAAATTCTCTAACAGGACATAACGTTTTATTTCATGTTATCTCTACTAAACATTTCTTCAACACATAATTGTAAACAAATAAAACATTTCAACTTGACATAAACATAAACATTTCCTGCAGTTTCCTCTAGTTTAATTAAGTTTCATGGCATTTCCTTCGCTGAGGAAATTCCCTGGTTAATGCTGATGAAATGTCATTAAATGCCTAGGGTTTCCTCCAGAGGAAATTGCATTAAACTCTTAGGGTTTAATGCCGTATAATGCATGAGGAAACCCCACCTTTTCTTGCAGCGCTGATTATAGAAATCGGCAAGAGAAAGCTATGATTTTGGACAATTTACGTATATATATCTGTCCCTAGTTTAGCCATGTTTTCAAAATAAGTAGATATTTGTTTCCCTTTTGACAAACCCATTACACATGATTAAACATGGATTCGTGACACTGATCCTAAAACTTGTATTTAGTCAAATCGATTTAAGCACGTTGTGCCCTCGTCCCTAAAAAAACACGATTTCAGCCAAGTGCAGGCAGTGTCATTCTCAAAGTCTATTTGAACAACGGGAGATTGTTACGACAGCTTTTCTGGTAAAACGTACCACATATCAGGGACTTACTATACTATTTGCTGCTGCAGAAATTATAGCAGATGTCACTCTACGATGAACATCAGCATTTTACTCCATGAAGACCAGAGCAGAAGAAAGAGTTAGAACAACGTAAGAAGTAAAACGTATTGTGTAATTTTGTTTTGCTGAATAGGCACAAAATAGAGGTCATTTCAAAGTTCATGATCATTGTTTTTTATGCGTTCAGCATTATATCGTAGTCCTCTACAGTGTAAATGGCTATCTAACCATTTGCCAAAGTGTTTTGGTTTTAATTTTAATGCACTCTCAGAAGAGCAGAACAAGGACATCATTTATTCGACTCCTTCTAACAAAGAAAATAATTTCTTATTTGGAGATTTCTACTATTAATTGATTCTGCAGAATATTTAAAAGTTACGTAATAATGTCAGATAAGAAACATGTCATTTAAACGCAATAGGGGTGTAAGGAATATTCATATGATTATGTGTTGTAATTGTGAATTTGATTTGACAACTTCTTTGATCAAAGGAAAATCGTTGAAAAGGAAAAGAATGCCTGCACAGGAAATCCCTTCATACATGGTCGATACATTGGGTGATAACTCCCTTGCATTCTCCATAGTTGTTGGGAATTAGTTTAAGTCGGTATACGCATTACTGATATACATAAGCAACTCTGCACGATGGATGCCAAGAATGTGTAGTGTTGACAAGAATCAAAAAAAGTCTGGACATTTCAAAGAAATATTTTTGTCTTTCATAGTCTCGAATCAAGGGAGACAGTGATAATTTCTTGAAACGATTAGTGACCACAGATATGACGTGGGTACATTAAATTTACCCTGAAAGCAAAAACAAAAGTAAACTGTGGAAGAATGCGAATTCCAAACCCAGAAACAGGTCAAGCAAGTTCAATCTGCATATTTTGGGAAAGCCGGGTTATCGTCATTATAGATTACATATATGAGGGCCAAACTACCAACGGGGCATATTATGCCACGGAACTAAGGCAATTAAGGGCATCCTTCGAGGCCAAACGCCGGGGGAAGCTCAGTGCAGGAGTGCTGCTCCTTCACGACAGTGCTTCTATCTGCTCAGCACATGTTGCTGTCAGTACTGCAACCGAATGTGGCTTTGAAATTCTTCTACATTCCACCCTACGCCCAAGATTTGGCACCGTCAGACGTATTCGTCTTCCCCAGATTCAAGAGTTATTTACGTAAATTGTTTTTGCTGATAGCAAAAGCCTCATAGCTGCCGTGGAGAGATTTCTTGATACCCAGGATGAAGAGTTTACAAGAATGACACAATTAAGCTGGCACATCGCCGGTCAAAAATGTATAGATGTCAGTGGGAAAATAAAATGCAAAGATTGATATTGTCATATATATATATATATATATATATATATATATATATATATATATATATATATATATATATATATATATATTGCTATTGTTTTCTTTCTCATTATCATTATTCAAACTCTTTGACTAAACATCATATGCTTTGCTTTATACAAAAGCATCACTTGTGAAATGGTAACTAAAAATAAAGGAGTTACATGTGAAGATAAAAGTTTGTAAATAAAGGAATAATATGTAAAGATAAATGTTTGTTGAAATCTATGTGTATTAATTAAACGTTTGTGAGGTTACCTTGGTTTGACCGAACATAGATCAGCTGAATGATTTCTGTGTCTGAAAAAAAAATTCATCATTAAAATACGTCCCAGTCATCAATCGGTGGAGTAATACCGCATTGCAAAGGAATCAATAATAACTTGTTGATTGTGTTCTTCATTTGAAAGAATAATCATATACTGATACCCTCTCCAAAACACAATGAAGAAGAGAAGCACATTTGCGATATAGAATATACCAAAAATCTGTTGTCATGTGAATATAAACCTTGATCTAATTAAGCAAGAGAGTAACTGGTTAATTTGATAAGATAAATTCATTGATACACTGTTTATGTTTGTGCAAATAAATTTCAGCTTTTAAAATGTTTAACCCAATCAGTCTTGCTGAGCTACCTTTCCTTTACTTCAGGAGAGGCTCAATTGCATTAGTGTACTTGTCTGTACATATATCATAATCATGGAATTTGTTTGTTCTATTTCATTGTCAGATCCTTATTTCATTATATCTTTGCATTTTATTCAAAAATGGTGCTTGGCATTACTATTTTTTGGTGTAATGCCCTGATTATCATTGTGTTTGGCAATAAACTGTTCCAATGAAAGAGTAAATATATTTATAAAGCAAAACCAGGTTGGAGAAAGGTTATCTAATCCTCTGTTACCACTGACTCGTCAACAAATACCTACCGTTCTCAGCATTTTCTGTCTGGGGTCTGTTGGGCCTGGAAGAAGATTCATAGCATTGACCTATTACAACTTTCAAAAAAACCCAAACAATTCTTTGAACACCTTTGAAGATAAATGAGCATGTCACCAATTACAAGAAAACATTTAAAGCTTGGATTCTCATACAAAAGACACCAAAAAACACTGTATGTGATAAATATTGAAATTATTTAAATATTTAAACGTGAAAATCTATGATTGATCAGCAATGTTTAAAACTGGCCAGTGTCCGTATCTATAATACTAGCGACACTTAACAAAAAATATATGGGAGCAAATTTCGGAATCCGTGTTTTTATACTCTAGATAGTTCGTAATTTCGAAAATCTCTTCCCATGCTCTGTAAAAAGAAAAAAGGTATTTTTTGTGTAAGATTAAATTCTATACACATTAGGCTTCAGAGGGTTTTATAGTTAAATGTTCATGAATATTACCTTCCCGATCGACGTCTTCTCAGGATAATAGCTGCAGTCACCATCCCAGCAACAAGGCTAAAACACATAACCATTGAACTCATAGCAAGTCGTGGTTCGATTCCCAGCTGAGTCATACCAAGTTTGATTAAAAAATGGAATTGATCAGCAATACATAGATTGAACAACTTTTGAACTGGCGCTGTGGCTGCCCGATGGCTAGAGCACAAGAGGAATTTCCGACAAACTGTTGTACCAAGGACAATAAAGAGTTATTATTATTATCATCATTACAGAAGCAAAATGTTAACATTAACTGCCAGACGAAAGGGCATTTGAGAAAACGATGGTTTCTAAAATTGATTATATCAATCTGGAAAAGCGTTATTTTATTACACCAAATATGAACGGAATTTGTTACACACAGTCTACTCTTTAATATTCATCTTCACAATATTACATATCCGAAATGATATAACGTCACTGTCAAGTCTATGAAATAACCAACAAACCGCAAATATGAAAAAGATAACGATTTGTTAATAAACATAAATCATTTTAATTTCAACAAGCATCAAAGTAACGGCATTTAATTTCCCCTAATAGACAAGGAAAGAGACAAGGGGTCAATATTGAAAATTGCACAAATATGGAGTTAAAAGACAAGTGTTAAGACACTCTCAGTAGTCACAGGAATCACGGAGTCTGTCAACAACCTTGGGCATCAATCCAAGCAAGTACACACCTTCTCATTGAAGTCGTCAGGCGTCGGATAACATCAGAAGGGATCCGGTTGCATATGTTTAAAAGTGTTATGAGTATGTGATTGTTCATAAGTTTAACATTGTACAAGATTGTTGTATTGTTTAGTTGGTCACACTTACACTTGTTTTGATAGTTTTAGCTGGCAGTGTTTAGAATCATCTATTCTAGAGTGTTCTATCTATTTATTCATTGCTTCACTTGGATATTTCTGATAGGAGTTTGTCGTGGAACTTCAAAGAACATTCTAGAATATATCTAACCTCTAAAAAGGCTGGCATTAGGACTCTTACTCATCTTGCTTCTTACAATCAATTTGCGATCATCTGCCGTGCCACTGTTTTTAGATACCTTTATAAGTCGGGTTCATGTTTCTCCTATCAAGACCTACTGCCTGCTTTCTACATTCATCAACTGTGTGATTCATGAGGACTGATGTATATATTTATTTAGCTAATTAGTGTCACTCTTTGATTATTATTTGATTGATTAAATTGTAAGTATTATACAATTATCTTATTATATTCAGCTGGTTAGACTGGGCACATTATCCTATTCCAAATTCATTCGTAACAAAATTGGGGGCTCGTCCAGGGCAGAATTAATTTGGCATTTGAGACTTTAAAAAAAATATGTTTGTTTTGAAAGTTAATTGTTAAACCAGCAAAATGCACTACATAAATGACTTGGTTTCCGGAATCCTGGAAACCACAAGGAAAGTGGGTAATTTGGGTATCCAGTTGGTATCCATTCACTGAAACTAAGTAACTTGGTTTCCAGCTACAATCCATGTTGGATTCTTTGATTTGTTTATATCCATTTATGGAAACCAACATGAAACTGTGGTTATAAGTATCCAGTTCGTATCCATTTCAAGTGAAAATGATGATTTCATGGAATGGAAACTAACATGAAACCATAACGTTAAGTTTCATGTTGGTTTCAAATCTTGTTTTGATCTAAATGAATAGATTGACAATCTATTTAGCTTTATCATGAGCATTTTTGTTTGAGTAGTCTGGCATCCACTTGTTATCCATCCACTGAAACCGAGTAACTTGGTTTCCTACTGGAATCAATTTGGTATTCAGGTTTTATATATTTCCGGAATGGAAACCAACTAGAAACAATGGTTGCGCGTATCTATACTATTATGGTGTGGCTGTAAGATTAACCCTTACAAAACATCTACAAAGTTGTAATACTTCTGCTACATCTTGGCAATGTTTAAACTTTGAGTCAAATCCTGTTTAAGGAGCAAAAGAGTTTTCCATCATCTTATGATCGTTAACAAATTATTAACATCAACGTACAAGATTTTATAGGCAAGATAGAAACAATGCATCAAAGTTTACATAAGAAAACTCATTTCATTGATATGTTGAATTTAATAGAATAGATTTTTTCCTTCACTGTGTTATGAATCAATGGTAACGTCGTAATAAGAAATTTAAATTTCATATTCAGTCACAAAAGTATTTAAGTGAATGTTGATGACATGAACAGTAATCGGCTATATTAAGGAGATGGGCGGAGCCTATAATTTATTAATGGACGAAAGAGATGTGAAGTGAAAAAATATCAACTGTCCACCACGGTAAATAGTCTTGAATGTTGATTGTTACCTTGATAACTAAATCCCTTTATCGGTCAATAAGTTGTAATCAGATTTGGTTGTTTGTGTAGTAAATGACACTAGTTACTCAGCATAGAGAAATATAATCGCTGTGATCAGCTTGCAAACAAATGATTAGATATGGACTGTTGAAAACGCCTGAACTATTAACAAGTGCAGCTTTTGAGTTAGCGTTAATCTCTGAACTCATAATTAAGGAAGAAATAATGTTTCTTAATGAACCGATTTCTTAAGCACAGTTGCAATAAATATTTCCGGTCTCCTAAAATTGACTTTGAAACCTGAATGCGTACATATTTGCCGAATAATATCTTTGATAGGTTACACTGGTTGTTAGAAATCTAGAAAGATAGGTATTATTGGCTTGCGCTATAACTTTTAAGTTTCCCTAATAGATCTTTTATTCTAAAGTGTAAACACGGATTGTGTCGAATTCTCTATAACAAGATTCAGAGCTGAAGGCCTCTTTATTTCTTTTGAATCGTCAGATAACTTTTTCAAACCTCTGCGTATTTCATTTGTAAACATAGAAAATATTAAATAAACATGACAAATAATTTTTATAAAGAATTAACTTAAGGAAAGTTACAATTTAAAAACTAATTGCTCTACCTTGGTTTAATATTTGCAGCAGCATCCATTGAAATAGAAACAAAATTAAAATTATGAATATCTTGTATTTTGATACTATATTACTTTCTGAAAAACCTAAGAAAAATACGTTTTACCAAAACCATTTGACATAACCTTTTGAAATACTCATCGGTTAGTAAATCATCACCTTCATCGTATCTCTACAACATTAAATACATTTCGCCTCACTCCTAAAGAGGCTAGACAAAATCTACCAATCAGAATTTCTGCATTTGAACTGGCTGATTGCATAACACTTCCTGTTTGACACCTAGCCTTACCGGACACAGGTCAGTTACTAATGAAGGAGACAAACATGGCCGCCATCAACGTAAACGACTATTGATGATTTCTCAGCTGAGTAATCAGTTCGTAGGCAGTTAAACAGTAAAGGATACTGCATAAAACTCATTTACATTGCTCTTATAAACTGTTTTTTAAACTTCCGTGAGAGAGCTGAATAAAATCATGCTTAAAAGTTGGCTTCACAATCAGTCGAAATGAGTTTTTTTAACTGACAAGCTTTATGGATTGGTGTGTTTATAAGAATTTTAAATTTTCATTGCCATCAGGTTTGTATGTATTATTTTGACCAGAATATACATGCGTCACTTAGTTCCCTTTATTTTATTTAATTTTCAGCCGAGGATACGATATTGTTTACACAAGGGTGCACTGAACCATGACAGCCGTGAGCAGAGACAAAGGAAGTGGATTATGCAACAGGTAACATCACAGTCAGCATGCTGACCTAATTCTTGAATAATCAAGCAGTGTACTACTGAACTGTTTAGATTGGAAACTTCAATAGGTAATGCAGCCAAGGCAATTGGTGGTCTAAATGGATTGAATTTGTTAATCTACTGTAACTGCATGTGTTTTGATATGGGAGTACTTTCATATTTCTGTCTATTTCTACTATGTCTATTTTTTGTTTCATTGAAAGTATGTAGGTTTTCTGTCTAATAGTAGACTTTCAAGAAGATGGGAAAAGAAACAGTTGTTTTACCATGATTCAACTAAACTTTCGAGTTGAACTAAATGTTTGTGTTTTCTTTAAATTCTATTTAATATGCAAGTCTCAAATTTAAAGGTTTTCCTTCACTAAACTTATAATAATAATGTAAAATGAGATATTTTGTAAGTGTAACTTATGCAACAGGAAATTATTTTGTTAGATGAAAATGAAACAATTGGTTTTTAAAACTCTGCTTGACTTATGTCAACTTTTAGAAGATGAACTATGTTGCTTATGTTTACTTTAGTGTGAACCATCAACATACACACAGTGCCTCACAGTAATGTTTATTCAATGTTTATACCAATCAGTATTACTATTGTAAGTTTTACTGATATTACTCTATTCACTGGGTTGCAAGTTGGTCAATTGAAGACATTGCCTGCTGTGAGAAATAATTGTTGTGGTTTAAACATAGTTTATTCAATTAAACATACAGTAAGTTATTCAAATTCTTCGTAACAGATTATTACTTAATTTTTATCATTTTATTTGTCTTATTGGTTTTGGTTCTTATGGTGATAAACCCACCATATTTTCGTATAACTTGAAAATTAAATTGCTGATTTTTATCGAAATTCAAAATAAGAAATAATATAAATTTCATTTTCAATTCCATTTGTTTATCTGAGATGTTCACTGAAGCAACAAGAAGGGTTGCAAGGCCGTAAGTACATCCAATTGTTAAATAAGCATACAGATTGATTGTTGACGTGCGACCACTTGACAGATTCAATCCATATAGCAATTGTGTGTTGTTAACTACTTTCCCTAATTGATATGTATGCTTGCGAAAAGAAGTAACTGTAGAAGATTGAATGTGTCTCAAGTTCATGTACTCATATGAATATTTTAAGTATCTATACAATTGTTTTCTGTTTCAGAATAAAGACCAATCCAAAACATCTGAAAACTGAACAGGGTGAATTGTGTATATTTTGCACTTTTGTATATTAATTTTGCAATGAAAAGCTAAAGGTATTTCTAAACCATTATATGCATATATTTATATTCATAGCTGTCATAAAATAAATATTCTAATAAAGATTGGAGATTTCATAAAACGTGATTGTAAATTCACGTTTTCCTACAACTCGTTTAAAGATGAATTCATTCTTCGAAATTGTGCTTTTGAATAAATGTTGAAAGTGAATTGATTAGTAGTAATATTTTCTATAAAATGTTTTATAAGAGGAATGCTTTTTAAAAGATCGGCATACACTGTCAACCACCATAAATTCACATTACATTTTACCTTGTAGGTATTTTAACTTTCCATGAATGTTTTTTTGTCTTTATTGCAATAATTATTTTATGGTAATGAATGTGCTTGTTCATTGTACAACATAAATAACACACAATAAACACGACATGGAAACCAAGTTGAAACTAAGGACCTTGGAATCCAAGTTGAAACCTACAGTAAACATTGATATGGAAACCAGTCTTAAACCTACGATAAACTAACAAAACACGGAAACCAAGTTGAAACCTACAATAAACCTGAATATGGAAACCAGGTTGAAACATACAATAAACTGACTAAACATGGGAGCCCAGTGGATCCTACTTGGAGGAGTGTGTAAAGAAAGGTAATGGATACCATCCGGATCTGGGGCAAAAGTAACTTTCAGTTTCATGGAAACCAACATGGAACTTCAATTACGGAAACCAAGTGGATCCTACTTGGATGAGTTTGTAAAGAACGGTAATGGATACCATCCGGATCCGGGGCAAAAGTAGGTTTTAGTTTTCATGGAAACCAACATGGAACTTCAATCACGGAAACCAAGTCCCCGTCCCCTACCCATTATGCAGTCGGTGCCTTGCTAAAATCAGAATTGCTTTCGATTTCAAAGTTTTATGATCTTGAGGCTAAACCAGCTATGAGGATATTCCAAATTCTGAAAATTGTGTTAAATCATTTCATTGGTGAGGGAGGTTTTTGCCCTGATGTTTTGGACATGGTTAATGAGGAACATTCAGACAATTTTGAATTAAAAAGAAGCTAATGAAATCGAATTAAAAATATTGGAAATTGAGAAAGAAATTGAACTTAAAAAGCTTGGAGCTTCATCTCCTCCCTCAACCCTGTCTCTTTTGACATTACAAGGCACGTCAGAGTGGTCCTACCTTTCAATGAAAAAGAAGTAGAAAAATAGTTTCTACATTTTGAAGAGGTTGCTGAACCTCAAGTGGCCAAAAGAGTCCTGGACTAAACTATTGCAAACTGGGTTAAAGGGAAAAGCTCAGGATGCATATTCGGCCCTTTCGATTGAGCAAAACTCAAATTATGATTTTGTCATAATGACCCTTCTGAAAGCTTATGAGTTAGTGCCCGAATCTTATCGTCAGAAATTGTGGAACGCTCATAAAAGGGACAATTATACTTTTGTAGAGTTTTCTAGAGATAAGGAGACTTTGTTTGATAGGTTGTGTGGTTCTAAAGAGGTTTCAGATTATGCTAGTTTGAGGCAGTTGGTTTTGATGGAGGGTTTTAAGCAGTGTGTAAATTCTGACTTTAAGACTTATTTTGATGAGCATAAGGTTCATATTTTACATGATCAGCGGTGCTGGCAGATGATTATTTTTTGACTCACAAGAGTTCTTTTTGGTCTCCGGGTAATTTTAATTTTTTTCATCATAAAAGTTTTCCCCCGGGTAAGACTTCAGGGTATGCAGGTTCCAAAAGTGATAAGACAAGTTCAAATTCTTCTGACAAGCCATCACATTTTCAGTCTCAGCCTAAGACTTCCAGTGATTCTGTTCCTGTTTGTGCTTATTGTAAGAGGCCAGGTCATTTGATTTCTGCATGTCCCAAACTCAAGTTGAAGAATCAGTCCACAGGTTCCCCTAATGCTTTTGTGTCTATAAGCCTTTCTTTTCCGGTGGTTCTGAGGAGAGTGTTGTTTTATAGAGAAAGATTATGGGAGATAATTCTACCCCAAGGCCCGTTATTATTTTGAGGGATACTGGAGCTCTTCAATCTCTGGTTTTGAAGAATACTTTGCCTTTTTCTGTCGAGTCTTCAGCTAACTCAGATGTTTTGCTTCAGGGTATAAGTAGCAGTTCCCTTGCTCCTCTTCATTTTGTCAATTTGACTTCTGATCTGATTTCTGGTGAGGTGAAGGTTGGTGTTCTCGACTCTCTCCCAGTTCCAGGTGTTGATTTGTTGATCGGTAGTGATCTTATGGGTGGAAAAGTTGGTGCTGATGCCATTGTCACTGTTTGTCTGGAGAGATCAGTTGGTAAAGAAAGGTTGGAGAAAGATTTTCTGGGTATTTTTCCTTCTTGTGCAGTGACTTGTTCAATATCAGAGGACATTTCTTTCAAGACTGCTTTGCCGGATGATTTCATTTATGATTTGTCGGATACATTTATGGACCATTCTTTCCAACAGGTAGAGGCTTTGAAGGGAGGTAACTCTTCAGGTCTTTTTATTGAGTCTGATAGTTTGTCTGGTGATGATCACATTCTGTCTAGAAAGCAGCTTATTAGTGCTCAGGGTGAAGATGTTGAGGTGCAGAAGTTAGCTTGTAAGTCTGTTTCTTTTGAAGAGGGTAGTAAGGTTCCAGTTTGTTATTACTTCAAGGATGGTGTTTTGATGAGGAAATATAGGTCGCCGGAAATTCCTGCAGAGGATGAATGGAAATTACATCACCAAATCGTAGTTCCAAAATTATATAATGTCCAGTGGCAGGTCATTTGGGTGTAAACAAAACTTGTGAGAAACTTTTGATACATTTCTTTTGGCCTAGTTTGATGTTGCCTTGAAAAGATGTGTCTGAATTTTGCAAAACCAATCATGCATGTCAACTTGTTGGAAAACCAAATCAGAAAATGCTTCCTGCTCCTTTAAAACCTATACCGGTTTTGGAGGAACCTTTCAGTAGAGTTATCATTGATTGTGTTGGTCCACTACCTAAGACTAGGGCTGGTAATCAGTATCTTCTCACTATCATGTGTGCTTCTACCAGGTTTCCCGAGGCCATCCCAATTCGTATGAATGTTGCTCCTGTTATTATCAAGGCTTTGATCAAGTTTTTCACCTTAGTTGGGTTGCCAAAGGTTGTTCAGTCTGATCAAGGTTCAAATTTTATGTCCAAGGTATTTCAGCAGGCATTGTACCAGTTAGGCACAGTTACACAGGTTAAGTCTAGTGCTTATCATCCAGAGTCGCAGGGAGCTTTAGAAAGGTTTCATCAGACTTTGACGAATATGATCAAGACTTATTGCTTTGAGACGGAGAAGGTTTAGGATGAGGGTGTGCATTTGTCAGGGAGTCAGTTCAGGAAAATTAAAGGGTTCAGTCCCTTTGAGCTTTTTTTTGGTGTTCGTTGGCCATTAAAACATCTAATAGAGCAATGGATCAGTCGCAATCCTGAAATCAATATTTTGGACTATGTTTCTACATTTCGGAACAGACTTTCGAAAACATGTGAGTTGGCCAATCAAAATCTGAAAACTTCACAAGCAAAATGAAACAAAACTATGACAAAAAGTCAAAAGAAAGAGGTTTCATTCCCGTTGAGAAAGTGTTAGTTTTACTACCAATTCCTGGCCAACCACTGACAGCTAGATATCAGGGTCCATACCTTATTGACAAAAAGGCTTGCGACACAGATTACATTGTCCTGACTCCTGGCCGTCGTAAACACAAACGTTTATGCCATGTAAACATGATAAAGAAAGATCATGATAGGGAACAACCAAAACAGGTTACATGTATCGCCACACTCTCTCCATTTTCTGAATGTACTGTTAATGATGATGTACATGTTGATGATATTGTTAGCAATGTGAAGTTTGATGATCCTTGTAATAACGTGTCACCCACACTTAGCAATTCTGATGGGTAAGCTTACTATAATCAAATGGGGCTGAGTTTAGTATGTATTTACATTTATTACTCGCTAAATTTTATCAAATAATTATCTTGCAAATCGCCGATATTACCATTGCTGACACGCCCAAACATTTCCGAGGTATCCTTCTGACATCCTGTTTTAAAAACTATTACTTCCATGCCTAGATTACTATCAAAGCAATTCAGACTTTCAAGGTCCCCTACAATTTGGTTGTCAAAAAAAACATGGTTCAGTTGTGGCTGCGTTTATGCTTAATACTTGTGTAACATACTATGTGTACAAATCTATGCAGCCTTTTTGATAACGAAAAAGCTTTTGACCGTATTTTTTGCAGGTTGGCATTGTTGGCAAAATGTGGAATTTACGTTACCACAGTTACACTTGCAATTCAACTTTGTTATGTATGACGGTAATTGTTCCGATAAGTTTGAAGTAAAACAACGTGTAGGACAGGGTAGAGTCTTATCTTATTGGTTCTTCCTTACTTGCATAAATGATTGTAAACTGACTTAAGATCTGGTAGCAGTGACTTATGTGTATACATTATTCATGTACCATCAGTTTTGCTAGCAGATGAAAACACGCTTTTGAGTACCACCCCAACATGGCGTTTAACATACAATTTATCCCAAAGTAATGTTTTAGTATTTCGGAAAGGGAAACAATCATGCCAGGAGCTTTCATTCTCCTTTTATAATGTCTTGATAACTCATCAGTAAAATATGTATAATTCATTCAACTGATGTTTTACTGATGTGGTGAGTATCAGCTTAGTATCTGATAGTCACTCGCCGGTCTTGCCTTATTTTGTTAAGAACAGCCTTAATGTTTTCACCTGTTTTCACCACCAGGACTGGGCTCGTCTTTAGTGCTTACTCTACCCCGTTTAGATTCAACACACCAATGTTTAATGGTGCTAAATGAAGGATGTAACATAGTTGTTATGAAACCTATGTTATAAACTGCTAATCCCACCCCCAAGTAGTCCCTAAGAAATAATCCATAAGCTGTTGTCAAGTTTAGTATGTAAGACCCAGGTTTGTCTTAAGAAAGAAGTAAGTTCTCAGTCATCGACCTGGAGAGAGGGCTGAGTCTCAGCCACGGGACTGAGGAGTTGATTCCCAGCCAGTACCTGGCCATGGGCTGGTGACAGCCACGACCAGCCATGTGAGAACGGGCGCGCTTGGCGTCCTGAGGGTGCCCAGGAGAAGCGGGTGAGAAAGGTTGACGGCCAGATTGGCACAAAGTACTTAGAAGAAGGCTATTATATTCAATTGAAGAATATGCATCTCGTGAGTCTCATGCCATTTACACGTCAATGAATATTCATCATGCACGCACAGTATGGTTGCGTTTCAGGCATGTGTTCATATTCAAGCCGGATACTTTTGGGTCAACCCTCGTATTTAGTAGGCAATACCCTACAGTATTATGCTTGCCGTTTTCAATGTTTTGTCCACAGAATATGCATGTGATTATTTCTGTCTCATGACAATGGTCAGGTATATTGATAATTGTAAACTGTTATTTTACAAAATATCTTACAAAACGTGGATTCGTATGCCTCAATTTTCATTTTTGCACCAACTAACGCACTTTAGCAAAACATATACTATGTACAGCACGAGAGTATGATCTGGTAACAAATATAGAACATTATGTAGAAACCGGTATATTTCTATTAAAGACAATGTGGCGAAAATAGTTTGAATGTCCATCTTCTTCTTTGAATACACCCAGTTGAAAATGAGACTCCCCATAAGAGAAGATACATCTAAATACAAACACTAAGCATTCATAGACTGTACAAGCTAACGGATTATACTAATAATACTACTAATAATAGTAATAATATTATTAATACTAATAATAATGTGTTCATTTATGTAGTGCCAAACTCCACATCATGTATGCTCATAGCGCTGACAATAAACGAAAAATATAAAAGAGTCATTTGAAATATCATTTTTTTGTAGAGATGAATTTTAAGGTGGCTTTTAAAGTTTTTGAATGCTTTTATTCATCAGAGAGAGAATTTCATTGGAAGGATATTGTGTAGATTTATCTAACGGCGGTATCTTCAACAGACGTGTAATAAACATATATATAATTGCTTGAATAACATGCGCAACTCACCAAACTAGGGTAATCGGTACAGCAATGGCCACAGCAGTGTGGTTGCCTAAAACAAAGAAATTAAAAACATAGAACGAACACTTTAACCCATAAACATGTACACTCTTCTGAAATGGCTTAAAAATAACTGCGAAGCTAGTATAAACCAAATAAAGAAGTTGTTATATTTCTATTCATTATCAGAAATCTAACATCTGGAATTCTTCTCAGAGAAGCTAGTATGAATCATTGCTATCTCTTGAATAGAATAAGTGATTTCACAACTAAGAAACAACTTTACGTCAAAGATTCAAAGTTGAAATAAATAAGTTCACAGAAACGGATAACCAACAGAAGCTAATCAAAAAGTAGAATTGACAAGCCGTGGGGATATCAATTTAGAATAAGTGCTTTACCGTTTAAGTCTTTTTGACACACATTAATAGAACTTGTCCAGCTCTAATGTCTCTTTGTCCTAGTGATATAGCCATTTCTGAAGATGGCAAGTGTTATTATGTTACACTGGGTATTTAGACAGTATTAGGTAAAATAGGTTAAGTTGTTTATCGGACAAAATGGCATCTGCAACGGTTCACGTCGCGCAGTGACTAAACAACCCCTTTGATTGGTCGGAAAATATATTGATTCACAGGTGGCGATAGGTTTATTCTAGGTGACACCTTTATTTATAAGTTTCTTACCAAATAATGTTTCCAAGAGTATCACTTTCTTAAACCAAATAGAGTCTTTAACAGTTACGAAAAAGTGATTTGACAATGTGCATGGCTGAAAACAGAACCAAGTGGACCATCTATGTGAGCAGGCACGTATTCGACTGAGTGGAAATAAAGTTACCTGATTCCGTAAAGATTATGCGGTTGAAATGAAGCGTTCTTACCTTCATTGTCGTATTTTTCACACATATCAAAGTTTGTTTTGTAGCCGCTGATGCATCCAGATGTGCAGATCCCGTCATGTTGGTTACAGACCCCGCCCTCACAGAATGAGTTACACGTTTTGTTACATGTCAGTCCATGATATCCAGAAACACATCCATCAGAACATTCTCCTGTTGCTCTGTTACATCTCCCAAATAGACAGTATCCACTACACTTGTAGTTACAAGTCAGTCCATGATATCCAGACACACACCCATCAAAACATTCTCCTGTTGCTCTGTTACATCCACGTTCAGGGTTATCACAGCCAGGAGAACATGGACGTTCACATAACTCTCCATGGAAACCAGCTGGACAGGTTTCTAAAAAGGAAGATGTAAAACAATCTGCAACCTCTCATAAGATTTCCATACCAGAATATAAAGCTGTGGAAATAGATGAATAAAATGACCTAATCATTTACGTCGTAGCTATAGCACTTATTGTGAGGTTGGTTTTCTGAAATACATAAGGTTTCTAAATATTTAACTTTTGAAAACCTAGCTGCTCTGTTACTTAAGACAACAATGAAATTAACATGTTGACTTTCAGACACACAAAATCAAATTTCATCGTTTCAAATCAAACAAATTTGAAAAATGAGGACGTTATATTAGTTTCTATGTATACTCTTAAAGTTACAGTCCATTATTTGTGAATTACACCACTAGGGATAGTTATGTCCATTGTTCTGACGAGTCGTTTTTCTGAATAAACAAACCTCACTTCGGTTATTTTCAAGTGCTTAGGTAGTTACACCACTAGGGCATGTTATGTCCATTGTTCTGACAGGTTGATTTTCTACGTAACTACACGAACAGAGGTTGATATGTATTTGAATAACTCCCGAGTATGCCATTTGACGTCTCCAATTAGGGGATATTAACACCTTTAATGAATGTTATGTCAAATGTTCTGACTGAAATCACCTTGTACCTGCTCGACTGACGTGACAGTCAAAATTTCGAAGTTTTACAAATAAGAGTAGAAAGGAAGAGTTGAAGCGCGGTTCGAACGCGAATCTTCGGAACAGCGAGCAGCGATCTTATCCATTCAACCACGGAGACTGCGATGGTGATAGGGGTGCATTTTGTCTTGTCATCTTCCTTCATGTTGGGTTTTTAAATACTATATATACAGTAATAGTAAAAGATGTGAAAACGTTATTTTACGATGGGAAAATATTTATTTCGTGTTTTCCACGTGGTGTAATCTCTGTCAGATACCTTACGTCCTCGGCTTCGCCTTGGACTTGGTATCTTCCCTCGAAAATTATACATCGATAATTTTCAAATATTGTCTCTCGGCTTAGCCTCGAGCCAATATTTGAAAATTCCCTCCGTGATAATGTTGTATTTAAAGCAAAATATGAAAACGATGTGCTAATAGTTTTATCAGATGCCATACGAAAGGTTATGTCTAAATACCCTAGGGAGGTTATGTGGAACGTTTTAATTTAAAACTATTTAAATTGATCCTAATTGTTAGAAAATGTTATCATACCTATCAATAAACAAACCCACGTGGTGTAAGACGTTTAGACACCCCATCACGGGAGTTATGGATTAAACCTCTCGACTTCGTCTCGAGGTTATAATCCATAACTCCCTTGACGGGGTGTCTAACCTTAACATAGTACGACAGATTCCTTGTATCTCAAAACTATGTCAATGGAATCTGATCGAACCAATCACTTGTATTTCACTGCGTATTGCATCCGAAAACACAGATGATTATTTCACTTAAATCAATCAGCGACGAGGTAAGAGAGTCTTCAACACGAATTTATATTTCGAAGAGCCTCGGTTTTGAAAGTGAAAGGTTAGGGACAACAGTGATAGGTTCTATCTGATTTCAGTGAGACTGATTCCAAATAAAACAAATTAAAACAATGAGCATGTCTCACAACAACCCCCGACCATGTATCCCTGACCAATTTTGCAACTTCCTTAATGACACAAGCGAAGTAGGTAATGCTTTCTGATATATCAGTTTTTAAATAAATTCAAAACAGAGTAAAAAATTCTGGAATTTACCAAAACTACAATGTCACTTGTTATATCCAAATTTTGGCCTTTACATGACGTACAAGAAATACATGTAAAGAAAATTAAAAACACTGCTTCACATTTTTGCACTAAGAGGTTAGGGTACATGTACAAAATTTGAAAAGATTCGGTTGAAAATGCTTTAGCAATCTGTCAGACAAATTATGTCCTAAGGAAATGACAAGTTTCCAATCACCGAAAGTTTTAAAGTATTGAAATAATAATAAGAAATTCTGCACTGCAGCCCTTTGGCGAAACCGCATTTTAGCTGGTTTTGCTAGAAAGCAAGGGAAGTAACTTCTTTGGTTCACATTGAAGCTAGGCCTTTTGGTTTCGTATTGTAACTGAATAAATGAATTTGTACAAACTTAAAAACATAAAGTGTACAACATCTTTCGGCAAGTAGTAAAGAATGGCCTTTTTATTTTTCTGGTGACTTCATACACAAATACAGCAAATATGAGAATGAGGGGCCGTACATTTTCAAGGTATGATGAGATATTTTGCAAGAACAGTAATGAATTGTTACACATTTAAGGCAATTTGAAATATTATTAACATTTTTTTCAAAATGAACTAAATGGGAACTGCTTTTTATGATGATAGATGTATACAAACGTTGCCGAAAGAAAGACAGTGCCATTTCATGAATAATAATGAGCCATCTCATTGGTTGTAGTTGTGATCAGGTCAAAGGTCACAGCTGATTATCGTTTGTATTCACAATTTCATTGGTTGAAGTACATAATTTTGACATGTCAGGTCAAAGAGAAAAAATATTAGCATAATCTTACGTTGTCAAAACATTAACAATAAAATGGACTTCAGCAAGACATTGTGGCAGAAATGACAATGTGTAATGTTGATGGGGAAAATAACGATATGAAATATATCTTTTCTTTTTTCCATCTAAAGTGATTTCAGGAATTTCACATAGGTGTTAAAATTCACAGTTTGATATATTAATTTGAATATTTGAATTGATAATCCTGAACAGTTCAATGTTTTATCTCATGAAATGAATGTAAAAGTGGCTTCTGAAAGTAAGAAAAATTACTAATTTGAAGGGAAGATAATTAATATTAAAAATGATATATTTTTGTATTCATCTAAAGAGATTTCAGTAATGTTCAGTGTTGTTAAAATATTTCATATATTTGATATAATAATTTGAATGTTGATGTTACAAATCCTGAATAGTTCACATCTTTTATATGATGTAATATATTGAAAAGTGCCTTTCGAAAGAAAAATTATATCTTCGAAGGGAAAATAATGAAAAGTAAAAATGATATAATTCTGAATCAATTTAAAATGATTTCAGTAATGTTAATATTTGTTAACATATTTCACAGTTTGATATAACAACTTTATTGTTTGAATTTATAATCGGTTCCAATCTTATATAATGAAATTGGTTGAAAAAATACCTTGAGGCAGTAGGAATACTAATTTTATATGAAAAATAATTGATGTAAAATAATTTAATATATATTTATTTTTCCATCTGACGTGGTTTTCGTAATTTAAATTTTTTTAAATGTATTTCACACTTTGATACTACAATGTGAAATTTTATTTTTGAATGTTGGACCAATGTCTTAAACTCATATATGAAAAATATCAAGTGGTCCCGTCCGTCATTTCTGATCCAACAGTAAATGTTGGATCATTTTCTTGGACTACTAAAGGGAAAATGTCGAGTGGTCCAACATTTTTTAAAGCATAAAAAAACGCACGTCTAAGGGTCTAGACAAATACCACACCTAAACATACATTCATGAAAGAGTAAAATCCACATATTTTGGGCCACAAGAGCCGTTACATACTAGGCAAGGCGCCCATGGTCCCAGATACGGGAAATATTGTCATAGCTCTGCATGAGGGGAACGAGACCAGAGTTATTTCCATTCCTCTCTCGCGAAGCAGCTATAAAGCGCTTTCGTCGCCCTTTTGATAAGCTAGATATCATTTGCATCGGTAAAATAGTCTCTTTGTAAACGGTATATTGAGGTAAGGAAAACATTGGAATTGCACCCCTCCTCAAAGGATAGAAGGCATGTAAAAACTTTGAAAGGTACCAGATAAACAGTTTAATGTAATCGCTCGGATGGAAGGACAGGCTGAATCGTTGGTATTACTGTAAACCCTCAACATCTATTGGGGACATAACAATGACGAGAACATTTACTTCTGTCAGCGCTTATTGATGTAGAGATGCTAAATCATTACACAGGGTTATGCTTGCTTATTTCATAGCACGATACACTTGATCAGTGGAGTTTATATAGACAATAAAGGTCAGCAAACTTATATTTTGAAATATAAGATACCCACGGCATTAAAACAATGGAGAACAATGGGACCGACGATGCGCTTTATTTGACGATAAACCATGCGCGAGGTTAATGACGTCATTTCAAGTAACGTTACAAATGATGTCATATTGACGAAGTCCATTGCTCGAACCTGAGGGGGCTATTGTCCGTCATGGCTGACTCGGCGTCTGTCGATTCGAAACCAAAAGAAGGAGAGGTGTGGGTTTGCAGTTAAGAAAAGCACGGATTAGAGATGTAACGTATCCCCTGTGGACATTTTCAAATTCATATTGATTGTTCAATAAATTTGATTCTATTTATATTGGAGATCCCACCCCTATGCATGATAATGCACTCGTCCGAATATGTTCTACGGCGGGAGGCATCATTATTTCCAAAATCTTTCTGTTAAAAATACCATAATTTTCCAACTGATTTTATATATGAAGCAAGTAATTGTTAAGGGTATCTCATATAAGAAATAGAAAACTCGTTGTTGTGCATCTATCGTTGAATAAAATATAGCAG
Source organism: Phorcus lineatus (assembly GCA_921293015.1). Taxonomy (NCBI): domain Eukaryota; kingdom Metazoa; phylum Mollusca; class Gastropoda; order Trochida; family Trochidae; genus Phorcus; species Phorcus lineatus. The sequence goes on from OV121093.1 coordinate 41,219,292, forward strand.
GGAGCAAAAAAACACGTGTTTTATGCTCCCTGCTATGCCCTTCGTGTTTTATGCTCCCTGCTATGTTTTATTCAACGATGTATGCACGCCAACTCGTCTTCTATTTCTTAAATATCTAACTAGTAGAGAGACTCAGTTCCCAGCACTGATATTACCTTTTGTCTGACAAATGTCACAACCAGACAGACAATCGTCGAGAAGGTTTGCTGCTCTAGTAAAACAAGCTGTACACTTCTGATCACACTCGTCCCCGAAATATCTTCGTCTGCATATGATGCACTCTCCAGTTTCTCTGTCACATCTGCTGTATTTTGGGTTGCAAATCTCGCAGTTACTTCCATAATGACGTTCAGGACAGAGCGTCACGTTGCAGAGGCCACACTGTCTGTCACACGTCACGCAGTCTCCTGGACAGGGTTCTGTACACTTAATATCACAGTAGCCTGGTTCACATCCATCTGTGCAGGTGACAGTTCCGTAGTTAATGTCTAAGTGACATCTCTTGTTCAAGCACCTTGACGGACATTCCTCGTCACAGTATTCACCGACATACCCAGGCACACAGCCGATGATGCACTCTCCATTGTCATAACAGCGTTCTTCAAGACATGTTGAACACAGTCCGAACACCAGCCAGAGATTGGCGAGCAGAATAAGACTACCTGCAAAACGCATACATGTATAAGTATCATCACAACTGCGGATCCGCTCCGAGTTGGGATGATACATATATACTCACTGACAACAAATTATGCACACTCACTTTCATTTACAAGAAAATGTTAGACACATGACAGCGTGTCAGTTAAAGTAACTTTAAGATATGATAGAATGAAAATGTAACAGATTAATAAAGAAAACTTATCTCAGATAATGTTTCCCTTCTTTTGAATATTAGATGCTAAGTTATACTTCGACATGTCAGTATTGGTTAATGTAATATGTATGATATCTTTCGTTCAAGCCAACAGATCACAACTGAGATATGTGCTAAAAGAAGCAAAATAGGCTTTTGAATATTTTGAATAGGCCAGGCTACATTCGTTCTTCGTTCCAGAAATTCCATTAGAGTCGTTTTAAGTCTTGATAGAGTCCTAGATGCTTGTATATTCATAGCATTTAGTCTTCTCGATTCGTCTTGAAATCTAGGCAGGTTTAACTAGACGTATCAAATTGTGGTAGTTGTGTGTAAGTTGGTTAAATATGGATCTTCATCTGGACTGAAGATGCTACCCAGCAGGCATAAGACGTCTAATAGAAGTCTAAATATCGTCTAATCTGTGGGACTAGAAAGACGTCTAAGCCTAGACGTTGTAAAGAGACGTTATAACTTCCTTATCTTAACACTGTAACATGCTAGGGCTATACTTGGCTTCCAACAGATTCAACAATTTCTTGGCTGAAATTCGTTTATTTTGATTTTCTTTCCGTTCATACATTCTGGTTAACATTGTCAACAGTTCATTCTTCTTATTCTTGTATTCTAATATATCCTCTTCTTTCTTATTCTTGTATTCTATGGTTATATCTTCCTATTCTATTCTTGTATTCTAATGTATCCTCTTCTTTCTTATTCTTGTATACTAATATTATATCTTCCTATTCTATTCTTTTATTCTAATATATCCTCTTCTAATATTATATCTTCCTATTCTATTCTTGTATTCTAATATATCCTCTTCTTTCTTATTCTTGTATTCTATGGTTATATCTTCCTATTCTATTCTTGTATTCTAATATATCCTCTTCTAATATTATATCTTCCTATTCTATTCATTTATTCTAATATATCCTCTTCTAATACTATATCTTCCTATTCTATTCTTGTATTCTAATATATCCTCTTCTAATATTTCATCTTCCTATTCTATTCTTGTGTTCTAAAATCTTCTTTTTTATTCTTGTATTCCAATATTACATCTTCCTATTCTATTCTTGTGTTCTTATGTTATATCTTCTTGGTAATGATTACAGATTGACTGAAACATTAACAAACTTTGTGTAAGTTAAGTGCCTTATGCAAATATTCAGTCAATATTTCTAAACAAAGTTATCCAAATTAGTAAACAAAAGATACCTAACTCTAGCAAAATAAACATGTGAAGTTCGAATCTCTTCACTCAAAACATTTCATATTTTTTTTCTTATAAATTTGTACTTACATTTGAGTGTTATATATAATTTGATGCAAATATTTTCTTTACCTACAAAATTTATTGTAATATTCATATTAAGTGACAGAAATCTCTCAATGTTTAATTCCTAACTTTGGAAAGTTTTGTTTATATACAATAAGCAAAGATAACATCTTTCAAACTGAAATATCAAAGCATTATGATAAAATTGTATGAAAGTGCAGGTCTACCTTTAGACCTCTAAAACGTCTATCCATTGTCTAGGCTTAGATGTCTAAATGTGTATGTTTAGACGTCTTGTCGATTGAGAGCCTATTTAGACGTCTAATAGACGTGGTTTAAACATATTTTATAACATAAAAGGGATCGGCAAACAAGCCATATGGCTTATGTTAATGCCTCTCCCATACAATGCAAAAACTGTTGAAATAACACGGCATGCAATCTTGATATAAAAGTTCGACAAAACAATCATTAGTATGTAACATAAACATATATCACAATTCTGGTAATTATGTGGCCGTTCATTCATCATTATGAAAAAACTTATAAAGTATTTTAAGAGTTTAACTGTTATTAAATCGTTTTGAAGAATGAATAAAGTAATGAACAAACTCTCGTATTTTTTGGTTTATTTCTCTCCCTTTATATGCGTTCCCAAAAAGTACACTTCTTGAATAATAGACGTCAGACGTCTTGTGCCTGCTGGGTATGTTCGGCCGGCAGGAGCTCATGACTCGCTCATTTAGATATTATTCATATATTCAAATGTTTAAAATGATGCATGTTGTAAGTGTTGTAATGGTTTTAGATATGTTTGTCATTACCTCTTTATGAAAAGAGGAATATAATCATAACTTACAAAATGTTGTTATCAAACAAGCTAACAATGTATACTTATTGTACGTACGCAAATACCATTCTAAAAAAAGTTATGTTTATGTTTATTATGTTTTTTATATTTAAAGGCGCTCTCACTTCTTGTTCATACCCCTGACTCTCTTGTTGAACAACGTTAGAAGCTAAAAGTGAAGCCTTGACTTTGCAGGAATGAATTGAGATGCTTCAACTTATCAGGAGCTAAGTTAGTCAACAAAGTAATCGTTGGTTTTCTGAATATGCTTTCCGTTTTAGTTGATTGACAGAACAAGCATACCATGTAAACAACTTTCTGTAGTGAAACCTAATCGGATTGAACATGAAAACCTTTATTGACACTGGATTGATAATCATTTTACCTTGCAACCAAAAACTCACGTCTAGATACATTTTATAACAGAGGTTATCCTTTACCTAAAATATGTTTATGTTTTATCAAATATCCATTGTCTTGTCGCTTTATCTGGAATGCGGATTATTCCGTTCAATCCATTGTTGTGTTTTTGTATGCACCTGACCGGAAGTTATTAAAACGAGCATGGTTCAAATCGAAACTGTTTTGTGGTGCTTGCTAGATAATTCTGAATCAGTGAATATGTTGGCCAAAGTACTGATTAACGCCCATGTTTAAAACTAAGTTCATGCGTACCAATGAAATAGCCAGCATGCATCATCTTCAGACTTCCGGGTACTGGTGATCTGAAATTCAAACAAAGTATAATGCATGAACAGTGATAAATTTATCACATGTTCCACACACACACACACACACACAGATACACACACACATATATATAGAACATTTGATTCAGAGTGGTTTCATAACTAGGAAGTGATATAAATTAGTCTCTAACTGCAGTCAGCTCGATGAGGTTTTCAAGTGGAATATTGCTCCTGCTTATCTGGGTGGTCTCTGGTATGTATTCTACTTTCATACCTTATTTATTCATAATAACACTTTTGACAATCTAGATTATTAAAACCCTAACAGGCTGGTCTCGTATTGATCTCCCATTACATATTATTCATATCTCATTATTGCAAGCAAAGTAACAATAAAGGATTTTACAAAATTCTAACAAAGTGTTTTCTGTACAATAATCCACAAGCCAAGCCCGAAACATACATCTTTCACTGCGACCTTCATGATAGCAAGACGGTCACATAGGTGTGACAGATGCGACCATTTCAACTTTCCAAAGTCAAATTCCACCAAACAATAGCTAAAATTCAGTCACCTCAACTATCTTATGTTCATATCTTATTTTCTATCATTTATTTCATTGCAAACAAGTTAACAAACGAAGAACGATTTTGATATTTAACACTGACCAACATAAATCTAAAAATCGAATTTATCATTACGAGGACCGTTATTTCATCTTTTAAAGTTGGCTTGATAAATCACTTTGGCCCAAATCAGCGTATGATCAGTGACAATTTTACTCTTTCAGTTCGTACATTAACACTTACTTTTATATCAACTCCCATGGTACTTTACGGAAATAACGTTTAACGAAAATAAATTCAACTGCAAGCAACGCGGAGATTTTTTAAGTTTGATTGTAAGATCACTTAACCTCGAGTGTTCGTTCCATGTTGGCAACATTCGACGTGAGGCGGAACATCGTGAAAGAAGTGAGTAAGTGTGCTAGTGTCAGACACTGTTTTCACTATTTAAATCTCCAGCTAACTGGGTTTTTTATCCATTATTTCACTTTATTGACTGACGTGATTTAAAAAAGATGTCTTCATCACTGGGAAAGTCACCTGAACACATGAAGGTATAGCAAGCATCCTTGGTTTACCGAACATGAAATGTAAGTACTGATATTTAAAAAGGTGCTTTTCAGTTTTATATAGATAGCAATGACCGCAACATCCCTTTGAAGAATAAAGATGACGTAGTAATAACTGTTAGAACGTCAGAAGCGCTCGCGAAATGACGTCTTTGTATTGTTGCCGTTGTCGACGAAATCCGGGTTGCGGAAAGCATAACATTACATTTGGAATACCCGTGTGATTTTTTTTCGATCCTCATATTCGTTTTCTTGAAGTAAATAACGTGTGACGAAACAGTTATTCAAATGCGCTTATTGATGCAATAGCGTTTAGGATTATATCTCGTTTATGGTCTTTATCTGTCTCAAGCATGAAAAGCATGTAATTGTTTTTAAAATTGTCAGTTTTATGGCGTTTTCTAACAGAACTTTAATGCATAGCGTTGTTTGTATATTTACTTACTGAGAAGATTCGTTTTTCACGGGAATGAATACAGATCAGATGATCGATGTCACTTACCACAGCAGTACTACGATCTCTAAATGACAATGCTTTTCTCATTCCATATTGGCAATATATTGAATAGCCAACTCAGCACGAGTGATTACGGGAAATATTCACTGGTATTTATAATGTTCAGTCAGTCCTCAAGGTTCGTGACTTAATTCAACTCGTGCATATTTCCTGCAATAACTCATACCAAGTTGGATAGTCTTATAGTTACGGCTGATTGATCACACAAACATATTATTTTATGGAAAGTTTGACATTTCTTATCAAACAGTTTACTCTCTCCTTGTAAATACACGAATTAATTCCTTCTTAATTATTATTATCTATCTATTATTCTATCGTAAATATATCAATCTCACTTTAAAGCAGAATACCGACTCTGAAGTTACCTTTTTGTCTTGTAAAATCATTTCGAGTAAACAGATCAACTTCAAATGTGAATTGACGCCTTGTGAATTGAGCAAATAAACCAATCAGAATCGAGTATCAAGTGATTTCATGTTACAACCCAGCAAACATGACCCTTCTTGGTCAATACTTGCACTGTACTGGTTGATAAAGGCATCCAGTACTAGCCCGATTCAGACATCCAGTACTGGCCCTGTACCAACAAGTGTCCCAACAGCATATGGCTTAGTACTGGTACTTGACAAATATTTGGCCAGTAGAAAGTAACTACCGGATAAGTGTAATTTCATTTACTGACCTAGTACAGGTTAGCCCATACGCTTCTTGGAGTGGGCTGCCTCAGTATTACGCCAGCTCTAGAACAATGACATTCCAGTACTGGCCCTATTTAGTTTGACTATTACAGTTCAGTAATTTGATATATCGAAACCGTAGAATTTTATATGAACGTATTCTCAGAAATCAAGGTGGATCAAGATAATATTATTGTTTTTACGCTGTGCCTTGTTATATTGTCAATTGAACTATCTATAAAGTAAGAATATATATATAGAAAGCGACATTTCCCTCACGTTTGTGGCTGATGTCGGCAAACTGTTCAGAGGATATACTTTTGAACTGTCTCTTTGTTAGACCAACAAATTGGTTGTTCAAATTTTGCAAGTTAGTAGATAAACTACATTGCAATATTGACGCATGTGTTTTGCCTTTTGCCTTTTGCCTTTTGCAGAATACTCTGTTAGTTATAAAACTTTTGGAACAGTCTGAGGTATTAATTTGACTACTTATTTTGGAGTTCTGATGACACACAGCCTTCTATCCTTTGTGGTCCTCCAGACTCTATAATAGCATTGTTTCAGTAAAAAGATAAGGCGCCCCCATAGTTTATTCACAATAAACATTGGTTTCTTAATGACATTACAAATCATTCGTCCAAAGACGTCAACAACAATAACGATATGACGTCACCAGTTATTGTGATTTATTTCATTTACATTTGTTCTGGTTAAAAAATTATTTACACGAGTTACAATTGACATGCTTGAAAATAGATAGAGTAGCCTTTACCATAAATATGTTTCGTAATGAAGTATAATTTGCAATTCTCAAATTATTATTAGAGACAAATAACTCAGTATTTGGCCTTGTGTTTTAATTGTACTTTTTTAGCAAAACACAGGATTTCGAGGGTTACTCTAATTCTTGATCAAATAATTCAGTTTCAGGGCCCTGTCCAGAGAACTGTGAGGTGATTCAGAACCCGTCTCTTCTGACGTGTAATACAGACACCGGAGCCTGCTTTCGAGGGTGTAAAGCTGGTTACCATGGAAGAACATGCAACATGAGCTGTGATACCAACTGTCAATTGGGGACATGCCAGCAGCGAGATGGTTCCTGTTCCTGTGAGCCAGGATACACCTTCAACGCTGGGTCTTGTGATTTTCAAAAAGGTTAGTTAACAATTAAGTGGTAAAAAATAATTTCAGTTTATCGTCATGGTTTTTACGTAGGCTCTAGTCGATAGGTATCCAGTGTAAACGTCTCAAACGAGAGTTGAATGGTATTAGCCTCATTTGACTCAAGAGCTATTTGGGCCTAGCCTCATGTTGACTCTACATTGATATGTCACCATGGGACGCCGGCTTCGAAAGGACTTTATTAAGCCTAAAATGACTCTATCAAATCGATCTGTAAAATCAAGTCCTCTTGGTATATTACTTTTAACCACTGTGGATTAAATCAGTCTTCAAACACTCAAGAGTTAAAAGAGGCTAGTCCCAAAATACGAAGGGAAGTCAATTTGTTTATTGAAGTGAGTATAGATACACCCCTGAAGACATTTTCGTTGATGTCATTATTGAGATAGGCCATCTTACGACAGTTGACAGACATAAACAACTGGTGTTTGACTTACAGTCTGTTGTACACAGGTACTCTCCTGAAATCATGGAGAGTTATAAAACTGCTCATCGTGCGGATATCATGTATCTCACGAAAGCAAGGAGGGATGAATGCGACCGTATTACATAAATGTATGACAAATGAGTAGGGTAAAAAAGTCCCTCGATATTCTACTGTTGCAAATGTCAACTGAGTTTAAGCGAGGCCGCAACTCCTTCCACAATGACACATGCTGAGGACGGCCTGTTGAAGGATTAATGATTACATGGTTACAATGGTCCAGGGCTCAAACATGTCGTTAAATAAGGTAGACGAGATGTTTGCAGAGTTTCGCACTTCTCATGGAACCGTTTGCACCATAATTCATGAGCACTTCCACAAGGTGTCTGCAGGAATGGTGCCAGGAAAGTTTAATGCGCAAGATCGACATCAGAGAGTTGAATCCAGTCGTGAGCTTCATTCACAAATAATATCAAGTAGGCCATGAAATATTAGAAAACTGCATAAATTTGTTTGATATAGAAAAGTGCACATAATTTTCATATATAAAATAGAACAATTTGCTCCGAAGCTTATCAGCCTTTGTAGTGTTTCTGTTCAAGACCAAGATGAATACTCATTAGTCCATAAGGTAAATTATATATTACCAAATATTCCAGTGTCATTAGACAAGATGATTTAACACAAAAGTGGAGGAAAGTCAATAAAACATCATCATATTCCTTCATGATACAAATTAGAAAACAGATTATCTTTTTAAATATCAGTATGGGAGTAACTATATTTTGATTCATTTATACACCCTTATACATGTATGTTTGCTTTTTCAAATTCTCTCTGTAAGAACTAAATACATTTAAAACACCTAAAACAGGATTTAAATCTGCAAAAAACATCCTCCCAAACTTCCTTCCTCAATCTTCCTACTCAACCCGTTGTTTTTCATCCATCCCAAATTAACATCAACCAAAACCCTACAAATTTATTAAGCATATAGTGGCACTAGTAGACCGCATATCACAGAATCAGTTCTTATAAAGCTGGCATTGTGAAGTCGCTATCAAACCTCAACGTTATTACTGAAAATGTATTCGAAGTTCACCATCTATCGAACCGGGGGCAGGATAGCAAAGTGATTAGCGTGTTCGGTTTTTGAATTGGCTCGGCATCTTTTTCGGCAGTAGAGAACTGTTCAACACGCAGTCAGGTTTGGTAACGATGCTACACTGAACTTTGGCGGTAACACCCATGGTTCGCTAGTTCCAGCCTATGCTCGCAGGTTTAACTGCAATGCATAGCCTCAATGATGTTTCGGGCTTTCTCCCTGAAATAATACTACTTGCCACGAAAAAAGTAAAATACTCTTGAAAGTGGCGTTAAACCCGAGGTCACCCCACCTCTTAAGAACCATAAGTTTTACAACTTTAATCCATGCACGACCCTTCAGCGATGATGCTAGAGATGCCAGCATCAAGATTTGCAATAACACTTCTCAAGTCTTCCTGACATGTCAGATAGGGTCGTTGAGATTTCGGCGTAACACAAATGAATGTCATTCCCGATAATTGGGTTGCAAATGCGATCTTTGACTCCTTGTGTGATCGTTGATCTGTATAATTGTCTACAATAAGAGCATAAACACATAATGCGGTTTTTAATCGTGTAATATTTGAAATTGACTGAAAAAAACGTTTTATGTTTCAACGCACAATATCTACCTAGTTGATATTTTTTAAGTCAATGAAATCAGGTTCTCACTTGTATCCGTACTTGTATCTCGTCCAATTTGACTAAATATTTACTGGAGCTATATCCTTCTATTGTCATTAGGTGTGAGCTGCGAATCCAATGTTCATTGTCTTAACAACACATGCCGATATCCTGGTAGACCGGATTGTTTGGAAGGTTGTAAACCCGGATGGTTCGGCAAGTTTTGTCAGCAACGTTGCTCTCCTCATTGTAACTGTGACGAAGTGACCGGGGACTGCAACACCTGTATCCCAGGATGGTATGGATCAGATTGTGGATCTGACTGTAGTCCGGGTTGTGTGAATAAAAACTGTCATAGGAACGGAACTTGTGTCCATGGCTGCATAACTGGAACATATGGAGATCAGTGCCACCTGAAGTGCTCCAAACTCTGTGTGTCCGAGTGTGATCAGCTGTCTGGAGAGTGTGTCCAGTGTGAAGCAGGTCGGTATGGTTCGATCTGTCAGTTCAGGTGCAGTGCTGGGTGTGCAGGGGCGAACAATGACTGTGACAGAGATGGAATATGTGTCAATGGATGTATACAGGGTTACTTTGGAGAGAAATGTGAGTCCAAATGTTCACAGCAATGTGTTGTTGATTCATGTGATATGAATGGAACCTGTAGCACCTGCAACAATGGATTCTTTGGAACTCGGTGTAACGGAATTTGTCCTAACTGCAAAGACGACGTCTGTAATCAGATGACAGGAAAATGCATCAAGGGATGTGAGAGCGGCTTCTATGGATCCTTCTGTAACTTGACTTGTGAGGACTGTACAGGTGGAGACTGTAACAGGGCCACTGGGGAATGCAGGCATAAAGGTATTGTATTGCATCTGTTTATCTTGAAGTTTAATAAGTCATTGTCACGTTATTGCAAGTCATAGATTTATTATATATGCAAGTCAGGCAAATAATTCATCACATATATAAGTGTTCTATCTAATGTATGCAGTCACATGAAATTTAACCTGACCTGATGTGAAGTTACATCTGCGGACACGTGCACTATGCGGCTGATTGCAATGGACAGGCGACGTGTACGTTCTTTCAATACACTGGCCTATCTTATTCTAGGTCTTTTGTTATAAACTACCGGGCAAAAGAAACGATACCAAGTATAATTGACCAATAAAAGACAGAAAATAAATGACACATCTTTTATTTCATTTCCATTATGAAAACAGATAACAAGTTCATCAAACAATCACATATTGAAGTCTTTCAGGTCAGTCTGTTATGACGTACAACTCCTTAAAGTTCACTCATGAAATTGTCCTGAATTCGATCAGCACCTAAAAATACAACACCCATAAAAACAAGTTTTTCAGTATCTTGTATGGCCGCCACGGGCCTCGATGCATGCCCGAACTCGTCGTCGTGCTGACAACACCAGACGTAAGATAACACGGTCAGGTATTCTCTGCCATTCCTCTCTCAGGGCCTGGGTAAGCTCTTGGAGGCTCTTTGACGGACTTGACGATCCAAATGGTCCCATAAATGTTCGATGGGTGACAGGTCAGGTGACCTGGCAGGCCATGGCAACAAGTTGATGTTGTTTCTTTGCATGAAATCCCTGACAATACGGGCTGTATGGGGACGGGCGTTGTCCTGCTGGAACAGGGTTCTGTTGTTGTGCTGTTGCAGGAATGGTAGGAGCACCGGGCGGAGAATCTGATCGATGTACCTCTCTGCATTGAGGTTCCAATCAACCACAATGAGATCAGTCTTCCCTTGTCCGCTAATTCCGCCCCACACCATGACACTGCCACCGCCAAAGGGTACCACAGTCTGAACACAACAACGTCGCCAACGTTCACCACGACGTCTATACACCCTCGCTCTTCCATCATTTCTGAATAGTTGGAAGCGACTCTCATCCGAAAAGATGACTCTTTGCCAGTTCCGGGCCTGCCACTGCCGAACGTTACGTGCCCACTGGAGACGTTGACGTCGATGTCGAGGCGTCAGATGCACGCCACGGCCGGGTCTGTAGGCGCGAATACCATGTCGTCTCAGACATTTGGCCACTGTTCTTCGACTGACAGCATGTCCAAGGCTATTCGTCGCTGATTCCGTCACTGACAGGAAGCGGTTCCGCAGATGAAGAATTCGCAAATGGCGGTCTTCGTTGGCGGTTGTTACGCGGGGTCTTCCACTCCTCGGCATGTCTACTGTCCTCCCTGTCTGCCTGTACCGTCTCATAAGCCTGGTGATAGTAATACGGCTGCAACCCAACGTCGTAGCCACGTGTGCATGCGTTGCACCCATCTGTATCATCCCGACGGCCCTCTCTCTCTCTTCTGGTGATAATCTTGCCATGTTTCCATGTACAGTTGAAGAAATGGTATGTCGTCGAATGATAAGACACATCTTTTATACCCAAATGATGCACGTGCAACATGTGATTTTCATGTAAACAAATCTCGCTTTAATGCAATTTCCCGGAAACGGATCGCCAAAACGCAACAATTTTCGTGACACATATGATTACTGACATAGGGGAATCATTTCAATGTCGTGTATTTACAATTTCAACAGTTTTGTAACAAAATATTTGATCTGAAAGTTTGGTATCGTTTCTTTTGCCCGTTAGTTTATTCTAATGAGGGCGAAGGTGTGACGAAGCTATATGTATTTGGTTCAGGACGTTAATAATACCGTGCAAAGCAACGTTTCAAAAACTTGATTGACATTGCTAAAACATCTTTTCACCATGATTAGTGCTAGTTTAGTATGACATATACGTCGCTTTGGAGCAAATTTAGAACTTCAATGTTTGCCTTCCAAAACGAGGCACTGACTTTAAAACATGCATAGGTTGCCAACAAGATTATATGTAAATACTCAGGTCAGAATATAAGTATCTGATGATATTAAAGAAGTTGTACATGTCACACTCAAACGTTAGTAAGCAGTGATGCATCAGATTTCGTCTATGGTATAATTTAAGACGACAAGGGACACCAGTGGAGTTCAACGCAGTCCTGGGTCGGTGGCGGCGTAGCTGTCGTCATCCTCATCATCATTGCAGTCTACATGTCCCGTCGCTTGAAGCGGTAGGTAATAAAGGGGAGCTATCACTCAAACCTATAACCATAAAAGGTTCTAAAAAAATAAAGAGTAAAAAATAAATTGTTGTAAAATTGCGCTAGCTGAATATGTAATCATGAAAACGCATGCCACAGACATTTATTTCTTTGGTTTTTAATCACTCTAAAAAGAAATAATCGATCAAAGCTAAATTGTTCTTTTCTTTTGTGGAAATAAATGATTAAAATTCAAAAGTAAATCTTTAACTTGTAAAATGCGTTTTGTCATTACGATTTGGGTTACAAAATACGAGATAAACAATGTATTCTTATTTATAATTTATGTACTTAAGGTTACATAGAAATTATTATTTTACTACAAAACAAAGATAATAACACGTAACCATAATTATACTACCTTTCTTTATCCTTGATTTGTTTGATTTGTAATGTTTTTACAGCACATTGTTGATAAAAATTGGCAAACTCTTAAAGGCTATGAAACTCAAAATTTAAAAGTTGGAGGTGTGCACGAACAATTTCATAGCAATGTAAAATATCTTGTGGCTCATTCCTAAACTAAATATAAAGAATTCCCCATAAATCAGGTTGATACTGAATTGCACAAAACAAACTGTGAAATGAAGCGTCACCAAGCAACAATTATAAGCTGGTCGAGGAATTTCTTTCATTCACTTAGTTATATTAAATTGAAATAAAGAAGCAATAGTTATTAGAAGTATCCTTAAGGACCCACACTTTTAGATTCAAGCCACGTTTTTATTTCATTTTTTATGTAGCCATATCATAAGCCGATTTGTCCTTATACTCATGTTGTCCTTATGCCACATTATATATATTGATTCTGTAACCATGTTTTCCCTGCAGGATTGAGAAGTGGAGGGGAGTTCCTCCCTCTGCTGAACAAGATGGCCGACCGGTTCCTGCTCAAGAACACTTTGAACTTCAAGAACAGGTAACACATTCTCCTCGAAGGGTATGCCCAAGTGTTCCGATCAGACAAACCCGCTATATCCAACCCCGACACAGTGGCAACTTCGGAAACCTTCAATTACAACCTCAGTTGCAGGCTGCTGGAGTGTCTGATCAACAGATCGACGAACCTCAGGGAGCAGCTGCTCCACCTTCAGACAGAATGCTACAACAGGTCCAACGACGCTCTAATGAGTGGTCAGAGAGACCAGATAGTTATGTTATTCCTCACTACTGTGAGGTGAACGAAGAGGGGATGGCCACACCTACACAACCTACTCAAGGAGCTCAAGCATCACCTTCTGTGGTGAAAAAAACTATCTTCTCTGTAGCAGCTGATGTACATGGAACTCGAGGGGATATAAGGATTCCGCCTATTGCAGAATGTTTCGGGCCTACTGGAACTGACGACTCGTCACCTAACTTACAACCATTAGTTGAAAACTATGATCATCTCAATAAGGGATGCATACCAAGAACCGGTGGAGCTCGTGTGTCAAGTTACACTGAAGATGATGACGAAGTGAGAACTAGCCTGGCAAGGTTGTGTCAAATGAGCACAGCAAGACCTGACGACTATATCGAAACACAACACAGTGGTTGCATAGTCACATCTCAACAACAAATGTTATCGTCTGGGGCGTCTGATCAACAGAAAGACGAACCACAGGTGGCAGAATATCAACCCTCAGATAAACTCCTGCATAATGCCCTGATAGCCAATGTTCCACAACCCGCTGAAGGAGCTGAAGCACCACCTCATGAAGCAAAAAAACCCTCATTCCCTGTTGATGCTGATGTACAGACCAGTAGAGGAGACATCAGCATTCCCCTCATTGCGGAATGTTTTGGACATACTGAGACTGAGGACTCGTCACCTGACGAAGACTCCAGACAATTAGTTGCAAACTATGATCATCTATTTAGAGACCACTATATGGAGGATTAAATGCTGCTTGCATGGATAACTCTATATTTCGCTGACATTGAGTGACTTTATCTGATGTAACAGCGTTAAAACCTATTTGGTGTCGTGTAAATACGTAAAAAGAGCCACGCCATAAGACCTAATGTATTTTCTTATCACATAGGTAAAAGGAGGCACACCTTAAGACCTCATGTTTATAACTTTTGTATGACTTGATATTTGTATGATACAGGTAGGAAAACATGGTAAAATGTGTGGGATTACCTCATAATCAAAGGGGAGTTAATTAGGCTGAGCGAACAAAGAGGGAGGGGTGATGAGTGAAGCCAGAGAAAGTCAGGTGGATGATTATATCCCATTACAGACAGCCATTATGCAGACACTTTTAAAAACCCAGTACGCAGACACTTAAACACAAGGCCAACGATGGCAATCCCTCTGAATATAATGGGACAGTCCACTTGTCGTGTCACATTGGAATTCAATACTTAGAAATAATTGTTAATTTGACAATTCAATTTATTTACTAAACTTTGCATTTGTTTCAATTTACTCCATTCAAATTTGAAATGACTTTTTATATAAATGTAACTTGCATTATAAATATTAAATAACTCTTCTTTTACTAGTTAATAGTGATACAATGATATCACCAGTTGGGCTTGTGACATCTACATAACTTTGATTTTACTAGCAAAAAATGATCCACAAATGTCACCCGTTAGTCTAGTAATCTCTACAAACTTTGTTTTTTCAAGCAAATGTCACCTGTTGGTGTAGTTGTCTCTACATAACTTTGTTTCTACAAGCACAAAGTGATCCAATGATGTCACAAGTTTGTCTTATAATCTATTCTCAACAATGTAAACCAGACGTGTGTTTGCTATCAATATGGCTGGAGTGCGTAGCGTTGAATATTTAATGTCAAGAAAAGGAACCCCTCAGATTCTTTTGGATGGATTTGTCTATACCAGGAATAAGGTAAGACAAACGTGTACCAACTGGTGGTGCATTGTAAAAACCTGCACGGGGAGATGTTCAACTGTCGGGGACTTCCTTCGAACACAGACAGAACACATCCATGCGGCAGATGATGACACCAGGCGGAAGTTTGGCAGCGAACTACGCAAGCGAGCTAGAGAGGAGACCACGCCAATGCCGACCATGTATGAGCAGCAGCTTGCAGCAGTGTATGAAGATAATCATCACGTTCTTCCATCTTTCCCAAGCGTCAGCAGCGCCCTCTACAGACATCGCCGCAAGACCATTCCAGTGGTACCTAAGACACTCCCAGAAGTGAATTTGGAAGACAAGTGGACAGAGACATGGTGAACAAGACAAGATTCCGGTTTTCTCAACTGCTGCACAAATCCAGGCCTTGCAGAGTGCTGATGGCATCTACATGGATGGAACATTCACCGCTTGCCCTGAGCTTTGGGATCAGATTTACATCATCCATGCCCGTTGCAACTTTGTGTCATACCCCTTAGTTTTTGCCTTGCTGCCTGATCGTCGAACCGCCACCTACGTCAGACTGTTCAGACTTATCAAGGCGAAGATGTTGTCCACTGGCCCCAAGAAGGATACAGACAGATTTTAAAAAGAGCCATTGAGTCAGGGTTTCCAGCTACAAAGATCAAGGGATGCTACTTCCACTTCTCTCAAGCACGCTGGAGGAAGACACAAGACCTCGGTCTGGCAGTTGCCTATAAGGAGGACCCAGCTGTGAAGCAGTTCATAAGGAGACAGCCGCCCTTGCCTTGCTCCCCCAAGACCAAGACACCTGGATTGATGTCATGAATACCTCCCCGGACACTGATCTTATTGACGATTTCATGAACTACATGGTCGTCACCTGGGTGGACTACGACGCCCGTTTTCCTCTGCCACTGTGGAACCACAACAACACCGAAGGACCAAGGACAGAAAACAATTTGGAAGGTATCCATAATCGAATAAATAGGTCCATTCAGCATCGGCATCCAAACATATTCCGGTTTGTGGAAGTTATTCGGAGGATCAAGATTGCGGACAGAGCAAAACTTGCACAAGTCGACTTTGGAGCTGCCCCACCAAGTCGCACGCGAGTTTATGCTTAGATAGTGAGGTTAAAGGACCATGGTGCAGCTGAGCAACGGAGAGAAAACCCCCGTTAAATTTTTTGGATGCAGTGGCCAAACTTATAAAAGTTGGATGAAATGTGGAACAGATTGAATTATTTAAACATCAATCAAAAAAAACATGCGCATGATCTCCCTCCATGAATTATACCTGGAAATTAAACAGCATGTCGTTTGTATTACTGCTATCAACATCAACAATAAAACATGTATCTAACATATATCTATATTTGTTATAAATGTTATAACAACCACATCTTCTTGTTTATTATCTGGACTATTCCATTTTGTTAGTTAAGGTGTGAGGCTGTAGCTAAGCTGTTCACTGAAGCATAAATGTTGTTGTTTTAAAGCATCTGCATACTGGCTGTCTGCTTAATGGCTGGTTACCAGGTGGATTAATCATGGGCGGATTAGGTGGTTGTAAGCGCTGATAGGATGAAATAGCCTTGATCCCTTGAAACGTCGCTATCAATATAATAAAGGAGTTGAGTATCCATATAAAAAACACTTGTCTTCCTAATATATCTCAGGCACGATTTTTAAGTTGTTTGCTTATTATGTATATATTAATGAGTATTTTCTAAGAGTTAGATAGTGATGGAAAAACTATCCTTAGATCAAAAAAGATATATAATGTTAAAAATTGTATCACAAACATCATAAAACACCGAAACTACTCTTAATTAATTATTTTCCTAACAAGGCAAACTCTAACAGGTCCTGATCACAGACATGAACTGATTTGTGAAAGTTGTAAGTGTTAGACAATTAATTGATCAGTTGATTTCAATAAGTATAAACACATGTGCCACTATACACGCGGCTGATATCTATAGTGCTGTGTAGTTCAGGCAACCTCTGACCGGCTCTGATCGCTAAATGAATCGAGATATCAAAGCTGGTCAGATGTATTCAACTTTTACAATGCACGTTTGTGATAATTTTTTGCAAATGAAAGGTTATTCTTGGAAACGTTTCCCTGTCAGTTTTAGCGAATAAATGCTGGTGATATATAAAAAAAGCATGGAGATAACACTTAAAGTGTGCGAAAAATTTCGTATACAAAATTAATTACCAGACACAATTAAGACTGAATCATATTTACCTGTTACAATTAAACTTTAGATCAAAAGTCATGACTCAAATATTAGTTTACTGAATAAAGTAGCCTCACCATTCCTTACTCTGAATAAACTTTGCAGCGTCCATTTCATTCTGCTTGCGTCTATTGTATTACTCTGAATAAACTTTGCAGCGACCATATCATTCTTCTTGCGTCTATTTGAATACTCAAAGAAATTTCAAATCACAGGACTTGAAAAGATTAATCTGAAGTGAATGAAGGTTGCAGTCGAAAAGTTACGAATACTGCCGAGATGATCTTCCTTGCAAGGTAGAAGAAAAGTTTTTACCTTTATCAAGTATCGCTTTAACATTTATTGTCATCAAGAGTGGAACATTGTAACGGTTGTACTGTTGCTAAAGACTTTTCTTCCCTTTGTGTATCAGTGACTACGATCACATTACAGGTGGTTCAATGTTGTGGGTAGGGGAGGAACATTGGACTTTGCGTACGCGAGGCGCAGGAGCAGATCCGGAATATTGTTTTGGGTTTAGAAAATGTTGTCAAACAAGTTAAAACGTTGGTTCGGGCTCAATCAAGTCATGATCTTTACTTCATAACAGCGTTGCACAAATATACTAGGACATACCTTTAAGTTACAAATAATTATCTGTTATATTTGTCTGATGGCTTGTATCTGCCAAAATATTTCACCTATTTAGTCAAGTTTTATCATATCCACGTGCATGATAAAAACAAAAGAATCCCCTGAGGTCTGAGGCACGCTCTGCACACTGATTGATCTCTGACATGAAACTACAACATCAGAGTTTAATATGGTGAAACTATGTGACCAATGCACTAATTCGGTGTATACTTATGGACTTCCATAGTACCAACCTGTATATGAGGCTGTGTTGGCTCTAAATACGATTAAACCATCAAGTTTTAGGCTTTGGAGCGCGCCATTGTTCGGTTTTCGACCTCCGATCTTAGTCACAATAGTAAACTGAACTGAAGCATAGAGACTTTAATCTTTACTTTGGAACTTTTTGGACTGTGACTAGACACTTATAATAAAGCGAAATACATGCACGTGACGTAAAAAAATTATTTGTATATTTTAGTACTAATTACATATAATATTTAACTACGCATATGGTTAAGATCAATTGGACTAGATAACGTCCATTCTTTTTCACAAACACAATCAACAAAAACTAATCCTGAATAATATTTCCCTGTGAAACTCTGATCGGTTCTGATCACACACATGATTTCTCTACATGTAACAAGCTATGTGTGTTAGAACGTTCATTGATCAGTTGATAATGTGTCACATGAAGTATGACGAAACAGTTAGGCTAGTTAAGGGAAGCTAGAGGCAACCTCTGACCCACTCTATCCACTCTTTGTAACAATATATCCATTCATCATACTTTCTCTCATGAGTTGATTTTTGTGCGAATTTTCATTTTTTTTTAAATGCGTGAAATAATAATATTTGCAAAACATATCTCTGTAATAGTTTGGACACTTTTATGGAGAAGAAAAATATTATCGCGGGTTCGGGCCTCAAATGTTCAAAATGAAGTATGAAGACAAAATGAAGTATGAAGATTCTCGTGGTTAGATATCTTAATTATTGCCAGTAAAATATGATGTGATCAACCTTAACATGCTTGATAGCTGACGGGTGGCACTTGAATGTCAACTGAAATTGTCATAGTCCACGTTCCAAATGCGTGTGGAGAGAACAATCCTATAATAGAGTGTGGGGTGAGTGATTATTTCACCTATATCGCGGCTGCTTATATTATTGCAGGGAGAAAGCCCACACAGCCTTTGTGGCTATGCATTGCAGTGAAACCTGCGAGCTTCGGCTGGAAGTAGCGAACCATGGGTGGTACTGCCCTGAAATTCAGTGAAGCATTGCACCAAAACCTGACGGCGAGTAGAACAGTTCTCTTCTGCAGACAAAGTTTCCGAGCCCCTGGCGGGCTTCGAACCAGGGACCTCTTGATCCAAAGACAAACGCGCTAACCACTGCGCTAACCCGCCCCTCCTATAATAGAGAGTGGGGCAACAAACGTTTAAGTATGATGAGATCAACATTAGCATGTTTGATGGCTGACGGGTGGCTATTGAATGCTTATTCAAATGGTCATACTTCAGAGGTGTAGAAGCCCTTGATTATGCCGTGACACAAATACATGTGTAAAGTACAACTCTAAATAAGACAGCTACAGAACAGCCTTCTCATTGAAAGAAAGATGAATAAAAGCATGTCGGCGACATCTCTTAATGTAAAATTTATTACTGAACACATACTGGTTTAAGTAACATATTGATATTTTCTGGGCTAAACTAATCTGGATTTGCTTGTTGATATTTTCAAAATTTAATTAGTTGTAATCAAGGAAGATAAATGACTAATGTATATATGTGAATTAAATGATTGAATAAAGAGTTTGTATTTGTAATAAGATAAACATTCATTGGCTCATGTTCTGGATAATCAATGTTTAAAATTAAAATTAAATTAAAATTTAATTAGACTTTTGTTGTTTATGTGAAGGAGAGGGAAGGGGGAATGGACAGCCTCGCACAAAATACCTCTGAGTTACAAACAGTACCCTCTGACCTCTGACCTCTGACTAATGGATTGTATCAACGAAAGCATTTCATTAATGAAATCTGTTGATTTTGCACATGCACGTGATACAAACTAGATATTCCCCAGAAAATTGAGACGTACTTTGTACACTGACTGGTCTCTGACATGAAACATTAAAAGTGAATTGGTCATAACATCACCTGATCAATGGACTGAGTTTGTGTGTACTTCAACTTGTGTACACAAAATGTAAATATTTCTTTTGTTGTTTGACTTCAAACCTGATAAAACTATTTCTTTGTGAAATTCGCCATAATTTATATTCTCTGAAAACAAATCACATCATTTGCAAATGGAAAGATAAAAATCGTATATAAGTCAAACATTGTATCTATTAGTGAAATTATTATTTTAATGACTGACAATATTTCGGCACTCACTAATCACAATGGTAACATGGTCAGAGATAGTTCGTATAGCGCATTTGTTGCGCAGAAGAGTCAGCCACATCTTATTATAATGCATATTTCATACCTGTTATCAGTAGTTTCACACCATTTTTCATATGTACCGTTTTTAAATACGTCAGAATTTTTTTAATATATTTTGGAGACTTTTCTCACAGCAAATGTCAAAATTGCAAGTGACTTTATTCCTAAAATATTTTATCAAAACACACACGCATATATATATATATATATATATATATATATATATATATATATATGTATATATATATATATATATATATATATATATATATATATATATATATATATATATATATATATATATATTTAGCTAGATAAATTAAGAGAACACCTCATCAAGTAGAAACATTTCAGTTTAAGTGTTAGGTTACTAATACGAAAATTAAGAGAAATTCACTTTGAAAAGTCAACATTCAGTAACGTGTGTGTCCCCCATGCTTGTCACACACAGCCTGGCATCGTCGTGGCATGGTGTCAATGAGGGTTCGGATGACACGGAAGGGTATTCGACGTCATTCCTCCTCAAGGGCTTGAAACAAGTGGTCTAGGTTTTGTGGTGCTTTTGGACGACGTCTCACTTTACGCCCAAAACCTCCCATAATTGTTCAATGGCATTCAGATCATTACTTTTTGATGGCCATGGCAGAATTCTGATGTTGTTTCGATTCAGAAAATCATTGAAAATCTGGCAACATGGGGCCCAGCAGTGTCCTGCTGCAGTTCAAAGTTTGGACCTTCCTCTTGAAAAATCGGACGAACAACAGGATTGAGGACTTCATTCACTTAACGCTGAACATTCAGTCTTCTATCAATACCCCCAAATCTGTCAATTCCCTGAGTTGTTGCGTCTTTAAAACGTTCCCTACGCCTCCTCCAGACTCGTGTACGATCAGCAAATTACAGACAGAATCTTGATTCATCTGTGAAAAAGCGTGTTACGCCATTGACGTCTGATTCGACCACGATGCTGCACTGCTCAACGATCTCGAAGTTGACGGCGATTTCGGGTACAACAAATTTCGCTTTAGTGGGCGTCGACTCTTTTAACCAGCGATTTCAGACAGTTCCTACACTGATAAATGCTGACTTTGATTAATCAAAAATTCCACCGTTCAGATAATATAACATTTTTGGAAACATAGCGGGAATGAAGGTTATTGATTCTTCTATAATCTAAATCAATTTCTATCAAAATCATTTTAGAAGTTTTGTATTTTGTATGAAACTAAATATTTCAAAACTGGAAGTGACTTTATAACTACATATTCTATCAAAACATTCAACAGAAGTTTAAGCATGGGTGTAAAAGGAATAAGTTGGAAGCATTGCATTTCAGTTTTAGTGACTTATTCTCAGTAATAACACTAGTGAAAAGCTACAGGTTTCATGGTGTGCAGACAATGCACGTTTATGCACATTTTAATAACGATTAACTTTGCAACTTTATGTCGCTTCAAATCTCTTTCACTATGTATTCGATTTCCGACTTAACACCCATTTAATACTTTACGTCTCGAGGGAAGCAAATATGTTGTCGTTTCATAATTCCTTAAACAATATATTTAGAAAGACTTAAGTTATATTGATAATTAACTTGAAAAATATTGACCTCATCTAATATAATCATCTTCCAACGGCAATGTGAAAACTTATCGAGATAGAAATACCTGTGAAACTCAGCAGCGTCATCTATCATCTAAAACACTCATTCACCTCTCACGCATTCGGTTGGTGACACTTATTTTCAGATATTTCGAAATCATTACCTTCTTGTTAACATTCATTTAAATACTATAACAAATAACTTTGTTTGTGATTGGCTTTCTTAGAATATCTGAAAAATATTATCTTCCTTGTGCTCAGTAACACACTGTTTACGGAGTGTATACTTCTTCTAACATGTTTACATCGCAGGAAATTCTGTGCTTATCTGTACAAATCACAAAGAAGTCAAATCACGAGCAAACCGATTATTTGATCTACGAATTGTTTGTTATTTACGCAGTACAGCAGTACATTCAACTACAACAAATGTTGATATCAAGAGTGGGAAATTGAGCTGTTTATGACTCTTGGTGATTTCATTGATTTTATTGTTGTGAAGATTATCTAATGTACACACATTATAAGTGAATATCACTCCCATTTGTGTAAAAAAAATGTTGTGTTCTTGTTTTGGCAGATTGAATTTGCGTGTCTGGTATAATTTCGATTTACTTAACTTATCAAAGGGCGGATTTACGATACACTTCACTAGGAGTGTTGGTACAAATAAACTTACCTAGACACTTCATGCTAACTTCTGTGGATCTTCGATCACCAGTACAGGTTGTAGCTCTGAGTCACGGAACAATCCAGTAGAACGAGCGCCGTGGAATCTGAGTACACATCATTCTGGATATCTTCTTATATCTTAGGACATCCTGTAGCTCTGATCAAACAGTCGTCTTCAGGAATATTGACTAGTCTGCAGAGATAAAGATACAAACTCACATAAATATAATTCTCTCGTCAAGCTCTCGGTTAATGAACTCACTCTCCGAGATCAAAAGTTTTCTTTTTCAAAATATATACCACTACTAATGGGGGACTCTTCGTGCAAATATTTTAAGGTTTTTATTTTACCACAGTCTTTCACTAAGCTAAGTGGTAAAAAGAGTTAAAATGCAAAATTCAATAAAAACACTGGGTTTGTTTGTGATATATGAATTTAATTTATTGTATCATTTAAATAACTTAAGCTAAACTGACAAAGGTACACCCATCGTTCATGTATAAAATTACCATTTTTAATTAATTGTTGATCACAGTCCGTGGTACAAACATTCGAATTTTGGCATCATTTTTGATACAGAAGAAGACTTATTTCTAAAATTCGGATTTTCCTAAATTTGGATAAAAATATTCTACATCGATTCTCTGAAAAAAATAAGCACAATTACCTTTACGTCACATTTACCTTTAACGTCACATGACATCATCCAATCATGTGACTTGTAAGTTAGAAAATGGCGATTTTCCAATTTTGCATTCTCAACGAGACGTGAATATCCCAATACATAAAATAATACAAGTGTCAATAATCACTCTCATATTTCTGAAAACCAGCACATAATCTTATGATCACTCGCCCAACGTTTGTACAGTAGCAAGTTGTGTTACGTCCCAACTCTGCCGGCCGTTCCACGCCATACAGCCTGGCCCTTCCATCATCTGTTCCATTCAACCTGTCGTTTCCCCCAGCAGACAATCTGAACATGACATCTTGCAACTCCCGTTCCCTTAGTTCAATATTTGCGGGTCCTATCAACAATTCTGTTATTCTTGTCAATATTATCAATCCCCTTCAACTGACCTAGAAGGAGGTCACATTCCGAATATGTCACGACTCACGTATCGGGTGCACAATGGCATGACATTTTTCGTTACTTGTTAGCATTTGTTATATCAATGAATTTCTTAAAAATGAAATACTTGTTCACCAAAATGATTTTTGTTTCATGTTTTAAAGCGAGTCACTTATGTAGACACCAAGCAATTAGCGAACTATTTTGTTCTGTGTTTCGTTTGACTGATTGATATGCTTATGCCGGTTCCGAGATCAGCTGACAATTGACAATTAATTTATCAAAAATATTGATAAGTGGGGATGAGTTCTAAATAAAATACTTAACTCATGGTAATGTGATAACATTTTTATGCAACGAGTGAATGAAATCTGGTACCAGATTTCATTCACTCGTTGCATAAAAATGTTATCACATTACCATGAGTTTAGTATTCTCTATATATAGAATAATATTAAAATAGTCATGTTTTGAAAATATATTGATGTATTGAATTTAGATGACTAAAGCATCAATTATACTCTAATTTCAATGTCACTACACATTACAAGAATACATGTTTGATTTCTGTCAGTATCTCCTTTGAAGTTGCTACAATTTTTTTATTCAGTGATCGTAGCTTGTGTACCAATAAGTTCATACTGATGTGAGGTTTTATGTAAACGGTCACGCCGACCTTTCTCTGAAGCTGAGTAGAATATATGAATGCTTTTGTTATTGAATATATCACATACATACATAAATCTAATTCTATTCTTATATAACGCTTTCATATGACGAGAAATTGGTTACCTTTTCTACCAAAACATCTAAACTAGTTAACTTATAACAGCAAAAATGATTTACAGGAACTAAGTTCCACCACTATTAACGGCGACCTTTACTTGTTTTTGTCGTAAATCACCAACATATTTATACATAATGGACATGTTATGATTTAAAGTTTTTTGTTATGAAAATTAAACGAATTGTAGAGCCTTACAATTGACAATTTTGTATGGTGTGTAAACATTGGGGACAGTGGTCAAAGGCGTGTGGTAATGCGATTTGATCAATGACAAGATAGTCAAAGATCTGGGCCTAGATTTTCGAAGCTCCCTTAGCACGTAGATAGTCGTAAGTACCATACATTAACATTGGTTCACGACTATCTTAGCACGAAGAGAGCTTAGAAAATCTAGGCCCTGATCTGTTACTTTTTTCTCTGTGTGATGTAATTAATATAGAAACAAATCGATTTGATTTGTTTGTGTGATTAATACACTGAACCATGTAGCACCAGATTGTCAAAATGTATTACAGATTTCAACAACTTTAAAACAGCTGATAAAGGGGTTTAGTGTATGAATCACACAAACACATCGATTCAACACAGATATCACTGAACATACATTTTAACCAAAAACATACCATGTAGCCCCAGTTTGTCAAAATTGTTTACACATTTCAGCAACAGTAAGACAGCTGATTAAAGGTTTGCAGATAAACTTTAATGATTCAATCACGTTAGAATTGTAATCCACACAAAATCTCAGTTATTCAGCCATGAAGTAAATGCAGTTTCTATGATTCAGGTTTCTAACAAAAATACAAGTTTCGTTTGTCAACAGTTCATTGAATACAACTTCAGAATATCCATGTTTTTAGTTGTATTGACATTTTGTGTTTTGTTTGAATTTTTTTTCGTAAGGCTTATTATAGACATAAATCTGCGTTTATCATTAATTTAAAATGTCCACATACCGTTAAAAGTGTTATAGAAACATTTATGAATCAATGACACGTTTCCTGAATGATATTTCCCTGTTGATAGAGGTGAACTCTGACCGATCCTGATCACAGACATGAAATGATTAATCAAAGCTGTAAGTGTTGACACATTCACCGATCAGTTATCAAATGAAGTATGACATTTATCCTATTTAAAACCACAATGATAATGGTCAGTGTAAGCAACCTTTGACCGGCTCTGACCACTCATGAATATAGATATCAAAGCTGTTAATGTATGAAACTTCATTCTCTTTTCTAAAAATGTAAATATATATCTAAACGTTTACAAATACTATTATATATATAGCATTATGATACATTGACATGTTCATGTTTAACCCTGAAATCATCGTCTTATATGTAAAAAAATCATCAAGCAGGAGCAATGAAACTATGGACTGTACTGCACATGAAACCATTGCAGTCCAGCAGAATAGTCTTTTTTGCTGTATCAGGTTTCGTGGCAGGATTACACAGACAATACTTTGAAGTTGCATACAATACCCTCCGACCTCTGACTGTCGGCTACCTTTTTACAAAGTATTTAATTAGTTGTAAAAGTGAATCGTATCCACATGAATAATCATGACTCCATATTTTCCGTGTCTATTTCAGGAACAAAATGAAAAATGAAACAAAAAGTTTGATATATCAAACGTTCCCATTTAAATGGAATGATGTTCCATACACTAATACAAATATGTGAATGATGATTTTGAATATTCAGATTTTTTAATTCTGTATAATCCGTAGCGTTTTTTCGTGAACTTGGAGAAAAATCCTCCTAGAAGAACTATATTTGCAAATATATTTTTATTGAATTTCGTATACTACTTTTTAACAGCAATATCAATGAATGTTAAAATTTTATAAGGTATTTTATTTTCATGAATTTACAGCACATATCAAGTGGAATAATTTAAAACACCATACATTACTGAAAGCAATAAAGTCCTCTTATTAGAAATTTTATGAAATATTATTCACTTCATTGGACAAAATAATAATCTTAACCAAAAGGATAATTATCTAGCAGTACAGAAGCTAATCATATGTTTCAAATATTGGAATTCGACAGTCAGTGATTATAATGATAAAATGGTAAAGGATAGTAAATAACACGTGTAAAGAAGTAGGTCGCACGTTCATATGTAATGAATAACATAATGTATATCAAAATATTACAGATTCAGTGAAAAACAATTTGCGTATGTTTGATTCTAAATTATCTTCAATAGTCTAATGCCTTTATTTTGTAGCAAAACGATATTACAGAAACATAAATTATAAAGTTATTTTACTATTGTCTCAATTGCATGTATTGATTGAAAACGGTTTACATCGCAGTTCAATTCATTTAATAATTGTGTATGTTAACATCAGTAGTGAAAGCTATCACTTTGACAGTCAGTTTCAATGTCATTGTATACAGTGATCCTGATGTATGCTGGGATCGATCCCAGGTCACGATGACCTACCTTTACTGCTGTAAGACATAGATTAGTGGGATATTTGTAATTTGGTTCAGTTTCATTTGTTTAATGTCTACTCGGTACATTTTCAGGTTTTAGGATAACTACGTCCATAGGGAAAAGCAAAGTGTTAGCATAAATAATTTATAAATGTTCTTGTACAGATTAGTTCTTTCATAGTTAAAATGTTACTTTTAAATCTACAAGAAGCGCTTGTAAAATGTCATTGAAACCTCTCACCACATCTGTTAATGCAAAAATGTATGTTCATTTATGTATATTCATACGAGTATTTGTATGTGCGACACATATTTTCACACATTGACAAAATAATCATTGTTTGAATAAAATCAAGAGGATATATTTCACAAGTACTTTCGACTAAAAAACATTGATTACACCTGATGGAATGATATGGTTAATCTGTTGTGGTGATTAATACTTAAATGAACTTTCAATCAAGTCGGTGTTATAGCTTGGAGTAAGGACATTAGACACTTGATGTGGTGTAGATTGTAAACATGTCTTATCAGTTAGCATAACTCACATTAATATTTACTTTATAATGATCTTTGAGTTTCTTACTTACTCTTACTTTCTTACTTTACCAATCTATTATCACCTGCCATATCTTTTATGAAACGATTATATCTGTGATGATGACTATTCAATGTATATCTGATAATCTAGGGAGTTTGTGTTTACAAATATGTTACAAAGGATTAATTATTGTTCTTTGGAGTTGGTTGAGGCATTCAAGAAAACCTCTCTCTTTCTTATGTAATGGTGATTTCTCTCAACTGTTATCGTGTGTTCGGGCTTATTGTAAAGGGCGCAAACTTTTCTACAAGAAGATATAAATATCTATATCATGAGTATTGGCATATAAATACTACATGTAATAAGGATGATAAATGGAGCATGAAAATGACATCTGAACATATAAAAATAGCCACAGTCGGCGAATAAAGACATGAATGATAAAAATAGATACATGAGTATAAAGTACATAATATGTACTTTCGATATATACAATAATTTATGATATTTTATGAAAGTACGTTAGAGGAGAGGCGAGAAATAGGTCGCACGCTCGAACTGCGTGACAATGGTATGAAATGATAGACAATGCCACCTTGATTTTAGATTGGGTTTTTATTGATCTGGATGACGAACTGCAGTCTCTGCAGAACTTTGCTCTTATTGTTTCCAGGTATTCATTGCCATTGCAAAAGCAAAGTTATATCATGATCATCTACTTTTATTGAATACCTTAGACGTAGAGCAATGTGCAATTGTCCATTTATTTTCAATTCTTCTTTTCGCATTCATATTTTTAAACAGTGATGTACACCCCTGAATTAACGATATAGTCTCAGGTGTATTAGGAAGAAACATTGATTGGGATCGAGGCCTGACCTTGGGTTCTAGGGCGGAACTTAAAATCAAAATGGATGTACATGACAATATTTCTTCAATATTAATGCTTCTTAAATGTCTTGACGTCAGCTAGTACGTTGTCCTTATGAGAACTACATGACTGCCTCAAGTGGTTGTAAACAAATAGTGTAAAATCAGTTGCTATCATGACGCTCTAGAACTTCGTTCCCTCTTTAGGGTAATTCACTTTTGTCTGATATGAATCAGTCATAGTAAGGTAACGACGACCTGTCGCATTACAAATGTATTGCCTTGTATGTATTCGACTTGGGTATTTATGTTCAATTGTTAAGCCTGCCTTTCATGACTCTTCCTCTCTATCTCACTATTTAAATCAATGAATGTATTTTTCAACTGTTATGTTATACGATTTTAGATTCATATTCACCTCTTACAAACCAAATCGTTTAAGTCAGATTATTGTGAACATTTCACGTGAGTCATGGCGACCACTGTTACTGCATGGGAAGAGCTCGCATTGATAAAGCCTGCAGACCGAAGTGATATTGATAAAACATACGGTCGAAAAAACATACATTAAAGTTTCAGGTAGTCCTTCTGACCTCTGATGCCCTGAGGGTGTCTGGATGTACATTTCTCAAAATGCAAACTCCAAAATAACTACACAAATTTGCTGATTGATCTCCTCTTTTATTGATAGAACATATTGCATGCATGTTGCTCAGCATCTTTAGCGTCAGGTATTCAGTTAATCATTCACGAGTTTCTGATTTTGTTTGCCTTTTCTATCAATTTGATTTAGATTGCCACTCATGTGAGAAATCTTCAGGAAACTAAAAGTGTTTTTGTAAACTTTAAAGTTGTTTAGATTTACTAAAATGGCTTAAGCCATTATAAGCAAGTAAATGAGATGTCTTTGTTTTTGGAAACGTTTTTGCTTTTTTATTGACGTTACTATTTAAGTCATAGCGAATACTAAACGACCTCCAGTTAATAATAGTTCAATATTTGAGGGCAGATTATTGGGACTACTTAACGTGTGTCATGGCGATCATTATTACCTTATTAGGAGAGCTTGCAATGAGAAAAGATAAAACAATCAGGCCGAAAAATTATGTGTTATCGCCTACAACGATTTCAAATCAATTTTCAAAATGGAAATCCAACATTCAATGAAAAGATCATGTGGCTTCGATTAACCGATCATAAAAACTTTTTAATGAAGGGATTTGCTTCTACTACCCTCTGTATATTCAGATTTAATAAAAATTGAAATCTTCAACACACCTTCACCTCGACGTTATGCAGTTGTAAAGAATATATGAAGAATGAAAACTGTACAGCTATTAAAATTGCAGCATTCTTTCTCGTCAGTAACGGTTGCTTAGTGCAGTCCAACACGTGCCAATCAGCTTTCATGTAACGGTAATTGTGACTGTAGAGAGATTACCGACCTCTTATCTTAGCATTCTGTAATTGGATTACATATTACATATATTTTCGCATAGACTTGATGTTTCAACTTTCTGCAAAACAGTTGGTGACGAATTATCTTAACTGTTTATTTGTCCATCATTTGTTCTGAGTAAAGTTCGTATATCATCTGTTCATATCTACATATCTTACATGTACAGGTGCTTTTAACTGAATGACAGCTTCATTAATTCAGAGTTGTGCTTTACTCATCTTCAAGGAAACAGGGTTATGCTTTACTCATCTTCAATGAATAAAAGTTATGTTTTACTCATCTGCATTGATTTAAGTTTATGCTTTACTCATCTTCAATGAATCAGGGTTATGTTTTACTCATCTTCAATGAATAAAGGTTTTGTTTTACCTATCTTCATTGATTTAAGTTTATGCTTTACTCATCTTCAATGAATCAGGGTTATGTTTTACTCATCTTCAATGATTCAGGGTTATGTTTTACTCATCTTCATTGAATCAGGGTTATGCTTTACTCATCTTCAATGATTCAGGGTAATGATTTACTCATCTTCAATGAATCAGGGTTATGCTTTACTCATGTAAAATGATTCAGGGTTATGTTTTACTCATCTTCAATGATTCAGGGTTATGCTTTACTCATCTTCAATGAATAAGGGTTGTTTTACTCATGTTCAATGAATCAGGGTTATGCTTTACTCATCTTCATTGATTCAGGGTTATGTTTTACTCATCTTCAATGATTCAGGGTTATGCTTTACTCATCTTCATTGATTCAGGGTTATGTTTTACTCATCTTCAATGATTCAGGGTTATGTTTTACTCATCTTCAATGATTCAGGGTTATGCTTTACTCATCTTCAATGAATAAGGGTTGTTTTACTCATGTTCAATGAATCAGGGTTATGCTTTACTCATGTTCAATGAATCAGGGTTATGCTTTACTCATGTAAAATGATTCAGGGTTATGTTTTACTCATGTAAAATGATTCAGGGTTATGCTTTACTCATCTTCAATGAATAAGGGTTATGCTTTACTCATCTTCAATGAATAAGGGTTGTTTTACTCATGTTCAATGAATCAGGGTTATGCTTTACTCATCTTCAATGGATCAGGGTTATGCTTTACTCATGTAAAATGATTCAGGGTTATGTTTTACTCATCTTCAATGATTCAGGGTTATGCTTTACTCATCTTCAATGAATAAGGGTTGTTTTACTCATCTTCAATGAATCAGGGTTATGCTTTACTCATGTTCAATGAATCAGGGTTATGCTTTACTCATCTTCATTGATTTAGGTTTATGCTTTACTCATCTTCAATGAATCAGGGTTATGCTTTACTCATGTAAAATGATTAAGGGTTATGTTTTACTTATTTTCAATTAATCAGGGTTATGCTTTACTCATCTGCAATGAATCAGGCTTATGCTTAACTCATGTTCAATGAATTAGGGTTTTGCTTTACTCATGTTCAATGAATCAGGGTTATGCTTTACTCATCTTCATTGAATAAGGGTTATGCTTTACTCATCTTCAAGGAATCAGGGTTATGCTTTACTCATCTTCATTGAATCAGGGTTATGGTTTACTAATCCTCAATGATTTAGGTTTATGCTTTACTTATCTTCAATGATTCAGATAAATGATTAATAAAGCTGCAGTGTTTTCAATAATCATGCTTTGCATCGCTTCATTACTCTAGAGGCTTGCTTAAAACATCTTCATTTTGTGTTCACTGTTTTTGTGCAAATTAGAAAACAACTCCTTTCAGAAATGATTAAAATAATTCTTTTACAACAGAAGATCGATTCGTCCTAACATTCTTTGTACAACAATAGCTTTGTTTGGTCTTAGTCAAAAACAATTATTTTATGATACAATAAATGCATGTTTCATCTTCACCAGTAGTTTAATATACAGTGATTATTTCACACTTGTCAATGTTAAATGCAATCGTTTAAACAGGAAGACACTTTTATCTGACGCTACAACTATAAAGGAGGAAGACTGTGGATTTAAAGTTCATTTTAGACCACATAAAAGCTTTGAGGGTAGTTAAAGGGTACTTTTATAAGTTATGTTAATGACATCTTTTTGCATCTATTTATATTAAACTATTATTTTTCGTAGATTCATCAATGACCGTATTAATGAAATACATATGTGTTGTTCGAGACAAACGTCCACATGTATGAATTTTGTTATCATTTGATTTATTATCCCCTGATGAAGGTTATTTAGATTATATCTCTTGTTAACATGTTTCTTCTTTCAAGATCAAATGAATTCACTCATGTTGTTTTCCTACTACCACCACCACCACCACTGCTGCTGCTACTACTACTACTACTACTACTACTACTACTACTACTACTACTAATGATAACATTAATATTAATATGTCCTCTTATACCAAGCCACATGGACAATCTCTTTTTATCTGGTTATCCCCATTGAGGCACAACACATCAATTTTTTACGCAAGATGTTAAAATTAGATGTATTTGTTAAAGGGTAAGGTTGATAACACTTTATAATAATGATTATAATCTGGATATATATATGGCGCCTTGTTAACGTACCATTATGTGCTCTAAGTGCTCCCTACATCATTACCCTGAATGAAGTGTACTTTCAAAGCAGCTATTTAGAACTAAGTGGGACCGTGTACAGCGCATCCATGTTGTCATGTTCTCTTTTCAATAACTCCATGGACCGGATGCAATGTCGATGTAGTTCCTTGCCGACGGACAAATCGGAGCACTGGACCCAGGTCACACAATTTTGACGTCTCCATTGGGGTTTGAACCCCGGCCTTAGTCATTAGAGACAAGCACTCTAAACGATACACCACTGTGCTCCATCATTTGTGTTTATTACTTCTAGAGTCTAAAGCTAATTATGATAATTGGATTAAAATAAGTTACAGCAGTTAATAAAACTTACCACAACTGTTCAAGCACAAATTCTCTTCACAAGTGCAGGAAGTAGCTTTAGGGAATCACCCACCAAGTCGAGAAAAACGTGACAAGACGGTGGTCGGACAGAGAAGGGAGTCATTAGTGGCGACTAGACGTTGTGAAGATCTTAACTGTGTTGGTTCTACAATTTTGTTCTACAAAGAATGACAAAACTGAGTATTCACTTCGCATTCTCCTGTATAGATTTCTTAAGGAACGTTTATTACTTCTCGGCAAGACATGCATTATCCTCAATAAAAGATTTGAAATCGGCTCTGAACACCTTTTTAAAATGTGATAAGCTCCATACAAATGGAAACACGTATTGACATGCTCTCGTCCCCTGCTTAACGTTTCGTAAACTCATTTGATCAGTTCACTGTTGTGACCAATGTAAACGTGTATCTCCTTTCTAAATGCTTTATAAGTCTCCATTCTGGTAGTCATAAAAAAAAATGTACTTCATCCAATCTACTGCATAATTCACCATTATGTATATCCTAAGTGAACATTAAGATTCTTTCACAAGTGGATTATTTACAGTATTCAATTGATGATTTTTAAAATATCCAACTTGTTCTAGTTTGATTGAATACGTTTCGTATGCAGCAAGGCATTTGAGTATCAAAACATATTAAATATCAAAAGCTTGCCTGTGTCCATTGATGTATTCATATACTGGTAACCTTAGTATTTATGATATATCCGTACACTTATCAAGAAATGTTGTATTATTTATATTGTTGGCATGTGTTCCTTCGTTTATGATAGATTGTGGAATCGTATTACCTTATTCTTTTAATTGAAAGTTCAATCCTAAATAGACGATATAATAGTATAAATAATTTATCCCAACTAGCACTCACATGTTTAAGAAGATGATCATGTAAGAGATGCTTGTTAATAAGAAGAGCGTGGTGAATCTACATAAACGTTGCGAAATCTGTTCTGACTTCCTGTTGTTGTTTTCACTTAAAAGTAGATCCAGCCAATGTCAATGTCATTAAAATCAGCTTGAACAAAGCACTCCTACCTCGCTGTGCTTCTGATCTGATAGTTCATTCAAGGAGGTCAACTTAGAAGCTGAAAATCCCTGGCATCATTGGCTTAAGATTGGAGTATATAACAGAAGGTGAAAGGTCGCAAAAAGGTCTCTTGATATGCTCCTAATGGTGCAGTTCTCTGATTGGAGTAACAGTAGGGTACGAGTTTAATATTTGAAATGCGTTCTATAAGATAATTGTCAATGTTTGTGTTCTCGTCCTTTTAACCAACCCATCAATTTAAAAAAGTTTGAGTACTAAAGTAAGCATGTGATTATTTTCTTTAAAACACTTTTATCAATAGAAAATTGTGCTTGAAGTCACTTAATCAAGATAAAACATCAACCGTGTCTTTTTATCAATATTTTTATTTCAGAAATGTATGCGCACGAGTAGTCTGCTGTCAGCATAAGCTTACATGTAGCTACAAGTCAAAATGAGTAATACTCTCGTAAGGAGTTTTTGATTTCGCTTGTATAATGGTGGATCGGGGTCTTGAGATCATAACACAACCTTGAGTCAATGTTCCCGTGACTTCAATAAACCAATCAGATGAGCGAACACAGAGCAGTACTTATCCTTTCAATGTTAAACCAGGTTGAAAACCCGTTTGTGAACACCGTAACTTCAAGTGAAAGGAAGCAGATAGACGTCAGCAAGTCTCTTTGTTAGCCATTTAAATTGAATCTTTAGAACTGTTACCAGTGTTGCTGACTAAGTGATTGTCCCTTAGCAGAACTTGAAACTTGAATGAGTCTGGTATATCATGTATGCTAATCGTGTTTACTAAACTCTCATCTCACACAATTGGAGAACTCACTGACATAAAAACAGAATATGAGCAATCAGTGTGTATGTTCAGCAAATGCAAAAAAGATCTGCCCACTCTAAAAGTATATGAGTTTCTGCAGTAAAGATCAACCCCCTCAAACCATATAGAATAGTATATATCAAACCTATCATATATTCACCCCTTCTACCAGTATGTAAGTATATAAATTAAACACTAAATTACATTTACCCCGTCCACCTGAGGGAAAGTATGTACATCAAACTTGGCTCGGGATACACAAACAAGAGCCGAGAGACAAGTGAATTCCTTTTCAATATGTTTGTG
Organism: Phorcus lineatus; assembly: GCA_921293015.1. Lineage (NCBI taxonomy): Eukaryota > Metazoa > Mollusca > Gastropoda > Trochida > Trochidae > Phorcus > Phorcus lineatus. The sequence continues at coordinate 41,254,469 of OV121093.1, forward strand.
AGGGTTCTGCAATGACAAGAAAACATATTCACTTTCAAAGCTTCTTTCATACTTGTTTAGTGTTTTTCCTTTCGCATTCTTATTTGAAAGAATGGCTGAAACCCTATAGTGTCACAAAATAACCTCAGTAGTTTTAAAGAGAAAGACTGGTAGAAATTGAGGACGGATCTCAAAATCAAGGTGTATAAAGATGGTACAGTGTTAATTGAGGTACCACATTTATTTTTTAAAATATTCTATGAACAACGTTTCTTCAAGTGGCTGGGTGCAACTATTGTAATATCAATTGCTATCACGACACTGAAGGGCACCATACCCTCGTTGGCGTAATTTACTTGATATGAGCATTCAGACTTTCTCAAATATAAAGTAATCCTTTGGCATGCTTTTATCTTGGGTAACAAATACGATATGAAATGTTAAACGGGACTTTCACGTCCCCCTCTCTCTATCTCACTATTGAAATCAACGAATGTATTACTCAACTGTAATTCTAAACGATATCAGATTCATGTTCACCCCTTACATTCGTTGAAGTGAGATTATTAGGACTATTCAACTGATGTCATGGCGACCACTACTACTGCCTAGGGAGAGCTGGCAATGACAGGGCGAGCCAGCAGAAAAACAGACTAACTGTTGATATCAATGAATGTATTTTTCAACTGTAATTCTATACAGATTTATGTTCACCAACGACAACCCAAAAGTTTAGGTCAAGTTGTTTAAGACTATTTGAGGTTTGCTGAGCCTCTCTCTTGCTTTGAATACTTGAAGAAAACGATAAATTATATCACTTTAAATAATTACCATTAACTCTTGTTCCGTAATTTTCACTGCATGTAATGATTAAATCCATTCATTGACAAACCATTTCAATGAAACAGACAAATTAGGCTAGTTGCCTATCAATTTATGTAAACTTAGAAACATAATCTACTTATCCGACGTAGTAATATTAGTTTGTAAAAAGTAAAACAAACATATACTATAAAGCTGAGAGTAAATTATATAACATGAAGTAAACATGTTTATTTTTAGTAGAGGCAGGCTTTTTTTAAACAGAGAAAAGTAATATGTTTACTGAATAGTGAGGTTGTCTTCATTTCTAAAAAAAAACATGGTTTGACAAATATCAAGATGAGGAATGTGTTGCTTATTGTAGTTTAATATTTATATAAGCAATTAAAATGTATGTACATGTACAACAAGTTGCAAAGCCCTCATTACCATGATCTTACAAACGAAAAGTGTCACAAAGAGGTTCGTTTTACATAAATTCAAGTTTCACGTCAAATATTCACTATTTGTTACTTATTGTTGTTGCTTTGCTTATCACTTTTCTTTGTCTTCTACATAGGTATTCATAATTTATCTACTGGAGCCAAAGGTTGCAACTCAAGTATATTTCATTCTTATGAGATTGAATATGATGCGCAGCTCAAGAGGTGCATTATCTGTTTTCAAACTGCGTTTGTCTTTATTTTCCACCACTTATTACTTCCATTGCTTATTCATGAAACCAGTTGGCTGTAACTCTGCAATCAGTTACAAATAATAAATATGTTTCGCCCTCTGATCGGATGTAAGTTTCTTAGATGAAATAAAAGAACATGAAGTTAACCTTTTGTTGCAAAACACTGCAGTTGCTACAAGTGTAACATGTCATCTATAGAGTTTTATCATCCAACAACAAATGTTTTGTTTCCAGTGTATAACAAGTACTTGTCATTTGTTTATATTCAATACTTTTAGACATACAGTTTTACATGTTTTGTGAAAAACAGTTACTTCAATTGAGCACAAAAGTTGAATCAAAAGAATTACCTAAACCTCGTTGGAACAGCTATCACGGACGCTATCCTACATATAAATGTTTTTTTCTATTTGTAACATACATCTAATTCAACCTTCGAAAACGATCATTTCAGAATCAGATATTAGTCCGTACAATTTCATGTTGACTTAATTTGTCCATTAAGAAGGCCAGTTTGGATCCTTTTTAATAATCCATACATAAATCATTTACTCCATTAAACAAACAAAACTTGTCAGATGTACCACAACTTATACATTTCGCTTTAATCTAAATATTGTTGGACATACAAAATTACAGGGATAGGGTAACGTGATTGAATTAAAATTACACAAGAGCACCTTCGCAATGCGATCACTCATAATGAGGGTCACGACGACCTTAATTGACTTGTAGCCTTGTCATAGCTTTGTATGTTAAAATGTTAAGCCTAACTGAGATGACTTTCGCTCTATAACTTTCTATTGAAGTCAAATTTCATTTGTATTTGATTTAACATTCATATTCACCTCGTACATCAAGGTCAGATTATTAAGACTATTTCACGTGTGTCTTGGCAACCATTATTACTGAATGAGATAATCAACTTCATTGATTCAGGGTTATAATTAACACAACCTCAATGACTTAGTGTTATGTTCAGCACAGCCTCAATGATTCAGGTATAGGATTAGAACAGCTTCATTGATTCAGGGTTATAATTAACACAACCTCAATGGCTTAGTGTTATGTTTAACACAGCCTCAATGATTCAGGTATAGGATTAGAACAGCTTCATTGATTCAGGGTTATAATTAACACAACCTCAATGACTTAGTGTTATGTTCAACACAGCCTCAATGATTCAGGTATAGGATTATAACAGCTTTATTGATTCAGGGTTATAATTAACACAGCTTCAATGACTTAGTGTTATGTTTAACACAACCTCAATGATTCAGGTATAGGATTATAACAGCTTTATTGATTCAGGGTTATAATTAACACAGCTTCAATGACTTAGTGTTATGTTTAACACAGCCTCAATGATTCAGGTATAGGATTATAACAGTTTTATTGATTCAGGGTTATAATTAACACAGCTTCAATGACTTAGTGTTATGTTTAACACAACCTCAATGATTCAGGTATAGGATTATAACAGCTTTATTGATTCAGGGTTATAATTAACACAGCTTCAATGACTTAGTGTTATGTTTAACACAACCTCAATGATTCAGGTATAGGATTATAACAGCTTCATTGATTCAGGGTTATAATTAACACAGCTTCAATGACTTAGTGTTATGTTTAACACAACCTCAATGATTCAGGTATAGGATTATAACAGCTTTATTGATTCAGGGTTATAATTAACACAGCTTCAATGACTTAGTGTTATGTTTAACACAGCCTCAATGATTCAGGTATAGGATTATAACAGTTTTATTGATTCAGGGTTATAATTAACACAGCTTCAATGACTTAGTGTTATGTTTAACACAACCTCAATGATTCAGGTATAGGATTATAACAGCTTTATTGATTCAGGGTTATAATTAACACAGCTTCATTGATTCAGGGTTATGTTTAACACAACCTCAATGATTCAGGTATAGGATTATAACAGCTTCATTGATTCCAGGTTATATTAAAACAACCTCGATCACTTAGTGTTATGTTCAACACAGCCTCAATGATTCAGGTATAGGATTAGTTTTATTGATTCAGGGTTATAATTAACACAACCTCAATGAATCAGTGTTATGTTTAACACAGCCTCAATGATTCAGGTATAGGATTAGTTTTATTGATTCAGGGTTATGTTTAACACAGCTTCATTGATTCAGGGTTATAATTAACACAACCTCAATGACTTAACAAAGCTGAGGTACTTTTGCTTTATGTTTTTAATGATGATGCCTCACTGCTTCAAACGTTTGCTTTATGTTTTTAATGATGATGCCTCACTGCTTCAAACGTTTTCTTTATGTTTTAATGATGATGCTTCACTGCTTCAAACGTTTGCTTTATGTTTTTAATGATGATGCCTCACTGCTTCAAACGTTTTCTTTATGTTTTTAATGATGATGCCTCACTGCTTCAAACGTTTCTTTATGTTTTCAATGATGATGCTTCACTGCTTAAAACGTTTTCTTTATGTTTTTAATGATGATGCCTCACTGCTTCAAACGTTTTCTTTATACAGCTTCAATCATCATTTCTGTTGTTGTGCAAATTAGAAATCAACTTCCTTCGGATTTGATTAACAAGTTTTTTAACAATACAAAAATAGTTCTTCCTGATTCCTGTATTTGTACATCAATAATCATATGCATATAACATTTCTCAATTTTTATACAGGAATAATTGTTTTGTTCCAATGATAAAATAACCGCAAATGACCGCAAATGACTTACATCACAATCTGTCTGCGATGGACTGTGATCCGAACGCGTTCAGAATGCAACCTGATTGCGGTTTTTAGTTAACTTATTCTGCTAAATGAGAAAGAAGGTAGATTAAAATTTTGTTATAGAGTTAAAAAATACCGATTATTTTGTAGACTATGTTGATGACAATATCTTTGCACTTATTTGTATTGAACTAGTATTTTTCATTATACCATCAATGAACATATTTTATTCAAAACAATCATGTTGTCCGGAGAAAACCTTCATTAACAATGTTTTTTTTAAAAATAGCTTCATTCCCTGAATATATCTCTTGTCAAGAGTTTCAAGATCAAATGAGTTCATTGATGTATTTTTCCTCACACATGAAGGCCAAGTGACACCTAATATATTTACCTTATCTATGTTTTTTCTTTGGTAAAATAAGAAATGTACGTATCTCATTATTGCGTTGATAACTTGAGAGAAACTATTATCTTTACATAAAACTCTTTATTACCCATATGGGCAATCATAAGCGGTGACATATGTTCAATATGAGCACATGTGCACATATCACTTTTGCCTAGCAACGATTGTTTCAGCGCGAGTTACTGTATAACGTTGTCTGTGACGTCATCAAACCATTGTTCGTGACGTCACTGAAGCGGGCCGCCGCAAAGAAAGGAGGCAGTTTTCCGTGTGTTTTAAATTAAATATAATCGGTAATAAAGAAATTATAACCCTCGGAATTGTGTCATATGACTTTTACAAAACTCGTGCGAACTTGTGTATAACCCTCGCTCTCGCTCGGATAATACAAAAATTCGCACTTATTTCGTAAAAGTCATATGACACACGTCCTCGGGTAATAATCTCTATTTATTTTAATGACTACGAGTTCTGAAGTTTGACAACTCGAATCGTTTTACAAACGGTAGCCGAGCGGACGCTAGCTAAGACTAACTTTGATTGCATGAGCGTCAATGCTGATGAAAATGAAATTAAATCATCTTCCGTTTTAGTACATGGAATTTGCAATTTTGATTCCACTATTTATAGTTGTGTGTAACAAACTGCAAACTAACGTAATGTTGACGACAAATATTCAAAATTTGTCTAAATTATTCAGAAAATCTTTGGAAATAGAGTTGATTTTGTAAGTCAACGGATTTTACACAATCTGTTGCTTTTATACATCGATAAAGGCACAACAAATACGAAACAGTCCTTAAATATTCCTAAATATTATTTTGTTAAGATAAGATATCTTCTAAACACATTTTCAAATGTAGATAAATATTAATGTCCAACAACAATCACTTGAAATTACGGATTGAAATGAAGTTACAGCATCTAATAAGACTTACCCCGACTCTTCAAACACAAGTTTTCTTCAGAACTACAGGGAGAAGATATGAGTCAAACTGTAAGCCGAAAAAACATGACAAGAAGGACACAGATGAGCGACATGAGTGGTGGGTATATGTCTTTCAGATCTTGACTGTGTTGGTTCTACAAAGAATGAACTTCGTATTCTCCTGTCACAGTTTCTTAAGAAACGTTTATACCAACTCAGCAAGACATGCTTGATCCTCAATAAAAGATATGAAATCTGTTCTGAACACCTTTGAAAACGTGATTAGCTCCATACAAAAGGAAACATGTATTCACGCATTCTTCTCCCCTGCCTAACATTTCGTAAACTCATTTGATCAATTCACAATTGTGACCAAACTCCTTTATAAATGCTTTATGTCTCAATTCTGACAGTCATAGATAAGAAATGTCCTGCATTTAATCTATTATGTAATTCAAAAACATTTATATCAAAACTGACCATAAACATTCATTCACAAATGTATTATTAACAGTATTCAAATGACAAATAAAGAAATATTCTATTTCAAATTTCATGTGTTATGCTTTGATTTAATGATTACGAATACGAATATGTTGGGTGGAATAATTCTTTCTTTCAAAGTGTTTAACTTCGTTTGTATAAGGCTGAGCTAAGGTATGGTGGTCACAAAACAACTTTGTGTCAATGTTCACGTGACTTCACTTCCTAAATCAGATGAGCGAACAAAGCGCAGTAATTGTCCTTTCATTGTTACAACTCACTGCAGACCTGTATGTGAACAATAACTTCAAGTGAATGCAAGCAGTAGACGTCAACCAGTCTCTTTGTTAGCCAGTTATAATCTTTAGAATTGTTACCAGTGTTGCAGAGTTAGGGATCGTCCCTTGGTAGACTTGAAGCAGTGTGTGAGTGAGGTATAAGATATTTGTAATCGTGTTTCTACCAACCTCCACGCTAAGTGCATTGAGGGACTCACTGACTTGTAAATAGGGCAAATATGAAATAAATCTACCTGAAAAAATGGCAATACAATTATCCATTATCTTAAGTGAAGATGTAAATGAAGTTTCAAGCATAAATATTATGAAATATATATCAGATACAAATCATAATCACTAATACAACAACAAAATTCAATTTCATACAGAAATTGAATGTCATCTTTATGATACTCGGATTGTGATTAATGGATAAACGCATTTATTTTGTCTTCTCCTCACCGATCTTTATCAATTTGTAAATATCTATTTAAGGTGCATGTAAATAATCCCCCTACAATGTTTACCCAGGTCGTTCCTTTCTAGTTACCAGTGAAGAAATGTCTTGTGGAGTGAGAATTGTTTGTTTACTTTCCATGTCCTGATTGAATAAGAATATTGTTCAATTGGCAATAGTTCCATCTGCAATTCATGAATGTATGTTTTATTTTTCATAACCTGGGGTGAATAATTTGGATGTCATTTCATCTTTTATTCTTTTTGCATAGTATTGATTTCTTTGTCATATTTAAAAACAATAAATCGTCAATAACGTAACAGGAGGATTGATAAATCTTGTAATGTCTCCTTTTTTATCAACACTTTACATGAGGCTTATATAAAAAACCCGAATTATTTTTCTCTTTTTTGCGACTGGTATAACTGATTATTTCAATCGTTGTGTGGGAACCCGCCAGGGTTGTATGATCAGTCACACATTATTTTCACTATTTATAAATGAACTTGTGACGGAACTCAAAAACGGAAACTGTCGAGGAATATTTATCTCAGAAACGGAACCAAATTTGTGCTCTTTACTTTATGCTGATGACGTGGCAAATGCAGCAGACAGTGCCGGTAGATGGCAGCAGCAAATCAACTGTATAAGTAACTTTTGTACGAAATGGGGAATGAGCCTTAACCTTTCAAAATCAAAGATTTTAGTTTTCAGGAATGGCGGGAGATTGAGACATTACGAAAAGTGGTTCTACGAAGGGGAGGAAATAGAAACTGTCTCATACTACAAGAACTTAGGAAATATCTTTACGCCAAAATTAATCTGGACGAAAACTACAACAGTATTAGCACAGCAAGCAGAAAAAGTCTGTCTTCTTATATATAGAATTCATTCCATATCTGGCGGTTTGACCATAAACACTGCTATTAGGATGTTTGACGCTATGGTTCTTCCTATTCTTGTATCATCCCAACTTGGGATCGCATCCCATCTTAAGGATGTTCGCTCCTCAGCCACAGTGACAAAACTCAAATAACCTTAAATCATAATGTTCTTATATAATAAACAAAAATGAAGCGGCAATTTCTCAATTTTGATGATTTCTGATTGAATATTCATCAAAATTAAGAAACGTAGTATTTTTCATTTTGAAATAATTCACAATTTTGCTGACTCAGCAATTTTAATTGTAACTTTCATTTGAACAAGTTCTCTTGTCTGTTTTTCTTAGAAAGTAGATGTTGTTGAAAGAATATGGTTTGTATGTATTTTTCAGGTATAATCTTTAGATAATGAGTGGGAGAAAGCATGTTTTTAGTAAAGAAATAGCTTAAATATTGATAATTTATTTGAATTGTTTGAATACATGTTGTGCCGTAGCGCCTAAAAACCCACACTACCATATATATTTTATACTATTTTCTGGAAGAAAATTTAGTAAACTCAAACCTGTTTTCATATTAAAAAAAGTTTAATACAGGAACTAATTTAGATTTAACGTTTTTCAAAAAAGGTCATCATTTCCCCATTGACTTCCATGTTAAATCTCTGACTGACATAGGGATCTTTGTCATACAATATCTCGAAAAAACCCACACTAACCCCCATTTTTTGGGGTTGATATTTCAAGCAAATACACTAAACTTTTGAAAAAAACAAGTTAGAAAAAAAGTTTAATACTTTAAATTTGAGGAGCGAACATCCTTAAGATGGGACGCGTCCCAACTTGGAATTCCAAGTTGGGACGTCCCATCTTGAGATGGGACGGCAGATACTTTAACATGTTTATAATATCCTTATTCTAATGTTGAATTTAGTAATAACATGATAACATGTATCATTTAGATAAGTGCTTCAAGGACATCGAAAGATATTCTGATTTTATGTTGATTTTCATGACTTATTGGCTATATATATCTCTCATCGCATACGAGTCTTTCATCATAGCCCAATACGATTTCAAAAGTAATTCTTACACAAAGTCTTATAAATTATTTCATTATATTCTTAAATATTTTTAATTATGAAAGCATGTTAAGCAAATAAAAACAGAATTTATATTCAATTTTACACTCAAAACCTACTCTAAGTGAATACCAAGAATGCTAATCTAATGCCTTGTAATCAGTTCAATTTCTGACACATAAACCGTTCCGTTAAGCAAGATTCCAATGTACTTATATATTGTGTTTGATAGTCTAATCTAAAAGTGTATGTATGCAACAGAATTCACAAACACTAACCTCTTAGTGGTGTTCCGTCAATGCTTATAATTAAGATGTCCAGTAAATAAATCCAGTTATGTCTCCTCATATTTCCGATCGAACCTGATCTGATCAGTGTCGTGATGCAAATGGCAAACATACCTGCATGGTAGTTCAGAGATGGGTGTGGGTTGTTAGGTGTGTGGGGGGGGGGGGGGGGGGGGATGTCCGAAAGAAGGGATTTTGGTAAACATCCGGTTCGGTTATGACACTAATACCTGTGTGTCACCTTCCAATTAGTGACAAGAATGGGTATCAATTGCACATGAGCATGCTTGTAACACTACAAAGGTACACGCCGAGCGTTTGTTGTTTTAGTCAATGATCATCATTCATTTTTATCAAGGCATTTGCCCCTATCGGCAATATCTCTGATAGGTGGAAGCAGACGTGATCAAACCCTAACCAAAAACAACAACAAATATTATGTTTAGTGTTATTGTATTGTTATTCGATGAAAGTTGTTTTGCCACACTAAATATATTCAGAATATTTTTTTCAATAACCGAACAATTATCATGTCAAGTAACCAAAATGAAATCTAACATCATCCATTGATTAATTATGGGGCAATAGCACGCTTTTCAATAGATTTTTTAAAACAAGATAACTTAGTTTCCAAGATTTGCAAAAGAAGATTATGGTTTAAACACAGATTTTTTTAATTTCTATAAAAAGAAATTAGATTTGGAAGCAAGCTGGAAGCTTATATTAATGCCGCTCCAAAAAAAATTATATTTTGAAACCATCCAACATACAACACAAAGTCAAACAAATACGATGTACAGTTGCAGCACAATACGTTAAGATATTCAATATTGCAAAGGCGATTTATTTATGCTAATTTAGAAATGCAATATTTCAACTCATTTCTTACCAATACTACAAGAAGATTATAAACGGAGTTTGTTCACTGAAAAACTTTGTTTACCTTCACTAGATTTTTTGACAGAAACCCTTGTTGAGAAAAAAATATTCTACTGTTTTCTACATAGCCCGAGGTAACATATGATTTTGATCAGTATTAAAAGGTTGCTTTTTTATATGTACAAGCGTCTATCTAGGCTTGTTAGAAGCGTTTAATTGAGAGAATTGTTGTGTGTTCTTACTACTAATACGTTAATCACCTGATCCGTACATAAATCAAATAAGATGAGTAGGTGAGGGGGAAGAATTACATTTCAGTGTAATATTGTTATTTTACAGCTGAAAGGTTACTTAACTAATCGTTTTGTTATCTTTAAATATGCTACTTAACATGTCCCCCCGAAAAAAGGCATTAGGTTTGTAAATACAAATCAATGAAGTTTATGGATATACTAAGACTTATCGAGTTATTTTGTGCTGACATACATGTACTAGTGTAAAATCCTCAGAGGACTAAGTGATTCATATTGTTATTGCTTATACAAATCTGATATAGAAACTGTCATTTCTTATACAAATTTGATATTGAAACTGTCATTGCTTATTGCAAAATATTCGATATTTCATTGTATGAAAATATGCAATATGTGTAATCATATAATGGTTAGTAAGTATATTTATATGATTTAAACGGTATTCTATTTCAATAAAACATGTGTTACACAAAATTCAGAATTTATATACAAAAAGACAAAAGGATTAGCAAACAGGCAGCAAATGCTTATGTAAATTATTTTCCTGAACCAAACATAAAACAATTTAGATATCAAGTACATTGGTGGAAATATACATTTGCAATTAATCTTACTAAACTCAAATTTATATCATGCTTTGTCTACCTTACATTTTTTGTACAAATTTTAGGAAAGAGCTTAAAAACATGGATTGGTATCGTTTATGAAATGATAAATATATATTATTAGGAATTCGTTAAAACTCTGTGACAAAGATTTGTCGCCGTTAAGATAGATTTTAGTATATTGTTACGAGGGAATATTCAAACCCTAAGGTTGGCACTATTTGAAAATATCTAAAATGTTAGGGAACCAGACTTCGATAATAGGAACTTTTAATTATTTTTACATTTGATACAACCAACCAAGTTGCCAAGTAGATAAACAAGAGAGTACTCTGTTAAAACAACATGGGGTTTTGGTGTCTCCACATGTTGTTTTAGCATAAGAGTTCCTACGGTGGGCAAATTGGTGTCCAATCATCTGTTCTCTGTCACGCCAAGCTGACACATTAACATATTCAGTCTATTCAGTGCTGCATTGTAACGATGGAGAGTACCTTAATTTCTGTTGATAGGAGGTTTTTGCATGGATTATTCATTTCTCTGTATCAGGTACGTTTTTTAATTATATATTTTTGAAGAAGCAATTTATCACTAGTATTGTAAAACTTGGATCTGTATTAGAGTTACTTCATATCTGTGATTGTTAATAGTTTATACCACCTTTTTGTAAAGAAACTAAGATACAAAGATGTCTCTGTGATGTCAGCTGTTCAATCTACGCATGTACTGTTCGTTTGAAAAATGCTGAAAACTACTATCTAAATATAAATATATACATTGATCTGATTTTGTAAAGTCTCTTAACAAATGTGATTCAATCAGTAATCAAATGTGACTTTAAATAAATGTTTGAGTAGTGTTGAATCGTTTGTACTCGATAACATATGAAACCGATGAAACTCGATAACATATGTTGTATGGGAGCGGTGTTAAAATAAGCCCTTCGGCTTGTTCACCAATCCCAATTCAATTTTATTGAATAAAATATGTTTAAATCACATATGAAACCGAGTGAAAAAGTGAAGTAAATGAACATCAAATCAAATTTTCTTCTTAGGTGTGAAAAGAATGTAACAAAACTATCTAAAAACATGTTTTACTAACACAAATTATTATAAAATATGAATATTATTAACATGTTTAAGTATCCCTCGTCCCATCTTAAGATGGGGCGGATCCGCAGTTGGGATGATACATTCTAACCTATGAAGCAGAAATCTGGGATACCAAATGTATGAAAGAATAGAAAAGGTACAGATTTCTTTCCTAAAGCGAATTTTAGGCCTTCCGAAAACAACAAGTAATGCTGCCGTCTTAGGGGAAACTGGCCGACAAAAAATCTTCATTCATCTCGTCTTAAAATGTATCAAATATTGGACTAAACTCTTAACCATGGATCTCAATCGCATTCCTAAACAAACGTACCTGATGTTGTATGGACTGGAGGAAGCTGGACGCACATCATGGGCAACTCACATAAAAAACATCCTATTTCAATACGGGTTTGGTTATTCATGGGTAATTCAGGACGTGGGGGATGCAGGACTTTTTCTATCAAATTTCAAACAGCGTATTCAGGACTGTGGGTCTCAGCAATGGCATATTGATCTTCTTGAAAAACCCAAATTAAGAACTTACTCTACTTTTAAAATGAATTTACAATTGGAGCCATATTTATACTGTATAAATGGTAACCCTTTTAAAGAAACTTTAACTCGATTCCGATGTAGCTGTCATCAACTCCGGATTGAAACAGGACGTCATCAAAACGAAGAAGAGAATGAAAGAACATGTTTCTACTGTGCAAGGTCGGGCTTAACGTACATCGAAAATGAGTATCACTTTATAATGATTTGTAATGCATATTCACAATTGAGGGTCAGGTACTTAGATAGGTATTATTATACAAATCCAACCTACATTAAATTCATTAATCTTATGTCAACACAAAGTAAATCTACACTATGTCAGTTATCCAAGTTTATATTTTTTGCCTTAAAGTACAGATTGTCACTCAAAGTTTAATGTATTTCATGTTATATTTGTATATATGTATATTTTTGGATATTTTGTATTGATATGTTCATTGGGCCAGTGGCCTACAAACTTCACTAATAAACTCATTACACATATCAAAAACCCGAATTATTTTTCTCTTTTTGTCTTGTACTGTTAGTAGACTTTATACAATGTCAAAGTAATACTGCACCCTGAACGTGAAGTGTACGTCCATTACTGACAATGAATATTCATGTACGCCACTGAAACACTTCTTTTGAGCTTCAGCTGTACTGAACAGTTTACAGTAATTCAGGGGGATTTGATTATTCGAAATTAATTAAGTCTCATATGCTTTTAGAACACTTGAAGATTCTTGAAGTCCGAATATGTGAGCTGAAATTCGGAAGTTTGAAACAGATTTGGTGATGTATAGTGAGACAGTCAGTTTTTATCCTAGTTTCAGGACCAATCTAAGTAACCAAAATTGTCAGAGTTCTTTCACAAGTACACGTCAGGTTCATCATAAGGTGCCTTTGAAGCATACGTCAAATAAAGCGTCTATGCTTTGCAGAAATCTTGTCATGGATCAATACATAACCTCGCCAAATCCGATCTTGTCCTCAATTAAACAATTTCGCAGAATATCGTGTTGAAACAGTTAATTCTTAAATGATGCTTTTATCTAATAATTCGGGAAAATTCGTGAGGATTTAATGATGAACACAAACATGAATGAAAGAGAATTATAGGTGATCTTCCCTACAAAAGATGTAACATTAAAATAGTTTTCAGGTGTGCTTGTTTACCATTCCAATTTTATTTCCCACTAGACATGAGGTTGACCTTCTCCACGACATGCTGTCCTTCGATGTTTCCATGGAACTCCATCTTTTGAGCTTCAACTGTCTGGAAATGTTCATACTGAACAACTTACAAAAATCCATGATCAAGTTGTTTGACTGAAATATACTTAGTGTCAACCGTCTTATTGACGATCCTGTTCAAATCAGTCTATAGACTTGTTATAACCGGGATGACCCATACGTGATCAGAAGCACAAGTTTGAATCTCATTTTGTATTGTAGTGTTTATTGTCTCGCATATGTGTAAAGCAGTTTAATGAACAGGCGAAATATTTCCAATCAACACATCACATCATCGTTCATGAGTTTTCTCTGTTCCTTCAAGCTCTGACAATTATTCATAGTCCTGTCAAGTCGTGTCGTGGACGTCTTCATTCAAGCTGCTCTTATCTTCAACAGAAAACAGAAAACATGAATGTATTTATTCCATAGCAGGTGAATGAAAGCAGCGTAAGTCGTACGTCTGATTTACATATATACATTATATAACATTAAGTATATAACACTATCAAATCAAATCCCCTCTTTTGCTTTAGATAGGTTTTCAGAACTACGTTACACTGGATAAGAAGCAAAGATCTTTCCCTCAATATAACTGCTGATTTGATCTACTTAATGTAACTATTTAACATTATAGCAATAAAATGACACTTAGGTACTGTACAATACCTTTAGATGAAAGTCACCGAGAATGAATGCAAAGCAAGATGAATATGAAGAAGACAAGGAGAGCTTATACAAATTTCTAAAATTGTCCATGCCTTCAACACATTATCAAAACATCACCTCGGAGTTCTCTCAAACCTGAAATGGCTTATTATACCACCAAGAGGCTCAAATTAACTTCTTCAAATCTCTTTACATAAGAAAGCTCGCCTCGAACAACATTTGACCTCAGAGAGTACCTCCCAGTTATCGTTTCATTTTGGTTCAAGGCTTTTTGAATAAGTTAAGTAGGAAATTTCAAATAGTTTAAACTTAGAATCCATATTTGACTGAAATGTATCATATTTGACAAAATTTACCAGTTTTTACATTTCAAGATTTATATACACATATACGACAAAGTTTAGCACCCCCTGCATTAAAAACTTTAATTTGATGCTCTGGATTGAATGTTGATTTTTGTGAATAATTTCAGAGAAATGATGCGTCTGTTGAAATTTAAAAATTACAACTTACATAAAATTAGCAAAAAAAACTATTGTCCTTGTACCGGTTGTTTGAGTTCAATCAATGGTCTTGTTACACGAAATATTGAGTATGATAAATACAATAATACAATCGAAGCGATGTATTATGTGAATGGTGATCTTATATATACCGTGAGCACAGTGGTGTAGTGGTAGGCTTGCTTGCCTCTCACGCCAGAGACCCGGGTTCGAAAAATTTGTGACTTGGGTCTCTTCCTGTGTTGTGTCCCTGGGCAAGGCACTTCATCCACATTGCACTCAGTCCACCCAGCTGTTAAAATGGGTACCTGAATATAGGGTTGTACGGACTTAGCGCTAAGTACAATTCCTTCAGGGTAATAATGTACCGCCAGTGAGCACTGGATATTAGGCGTTAAAATGTATATTATTAAGTGGAGCACAGTGGTGTAGTGGTTAGCGCGGCAATGAGCAGTGCCTCGCACTGGATATTAGGCGTTAAAATGTATATTATTAAGTGGAGCACAGTGGTGTAGTGGTTAGCGTGCTGGCCCTTCACGCTGACGACTCGGGTTCGAATCCCGGTGGAGACACCAAAAATTTGTGACCTGGGTCCAAAACTGTGTTGAGTGCTTGGGCAAGGCACTTCATCCACATTGCACTCAGTCCACCCAGCTGTTAAAATGGGTACCTGAATAAAGGGTTGTACGGACATAGCGCTTAGTAGCAGCTTTGAAAGTACACCTTCCCTCAGGGTAATGATGTAGGCAGCGCTTTGAGCATGTCTTAGGACGTGGAAAAGGCGACATATAAATATCCACATTAGTATTATATGATTACTTTTACTGAAGTCATGTTACATATTGTTTGAGAGAGTGTTATCTTCACAAAACATAACCTTTCTGTCTATCTAAACAATCTTATTTATAATGAGTAGTTATGCGTAGATAAAGTTTGAATTGAACATCATACACGGAAAACCAGTAATTAACGTCATACACTTAATTCCATTAATTCTATTGAATTTCTATTCTTATTTATATCAAGGACATGATTCAAAAGTACAATTTCAATACACATACACTAATCCTGTAGACGAGTATAAATCCTATAATTTAGATAAATAAAATCCAGGTTTGTAAGTTATGTCTTTGAAAGTGCTAAAAGTCCGTGAAGCAGATATAAATCTTGAGAAGGGATATTTTTACTTTTTGAAGAGCCTGATATTGAATTGCAGATTGATATTGAAAAAAGAAGGCAATCAAGTCATTGCACCCGACTAACCAAGCAATGATAGATGTGGAACCTGGAGTCAGGAAATAGTTAATCACGTGTACAGAACAGGGACAGAGGATGGTAAAATGTAACATGACTTCCTTGTATTCTCGATTCTGATTGGTTGATTTGAAAATTACCCTACGTTGAGAGAGAGAACCAGAGAGAGAGAGAGAGAAGTCAAGCTACATTTTATTAAATAAAGGTCCTAGTCCAGGTACAGCAATAAATGAAAGTAATACATGGATTTATATTTACAGTAATACATAAAGTAAGTTTTAGGAATGTCTCTGTTCATTTTCGTTCCACTGAATTTACTGAGGGCAACTGTTGAACTTGTGATGTGTTTCCGGATGTAAAATGAAACGAAAACACTCTTAATCAAAAAGGTAAATCTCAGAGTTAAACAATTAATGGAAAATCAAAACCCATTACACTTAATTTACTGATAGCAATCGTTGAATCCTTACTTTGTGTTGGGATATTAAATGAGGACGTCAGATTTTTTTAACTAAATGAAACGAAAAATCTCTTATAATTACAAACATAAACAGAATTTTACATAAAAATAGATAATCAAAATCCGTTCATATGTGATAACATGACCAGATTAAACAGAGTATACACTACAGAAATGACTTGGTTTCCGGATCTGTCTGGAAATGTATATGGTGAATAAGTTAGATAATTCAGGGGCAATCCTATTTACCAAAATTCAATTAGCCTTAACAGCATTGTAGAGTACTTGAAGAAGAAGTTGATCCAATCCCAGTCTGATTGTGTGACAGGACTAAACAGGGAGATTGTAATGCGTCTTGTGGTGGAGAGTGAGTCAGTCAGATTATTCAAAGTTTCAGGACCAATCTACTTAATTCTGTGTTTTATCTTATATTCATGTACGGTTAATTTCTTATGTGGTCTGAAGCATATAACGTCAATAATTTTATTGGTTTACAAAAGCCTTCTCCGTGGTATTTCTTAAACTGCAACAAGTGTCATCCTCTCATCTCATCTTTTGTGAAATAATCACCACGTTCCTGTTCCTGCCGAAAGCTATTTTGCAGAATATGTAATTTTGTTTTGACTAATCAGTCAAGTTCTATTGAAAGTTATCAAAGTTATCAACATGTAGGCACATGTAGACATCGGTTTAAATAAGGTTGATTTATCTTTTGTTTTTTGTACATGTTGGTACATTGTTTGTGAAGGGGGGATGTCAATAAGCATTAGGTTGAGCTAAACAAACCATGACTTGGCATGTGCTACAGCTACTTGAAGATATACACTGGTTTAAATCAACATTGTAGTTGTGAGAAGACCACATGTTTTGGGATATAGATGATAAAGAGTTTGTAAGATGAATATGGATGACATAAAATCTCCAAAAAAAGAAACCCGACATTCATGCGAAATTGATTTTTCGAAACGGGTCAATTTTTTTCTTGATACATACCTGTAATTTAAAGAAAGGCTTGATCAAAATTGTAAATTTAGCAAAAACAATGGCCCAAAAAGTTTACGTTGTGTTCAGGGACGAAAACAAGAGATTCGTCCAAATGAATATCCTCCAAAGCACGTGCAGCATGGGATCATGAAAGTTTATATGCAGACACGTCTGCTTTAGGGATATAAAAAGCCATATCAGCCGCTGTTCATTCACACTACACAACATCAGTACAGCGACCTGAAGAATGCCAAGACTGAACAGAGCGCAACGCAACATCGCTATTGGCAGTCAGACGCAGCGAGATGTTGCAACACATTTTGGCGTGTCCAGACAGACCATCTCTTCATTGTGGACCCGTTTCAACACCCGAAACAGCGTTTATGGTCAGGCCAGGTGACTACTCGGGCCCAAGGTGGGTACATCAGTTTGTATGTCAGGGATCTCATTATGAAGTACAATAACAGATGTCAACTCCGACATCAATACACTGAACTGACTGATCTCCTTTATCAAGTTGCATATAGGTAAGAGAGAAAAGTGCTACAGATTGGATACACAATAGATACAATTACATGTATATGTTTGGAGAAGATGATTGAGTTAGTAGTACGGGAATGAATGAGTTTGGGTTTAACGGGTTTTAAGTGAGTGAGTTTGGGTTTAACGTGTTTTGAAAAATGTTCAGTTATTTAACACGTTGATGACAAAAAGCATCCGAAAGAGAGTGGAAAGATCAGGGAGAAAGGGATCAAAAGGATGAGGGAAAAGACTGAAAGAAAGGCATAGTGAGAGATAGAAAACAGGTGTTAGAAAGACTCAAATTTGGTCTGGCTTCTACCCATCGACATGTCCAGCGTGGGTGCCCCTACCAGGAGCATGTTAGCTCCGGCTGGTATAGCTCTTGTGGTCTCCGAAGCACGCAAACCACCACACCATGATAAGGTTTTGGGTTGAGTTAGTGTTAGTGTTAAGTTTGTTTTAACGTGCCTTCATCAATATTTTAGTCAATTATCACGTGAATAGATTTTATAACTGTTACGACAGCATCGATAAAGATAGTGTATATTTGATGTGCTGATGACGAAAGGATTTGTCGCACGCAGAGGCGTGCACATCACGGGAAGCCTTTGATGAAACTACAGAATATATTAATTGATATAAATAGAATGCGAGGCATCTTTTTAAATACGACTAATTAACTTAAAATTAACCAATGTAAGTAATTAGCCAGTTTGTTAGAACATTGTAAGAGACATTGATAATAATTGACAACAATGTTCAACGGGATGATATGGCAAATGAGAGGGCGTAAGGTATCTCCGAGGAGACATCGATGAGGTAGTGGATGTACAATGGACAGACATTATCAACTTCAAGACAATTAACGTAATCAAGGACATAGCATGCCAATAGAAGATGAAAATTTCATGACGTCATAAGGCAATCACTTTGCTGCAAATTTGTTTTCAGATATGTAACATTAAATTTCAAAGTTATGAAAATATAGTTCAAGCTTTGGCTAATTTATACTTATATTGTCTTGTATCTATACATGTGTATTATGACGACATTCCCGGAAATAAACACAGCATAGCAATATGAGTGGCCTCTGAGAGATTTCATCTCACTATCGAGAACCGTCTCGATAGAAAACATAATGGTATTACATAATGTCACTGACGTAACTGATTTAGACTGCAGTCTTGACAATCAAGAGAATCTTTTGTCAGCCATGGATCCATGAATCGATTGAGTTAACTTGAGACAGTCAATATACTGACATGGTCCTACACAATGAATATCATCCAAGAGGTGTTCAGTGAAAGAAAATATATTGACCAGTTTCGCACGAAAGTCGATGTCAAGCTGATGTAGAATGGCTCTGTCCATGTTGGTTTACTAATGGAAATTGTATGTTAAGGTGCTTTAAGGAATACAGGAGTATTTCAGTGGAGCTTATTCATGGTCTGGGGCTTTCAACAGAACATTTTTCCAGTAGGAAATTTAATACATGTAGCATGATTCAAATGATATTTTGAATAAATTGATAGAACTAATCAATTTGATGAATAAAAGTCATCAATTATGAAACCTTATTAATCATTCAAAAACATTTTTATAGTCATGAATAAGATGTGGAATATACATGTACATAGAATGATTAGTAGTTTCTTGGGCAGATACCACAAATATCACATCAAAGGGTGATATACTGAAATGGAAATAACTCTATATATACCATGTAAACCTTGATCAACTCCAGATCTACTGTCAACTCGCAAACTCGGTCAATATTGTTTTACTCAGGTCAATAAAAACCGATATCGACCTCTACAAGAGTCTATAATTGTATCATATGATCTATTTTTGAAGAACGAAGTTTTTTTCGACTGGCTAACTTAGTCCAAGTTTGGGTTTTCTCACGCAGCCGCCTTCTTTCGAATGCCCTTCTCACGGTATGACGTCACAAAAAGCCAATCGTTTGTGTCACTTTCACAATGCTCTTGGTATGGATCACGAGTTTTCTTCTTGTGGATTTACGTTGTTTTTCGATAAGCAAATACATGTTTATTTTGGTTAGAATTAAACAGATATGTTGTGAGATCTCTTCGTTATTTCTTGCGTAAAATTATCCCGGCAAATAACGTTTAGTTACCCCTTTCAACACCTCTTACAAAACCAGAGCAGTCGCAAAATACTTTCTACACAGAAATAATTATGCACAGACAGAGGTAGCGCTTAAACTTCTAATAACTTACGCTCATATTACAATATCGGTAGATAGTTGCGTTTGTTAAATTTCCGGAATTTCATTATTTTGCAAATTTAAGCATTTATTTTAAAGCTTAACGGTTTTTAACTTTATTTTAGCGGGTGTTGAATAATGAATTCAACGGAACTAGTTATCTTCTAATTGTACCTACCCTGGTCGCTGCTATAAAAACATATATTACCCGTATGGGAAGATGGACACAGGATATTATTTTTCCTGTAAGTCACATGGGAGTTACACATTTTCCTGGCTTTTGATTAGTTGTTGTTAACCAATGAAAATGAACGTTGTGCCGGGACTATTTCATATATTTTTCATATGTTTCCTGACTGGTTATTTGTTTACCAGTATTCAGCATTTTAGCAAAGTTTATTTAGTTCACGTAGTTGTCATTCGTTATTTGTCAGAAGTCTGCCTCGATGCAGAACAGTATAGAAATAAGCGATTATTTAATTACTATGTCATAAAGTTAAGTTTACAGTCGCGAAGCTGCTCCCGGTTTCGTTCTGGCTATGAATGGCACGAATGGCTATGACGTCACAATGCCATCAGGTACGTCACAAGAATTTCAGTTTGAGCCGTCCTGTATATGGGCGTCGCTGACCTCTTCAAATCAATACAAAACTGAAAATTTAACCACTTTGAATGACGGTTATGAAAAGAAGGAATAAACTTTCATTAACGATTTAATTCATTTGTGAATTTATTTTAGGAGTTGCGTTTCTCCCCCTTTGTACAAGCGCATGCGCAGTTATCTTATTTGTGTCATGGCTAACTGGCAGCCGCAGCAGACAGCTTTCACGTCGCAACGCTATGCAGTAAAGCCACAATGTTGTCACTTTATAAGATAGTTGTCATTGCGTACCTTGATGATTTCTTAGTAATTACAAGTGACAGTACTACATGCTTGAATGGCCAGAAGTTACTTTTACGCCTCTTACGCAAGTTAGGATTTCAGATCAACTGGTCTAAAGTGGAAGGAGTCAGAAGCTCAAATTTCTTGGTGTATATATCGACACTTGTGCATATACCCTTAGTTTGCCAAATGACAAGTTAAAAACTTTTTTTCTGAAATGATAAAGGAATTTAGTCACAGAAAGAGGGCAAGCAAGAAGCAGTTAGAAGTATTGATAGGTAGGCTAAATTGGGCATGCCAGGCCCCCTATTCTCGAAACGTTCGTAGAGCTAAGAATTCTTAGCGCTTACGAATTTTTACTACCCTATTCTGAAATCGTTCTTAGCCTTACGAATTCTTAAATATACGAACAAAACTAAAACAGGTACTGGGTTGTCGTAACTTGAGAGACGCAAATTAAAAATGGCAGCCAAGGTGCTCGTCAACCCCCGCTTGAATTCTAAAAGTCGGGATTCCCTTTGGAACTAGCTGACCTAGATATGAAAAAGGGGTTTTTTCGTCCGATTGTATCTCGTTGGTCACGTCCTGACCCGTTTTGTTTGTGGAAACTATATGAATGATAGTTTTGCAAAGCGATGATCAAGCACTAAATAGTTGATGGCAGGATTTATTCCGATTTCTGTGGTTATTTACATTGTATGCCGAGATCATACACTCTTCACCGCCATCACCTGTCCTGATGGTTCTTCCAAACGTTTGTTTACCGGGAAATACTTACGCTCCTCACTCAAGCACACACTCTCAGTTCGTTAATATACATGTTCAACATTCAGGTAAGTAAAATAATTTAGCTTAGACCTAGGCTACATGTTCATGTATATATCTTCGGTATTGCCATATTTTCTGTAGCAAATAATATCAACTAGCCTTACACAAGACTGATCGGCAAAAAAACATGAGAAATGCCGTTGACCTTCACCTTAAATCAATGGAAGGCCTACATAAGGTTAGACTACAATGCGGTTTGAGGGGCACTTCTAAGATTATTTTAGTTATGAAAAACATAGAAATTGCATCGGCGTAGTCAAATAATAATTCCATCTCAAAATGCCTTGATTGAATTTGTTTTAATTAATGTATATTAATTAAGTTACTTTTTTTTTAAATTATCAAAAAAACCAACATAACTACTTAATTTGTGTTTCATCGTGATAATAAATTTTTAAGGGGCCCTAATAACTTTCCGTAAGGTAATTTTTAACTTAAATGTATTTTTTGTTGTTAGATATATGCTTTTGGGAATTCTCAACATGATTAATCTATTTTCTCTTACAGTTCCAGTTTGCTAATTTTGAGCTTAAATAAAAAAATTGGCCATCCACAGTAAGCAAGCTGTTTGAATTCTCTAACCACTATACATTTACAAATGTATGTTCAGCGTCAGAATTTAATTATCAATTTAATAAACATCACGTTATGTTTCACATTATGTAACATCTGAGTTGAAATATATTTTACCTGCTATCTATTTTTATATCTCTGAAATGAAATTAATTTTCAATTAAAACATATCTGCTTAGTTTACATAGGTAAGCCGACCAGCAAAAGCTTACAATAGCAAGTATACATTATTAGTAAGCCAAATTTGGGTTTCACTAATTTTTCTACATATGTTAAAAAACTTGAAAACATTAAGTAAACATTCCTAATAATATCAAAGGGTTCTATGATTTTTATATTTTCATTCCTTGACACAGGGTAAGTGTTATCACTTTTTATACTTATTATTTGTCCTTGACCTAACCAAATAAGGGTCATAGAGACAATTCACATAGTATGATGAGACAAGGTATATTTGACATTGTTTCCACAATACATGCACATGAAAGATTCTCAGAGAACACTTCAAGGAACTTAGTCAGTGGCAATATGTTAAACAGGAGACTATAATACACCCAATTGCAGTATTGCATTTGTAATAAAAAAAGTTTATTCTTTTCAGTGCATATGACCCCCAGAACCAGGGCTGTAGGGCAGCAGTATGATCCAAAAGAGACATTACAGAGCCTTGTTGATGCTGGCCTCACTTTTGGGCTTTGCAGATAATTTCCCAAGATATCATACTGAACTGAAATTAGAAAAAATAGTATAAATAAAAATCAATGTAAAGAATACATGATGATATTGCGGGTTATATATTATATCTTATATCACTGCAGTTATTCACACCCAAAGGGTAAACATTGAGTTTAAATTTAAAAATATTGGCAAAAATCCACTTTCAAGCAGAGGCCAGTTAATTCAGAATTAATGTAGTGTTCATTCTTTAAATAAAAAGGCTCAAATTATCTTCACATCAACCACATCTGAACTGCATTGTAGTTACCCTATAGTTTTATTGATCATATAACCAATTTATGTAGGAAATTGAAAGATTTACTTTATATAATTGTGCTTACTTTCTTCATTAAAACATATTTTTGGAAGAAAAATTTGACGCCTGTGATCACCTAAACTATTGTTAATTTCTAAACTTAATTAGTTTCAAAAATTTATTCAGATTTACAAACGCATCTTTTAAATATTTTTTATTGCCCCGGAGTTAAAAGAAAAAAATATTGAACCAACATACAGGTATTTCCCTACACAACTGTAATATTTTTAATAGATAAATGATTTGATTGAATTTTCTCATGGTGTTATCTCTTTTTAAATGAAATATCATGTATACATTCACACAACAGGAAATTAAGATAATAAACAGTATGATGATTAAGGGGAGGGGCTATTTTGCTTAACATTTAATTTTCTTCTAACATTAGTTCATCTCAGTTTCCTGTGATTGTGCCTTATTCTCAAGATCCTAGAAGCCCATGAATAGTACTAGCAAAATAGTCTTTCACAGCCCATTGCAGTCTATGGGTCTTTAAATTCTATGAACTAAATGTTAACAGGTTCCATTGACATATATTTACTTATCACAAATAATTAAGAATATATTTGAAATTTGATTTGTAAATTATTCTTGACTGTTTAAGTAGTCTATTTTGCACATTAATTGTGAAAAACCTTTTCAAGAAAATATATCTTTATTTTGAAACATAAATTAAGTCTGTTAATGAATGCTGAGATTTTTTCTTCTTTGACCATTCATTTGACTAGTAATGATTTAAGTGTAATTTAAAGCAAACTCTTAAATTCAGAATATATGGTATATTTACTGAAAGCTATGAGAAACGTACGTTATTATCCCTGCTTATGATTCTAATTGTGTAGTTTTAATCAAAGTGACAATGCTTAGTACTTGCCACCATATTTCTTTACCGAGGAACATACCGTAAATCCTTGAATAATTGCCTGCAATTATTATTTCAAACACCAATTTCACCCGGTGTTATATAACACAGGCAAATTATTCAGGGTAAGTAGTTTTTCAAATCATTATTTGTGTATGTAAAAAACATCACCATCGGAAATTAAATATCATCTCAATTCTGTCATGTCAATAATCAAGGCAGGCGATTATTGATGGATTTACGGTATATGATTTCTCAAGCAGTTTGTATTGTTTCTGAAAAAGTAATTTAGTTGGAAAGTTAATTGCTGCAGCAATGATACCTTCAAGAATATATTTAATTGCATAGTTTGCGTTCACTTACGGTATGTCAAGTGTTAGCCGCTCATGATCGCTTCCATGTAGCTCCCTGCGTACCGGAGATAGTATTAATAAAGTCACCGCAAGTGGGCCGGCCATCGTCAAACTATATTTCACCCATGGACTCTAAGGAACATATTTGGAAAACACTGTTCTCTTTTCAGTTTTCTGTTATGATTACCACTCGTACTAGCAGTGGGTGTCGATTTGCCCAAGGATCGTAGTCGACAGTCATACATCTATACGATCCCCGATTTACCGTATGCCTGTCAACAAGTCAGGGAATCCCCTAGTGGTCGTGACGTCATGGGGATACCCCGTTCTTAATCTCCCTTTGAGACAAAAGAGTTCTATTCTTAGCTTAAGAAACCTTACTAAAACTTGACTAGTCTTATCTGGCCCCCTATTCTCGAAACGTTCGTAGAGCTACGAATTCTTAACTACTTACGCAAAAATAAAAGTATTCTTAAGAAAATGTTTACGACCTATTCACGAAACGTTCTTATCGCGTTCGTAACCCAGATAAGACTAGTCAAGTTTTAGTAAGGTTTCTGAAGTTAAGAATAGAACTCTTTTGTCTCAAAGGGTGATTAAGAACGGGGTATCCCCATGACGTCATGACCACTAGGGGATTCCCTGACTTGTTGACAATCACAGTGCGACGACAAGAATTCGGCAAATCAGGGATCGTATAGACATACGACTGTCTATACGATCCCTTGACAAATCGACACCCACTGCTAGTACAAGTGGTTACCATAACAGAAGACTGAAGAAAGAACATATGGAAATCTAAGAATGTTCCTTATATGTTCTTTGGAGTCCATGCATGGGTGAATCAGGGATCGTATCGACATACGACACCCTGGGCAAATCGACACCCACGGCTAGTACGAGTGGTTATCATAACAGAAGACTGAAGAGAGAACGTTGCTGATATGTTCCTTGGAGTCCATGGGTGAAATATAGTTTGACGATGGCAAGCCTACTTGCGGTGACTTTATTGATACTATCTCCGGTACGCAGGGAGCTACATGGAAGCGATCATGAGCGGCCAACACTTGACATACCGTAAGTGAACGCAAACTATGCAATTAAATTTATTCTTGAAGGTATCATTGGTGCAGCAATTAACTTTCCAACTAAATCACTTTTTCAGAAACAATTAAAACTGCTTGAGAAATCATATACCGTAAATCCATCAATAATCGCCTGCCTTTTATATTGACATGACAGAATTGAGAATGATATATATACACAAATAATGATTTGAAAAACTACTTACCCTGAATAATTTGCCTGCCTTGAATAACACCGGGTGAAATTGGTGTTTGATATTAATAATCGCAGGCAATTATTCAAGGATTTACGGTATGTTCCTTGGTCAAAAAATATGGTGGCAAGTAGTAAGCATTGTCACTTTGATTCAAATAACACAATTAGAATCATAAGCAGGGATAATTACGTTTCTCATAGCCTTCAATACAAATATACCATATATTCTGAATTTAAGAGTTTGCTTTAAATTACACATAAATCATTACTAATCAAATGAATGGTCAAAGAAGAAAAAATCTCAGCATTCATTAACAGAGTTAATTTATGTTTCATAATAAAGATACAGAAATATTTTCTTGAAAAGATTTTTCACAAGTAATGTGCAAAACAGACTACTTAAACAGTCAAGAATAATATATAAATCAAATTTCAAATATATTCTTATTTGTGATAATATATATCAATGATTATATATGTCAATGAAACCTGTTAACATTTAGTCCTTGAATTTAAAGACCCATAGACTGCAATGGTAAAGAAAGGGCTGTGAAAGACTATTTTGTTAGTTACATTCACGGGCTTCTACGATCTTGAGAATAAGACACAATCACAGGAAACAGAGATGAACTAATGTAAGAAGAAAATTAAATAATGTTAATTAAAATACCCCCTCCCCTTAATCATCATACTGTTTATTATCTTAATTTCCTGTTGTTGTGTGAATGTATACATGATATTTCGTTTAAAAAGAGATAACACCATGAGAAAATTCAATCAAACCATTTATCTATTAAAAATATTACAGTTGTTTAGGGAAATACCTGTATGTTGGTTCAATATTTTTTAAATTTTAAACTGCGGGGCAATAAAAAATATTTAAAAGATGCGTTTGTAAAGCTGAATAAATTTTAAAACTAAGTTTAGATATTAACAATAGTTTAGGTGATCACAGGCCTCAAATTTTTCTTCCAAAAATATGTTTCAATGAAGAAAGTAAGCACAATTATATATAGTAAATCTTCCAATTCCCTACATAAATTGGTTATATGATCAATAAAACTATAGGGTAACTGCAATGCAGTTCAGATGTGGTTTATGTGAAGATAATTTGAGCCTTTTTATTTAAAGAATGAACACTACATTAATTCTGAATTAACTAGCCTCTGCTTGAAAGTGGATTTTTGCCAATATTTTTAAAATTTAAACTCAATGTTTACCCTATGGGTGTGAATAACTGCAGTGATATAAGATATGTACCTAATATCATCATGTTGTCTTTACATTGATTTTTATTTGTACTCAAAGAATATATTTTTTCTAATTTCAGTTCAATATGAAATCTTGGGATATTATCTGCAAAGCCCATAAGTATGACCAGCATCGACAAGGCTCTGTAATGTCTCTTTTGGATCATACTACTGCCCTACAGCCCTGGTTCTAGGGGTCATATGCACTGAAAAGAACAAACTATTTGATTACAAATGCAATATTTCAAATGGATGTATTATAGTCTCCTGTTTAACAAATTGCCACTGACTAAGTTCCTTGAAGTGTTCTCTGAGAGTCTTTCATGTGCATGTATTGTGGAAACAATGTCAAATATACCTTGTTGTATCATAGTATGTGGATTGTCTCTATTAACCTTATTTGGTTAGGTCAAGGACAAATAATAAGTATAAAAAGTGATAACACTTGCCCTGTGTCAAGAAATTTATAAAAATCATAGAACCCTTTGATATTATTAGGAATGTTTACATTATGTTTTATTATTCTAGAATTTTGAATAAAAAAATATTTATCAGCTTGTACTTTTGTCACATTTAGCCTTGAGGAACTTAATGCAAGTTTTTTTAACATCTGTAGAAAAATTGATGGAACCCAAATTTGGCTGACTAATAATGTAAGTTATAATTTTGATCATTGTATACTTGCTATTGTAAGCTTTTGCTTTTAGGGTTACCTATGTAAGCTAAGCAGATTTGTCTTAATTGAAAATTAATTTCATATCAGAGATATATAAATATATAGCAGGTAAAATATATTTCAGCTCAGATGTTATATATAATGTGAAACATAACGTGATGTTTATTAAATTGATAATTAAATTCTGACGCTGAACATACATTTGTTAATGTATAGTGATTAGAGAATTCAAACAGCTTGCTTACTATGGATGGCCAATTTTTTATTTAAGCTCATAATTAGCAAACTGGAACTGTAAGAGAAAATAGATTAATCATGTTGAGAATTCCCAAAAGCATATATCTAACCAAAAAAATGACTTTTAAGTTAGATGAATTAATTTTTTAAATTACCATATTATGGAATGTTATTTGGGCAAAAAAAAAAAAAATTATTATCACGATAAAACACAAGTAGTTATGTTGGTTTTTTTGATGATTTTTTTTAAGTAACTTAACACATAATTAATTGAAACAAATTCAATCAAGTCTTGTGTATGTGACATTTTGAGATGGAATTATTATTTGACTAGGCCCTGTGTAATTTCTATGTTTTTCATAACTAAAATAACCTTAGAAGTGCCCCTCAAACCCCATTAATTGTAGTCTAACCTTATGTAGGTCTTCCATTGATTGAAGGTGAAGGTCAACGGCATTTCTCATGTTTTTTTGCCGATCGGTCTTGTGTAAGGCTAGTTGATATTATTTGCTACAGAAAATATAATGGCAGTAACGAAGATATAAACATGTACATGTAGCCTAGGTCTAAGCTAAATTATTTTACTTACCTGAATGTTGAACATGTATATCAACGAACTGAGAGCGTGTGCTTGAGTGAGGAGCGTGAAGTATTTCCCGGTAAACAAACGCTTGGAAGAACCATGCATAAGGACAGGTGATGGCGGTGAAGAGTGTATGATCTCGGCATACGATGAAAACAGCCAGAGAAATAGGATAAATCCTGCCATCACCTATTTAGTGCTTGATCATCGCTTTGCAAAACAATCATTCATATAGTTTCCACAAACAAAACGGGTCAGGACGTGACCAACAAGATACAATCGGACGGAAAACCCCCTTTTTCATATCTAGGTCAGCTAGTTCCAAAGGGAATCCCGACTTTTAAAAGTCAAGCGGGGGTTGACGAGCACCTTGGCTGACATTTTTAATTTGCGTATCTCAAGTTACGACGACCGAGTACCTTTCTTAGTTTTGTTCGTATATTTAAGAATTCGTAAGGCTAAGAACGATTTCAGAATAGGGTAGTAAAAATTCGTAAGCGCTACGAACGATTTTAAGAATTCTTAGCTCTACGAATGTTTCGAGAATAGGGGGCCTGGGTTACGAACGCGATAAGAACGTTTCGTGAATAGGTCGTAAACATTTTCGTAAGAATACTTTTATTTTGACGTAAGTAGTTAAGAATTCGTAGCTCTACGAACGTTTCGAGAATAGGGGGCCAGGTGGTCTCAGGTGGACGGACATTTTAACATCGAATGTTATCCCTTAAAGATAGTGTCAGCTCATGCATGGATCAATAAAGGGTCTTGCTAAAGAAAACAGGCAATGAAATTTTTGAAGGAACTTATTTGGTTAAAAATCAGGTATTATTTTGCCTTAACTGCAGTTCATATTCCAGGCAAAAAGAATAACAGGGCTGATGCGGCGTCTAGGCTCCATGAGGATGGGGGTTTCTCTAGACTGTACGAATGTATGCCGAATCTTGCATGTGGCAGTTTATCACTAAATGAAATGTGTCAAAATATGTCTTGTGCTTTTATCAGGTTCAAATGGAAGTACCAGGTGGAAGAGAATCCGTGCAGCTTTAAGATACAAATCAGCGGCCTTGGCAGACTCCAAAAAGAGGGTATACTCCACACATTTGAAGACATACAAAACATTTTGTGCTATCCTGCAAGTCAATGAAGGGCCGTTGCCGCCGGAACTTGTTGATTTGTATTTAGCTGTTAATTCGAGGCAAGTTGAATCTGCGGAGTGTAGAGGATATTACTTTTTGGGCGGCTTGCCTTGTGGGATTCTTTGGATTGTTGCGGCCAAAATTATGGGAAATTATTCACCGATCTTGTCAGTTTTTTATCCCACCCATGCCCACCCAGAAGCATTAATGGTAGCCTTCCTGGGGCAGTGGTAACCGAGGTAATTTCTATCTCAGCCTTGCATGCTATTCACTACTCGCATACCACTAGTCATTTATACTACATTCAGCAGTTCAGCGATTTTGTCCATTTTATGTGTATGGGAAATTATTCACCCTTCTTGTCAAAAGTTCATGTAATCTTTAATTGCAAATTGTTAGGGCATTTCCAGCATTAAAGTTTTTGAGCCCAATTTAGCAAAGCATAGATAAGCGGCAAGCAAAGGCACAGCACAATTTGGAGACTCGCTACCCTAATCCTTTATAAAGGAACGTGAATTTCTACTGTTTTCGAGTTTAAATCTTTAAAATACCTATGGGTAATAAAGAATAATTACCAACTCGTGACGGAAAATGACAGATTATCTTTCCCTCGTTATATTAATTGTGTAATATAATTAATTTTTTTATCCAAAACTGTGTTCCATAGGAGATATCGCTTGTGGAAGATCAAGCGATAGGAGATACGTTTTGACAGTAGATTTTGAACAATGCCCTGTTACAGTCAAGTTCATGACATCACAATTGTTTCACATCATCAAGTAATGACACCACAGTGTTATGATGTCATAAACATTACGACGTCACGATGCTGTAACATCAACGCACTAAGGGTCTTAGAGTAGTGCAGTGTTCAGAAATAAACATTTTTCACGTAATTGAACTGAAAAATGATTTTGGATGATAAATGTAATCTTACCCTCGTGTCTTCTGATATCAAATATAATACTCGGCAAGCCTTGGATATTTGTAACTTTTATTAACTCGTGTTGATATATTTTATATCAGAAGACACTTGGGTGAGATTCTCTATATATTACCCATATGGGCGAGGAGACACAGGTGGATATTTTTTTGATATCCGCACATGTGCTCTTTAGTGATTCTCGACGTTGATTGGTCGGTTACCCTGAGAATGAAATACGATTGGTTGACGGGACTTTTCACGTTTCATTGATAAATGGAACGTGCCGAACACATGCATCGCCTTTCAAAGAAAAGCGTAGATAGATGAAAATTCTTATACATTTATTACAAGTTAAAGTTCTAACACATACAATTTGACACTTAATCAAAATGTTTCGCTATGACTGTAATTTACAAGAATGATAATTTTTTCCCAAGCAAAATACTTGAAAATAGGCGTCGCGTTTGTAAACAAACATGGCTGCCATAACAATATTCATGAAACATCAAAACATAATCTGAAGATTAACGATACGTTAATGATAACTTAGAATTGATCATAATCATTTCACAACATAAAATCACCTAAAATCACATGAAGCCAAAGTTTGTTCAAACCATACACTTTTGTCGGTGCAAAAACGTGCAGGTCTGACGGACTCAATCTAGTTCGAACACGCTCGCACAAAACAAACCTTTGCACAATGGCGTCGTACCCACGCAGTATGCAGCTGTTTAAAATACTAATACAAATCGAGAAACGCTCCGTACAAATTTTTGGGCAAACGTTTCGTTGTTGTAATTGAATATTTAATTAATTTAACAAAGGTTCATCGACTACACGATAAGTAATCCGATAAGAGTTATCGTTCTTGATACTGGCAACAAGACGTGATTGAAAGCAACATCCAAGAGAAGAAATGTTGTTCAAACTTCAGATTAGTTGACAATATTGACATACAAACTCGTTTCGATGCTTTCATTATATATTTCTCTTCAAGATATTGCCACTTTTATCTGTTGAAATGTTAAAAAATTGACAGGTTTTTCCAATTTTCATTTCAACACTGTGCGTTCAGCCACTCGCCCGTTAGTAAGTAGGTAGGTAGTGACGACGACACACATTCACATAAGCATAGTCATGCGATAGCTTCTAAGAGTATTTTTGTCATGATCTTAATGTGTCTCAAATATGAAATCATGTTATGTATTATTTGGGGAACAAACTTTCGTCAGTTTCATGGCCTTTTTAAACAGAAGTACATTGCGTAGCGCTGTTGACTAATTTACTTCCTGAGATATTTGGTTTTTACACGCGTATGAATACGGATCAGCTGATCAATGTCGATCACTACCGTCTCTTAATGACAAGGATTTTCAGTCGTAATTGGTTATTTTAATTGAATATGGGTAATATATAGAATAACCAACTCGGTACGAGTGGTTACGGGAAATATCCACTCGTAGAAATAATGTTCAGTCGCTCGCCAAGGCTCGCGACTGTGAACATTATTTCAACTCGTGGATATTTCCCGTAATCACTCGTACCTCGTTGGTTATTCTCTAAATAACTCGGGAAGATAACCTGTCACTTCCCGTCACTTGTTAGTTATTTTCTATTCATTCCAACGCTTGAAAACTTCGCGTCACAATTTGAATACACCTGGTCGTTTGTACATAAAGGAGATAGACATACTGTGGAAATCAGTCGTAGTGTCTTAACACAAGCACATTTATATTACACATTAAACTGTAGATATTTTCATCAACACAAATTTACATAAAAACAAAATGTATTCCTGGTGGCAGCAAAAACAATGGATCAGTCAGTAACTGATAGAGAATTATCTAATCCATACAACCTTTGGCACCTTATCTAATACGAGACAAAACCTGGGTTATGACTTTAATCCTGAGAGAATATTTCAAACATGAAAGGGACAACATGCAGCATTGCTGCCATATGATCCCCCCTTAGACTCTCCTTGTAACCTCCATATAAAACAGGTATCCATGGACGCAGATTTGAAATAGATGAAACCAACATTGCCGCTGTTGAGAAGTTCCGACGGTTGTATAACAGTGATCATGTATCAAATTGATGCATTAGAATTTCTTTATTAGCGGCATGCAAATTACGTCATCGTTTTTAAGAGTTACGTTCCTTTTGCTTCTAGCAAAATGGAGGACACGATGTAAAAAGCACATGGTTACCGTGAGGAATCATGGTGTTCATGGAGTTGAGATGTTATATGGTATTGTATACCTATTTGCTATGGATGTTGCGACAACTCCTGTATTATTTAATGATGTAAATCTCAGAAGATATCACGAAGAATAAATTTATGAACTTTCATGTATGTTTTCACTGCGTCACGTGCGATGAACAAAGTCAGAGTGAATAAATGGATTTTAAGTATGAAATTGCTAGTTGCATAATATTGAACCTAGCGGACTGCCGCTATAGTGAACACCTCCTCTGAAGTGCAACTTGTAGTTATCAGAACATTGAAAGGTTTAAGATGAGTGATAAAGTTTCAGTGATAAGTGGTTTGTCTGGACATTCGGCAAAGTCACGTGATTCGCGAATGGCAGCTCAGGCCAAAGCAGCGGAATATCGTGTTCAATTAGAATATGTGGACAAGGAAGAGAAAACTCGAAGTGAACTTTTGAAGCTTGAATTAAAGAAGAAACTTGATATTGAAAATGCAAAATCACAAGTATTTGAACAATTTGAATTAAGTGAAACTTTTCTATATGGAGTTAGCCCAAATAAATTCCCTCCCAATGTTAATGAACAGATGGTGGAAAAGTCAGTGAATATTGAAGAAGAAAATAAAATTGAACTTGTTGTGAAATATATTCAGACATTGCCAAGTCATGTTGATGTACAGAAGTCCAGTCAGGATCAGGAAAAGATATTTGATAATGTAACTCATGTAGATAATTCTCAAACTACAGGAATTCATTTCACACCAATTTCTACAGATGACTCCAAGAGACAAAAAACTAGTACATTTATTAGACAAAATAGACAACCCTTTGCTTCAAGTAAGTTGAATGTAGGTGCAGATGAATTCACACCAAAATTTACACCTGACTATGTTCCTAGGAGATCTGAGATATCAAATGTAGAATGTGTTATAACTGCGGCAAGTGAGATTGCTAATATGACAAGGACATTTGCAGAGAAGTTTAGTCTGAGTAGATTGCCTGTTCCAGAGCCTGGTATTTTCTATGGAAATCCATTATATTACCCTTCATGGAAAACTGGATTTGAAACTCTCATAGAGACTCGTGAAATTCAGCCTCAAGAAAAACTTTATTATTTGAAGAAATATGTAGGTGGAAGTGTGAGAGATGATCTTGAAGTATATTTTCTAATGAGAACATCTGATGCTTATGATGAAGCAAAACAGCTTTTGGAAGAGAGATGCTAGGAGATGCATTTAGGGATAAACTAGATGGATGGCCCAAAATCAGTGGGGAAAATGGAACAGCATTGAGAAAATATGCAGATTTTCTGAAACAATGCTTGATTGCGGCAAGAACTATTTCAAGTTTGAGAGTCCTTGACTTTGAGAAAGAGAATAGGATGTTAGTCTCAAAATTGCCTGAGAATTTGATTCACAGATGGAGCCGTATTGTTTTAACATTTAGATCACGGAACATATATCCCCCATTTGCAGAGTTTGTGAAGTTTGTTGCTGCCGAAGCCGATGGTGCATGTGAACCTGTTACAGGGGTTCTTCGCATGAAACAAGACAAGGTTAGGGAATCCTTTACACACAAGGACAGGTTAAAGGACACACAGACAGCCCATGGATTAAGAAAATCAGCTTTCTCTATGTCAACTGAAGTCAAGAAGATACTTTGTTACCTGTGCAACAACAATCATGAACTTGAACATTGCGATGCTTTCCTTAAGAAATCAATGGCAGATAAGAAGTTATTTGCAATAAAACGCGGACTGTGTTTTGGTTGTTTAAGATGGGGTCACCTTTCAAAGGACTGCCAAGATAGAATGACTTGTCAAGTATGCTCTCGAAAACATCCAACAGTGTTTCATGGGGATCATGTTGACAATAAACCTGTTACAAATTCAGGTCAGCGTATTTCAAATAGTAAGATGAAGGTGAAATCTGTGAACGGAAAGATTGCAGTAACTCACAAGAATGATACAGCCCAAAATAACAAGTGTGCAATGATAGTGCCTGTGTGGTTGACACATGACGACAGGCCGGATTCTGAAATTTTGACCTATGCGTTATTGGACACCCAATCTGATACAACCTTTATTTTGAAGGACACTTGTGAAAGACTTGGAGTTACTGGACCTAAAGTACAGCTGATGTTATCTACAATGCATGCTGAGGATGAGACAATTGTATGCGAGAAGATAAGGAATCTCTCCGTGAGAGGATATAGCTCCAATTCAAAGATCCCCTTACCTACGTCGTATACCAGAGAAATAATGCCTGCAAATCGTAATCATATTCCTACGCCTGAGAATGTGACTCAGTGGACACATCTCGCAAGTATGTCTAGTGAGCTGTTACAGTTACAAGACTGTGAAGTTGGTTTATTGATAGGGTACAACTGCCCAAAAGCTCTCACACCAAGGGACGTTATACCTTCTGATGCAGGTGGACCCTTTGCTGTGCGAACAGATCTAGGATGGAGTGTGGTAGGAGTGATGGAACATGAGGCTATGGATAGGGATCCTATTGGAACCAGCCATCGCTTACTCACGTATAAGGTGCCTGGAGAGCTGTCTCCCAGTTATGATGTAACAAAGAAATCCTGGCTTGTGGACAGGGTAAAGATATCTTTGCAGACTTCAGTGAAGGAGAAAATTGTACCATCCCAAGTGGTAAGGTTGCTTGAAAGAGACTTTGTCGAACATGAGAAAAGTGATAAAGTGATGTCATACGAAGATGCGAAGTTTCTGGAGATTGCAAGAACCAAGGTTCATCAAGGTGCTGACAAGCATTACGTAATGCCCCTGCCCTTTCGGAACCCACAACCAAAGTTGCCTAACAACAAAGTTCAAGCTTCTCGTCGTTTGGAGCAGCTAACAAGACGCTTTAGAAGACATGATAAATTCCATGCAGATTATGTGGAATTTATGGACAGGATCATTCAGAACGGATACGCCGAACAAACCCCTTTGATAGACGATGATGCGAGAACTGTTTGGTATATTCCACACCATGGGGTGTATCACCCTCGAAAACCCAACAAAATAAGAGTTGTGTTCGACTGCAGTGCGCGCTTTCGTGGTGAATCCCTTAACGACCATCTCTTACAGGGTCCAGATATGACTAACACTCTGATTGGAGTCCTGCACAGATTCCGTCAAGAAAGGATAGCTGTGATGTGTGACATCGAACAGATGTTTTTCCAGTTTCGAGTGGATGAGAATCAAAGAGACTATCTACGTGTTCTTTGGTTTGACAAGGGTGACTATAACTCACAGCCAGTTGAATATCGGATGAATGTGCACTTATTTGGTGCTACGTCTTCACCGGGATGTTCGAACTATTGCTTACGACAGTGTGCTGATGACTATGAAGATAAAGTTGGAAATGAGGCTGCTGAATTTCTGAGAAATCACTTTTATGTAGATGACGGTTTGAAGTCCGTGAATACTGTCACGGAAGCTATCAAACTTGTCAATGAGAGCCAAGAACTTTGTGCGAAGGGTGGCATCAGGTTACACAAATTTATGTCTAACTCGAAAGAAGTCATGAACTCTCTCCGTCCAACTGATTGTGCCAATTCTAAAGAAACCGAATTGCTTAAAGGCAGTGACATTGTTGAGAAATCTTTGGGAATACTGTGGTGTGTAGAAAATGACACTCTGTCAATCAGAGTTACTCTACAGGATTCTCCTTTGACTCGTAGAGGAATATTGTCAACGATCAGTTCAGTGTATGACCTTCTAGGGTTTATAGCGCCAGTCATCATGGTTGGAAAAGCCATACTGCAAACGATGTGCCGAGATAATGCAGACTGGGATGACCAGAAATCCTGCTACCCAAGTGGGAGAAGTGGAGAACTTAAATTTTGGAATTAACAAGTCTCAACATAGACAGATGTTACAAACCGCAGAAGTTTGGAGAGGTGGAAAGAGTGGAGTTTCACCATTTTTAAGACGCAAGCAATCTGGGATATGGTCAGTGTTCTTACATCAGACTGATTGACAGTTGTGAGAAGATACACGTTGCATTACTGATGGGAAAATCCAGAGTTGCTCCGCTAAAACAAGTCACCATTCCGCGCTTGGAACTTACTGCCGCGCTGGTGTCAGTCAGAATTAGTACTTTGTTATCAAGGGAACTTGATTATGAAGAAGTGAAGCATGTATTTTGGACAGACAGTAAGGTAGTTATTGGCTACATAAACAATGACTCTAAACGATTCCATGTCTTTGTAGCTAATAGAGTGTCACAGATCCGAGAGAAGACTGACCCATCACAGTGGAGATACATCGAGACTGAGAAGAACCCAGCAGATGACGCTTCACGAGGCCTCACGCCTCACAACTTGATCCACAAGTCAGACTGGCTAAAGGGACCACTCTTTCTATGGAACAAGGAATTACCTGAGCATCAGACTGGTTTGGACAGTTTAAATTTAAACACAGAAGATCCAGAGGTAAAATGTGTTAAAGGGACTGCAATGAAAACAAAGACTTCTGAATCATTAGAACTAGACATGATCAATCGATTTGCTCGTTTCTCTGATTGGTTTAGGTTGAAACGTGTTGTTGCCATGTGTCTGAAACTAAGGCAAAAGTTAAGACAGGCAGTGAAACTGAAACGTAGTGCGATATGTGAAGCTGACAAACTTATCGGACCATGCACTATTGTAACTGTGAAGGACATGATAGAAGCTGAAAATGAAATTGTGAAACTGTCTCAACAGAAAGTCTATGGAGAAGAAATCAGTCTGTTACAATCTGTAAAGGACAATCCCAAGATATCCAGAGATTTGAAGAAGACAAGTTCACTGTCTCGCATTGATCCTTTTTTGGATGAATCTGGAGTATTGCGTGTTGGTGGTAGAATCAGGAATTCCTCTGTTACATGTAATGAGAAACATCCAGTGATATTGCCTAAAGGACAACATGTAAGCAAACTAATTATTCGGCATTGTCACGAGAAAACTTGTCACCAATGATGCGGAATAACTATAAATGAAATACGTTCAAGTGGGTTTTGGATTGTAGGTTGTAGCTCTGCAGTTTCGTCTTACATATACAAATGTGTGAAGTGTAGGAAACTTCGAAGTCAAGTGCAACAGCAAAGAATGGCGGATTTACCGTCTGAACGAGTGAATGCATCTCCACCATTCTCATATTGCGGAGTAGACTGTTTCGGACCCTTCTTGGTGAAAGAAGGTCGTAAGATTGAAAAACGCTATGGTGTTTTGTTTACTTGTTTAGCCTGCCGTGCTATTCATGTTGAAGTTGCGACATCGCTTGCATTTATTAATGCTCTGAGGCGTTTCCAAGCAATTAGGGGACCTATGAGAGAATTGCGATGTGATAGGGGCACAAACTTTGTTGGTGCAATGAATGAATTGAAGGACTGTTTAAAGACTGATGTATTAAGAGACTACCTCTTGAAATATAATTGTGACTTAGTGCAATATAACATGAATGTTCCTGGAAGCAGTCACATGGGTGGGGTTTGGGAAAGACAAATACGATCTATTCTAGTGCTTAATTCTCTGATGGAGCAAGCTAGTGCTCAGTTGAATGATGAATCTTTGAGAACATTGATGTTTGAAGCAACAACGATCGTGAACAGTCGTCCACTATCTACAGATACTCTTAATGATCCAACATCATTAGAGCCTCTGACAGCTAACCATCTGCTGACAATGAAGAGCCAGATTTTGCTGCCCCCTCAAGGACATTTTCAGAAAGCTGATCTGTATGCATGTAAACAGTGGCGTAGAGTCCAGTTCTACGCTAATGAGTTTTGGTCAAGATGGAAGAAAGAATTTCTTCAAAACCTGCAGACACGACAGAGATGGACACGACATTCTAGAGATGTGCGTGTTGGTGATGTAGTGATTGTCAAGAATGACAATGTACCTAGAAACCAGTGGCAGCTCGGAAGAGTTGTTGAGACGTATCCGAGTAGTGATGGACATGTTAGGAAGGTAAAACTGCAAATCGGAGAAAAAGGACTAGACTCTATGGGTAGACGACAATCTTCCACTAGTTATCTGGAACGGCCTGTCCAGAAACTGATACTTCTGCTGGAAAATGATGACTGACTTGAACTCTTATCTTGAAACTATCTTATTGAACTTTGAGTAATGATGATAAATTGAAATGTGAATTATTTGCTTCTAAGTGGAAGGATCTGAAAAGGTTTAAGTGCTTTTTAAATCAGGTGCATTATGTTGTCTTCTTGTAAGTCAAGATGAAAATTTGTTTTTTTGTGTGTTTTTTTTATCATTCCAAAACAAAATTTTA
The DNA here is from genome assembly GCA_921293015.1 of Phorcus lineatus. Lineage (NCBI taxonomy): Eukaryota > Metazoa > Mollusca > Gastropoda > Trochida > Trochidae > Phorcus > Phorcus lineatus. The sequence goes on from OV121093.1 coordinate 41,293,821, forward strand.
TGTGTTAACATTTTAGTTGTGAGAAAGAATTTCATTTGATCAAAGTGTCAGTTGCGAGAAAGATTTATTTTGTAAAATAATATATAATGTGACCTAACTTTCAATGATGTAATTTGCACTGATTTGAAAACCTTTTTTTTATTTAATGGACTATTAAGTAAAATTAGTTTGAGCTAATTTTGTGGGGGAGTATAACAGTGATCATGTATCAAATTGATGCATTAGAATTTCTTTATTAGCGGCATGCAAATTACGTCATCGTTTTTGAGAGTTACGTTCCTTTTGCTTCTAGAAAAATGGAGGACACGATGTAAAAAGCACATGGTTACCGTGAGGAATCATGGTGTTCATGGAGTTGAGATGTTATATGGTATTGTATACCTATTTGCGATGGATGTTGCGACAACTCCTGTATTATTTAATGATGTAAATCTCAGAAGATATCACGAAGAATAAATTTATGAACTTTCATGTATGTTTTCACTGCGTCACGTGCGATGAACAAAGTCAGAGTGAATAAATGGATTTTAAGTATGAAATTGCTAGTAGCATAATATTGAACCTAGCGGACTGCCGCTATAACTGGTTTTATCGTTGGTTGGACACGTTTGAAAAATGCTTGACCGAATGTGCTGACGTCAGTTCGGAAAATTCTAAAGAACAAAATGTATGTAAAATTTATGTTATTGAGGCGCACTACTTATGGAACGGCCCTGTCATGCGTTGTGTGGAAGTAATAATCACAAAACACAAAACAAAACCGAAACACATTTATTTAAACCAATATAGGTGTATCAGTGACTAACCTCCTAATTGGAGAAAAACATTAGCCATTGTTTTTGAAGCTCAGGATTTCCATGATTTATTGATTTCATATGTTCACAAATAAAGTAATAGGAAGTAATAAGAAAGCCTAAATGATACATTCAGCTTCAATGATCAAACACACTGTTTATGTACATACATAACTAAAGCAACAATCAGTTTCATTAACCAAAAGAAAGTGTTCTCGTACAAGTATACACCTCTATGATACAGAATTCCATTGATTAAACACAGTGTTCCTGTGAATACAAATTTAGTTACAAACTTTCATGATGCTACTTCAGAACAAAATGTTGAAATCTGGGTGATACAAAATGCTGTCCTTTTTTACCAAACTTTATTCCTGCTTCAGACTTCATTGATAAACCAATCAAGGACTAACTCAGAACAATGTAAATGTACATTCTGAGTGACACAGGCAAAGTCGCCCATACTACAACTAACAAGGAAGTTGTAAAATAGTCTTCATTACTGATACATCATTCACCGTCATTAAAAAGACTTGTTTATGTATACAAGGCGCATTTACAAACATTGATAATATTCAGATTAATTTGTTCATGTACAAATACACTAAAACGTAAATATAAACAAAATAAAAGTTACAAACAGTATAGAGTGGGTTCTACCGGCTTTTGAGCTGTTGTTTTCGCATTAAGTGAGGAAAGTTTAGCTCTCGTTTCACTTTTTTACAACTCATGAGACATAATAAATGTATTAATAGAATATCTTCAAATTGATAAACAGTTAAATCCTTCGACTGGTCGAAAATACCTGGTAATACCGTAAACAATCTTCCCACGATCGAGTAACAATATTGCTTCCTTTCAATGTATGTGCACTTTTCTTTGTCAAAGTGGGAAATATAAATCAACCACAATATTAACACTTGTATCCTGTTTAAAATGAATTTTTTAAATGCTATTTGTCATCAAAATTACTTTCCAGAACAAAAACCTCTTAAACGAAATCACAATCTGCATACTTGTTCAAACATATTAATTATTTACATATGTAATCAGTAAAATACTTAAATATAATTTATGTAAAAAATCCTATAACATTGCAGTAACAGGCTACCTTTGTGACTTAAAGTTACTTTATTGTTCTTGCAAAGTTACCCAGGCCAATAGCAACTTTTTTATGAAAAAATTTTGGCTCAACAATATCTGATCAATAGAATTACAGGTAACCTTCTTAGTCATCTTTGTCACCCAATAACTCGAATAATTGATGTCTGTGTTTTTTATCAATTAAAATTTTATTAGAGTAAAGTAATATAAATCATAGATATGGACATAAAAGATATAGGTCGGCAAAATTGGATTTACGTTTAATTGTGAAACCATGTTGGTTCAATATCTTTTAAGTAAATTTATTCCATACCTTAACGGGCAGATTTCTTAAATTCCGACTGACCTCTTAGAAACTTGAAAATGTCCAATGTGTAAAAACATTTACGACATTTACTACATGACAATTATAGAAACGAATATGTTATACAGAATTATTGTGAAGGCCCATCAGTATTTAACCTCATATATTTCACAATTAACAATGTAAGGATGTGTAACTTAAATAAATGTTCATATTAGGCTTGTTAATAGAGAAATATAAAAGTTGATAAGAGCGTTAAATCGGTGATAATCCAATGATGATCATGATTATTTACATTCAAAAAGTATTCTTCCGTATTACATGAAATTAGAGAACATGATTCACACCATGATTGAAGGAAACAACTCATTGAAGAGGAAGAAAGAATGAAATAATTTGAAACTTTTATAAATGAATACACTGCGACTTTCCATATGAATATCACTGACCATGTTATCGTAGATAAATCATTTATCTATGATTTCTGTTTGTGGAGTGAACCAAAGAGTAATGATAAGAAACGTTTTGAATTTAAAATTGTTATTAAGTAATTTCTGATTTTAGGATTCTCACTTTTTAAAACAGCATCAGCCCTGTTGGTTAAAGATTTACAATTCAACTTCATGCCTTACATGCTGATAAGGGTTACATGCTGAACAAATATGCCTGTCTGTCTTATTAAGACTTACTTCATGGGTAAATGACAAGACTTTATACGATTCATGATTCTTGAATCATATCGTAAACGTCTTTAAAAGTAAAAAACCTGAAAACAAAAAAAGTTGAAAACAGAAAGGGGCATTAGCAAATTTTTTGTAACTTCTATCATTTCAAATTGTCCCTGATCATTTTTTGACAAGTGTATAAACTTCAGTGGGTCAAAAATCTTTTTACAGAACCCGATCATCCGTAGTCGTAGAAGAAATTATCAAGCATGAATCAAAAACCATTCGTGGCCATTTTTGTGTGAACACCTTTACATAATTTGCGTTAGGGAAAAGAACTAGCTTAACTGAACATGGTACATTCGTTTAATAACTGCTTCTTTTAATCAAAAACATCTTGCAATTGATTACTTCATTTTCGTTTTTGTTACAGCACTTCTTGTACCTGATAACGCGCTAATGCCCCTTTAAAATTTCATGAATAATCAACAGAATTATTTATTCAAATTGCAAAATCGTTTTCTCAACTGAAGATTATACAATAATCATGATTTACTGATGCCTGGATGGCCTCATTCACATTAATAATAAATTGTAAATTTAGATGAATAAAGTGTTTTAAAAAAAAAAAGATCGTACGATAAGTCTTGATGTTATGATCTTTGATGGAAATTGAGTAATTGTTACCAATGATTCCACCTTTAAGGTTACCTATTCAATTTGATCCTGTATTCATTATTGTTAATGAACCGAACCTAGGACTATGTACCGCAGTACGAACCGAACCCGTGCATGCTTAGAGCAGGTCGAAACACTTTTTTGTTTATTTTAAAGATAACAGAAAAAAACGAGGAAACCAAAAGGTACGCGAGACAAATGTCAAAGATTGCTTTTAACAATGTTTAACATCACCTTTACCCGACAATATTCACAAAACGTGTCTAAACTCTGAATCAACAAATACTGGATCATGTACATTCCAGGCCTCTGCAATAAGTCATATTTCCCAACATTCAAGGTTTATACTTACACTATTCATTCTGCAACACAAGTATTCCTGTCACCTACAATAGGTAACGTAACATCTTTATATTTGGGATCAAACTATCTTCAATAGTACAATAGCGAGGCCTGATAGACGTTCATTCTGCAACACAAGTATTCCCGTCACCTACAATAGGTAACGTAACATCTTTATATTTGGGATCACACTATCTTCAATAGTACAATAGCGAGGCCTGATAGACGTTCATTCTGCAACACAAGTATTCCCGTCACCTACAATAGGTAACGTAACATCTTTATATTTGGGATCAAACTATCTTCAATAGTACAACAGCGAGGCCTGATAGACGTGTGGGTAAATTGTTCGTACTGTCAGTGTTGTCTGTGAGGGTTGGAATCCAGCAAGATGTGCGTTTTCTTCCCAGTATAAGAATATAAAATATGTTTAATAATTTATGTTACGGTCAAAATACTTCTTTTCCATAATCTTTATTTTCTAAATTTTTCTTCGTTAAATTTCAAGGTTTTTTATTCAACCATATTATTATTTAGCTCCTATTTCGCATAAGTGCCCTTGCCACTTTTGAATACTCTACAAAGGGAAGTAACTGTCATTTTTGGCCACATTTTTGGTAAATTTAGGATAAATTTTAGGGTTTGGTATTTTCAAAACTGATTATGTTTTCTGTTATTTTCAGTTAATCTACTGTTAAGAACATATGGACAGATTTGAATTGGAATTTGGAAATAAGATATTGAATAATTGAAATGGATGTGAAGGATGTTGCTGTTAAGCAAGATAGATTCAATTGTTCAAAACATTGAAATGATGAAATGGAACTTAGAAATCAGTGAATTTGAAGATTATTGTGAGTTGTAAAAGATGAAATGGATTTTGAAGTCTTGACTATTATTCAAATGGATTTCTTGGATATTGGAATGGATTTGATCGGATTTAAAATGTATTGGAATCTCTTGAAGAATACAAATGAATATAAAAAGAAGCCTTCAGGAATAAACTTGAACATTTATTTGAAGTTTGAAATTTGTTTTACTTGGAGTTGGAATGGACATGAATTGGATTAAAAATTGAATTATTCAAAGTGGTATAAAGATTTGAGAACTAAGATCTGGATTTGGAATCATGTTGTTCGCAACAATTTAATAGCATGTATTTCTTAAGTAAAGATATCATGCACAGTGAACTTAAGCATTGTTTATTTCAAAAAGACTTCTAGATTCTGCAGTCTTACTAACTTTTAAACCGAACAAACGAAACTCCCCATTCATTTCGAAGATGTTTACTTCTTTTCAGGCAGTTGAAAAGTCAAAATATATTCGCCTACTATGAGTCAGATAGGGGCCTTTAGGAGAAATTTCAGCTTCAAGAAAAAATCGATGTTGCTACGTTTTCAGATCTAGATGACTCAAATACCATATTTGACTTAAATGTGGTCAGAAGCCTCAATTATGTCAATTAAGTTTCTCCTTATCCTTTATTTCAAATTCAATCGCTTCGTATTATACAATGTTACCTGCAGCTGTTTGTTTTCTTTTCAGAATAAACTTTAAGTTAATCTATTTATTATGATCACGTTGCTTACGACTTTAAGTTTGGATTTTCCATGCGTTTTAGCGACATAGAGGAATCTAAAGAAATAGAAATAGATAGATCTGTCCCTAAAATATACTTGTTACAAAACATTTCTATTTATAATGCATACACATCATCTTTTCCAATTTTATATCAACTTAGAAAAAAATCTATTTAAGAAATAGAAGACGAGTTTGTGTGCATAATAAATAAATAAATGTTTAATAAAACAGCTGTTCCAATTTCGGTTAACTTTTAACTTTTTAACTTTTCATCTTATTTCATAAAAGATGGCAATATCTCATTTATTTAAATCTGCAGTTCATATTGAATATTTCTTTAAATGATTTTCAAGCCACATAGTTTTTAAAAACGGTACCACAGATTTAATGTGTGACCAAGTTGGAATCTAGAAACAGTCGAACTAGAAATGCACAAAGGAGGTTGGATCGAAAAGCGCGTGTAGACGAAACTTTAACTTAATATGATAGAATAGGCGAAACTATGCATATATAGACAGCACACTACTGAGTCCCAGAGAGAAAGATTATTTATGGAACGGCGCACTTTGGCCTACCATCAAGAGCGGAATTACCAAGACCTGCATAACACTACGAAATGCTGCCTGGAAATCACTGTTACTGTCTAAATTTTCGTTCGAATACAATGACGTCATTAACAAGAGCAGATATGACGTCACATTGCTTTTGAACACGGTAAAGTGAGCGGGAAACTTTGCCAGACGTTTATGAACACTGATTTGTCGGATCTCTTAGATTTGTAATTTTTAAGGTATTTTGATCAAATTACATTTGAGTTATAAAACACCATTCAAATTAGGAAAGGGAACGTCAGATAATCATCGTACGAGAACATAAATTGTCTAATTCTAGAAATATAAGCTCTTGCTTTCACTCACTCGACAGCTTTAGTAGCCTCTCGTCTAAACATTAAAGTTAACAAAGACAAACAACATCTTGAAATTAGGCTTTGATAATTTCTACTGTAATGATAACAATTTCACATTATTGATGGGAAGAAAAATCCAAATTATACATGAGTATATCAATTTGATATTTTTAAATAAGCAGATCTAGATATATAAATTGTCTTTTAAATTATGAAAATAGGGTCTTGCTTTCCTTGAAATTTTATGATTAATAGAATGACAACATTTTCTAAAAGATATGTCACACCTTTTAACAAATTGTTGTTTGTGGAAAGAGTTATTAGCGGTGTCGCCTTTACACATTTTGACTTACATGTAGGTAAACAATGCAATTACTATACATACGAACTATCATACGAACTTGTATTCTTATAAAAATATGGTAGATGACATCTTAAAATTCATCTCTGATAATTTAATGATCATCGTTGACAATTGCATGTCAAATTTTTAAAGAAAATTTTCACGGTGTTGTTTGAAAAAAGTAGGTTTTGATCTGAGTCGGCCACTTTCATATTACAAGATCTTTAATGACTCAAAATGTAAAACAATGTTTAAAAGTATGCAAATGTGGTCTTGTTTTTCATATTATGTTATAACAAATAAATTTATAACACTTTGAAACAGATATTGGAAATTTTTTTAACAAATCGTTAGTTTGTTACAGTGAGGAGAATGTCGCCTTTTATGGCCGCTTCACTCAACAAGTTCACGGATAGACATTCTCAGTCATTCAAATTGAAAATTTATTTGTTTAATTTGATTTAAAAGTATACAAATGTATAATTGTTCTTCATATCATATCATATGAAAGACAATGACATTATTTTCAAGCAAATATATCTTACTTTTTTACACATTTGTTCATTCAACATTCTAGCTATGAGGTTGGGTTTTTCCCAAGATTAATAATAGACAACTGTAATAAACAGGAAAAACAAAAATAAATATAACATGCTTATTTGTCTCACTAAAAAGATTATTCTTATTTACAAATTCACAAAATATACAAACAATATGAACTAACTCTTTTTAGTCTGACAAAGCTTGCTGAATGAGTTGTATTTTCCTGTCAGTGACGCAGATCTCGCGGCCACTGACCAGTCTCATTCTTGTAGCACATTGGGTGTTGTCTGGATGAACGTGAAACATGGGGGAAACCTGATCTTTCATCTGCAGATCTTCTTTAAACAAGAGTTGCCCCCTCTCCACGTCAATGAAGCCCACCCTCCCCCTCCCCACATCCAGCACCAGCCCGAAGGTGAGGGTCAACTCTACATCAGGTGTAGGGCGAGACAGAGAGACACACTCACCAACCTGATGTCCCCACCTGTCCTCCTGATCTCTCCTCATCACCTGGATACAGAGACGGTCGGGGTGACTGGGACAGTCGTCCGTCACAGACACACAAACGGAGTCGGGGAGAGAAGAAACAAACCACCCCTCGTCCATGTTGCTCCCCCCCTGTATCAACCCCATCTCAAGAAGGGGTTCATTCATCCTCGACACGTTCCAGTTTCTCTCCATCTGTGTCAGTGTGGAGCTGGTCTCCCAGTAGGAGGGGGGAGTAGTGAGCGGGGAGGGGGAGGGAGGGACGGGGACGGGACTGCTACAAGTCCCCCAGAACTTCGAGAACTGACCCGGGCTGTTTCTGTCTTCCCTTTGCTCCACGTGTGTCAGGACTCGACCGAAGTCTTCAACTTGTAGCCATTTGTGTACATTCTCTGAGATGAGAATCATCGCCCGGCCTGAATATACAAGTTTATTGTTATTAAACATATACCAATGACATCGTAAAATCTTTATTTTTGTATTTTAAACACTTTGATGAAAGAATAATTTGTGATTTTCAGGATAAAAGTTTGTTTAACCGCTCAAACTAAAAAATTTACATCTTATTTTGAGATAAATGTCGACTTAATCAACAAAATATATCTTTTAAAGTTATGCAATGGCATATTAAAATGTTTATTTTTGTATTTGAAATATTTTGATGACAAAATATTTCATAATAACTTAAGAAATTTTTAATTTTGTTTAACTGCTAAAACTAAGGAAATAGCTGAACAATTTTCTAGAGCGGATTATCAAAACATAGACAAAGACAAATTAAAATGTTTATTTCTGTGTTATGATCAATTTAATAACAAAATCGTGGATATTTGTGACAAAAAATATAAACTTTGTTTCACTCGGCACTACTCAATAAATCTACAGTTTATCTTACCGACAGCCGGTTTTCAAACTTGATCAGTTTTAATTGAGCGCAGGACAAATTGTTGCTATCAAAACTTCTACAAATGACATCTTAAACTGTTTATTTTACTATTTCAAATACTTTGACGAAAAAAAGTAAAACTTTGTTTGGTGCTCAAACTGACAGGTAATTTAGCTGCTTTCTCAGACCTGAGAGCCGCGGTTTGTAAATAACAGCAGTTATTGTTTATTCTACGATGCCTAGAGGTTAGAACAATCGAAAAAAAGTACTTTATGAGACAATAAAGGTAAAGGTTTTTTTCAATTGAATGACGTTTTATCCGCCCTTCCCCGCTGCCCCCTCGTGATCAACCGTCCATGGTAACCTTTCATCTCGATTCTTCGAACAAAATGGCTTATCCCTTTATCAATGTCTAACGACATAATCGTATTAATGTTTTTATTTCTATTTACCGTAAAGATAAATGTACAGAAAATGGTTGTCTAACATCGAGTGACCGCGTTGTTTCACGTCAGGTCACGGCGCTCTTTTGAAATAACTTTACTGCTCAAACTGACAAATGTGCTCCTTTTCAAAAGCTTATTTACCTGTAATAAACACATCCTGTTATCCAAACATATACTTATGACATCTTGAATTGTTAATTTCACTATTATGAATAATCATCATGCATTGGGACAAACATAAAAAAATTGTTTTATTCTCTTATTTACACTAGGCTTTTTATTGTCGGTATATATATATATATATATATATATATATATATATATATGACTGTCCTTTATATCCTACATATTATAATATATATTTAGTATATATACATAACCAAATATCACTTATAAGCATTTGTCAATCTTCATGTTAGAGTGTCTTTCTCAATCTACCACTACAGTGATTTGATCGCCGCATATTGTACACACCTTTGCAAGTACTAACACATAAACACGTAACGTACCTAATATTTTCACATATATTGATTTACATGCATTTCTAATTTCGTATTTCTAATACAAATACTGCATATCTACACACCATGTTGAGTAGATACAATGTGTCGGTATCTCAACCATCTGAATAATAATTAAGAATTTTTGGAAATGATATCCCGATTTAAGAGATAGCACGTAACATCAACGAATGTAAAGATTATTAATATTGACCAAGTGATCTATTCCGTTGTCAACTCTAATTATAATTTAACATGTGTATGTATCCATTCAATGGCAGACAGGGTCGTGGATCTGTGAAGCATATTGTCGAATTTAAAAGAAACATGTACATGGTAAAACTATTATTGTTAAAGGACAGCTACCGACCGTGCCTGATATACGATGCGCTCAGCTAGTTCAGTAAAGTAATATTCGAACAAACTGTCATATTAATAATAATATTCAAAGTAGAACAACACTGACGTTCAGAATATTAATTACATGCAATTATCAAATTGATAATTCATGACAAGCCATCCCAAAGTGATGCATTCAAGAAGTAAAGTTAAAATCAAAGTGTAACTTTCAATAGCTTCAAATTCTTATCAAATGATTTATGAATACATGTACATAAATGTTTATAATAACGCTTCCTCTCGTTTCGTCTTAGATATATGAATTCAATGCGTTTTACAAATAAAATTTATCTAACAATGTTTCAAAATTGGTAACTTCACAAAGACTACAACCGTTACATCTGATTTAATAAACCACCTTTTTAAAGTGTTTATTTTTCCCTTCCAAGAACATCATATGCAGAATGTTTTCATTTACCAAACGTAGTATATTTTTGCACAAAGAGCAACGATTTTCATTTCTTATTGCTTTCCTGGGGATTGAATCTTATTTACGAAACTGTTATCTACACTAATGGATGCTACACTGATTTCAAAATAAGTTCATTGTTATACAACGGACGCACATGTGCAGCTCTCGCTGAATAAGAGATGCTTTCTAGTTACGCACATAGGCGTCTCTCGCTGTGAGAAACTGCTGATTAACGGACGCTTAAATGCGGAGGATCTCATTATTTTGACGCATATACGCGGCTCTCGGCGTTAATGAGTTAAAGATCAGTTTATGCAACAATGGAGAGATGATATTACTCTGTATATATTATTGTGCTCTATTTTTCTATTTTTAATTGCAAACTATTCAGTTAATATATGATTTAAGGAAATAGATCGTGGTAATTTCAGTTAAAGTCCGCATTTTTTAACAAAACTAGGAGCCGGCATGGCCAGCCGCATTCCAAATCTAGCCAGCAGGTCAGCTTGACCAGCACATACCCTTGAAATTAGCCAGTTTCCATATTTTAATACCAAACGTGGAACCAGCTTAAGACTTGGAGAAGTTCAGATAGTTTGTTGCATGTACCCGAGCCATTTATGGACGGTAGGTCGCCATCGCTTCTATAAGATCCAGTTAATATAGTAGGCTAACATCTGATTTCATTGATATTTTCTATTCATGAAAAGGGCGACATGGCTAGCAAGTCTTCATCAATATGTTTTGAGATATGGACGTTATATTGTTATCTGGTACGTGTATTTCGGGACATCTTTGATATACGTCATAAACATGTATTACAACGATTCGTTATACAAATTTCTATGGCAAGTACTCGTATTACAAATATCAAGTAATCCCGTGTTTGTATATCTCCATAACTTCCTGCCGATGCTCGCAGGTTTCAACGCAATGCATAGCCACAATGCTGTTGAGGGCTTTCTCCCTGCAATGATACAGCCGCGATATAAGTGAAATAATCTTGAAAGCGGCATGCATTAAAACCAACTCACCTCACCTCACCTCAAACATACGACCAAACATATTTAATTGTATAAGCTTTTGGTTCGAGGTTATCGCTGATGACATGTTATAATGTTATTATGGATATTGATGAAAATGCCCGTGTGACTGATGGCAGGGCAACTGTTGTTGAGGTAAGATTTTACTGTGTTCCCCTGTACACTCTTGAGAAGAGAGATTAAGTGATAAGATGATTTCAAATTGATGGACGCCTCATGCTTTCCTACACTATTTCAGACCTAATGAGCAAACATAAGCAAATAATATATTGAAAAGAAATATTGGATCATTGTATAGACTGTGAAGATAAGACTGACCCCTCCAGTCAAAAATACAAGCAGCTGTCATCATAAATCATCAGCAGCTTACAACAAAAACAATCCATTGACAGATATGACAAATACAATGACTACTTTGGCGGTTGATGATGATCAAAAGTATCCTAGTAAATAACTATATTTACCAAGCACAATGATCCAGTTGTCCCTATGTTTAAACCTACACAGCACCAGGTCAGCAGCAGATCTGGCTATCATCCCGTCTGTCCAGGGTAGACTGTCATCTGGACAATACAGAAAGGTACATTACATTAATATTGTTATGTAATTTTAAAGGGAGCAGTGCGGCATTATTTGACATTTTTCACTACTGACTGTTTGAAATCCTTAAGAATATATCTTACCAAATGGTTTCAAGTCATAAGAACCAAAATTACAAAATTTAAAGTTATTTTTAAAAAAGTTTTGTTCTCGTCGTTTAGTGGTCCGCATACTAATAATTCAAGAATGTGACTTCACGCGACTTCTGCTGCTCGCGTGTACCACAACACCCTTATTTCTTATAACAAGATGCCTTCATGTCGTGGTTATTTTATCTGGCGAGGTGATCTGGTAAGTAGATGATTTGTTTCGTGATTAGTTGATTTTTGAAAAAAAATATTGTTAGAATAATAAATATTTGTAGGTATCTATTAATGCTTGGAATATTCATGTCGGTAGCATATAGAAATAATTATTATCTCGCCATATATTCACTTATTCAGTGCTTAGCATTTCGTTCAGAACCAAAGCCATATCTAAGTCATCATTAATTGTGGGACATTTGCCAAAAGAGTTGAGCAAGACATTTTCGTGTTTTCTCAAACATGGCGGACACATCTAATGTGAATTGACTGAAACATATATGGACATTCAATTGTGGCTGGGGTTCTTGAAATATCCTGTATTCTTCACTTTAGTGGAAGTAAAAGACTTATTGCAAGACTTAAAAACCTTCTTTTTTAAAAAAGTTTTTTCTACTCGAGTTATAAGATTCTTGATAAAATAAGCTGTTTTTGTTTTGTAAACAATGAAACAGCTAGATTGTACATTGTAGACTTTGTACTAAATTGTAGTACTGTAGTGTAGGCCAGATATTCCATTGTTGATAATCACTAGTAATCATACATTTCGATTTGGAAAATTATCTTCCCATTACTTAATTGACTAATCTGATTAGGTACATAATTAAATAACAATGATGATATCATTAAAACTTAAAAGTTTCAAGGTATGAATAATCGTGTAAAATGTCTTCTCTTATCACTTTATCAATTAAATCACATGCGTAATCATTATTTGAATTGTATCATACTAAATGATTTTTTACATTTGTATTTTGTATAAAGGGTTTTCCAGAGGTAAGAGATGAAATTTCAGGAACGAGAAAGCAAGGGAGGCTGGCTCTCATAGCACAGCATTTCTCAAGGCAAAGGAGGGCAAGTGGAAGAAATCCGACCACGTTTTCAACATTGTGTAACATATGATAGGTAATTCACATCTGATCAATAATAAACAAGATAAATATGTTTGAAGAATTTACTTTGTTAGGGTGTTGAAGTTTCGAGGTTAATTGACAATTCCTGTTCCCCTGTTTATAAATAGAGATTATTACCAGAGTATGTTTTGATATCGTAAATATCACTATATAAACAATAAAAATTGTATTAGGCGAGGTTTACCGAGTTTTTATTGTTTATATAGTGATATTTACGATATCAAAACGTACGAAGGTAATAATCTCTTTATCATATAATGTCATTTTGAAATAAACCTCCTTTTTCGGTTAATTTTGTGTCCCCTTTACAAACGAAAAGGGCGTATGAATATACCCGCGTCATCATTAGGCAAACTCACATTCCATTTCGCATCATAGGAAAATGACGTCACACAAGAGAAAAATAGTGCAATTTGTCAAAACCTTTACAACAAAAGTGTACTCATTTTGTTCGAATAAATCATCACACAAAATACGTCATAAATGTTTTAGATATATATATACTCGTTCAAAACATTTGAAATTGAAACCGAGACGACCCGTCGCCTGCCATGGCACTTATGTTGGAATCTTTGTCAGGCGGGGTGTTCAAACCTTCCTTCATACTCTACACTACTTTGTGCACTTAGTAGTGTTTGCTTCCATTATACATATCAATAACAGCTGTGATGGTACCTTTGGTATCGATGTGAACACTATCGCCGATTGACGAGGCGGCCATGTTTGTGTACGTTGACGCTACGTCACACCAAACTCGACAAATCGTTTGTATTGCCAAGGAAACGTTTTCGGAATCGCTCTTCTCGGTACGGAGCTAGCGAAACTAGTGCGACCTAGTTACCCTCATTTGCATTCTTATCAGGGATCTGATAACATGATTACAAGATGGGTTTATTGCACCGATAACACTGCCCACTATATGATAAAAGATATGAGACAATCATGAGAAACAGGAATTTTTCAAAGCAATTCAAAAATATTGAAATTTGTGTGGAAATTTAAAAAAAACCTTTGTAGTTGCACAGAGGATTAGTAATAAGTGGGGGAAAGTGGGTGTAATATGAAACAAATTTTACCTCAACATTCCTTTTAAAAACATGTAGTCAGTCATATCAATGATTGGATACAGTTCAAAGTAAGAAGGTAATGTTAACATGATGTCAAACTTGATGTTTTCTGGTTTTTGTGTGTGAAAATTTCAGAACAATGTTGTACCCATGAGATTTAAACCACAGAAAGGCACTTTAACACCCCATTTGCTAGGTTTTAAGGTAATTTAGGTTTCAAGTAATGATCAGTTAATGCTTCTGGACAGATGCACGGACAGGCTGCAATATATCCCAGACTACTACGCAGCATGGGTATAATACCTATGATACTTAAAAGAGATAACAAAGGGGACTGTATTGATGTATCTTTATTTTTGATTTTCATGAAATAATATAATCACATAGTTGTATAAACATAACAAATTCATCTGATAAAGTAGGGAGATGAATCTGTTTTAAATCCCTACACAAAAAAACAAAACTAATGTTGATCCTCACCTCAAAATAACTTCATCATGTGAAAAAATAAACCTTACTACTGAGAACTTGTGACATAAAGAAACATGTTCTATAAAATCATTTTAATATATTCAAAATAAATATGAGATTTGCCCAAATATTTTGCTGACCGTGAATTTTAAGTATGTATGAAGAGGTGAAAAGAGGTTCTAAATTGCCCAATTAAGGTTTAATTTATCAAACAATCATTCAATTGATATCTTTGGTCAAAAAAGCACACACAAAATGTTTTGTAAGAATCAACAGATGAACTTTCCAAATTACCTCCCTTGGGTGTAAAGCCAGACTATTAAACTATGTAATGCACTCTGCGGAAACCCAAAATAAAATATAGAGCGATTTGCTTAATCTTTTTATTACATTTCGCATTAAATTGACATATAAAAAAATATTTTAAAATAGTCTGTTGAACTACAGAGCACATGGCTATATTTTTTAAAGATTTTAATTGAAACAATCATACTGTACTGCTTTCAAGCAGGTTGGTTGTCAAAAGTCAAACACTGACCACAAACTGACAACCCTGGATTTGATTCAACTCTGATGGCTTCCTGAAAATTTTTTTTGAATAATTATATTGACCGCTTAACATGAATAAGTATTAGAAAGGTGATAAATGGTCGAATAAAATCTAATAATAATTTTAAAAAATCAAATTATAAGATTTTATAGCAAGTGTATATTACCTCATTGGACATAAAACTTCTATAGGGCTTTTGACATGCCTGGCTTTTTTTACTTTGTTCACCAATAACTCTAATAATCTGATAGTTTGTGTACAATAACACTGACTAGTGAGGATTATGATTTATGGATTTGGTCACAGTGGCCACACCCTGATTCTGAAAATCTATTTTTTTTTAAATTTTCAACAGAATTAAATATCTTAAAAGCTTATCTCTGGTATACAGTCTCTTTTACTAGTGAGGATTATAATTAATACATTAAGTGACCTTGTGGTCCCTAATAAAGATCACCAAGGCCATGACCATTAACATATTTTCATTATTTTCTTAAAAGCATGGGATCTAGTTTTGTGTTTATAGTGAACTTAGCTAAAGGATGTTGATAATGATAAACATATTTGGTCATCCTATGACCCCTGCCTGTGAAGGAAAAGAAAACTTAAATAAGTATATATAACCACACAGCAAAGTGGAATTATGATACTACTGACCCAGTCTAACTATGATAACAAATTTTACAGCCTGATATGTGATAAGCTAGTAGGATATATGCACTAATATCAAGGACTATGTTATAGGGGATTCTCAATATTTATGAGTATTTATATAACCACACAGCAAAGTGGGACTACGATACTACTGACCCAGTCTAACTATGATAACACATTTTACAGCCTGATATGTGATAAGCTAGTAGGATATATGCACTAATATCAAGGACTATGTTATAGGGGATTCTCAATATTTATGAGTATTTATATAACCACACAGCAAAGTGGGATTATGATACTACTGACCCAGTCCAACTATGATAACACATTTTACAGCCTGATAAGTGATAAGCTAGTTGGATATATGCACTTATATCAAGGACTATGTTATAGGGGATTCTCAATATTTATGAGTATTTATATAACCACACAGCAAAGTGGGATTATGATACTACTGACCCAGTCCAACTATGATAACACATTTTACAGCCTGATAAGTGATAAGCTAGTAGGATATATGCACTTATATTAAGGACTATGTTATAGGGGATTCTCAATATCTATGAGTATTTATATAACCACACACCAAAGTGGGATTATGATACTACTGACCCAGTCCAACTAGTCTATGATAACAAATTTTACAGCCTGATAAGTGATAAGCTAGTAGGATATATGCACTTATATTAGGGACTATGTTATAGGGGATTCTCAATATTTATGCATGCACATGACCTATGACCTCCTCAAATCCAAACCGAGGCTAAGGACGCTTCCTACTTCCTGGATAGCGTAATGGTTGCATTTTGATAGTACGATTCGCTGTGTAATTTGAATTTCCTTCGGCTATACATGAGTGTATAAGCATGAATTAAAAGAAAATCAGTCAATTTCAGACATGAAAACATGTCGAGTGACAATAAAACGGCAAAATGAAGGGAAATTCATCCAGGGATAGTTTCAAAAATTTGTTTTTGATAGTTGTATTCGTCGTAAATTCGAAGATATATTACGTGATTTTTGCATTCGCATTTGGACCGTATAGGCACGAGTGAATTTACAATAATCACAGTGGCAATTTCTCTTAATTGTTATGCATAAATAAATCTTCATAAAATTATTTTTAACCGAAATTTCAGGACTTTTAACTCAAGGATCACAAAACTGTTATACCAAAACAATGAAGAATCAAGTTGGGGCCTAGTGGGACCGGCATGTTTACAAAACATGGTACTACGTACAGTACTTCAGTATCAATATAGGCCTAATGAAGAAACGAAGACGTATATTTACCGAAATTCTCAAAGACACCAATTGATTGGAAGAAAAGTGATATATTTATATACATTGTACATAGGTGTATTTTAAAGAATATATTTATAATTCACAAAACGAATTTAATATAGACTATGATTAATTTTAATTATAATCAAATTGAATAGGAAAATATACTATATATGAGTATAATTTTTTTTAAATTTCTAATTCTCATTATAATATTAATTAGTGTATATAAGGTGGTGACTGCGTATTCATATGACACCAATAATGTAAAGGGGGGGGGGGGGTTAATTTAACTACTTTTAGGTAGACATCCCACATTTATTACTGGCAATTCATGTAGACATGCATAAGGTGGATGCTACAAATTACTTGAAATTGGCTGAGAGATTGTATATTGTGCCTTGAGATAAACACATGTATATAAAGTGTCTAATATCAAAATTACTGAAGTCATGAATTCAATAAATCCTAATTCATTAAGATTGACTGTCAGTTTTGAAAACTTACTTTCAGCTTTTTAACTAAAATTATACATGGAGTGAAATATGTATCAAGACTTCCAAATTGTCCTGTCTTTGATAAATTTCTGTCATTTTAAAATAGAGTTTAGATAATTATAATGTAAATATTATTCCTAAAATCAATTGCCTAATTTCTTTAATCTATTCATTTCCTATACCTTATAAAAAAGTCCCTCATTTTCCTACTAATGTTAATACACTTATAGCTAATCAGCATTTTATAAAATCAAAAATAGGCCTACAAGTAATAGAAATTTCTTATTCAATTTGAACAATTGATTGTTTGTACATACAGTCAATGAATACCCTCATATGACCCTGTAATAAGTATTTGAATCTCTTAAATTCAGAATAATATCACAGTGATTATTTTATTGAATGATTAACATTAATGTTTTAACTAATTATGTGATTTTATTTGCTATATATATCTAATGTATTTATCATGAAAAGCAAAGCTAATATTTTTTATTAAAAATATTTGGCTACTGCTTTTATGTAGCTTGTTTTATAAATAATCATATTAGGCCCAAAAAGTAGAGGACTTTGGGAGTTTTTAAGCTAGACAATTTTATTTATTTTTCAGCTTAGTTAAAAGTTATTTGCGACCTCATCAGAAACTAACAAAATTTTGTATTTTAATTATATTCAAAGAAATAGTAATATTTCACATTTGGTTTTGTTTTTATCTCTATTTTAGCCCCCTGAATTGAAATTCTGGTTTGTTTACATTGAGGCCTGTACTGAATGACCCAATAGTAACGTAAGTGGGCACGTTGAAACGGCTGAAGGTTTTACCTAGAGATCGCTAAATCTCTATCATTTTCCAGCTGTTAACGAGTGTGTGGGTAATGAAAATACTTCTTAATTTTTTTTCGGAAATGTGATAAATATTGTGAGTATTTCATATTTTGCTAAACATTGAAATATTTCAACGGACAGTGCAAAATGACAGTAAACCAAGCATGGGAATACCTAGCCACTTAACGGCCCCGAAACTCAAGTTTGAGTTTGGGGGGCGTTAAGTGGCTCGGGAATACCCTGCAAGTAAAATTATATTCTAATCTCTGCTACACCAAGAAATGTAGATTATGGTCTTTCTGCATTTGAATTTAGCGAAATGATTTACAAACAAAGCATAATTTCGAAAGGATACTGACTTGACAATGCTGTAGGAATGTAACTTCCGGGTTTCGAAGCGGCCTTAGCCTCGTTTTCTAGTACGTACACTTGGTTTCTGATACCTCAAAAATATTCATGAGGTAATATTAAGAATCCCCTATTGATGAAGATTCTAGATGAAATTTGGAATTTTAAATATCCTGATTATTCAGTAGTCAAGCTTTTTTATGGTATCTAATATTACAAAAAGTTTATTAGAAAAATACCTAGAAAACACAACGACACAATCACACACATTCTATATCCTCTCATTGGCCAAGAGATATGAAATTTGAGAGGAAGTTTGTAATGATAAGGTAAAGCTTTCATTTGTCTTGAGTCACATTTTGATCTCGTGGCAAATTTTCTTCTTTCACCATTCATGTTCTGCAACAAATTCACAATTAACTTTTATTTTTTCTTTGTCACATATATGACCTTTCAAAGCCATTACAAGATTTCTAAAAGAAATGTTTAAGATTATTTTTTTGTAAAACACAAACACACTAAAGCTTGTTTACTGTGGCTGCGAAATAATTTGATTAAAGAATTATGAGTAATTATCACACAGAGGAGATGAAATGTTCAAACTGAAACAAAAAATTCTAATCCTCTTACATTTGCAAATTCACTGACCAAATGAAAAAGCAATTAATATTGTTCTCTCGTCATGCAGTTAAACAAATTGATAATTGTGTTTTTGTCATCAGAAAACAGAAAAACTCACACATGTCACAAACAGGGATTAAATTGTAATCATGACTTTGTTATCAGAATAACTTAAAATATTATTCTCAAGTATTTTTAAGGCTGGGCTTTGGTAGAACTGTTGAAATTATCATATCAAAGATGGTTAAATCCTTGTAAAGTTTGAAAATTGACAGATCTTTTAAAAATCACGATGTAAACAGTTCTTTATTTCCCCATAAAGTGTACAGTGTCCTAAAGTGTCCTCATTTCTTTTGATAGTTGAAATTGAAAGATAGTCCAATCAATGACAGAAAAACTAATGTTGATAATAATAACTGTATGAAAATACTTGTGACTTCAACAAAAATTTTCCTGACTTATATTTGAAAAATTCTTGACATTGAAAATGTATTCATAATGCTAATTACTGTCTTCCACTTCAAATAATATGACACAACAAATGAAAATTGTTTACAAACTGTATAGAACTTACATAACCTAAGATTATTATTTTAATTCAGAAATTAAAACTAAAAAATGATGTAAGCAATGAATAATACCTTTTGAATATCTATATAATTTCATAATAAGAATTCTAACTCTTGCAGCTGAAAATTCCTTGAGACCAACGTCGCAAAGTCAAATTAGTGATTTATAAAGGCCCAAGATCAGTCGAAAATAGGAAACATCACAAGTGAGGGAGGCTTATCTATTTTGTTAAGTTTGAACAAATCATATCCTGAGCGTATCCAATCCAACTTGAATTGAAACAATGAAAGGTTAAAATATTATTTTTGCTAATCATGCATTGGGTTTGAAAGAACCATGAGAACTTCTCACTCACCCCTCGGATACTGTCAACAAGGAAGCGGCCGTGTTGTCCGCTGTTTTGTTTGTAGGGACCGTGTGCTCCATCCCAAGTGAACTAGATTTCTAGTGTGTTGCAGATGAATATATTTCTGTCATCATGGACGATCTGTGTTTCTCAATCTTTCCGATGTTGTTATATATAATATTTTGTGAGGATTATAATTATTAGATTAAGTGACCTTGTGGTCCCTAATAAAGATCACCAAGGCCATGACCATTAACATATTTTCATTATTTTCTTAAAAGCATGGGATCTAGTTTTGTGTTTATAGTGAACTTAGCTAAAGGATGTTGATAATGATAAATAGATTTGGTCATCCTGTGACCCCTGCCTGTGAAGGAAAAGAAAACTTAAATTTGTATATATAACCACACAGCAAAGTGGAATTATGATACTACTGACCCAGTCTAACTATGATAACAAATTTTACAGCCTGATATGTGATAAGCTAGTAGGATATATGCACTAATATCAAGGACTATGTTATAGGGGATTTTCAATATCTAAGAGTATTTATATAACCACACAGCAAAGTGGGATTATGATACTACTGACCCAGTCCAACTATGATAACACATTTTACAGCCTGATAAGTGATAAGCTAGTAGGATATATGCACTTATATCAAGGACTATGTTATAGGGGATTCTCAATATTTATGAGTATTTATATAACCACACAGCAAAGTGGGATTATGATACTACTGACCCTGTCCAACTATGATAACACATTTTACAGCCTGATAAGTGATAAGCTAGTAGGATATATGCACTTATATCAAGGACTATGTTATAGGGGATTCTCAATATTTATGAGTATTTATATAACCACACAGCAAAGTGGGATTATGATACTACTGACCCAGTCTAACTATGATAACACATTTTACAGCCTGATAAGTGATAAGCTAGTAGGATATATGCACTTATATCAAGGACTATGTTATAGGGGATTCTCAATATTTATGAGTATTTATATAACCACACAGCAAAGTGGGATTATGATACTACTGACCCAGTCCAACTATGACAACACATTTTACAGCCTGATAAGTGATAAGCTAGTAGGATATATGCACTTATATTAAGGACTATGTTATAGGGGATTCTCAATATCTATGAGTATTTATATAACCACACACCAAAGTGGGATTATGATACTACTGACCCAGTCCAACTAGTCTATGATAACAAATTTTACAGCCTGATAAGTGATAAGCTAGTAGGATATATGCACTTATATTAGGGACTATGTTATAGGGGATTCTCAATATTTATGCATGCACATGACCTATGACCTCCTCAAATCCAAACCGAGGCTAAGGACGCTTCCTACTTCCTGGATAGCGTAATGGTTGCATTTTGATAGTACGATTCGCTGTGTAATTTGAATTTCCTTCGGCTATACATGAGTGTATAAGCATGAATTAAAAGAAAATCAGTCAATTTCAGACATGAAAACATGTCGAGTGACAATAAAACGGCAAAATGAAGGGAAATTCATCCAGGGATAGTTTCAAAAATTTGTTTTTGATAGTTGTATTCGTCGTAAATTCGAAGATATATTACGTGATTTTTGCATTCGCATTTGGACCGTATAGGCACGAGTGAATTTACAATAATCACAGTGGCAATTTCTCTTAATTGTTATGCATAAATAAATCTTCATAAAATTATTTTTAACCGAAATTTCAGGACTTTTAACTCAAGGATCACAAAACTGTTATACCAAAACAATGAAGAATCAAGTTGGGGCCTAGTGGGACCGGCATGTTTACAAAACATGGTACTACGTACAGTACTTCAGTATCAATATAGGCCTAATGAAGAAACGAAGACGTATATTTACCGAAATTCTCAAAGACACCAATTGATTGGAAGAAAAGTGATATATTTATATACATTGTACATAGGTGTATTTTAAAGAATATATTTATAATTCACAAAACGAATTTAATATAGACTATGATTAATTTTAATTATAATCAAATTGAATAGGAAAATATACTATATATGAGTATAATTTTTTTTAAATTTCTAATTCTCATTATAATATTAATTAGTGTATATAAGGTGGTGACTGCGTATTCATATGACACCAATAATGTAAAGGGGGGGGGGGGTTAATTTAACTACTTTTAGGTAGACATCCCACATTTATTACTGGCAATTCATGTAGACATGCATAAGGTGGATGCTACAAATTACTTGAAATTGGCTGAGAGATTGTATATTGTGCCTTGAGATAAACACATGTATATAAAGTGTCTAATATCAAAATTACTGAAGTCATGAATTCAATAAATCCTAATTCATTAAGATTGACTGTCAGTTTTGAAAACTTACTTTCAGCTTTTTAACTAAAATTATACATGGAGTGAAATATGTATCAAGACTTCCAAATTGTCCTGTCTTTGATAAATTTCTGTCATTTTAAAATAGAGTTTAGATAATTATAATGTAAATATTATTCCTAAAATCAATTGCCTAATTTCTTTAATCTATTCATTTCCTATACCTTATAAAAAAGTCCCTCATTTTCCTACTAATGTTAATACACTTATAGCTAATCAGCATTTTATAAAATCAAAAATAGGCCTACAAGTAATAGAAATTTCTTATTCAATTTGAACAATTGATTGTTTGTACATACAGTCAATGAATACCCTCATATGACCCTGTAATAAGTATTTGAATCTCTTAAATTCAGAATAATATCACAGTGATTATTTTATTGAATGATTAACATTAATGTTTTAACTAATTATGTGATTTTATTTGCTATATATATCTAATGTATTTATCATGAAAAGCAAAGCTAATATTTTTTATTAAAAATATTTGGCTACTGCTTTTATGTAGCTTGTTTTATAAATAATCATATTAGGCCCAAAAAGTAGAGGACTTTGGGAGTTATTAAGCTAGACAATTTTATTTATTTTTCAGCTTAGTTAAAAGTTATTTGCGACCTCATCAGAAACTAACAAAATTTTGTATTTTAATTATATTCAAAGAAATAGTAATATTTCACATTTGGTTTTGTTTTTATCTCTATTTTAGCCCCCTGAATTGAAATTCTGGTTTGTTTACATTGAGGCCTGTACTGAATGACCCAATAGTAACGTAAGTGGGCACGTTGAAACGGCTGAAGGTTTTACCTAGAGATCGCTAAATCTCTATCATTTTCCAGCTGTTAACGAGTGTGTGGGTAATGAAAATACTTCTCAATTTTTTTTCGGAAATGTGATAAATATTGTGAGTATTTCATATTTTGCTAAACATTGAAATATTTCAACGGACAGTGCAAAATGACAGTAAACCAAGCATGGGAATACCTAGCCACTTAACGGCCCCGAAACTCAAGTTTGAGTTTGGGGGGCGTTAAGTGGCTCGGGAATACCCTGCAAGTAAAATTATATTCTAATCTCTGCTACACCAAGAAATGTAGATTATGGTCTTTCTGCATTTGAATTTAGCGAAATGATTTACAAACAAAGCATAATTTCGAAAGGATACTGACTTGACAATGCTGTAGGAATGTAACTTCCGGGTTTCGAAGCGGCCTTAGCCTCGTTTTCGAGTACGTACACTTGGTTTCTGATACCTCAAAAATATTCATGAGGTAATATTAACCCTTAAGTTGCTGAATATTATTTTGACCAGTTTTGCCCCCGTGGCTGAATTATTCAGCACTCGCCTCGCTACGCTAATAACGCAATTAGCCCCTGTGGCTGAATTATTTCGCACCGCGAGTCGCGGCTGTTTTTTCGATAAATGGTGGAACTGACTGTTCGATACAAAAGTAGCCCGCCAATCCCGTACACAAATGAACGATCTTTATCCGAAACTTTGAATGAAATTTTTATTTTACCTAGAACGGTTTCTATTGCAATATGAAGATTGTCTTTATTTAGAGTTACGCAAAATCCTTAAATATAATCGCACAATTAATTTTTTTATATGGAATTGAAGATACATTATTCCTCTTTACGATGATATATATTTTTTTACAATGCAACCTCTAGTTAGATTTCTACAATTATCTAAAGATTGTCTTTATTTCCGGCTGAATAAAATCCATAATAATTAGCGCGCATACATGTATTATATATGGAATTGTAGACAATTTATTCTTCTTTATGATGGTAAAAGATTGTTAGAATATGTCACCCTGTTCAAAAGATATACGCCGCGAAAGATGGTTGGGATGCTCCGACATAACGGGATTTTTAACCAGAACTAATTCTCCCTTGGGCAGTCTGGCTTCGCACAGGGTGAAAATACCCTGAATCCGTTAGCCGGATCCCCTGCCGGATCCTCCGGATCCTCTCAACAATGGTATACTGGGATCCGTCGCCGGATCCCTCACCGGATCCGGGATCCGGGCGGACACCGCCGGATCCCTTGCCGGATCCCCAGTAGATCAGAATACAGGGATCCGGCGCCGGATCCCTCGCCGGATCCGGGATCCGGACGGACACCACCGGATCCTCTTCCGGATTCTTAGTAGATAAGAATACTGGGATCCGGAGACGGATACCCTACCGGATCCTCTCCTTGTAGCGAAAGTAGGAATGTAGTTTAGAAAAATGAAGTTTTTTAAAGTTAGGTAAGCTTTTGTCACAACAATACACCACACATCTTTGACAGCTTTTACATATTCTTTACATGATATTGTCATATAAAGGCCGTTTGCATTTATAAAGAAAAAATAAGTGTTGATATGTCTTTGTGAAAGATTGTTAGCCAAAGCTGACAAAGTCAAGTTTAAATGATAATGTTTTGATGATTCGATTCTTCAGAAAAACACTATTTATTCGGAATCAGAATTTAAGGGGTTATTTCTTATCAAATTTTGTTTTCAAAATACTTTCTGAAATAACAATGGTAACGTATACTATTTAGCACCAATTGTCACGCTTGAATGCACACTCATCACACCTGTTGGTCAGTACACATATCAACTTGCATAATTAGAGTCTTACATAAGTGTTAATATTGTAAATGAATTCGCTTAGATAATATATCATAGATCACTTATAGTTATGCAAAACTTTAGTACACAAATTAAATAAAAAATAATTCTATTCAATGATTTCAAACATTTATTTACAAACGCACACACACTTAAATATATAACAAAAATCGTATAAACATATATATCTATAAATCTGTATGCACCTGAGGGTAGTGTTTGTAGCTATTTCATGTGTGATTTTATTTAAACATATTTATACAAAACCAAGTATACACCTGAACAAAGGTAATTGCAAAATTGTCAGATTTCAGAAATTTATGAAACCCATTCTGTGAGTGAAATTATAACCGTATCTTACAGCGTATCAGGCGAGTTTTTTTATACCAGAAATTGAGGGGTGTTCTTATGTACCGCGAAGAATAATTTTCAGTGCGTCAGAAAGTACCGTTTAGCCTAATCCTAAACCTTGCTTATCAAAACAGCGGGGGTAATTAAGGCATTCAATTGAGTTGATACATTTTATTAAGAAAACATGTTTTGCAAAAATAACAATTTTGAGAACTGTTTTTTCAATTGAGAAGAAATAATTTATAAAGAAAGTGAGAATTTGAGAACACGTATTTTGTATATTGAGAAGATGTATTTTATAAAGAAAACAGTAACTGATCTATATTTACGTTTATATATATACACATTGTGATGGCAAACGGACAGGTCAGAGTTCGCTTCGTTGAGTCCGTTCGTGGAGGAAGATCACTGTATTATGCTATGAACAAGTTTCGTGACTAGTGGAGACAGATTGCAGTCAGCGACGTTGAACCACAACCATCCTGAACCTGACTTTATCTTCAAAGTTGATGAATTCAAGGCCAAGTTGATCCACCGTGCCAAGACGGAGATAGCAAACCTGAGAAAACATCCCAACGTAGTCCCCGACAGCCTCCTTCGACTCATACCTAGCTTCTCTGCTGTCAAGACAGGCATATATCGACAACGTCATAAGACCATCGCTGCACTTCCTACCAACCGCCAAGACATCACCCTGGAAGGAGAGGGGACACAGACAAACAGTGGTCAGCAGTTCCTACACACAGTTGGAGGCGGTGAACCAGTCCTTATCCTCACAACCAACCAGAACATGGGTTTCTTTTGCGACGCTGACGTGAACGGCGATGGAACTTTCTCTTCTGCCCCGAAAATCTTCGATGAGATTTACACCTTTGAACAACAGTGGCAACATGAGAAGTGTTTAATTAAACCACTGTGTACATAATCTTGTCCTACTTGTTATTTGTTAGAGTTGTTAATTGTGTGCATTCAGCCGTTACATAGGTGACCATGTACCGCAACGCCTACGCTCATCGAAGCATGTCGGGAAGCCTTTTTAGGACAGACAGACAGACAGATATTTTATTCAAGTCTCACCTCGATACATATATACAGTGAAATATTTACATCGTGAAGAAAATGATAGATAAAATATATCGAGCCACCAAGTATAAAACATATAAAACACATCGGCAAACAAATAAAACTTTTATAATGACTTATAAAAACAATGGAATATAAAAGATGAAATCATAAAAGTAGGTTTTATAACATATAAAAGTAAATCAAGAGTATAAGGTATTAGAACGCTTGGATAAAATAAAATGGCAGGTTTTGGCAGCAGAATTTAAAACAACTGGATGTGAGAGTATAAGACCTACTTTTTCAGTATCACAGAGGTTTGTAAAATCTTCAATCTTGTTTTGGCATATATTTAAAAGTTCAGTTCTCTCTTCTTGATATTGCGGGCAAGTAAGTAGGGCATGAGTTTCATCTTCTATGAGGTCGACGCAGAAAGGGCAAGTTCTCTCGTCCAAAGGTGTATTCGTATATCGACCTGTCTCCACTCTTAAAGGGGCCACTCCACTCCGAAACTGTGCAAGGGCTTTTCTATGGGATCTCTTCATATATTTGAAAACATACAATTCAGTACCAAAGCCTTGTTTAATAGTTCTGTATAGTCTGAGCTTGTTTCCACCACATCCATTTTTGCTGCTTTCTCGTGTCAGATCCGCCTCCCACTCCGCCAAAAACTGTAGAGAAACACTGTGCTGGACCTGCGTGGTGACATGGCGACTACTGTAGCGTTTCTGTAGGGGTATGAAATGCTGTAGTTTTAGCTTCTGTAGCTTCTTGCGAACCCTTACTGTCTGATTGTTTTTTCCTCTCAAACCCCAGTGGTGTGACCATAAGAAGATTCTGTGTGTCAGTCTTGTAGGCTCCAAATTACGCAATCTCATGTATAGGCGCGACACACTCCCCCACTGCCGAACACACAATGGGGTCCACCCCATATCCCCAATTACTGCACTGTTCGGTGCATATTTTCGGAGGCCAAGGAAAAACCGCATAGCTCTATTTTGAACAGCCTCTACACAGGAAACATCATATGCACCCCAGAGGCTAGCCCCGTAGTCAAGGACAGACCAAACCATGGCGTCATATAGCTTGGTGAAGGTGGTATATTGCATCCCTCCGAGTTGCCTATATTTGGAGATCAGTAGTCCAAGGGCTCTCGAGGCTGGGTTCGCCGATGCTCTCGCCATACGTGCATAATCCAGGTGTTCAGTTAACAGGATACCAAGGTAACAGTAATAATCTTCAACATGTAGGCAGTGGTCACCGCACCGGAAGATAGCAGTAGTTCGGCTTACCGATTTACTCCTAAAGTGCACAACTTAAGATTTTTCCTTATTCACCGTCATTGTATTCTTCTCACACCAGTTGTTAAGACAATCCAGTAGAATATTCAGGTCGTTTTCAGATTCTGCCATCAATACTACATCGTCTGAGTAAGCTAGGATTCCAACTGATATGTCGTCGATTTTCACTCCAATGGATAGCTGGTTGATAGATGTGATAAGGTCATTGATATATAGGTTAAATAAAAGAGGGGATAAAAGGCATCCCTGTTTAAGTCCACACTTTACATCAAACCATGGTGTCATTCTCCCGTTTAGCCTCACTGAGCACTGGACATCCCTGTAGAGTGATACGAGAGCACTGTACATCCTCCCTTTAATTCCCATGTCCGACAGTTTATTCCACATTTTCTGGCGATCAATGTTATCATAGGCTTTACGGAAGTCTATAAACGCAGTGAAAGTTGATTTCCTCTGTGCTTTCCGCGTTTCAATTATTGAAGTAAGCGACGCTATATGTTCTGTAGTGGAACGGCCTTTTCTAAAACCATTCTGGTTGTCCTTAATGATATTGTTGTCTTCCACATACCTTGTTAATCTGTTGTTTAACAAACCACAGTACAGTTTATAAGCTGCATTAGTAATAGTAAGTCCCCTGTATGCTAAAGGGTCCCTGGGATCATTAGTAGAGTTCTTTGGTATGGGGTTAATTAGGCTTCGCGGGCCATAACCCCTCCAGCCGAGAGAGACGCCTTGATGTCAATTCATCGGCAAAAAAACGTAATGACATTACTTTTATAAATATTACATATTAATTATGGAAATAAATTGTTTTCACACGTGGTCACCTTATACATTGTAATATACGGTAATCTTCAAATAGGGTACTGGCTGTGGATGTTGCCTAGTGATGAAATATGTTCAGTTTGGTTGTTTAAGAGATGATTATAATTATGGTTCTTAAAAATTGTTATGAAAAAAGTTCTTGCAACTAGATTTGACAACATATTCTAGATTCAGGAAAGCTCCTTTAATAATTTGTCCTTTGATTTCTGGATGACAGGTTTTTTAAAAGGTAGTTTGCATCATATCTACAACATCATTTTGAAATTGGTAGGTCTTCAAGATTTATAATATATCTTGTCATTGAACGGCATTATTATTTCAAAGAAAGAACTTATTATAAACAGTGTATTTCACGTGTATGGGTTACAATTACTGCTATTACAATATTTCATGATGAATGGAAATGTTACATTCATTTGGATAGTAATGAATTAACCCCCCCCCCCCCCCCCCCCCCTCCTCTCTCCTGCTACGGTTCGTTGAGCTCGTCTACCTGTCTCTTGTCTGATTGCCTGTAATTGTATGCAGGTGTTTTATGACCCCAAAATGCTTATAGGCGGGGAACTAACAAAAGGCGTATAATTACGCGGGACTACTTGAAGTCATCGGATTAAATTGAAGGCACATACACACGTAAAATACTTACTGGTATAGACATTCCTTATATACATGACACTGTGTATTGACTAACCACCGGAGGTATCTAACCCTTTGGATGGTTAACGAATACACATCCGCAAACATCCAACATAATGATTTGGGCGAAGAATTAGACTTACCTTACACTGTAAAACATAAGATTAATTTAAGAACTTTATTATTTGAAAATCTTTCTATATTGTAACTAAAATAAGTTAAACACATATTATATATATCATTTATATTCATTCCTGCAATTCATACTCGTGATCGTTGAACAAATTTACTATCGATTTCATGAAACAATCTATAAGTGAAGTACTTTGCTAAAATTTTATTATTAGTCTGATTGCTTTATTAAATAGAAAAACGAATTGGTTTAATTTGTTGTTCCCTTCAATTGAAATACCGATTTTATGCGGCTGTACTGTAGCAAAATTATTCATGCTCATTGATGTTACCACATCCAGTACTTTTTAGATGATTGCAACAATGAGAACGTGACCTGATGGACTACTTTGAAATGGGTGATCGGACAAAAAGTAAGAGGAATTTATAAAGCCAGTTAACGAATCGATGGTTTGAATGTCGAGAGTTAATGAATTCCACAGTTTTATTGTATCTGGTAAAAAAGACTTGACATATGTCGCCGTTCTGCATTGTACTGTTCGCACAGATGAATGATCTCTGAGATTGTAGACATTTGTACTAGGTATTCTGGGAAGGAGGTTGCAGAGATATAATTGAGGCGCTAATTATTCTTCATTTTGTATAAACGTGTTAGTTTAGAAATATATTCACGTTCAGATAGTGGTTTTTGATTAGTTTTTTCATATAATAGGTTATGGCTTGTACCGCAAACTGGTCCTCACATTGATCTTAAAGCGTCTAGATTAAATTTTTCCAGTAAACTGCAGTGTTCCTTGGTAAGATGAAGGACTTATAAATAATTTACAAACATTTCCGTGGAAACGATATTTAAGGCTTCTTATCAGAGGGCTAACTTTCTTGATCATAGAATTTATATGGATATCCCATGACAAGTCTTTTGTCGAAATAGTGAAGCAGATGAGAAGGAAACAGTTAGTACCAATGTAATTATGTTGTTATAGGTAACAAATGTACCTTTTATGTGTGTTTAAACATATGTTATATATTTCAATGAAATGGATTGGCAAATAAGCTGGAAGCTTATATTAATGCCGCTCCAATACAAAATTATATTTTGAATTTATTTCAATGAGATGATATTTATTTATTTACATAAATGTTATTCTTTTGATATCTTGTTACAATGGTTTGATCTTGATGTACATCATGATGAAATGAATACATGTTTAACAATGTACATATGTGTTTGTTATTGTTTACTATTCATATATTATTCAATACTAAGAATAACTTTCATTAATCGTAAGTTATGATGCGCCGTCTTGTCGGTTAAAGCATACCCACTTACCGCATAATTACTTGCACTTTTACACAAATGAGTCTAGGTGAATGTGTATACGCTGACAGGTGTATTGATCAAGTGTGTGCGTTCAAGCGTTACAGTGTAGAATATTGAACCGTGCTTCGATAAAATTAAAGTAGCCTGTTGAGAAAATTTCTTTCTTATTGTAATTAAATTGATATATCATTTGGATGTTGCGATGAACTCTTATCGTTAATGAAACTTCAAAGAAAAAGTTTTTAAAGTGGTATCGCTGGGTAATATTGACTTTCTAAAAATTTAAATTCTAATGTCTACTGAAAAGAAAAGTTAAGACTCAATAGTTTTAGTTTAGAGAAGCTGTTTTCAAGCAATAAGTTTCTGTTAATCCTGACTTTGTCCACTCAGGGTAACACACTTACACAAACAAAAATTTTAAAAGCTATAGGTTAAAACAAACACTTAATAGTCATTTATATAATAACGTTACTAGTTGACAATATCATTTCAGGAATATGATAGTAGAAGGTATCAAAGATACTAATGATCATGAGATGATAAACCTTTTTTACATTCTTGCCTACTCTTACCACCTGGAGAGGATCCGGTAGGGTATCCGTCTCCGGATCCCAGTATTCTTATCTACTAAGAATCCGGAAGAGGATCCGGTGGTGTCCGTCCGGATCCCGGATCCGGTGAGGGATCCGGCGCCGGATCCCTGTATTCTGATCTACTGGGGATCCGGCAAGGGATCCGGCAGTGTCCGCCCAGATCCCGGATCCGGTGAGGGATCCGGCGACGGATCCCAGTATACCATTGTTGAGAGGATCCGGAGGATCCGGCAGGGGATCCGGCTAACGGATTCAGGGTATTTTCACCCTGTGTCGGTACGCTAATTAGTACCGTTATACCCCCGGGGCTACCCCGAGGCACCAGCATGCAGGTGCCAGTGTTCTAAGCACCAGCGTTGCTTCCCGCTGTACCGATCCTCTCGGCGCGTGCAGTCACACGCGGGCGAACATTCCGAGATAATAAAATCAATCATTCTATACGCACGCCGCATCGTTATTTCTTGCTGCGCATGTACAAATTATACATGGAAATAAAGATAAATCTTTCGTCCTTACGACTGTGAAAAAATAATGAAAAGGTGCCAACTGGTTCAAAAGATATGAAAAACGAAAGAGTGATACCCTCAACTGCTTGAAAACAAATTTTGATAAGCGTTCTATTTGCGACACCAGTCGCATCATTCACTGCATCGTTATTATGGACTGCGCATATGCATATTATACATGGAATTAAAGACAATTCTATTCCCTTGAAAGAGGTGAAAAAAATATAAAAAAGTATAAAATAGTTCGGGAGATATAAACCGCTAAAGAGCGACACCCTCAACTACTTGAAAATAGATTTTGACAATCGTTTTATTTGCGACATTTGTCGCTGCACTCGTCACACCATTTTTATTAATTGCGCACATGCATATTATACATGGAATTAAAGATCATTCTTTCCGCGTGAGAAAGGTGGAAAAAAAATTAAAAAGTGCCAAATAGTTCGGGAGATATGAACCGTTAAAGAGGGGTACACTCAGACATTTGGGGGAAAAAATTGATAATTGCGACATTTCTCGCATGATTTGCCGCTTCTTTATTATGTGTTGCGCATATACACATTTCAAAATGAATCAAAGCCAGTTCTTTTTCCTTTACGATGATGTAAAAAGTATGAAGTTTCGCCACCCGATTCTAAGAATACAAATTGCGAAAGATCGGGGTAGATTCGTGATGCGGCTCGTATCGAACGTCCAGTGACAGCTCACTTTGACTTTCTCTGTCTCTTTTACGACTTAAAAAAAAGATTATTTTATTGACAATCAGTATTTTATATTACACTCATTCACCTTATTGATGTGAAGAATAAACTTAATAAGGAGAGTAACGCTCATCCACACTTCTGCTTCTTTCTTCTTTCTTCAATCTTCTTGATTATCCCCCTCATTTTCCTTCTCTGACATCAAACTGATATAAGCTTTAGTGCAATCTTGTGACGTGTGATAAATTCTGAAACATGGTGCTGCACAAAGAGACACATTACACTCGATACATTCGAAAGAAGATTCTTTGCCTACCCTTTTCTTCTTTCGAACTGGCTGATTTGTTTCTTCGAATTCCCTTCGACGAAGTTCTCTATTCGCTTTGGAGCAAACAACACACATGCGTGAGAGGTTTTTCTTCTTTCCAACAGGCTTAATCTTTGATGGAAAGTGACGACCATGGAGTCGCAAGACACTATCGTCGCTCGTGCTCGGCCGGCCGCGAGGACGTCTGCGCAGGGAGGGCACTTTTTCTGTTTCTGCGAAGGTGATCATATGCTGCACAAAATCTGTTCTAAATTGACGGCTTGTTCTCAAAGGTTTGTCTTCTGAGAATTCTTTATAGATAATGTAAGAATTCAACATGGCAACGTTCAACACATGAAACCACATGCGCTTCCACCATTTAAGAGTTTTCATTTTGAACGGGGTGTACGACAACATCTGGTCGGCCCGATCCACACCTCCCATATATTTGTTGTATTCGTGCACAATACGTGGTCTCGTATTTGCTTCCCCAGTCACTCGGTTCTTCTTTCCTGTCTCTAGAATTTCGGCGTCTTCTACGGTTGACATGAGCAACACTGACTTCCTGTCCTCATACCGCAAAACGAGTAGGTCTTGATTGTGATAGACTGTCATATCCCCTTTCTTCTGTTTCTTCTGTGCCTTCTTTAGCTTTTCAGGAATGCCTTTGCGATTTCCTCTCAAAGTTCCCGTCGCACCAGCTCCCATTTCCCACAAGTTTATATACAATGCCACCGACGAATAGAAATTGTCCATGAACACATGATACCCTTTCCCAGCATATTCCTTCACCAAGTCCATGACGAGATCATACGTTTTCCCACCAACAGAAACAGCTTCATTTCTTTTTCCAGTGTAGAGTTTGAACTTGCAAACATAACCATTTGTTGAGTCGCACAACATGTAGGCCTTTATCCCATACTTCTTCGGCTTGTCGGGATTATATACTTTGAAACTCAGATTGGCTTTCCAAGGCACCAACCCTTCGTCAACACAAATGGTTTGATGCGGCTTATAAACTCTGGAAAAACGATGCACGATGCGTTGGTACAGATAGCCAAGTTTATTCATTGGTGAAAAATGCGGAGTGTTTCGTTCCGGCATTAGGTTGTTATCATTCAAATGTAGATACGTTAGCAGTAACCAGAACCTGTCGCGGGGCATGCACTTGGAAAAGAAGGGCGTCGACGTAACATCACTTGTTGACCAATACTCAGCAAAGTTTCTCTGTACAACCAGAGACATTGCTATTGTCATTGCAATGAATACTTTCATTTCTTCGGCATTCGTATCATACCAGTGCCTCAACCGTGAACAGGGTTTCAGAACCTTATCATCGACCTGTTGGTGGAGATATCTGTTGGTTTCTGCTGCCATTGATCCATAATCATCTTCATGAAAAAACAGTCCGAAAAAGTCTACAGGTTGCGGGTTATCAGGCAATTCTATGAACCGTCCTAATCCCGTTGCGCCAGTAAAATGCAATTCGACACGTCCACGTTGCCTCGGCCCCTCTTTCCAGCGATCCATAAAATTATCTTGGTCATCAAAATGTGTGTCCATTTCAATATATTGCTCGTCAAAGCCACTGAACTCTTCCTCTGTGGAAGTACCAGCCGTAGCAGTTTCACCCGTACCAGCTAATATGTCTCTTGCAATGTTTCTTATTTCTTGATCACTATCAATGTCACTTTCACTATCACTGTCACTGTCACTATCACTCTCATCAGTTGATTCCATATCAGAAGCTTCATCGGCATGGACCTCGTTGATGAAGTCGTCGTCGCTAGACGTTGACGGACCTTCCCAACTCCTGGTTCGCGGCCTCCTGGCCTTAGGCATCTTTCACATCAATCTGTAAATGATTGAAAATAATTTAGGCACACGCAAGATATAATAACATCAACACATGACCTGTTGTACAGAGAAATTCAATGTGAGCGTCATGGACATTCAATTGCCACATTTTGTAAGTGTTTGAAACAAAAATTCACAATCCCGCCGAAGGTGCCGATGGCACCGACGGCCGCCGACTTTGTATCAACATTATCAACCCTGATGCCGCCTTCTGACTCCTATGCAACGAGCCGGCGAGTCGCGAACAACTGCCTTCTACGTCAGGAAAGTTCTGATTGTCAGTTGTGGATTACAAAAGTTTTTCAACTCTTGACTTCTCTTCCGAGAATGATAGGTTCCACGGGCCTATCCGTCGGGACGGCCGTAGTCAACGAGCACCCGGCCCCTTGTCTTGAGTTCACTCGACGGAACTCATGCCATCCCGACATATATAGCAAACTATTTAATACGTTGGAATTCTACCAAACTTTTTTTTCAAAAATGAGTTTCCTCGACCAATCACTTTGTAGACAATTTATTCCTCTTGATAATGATATAAATGGTTTTGAAATGTGTCATTTGTACACGGGGATATGAAGTGCCAAAGTTTCCCTATTTCCGTCACTAACGGAATTGCGAAGTGCGAAAGTTGTTCTTTTTACGGCACTTGTTGAGTCTTTATTTATTTGCGCGCATAATAATTGATATAGGGAATTAAAGACAATTCATTTGTCTTTATAGTGATGTAAAATTCAACAAAATCTTTTTCACGGTGTAAAAGAAATTCATTGTGAAAGAAAGGCACATGAAAATCGCGCTTCAGATCACATGATAAGAAAGTCGGCAAAATTACCTTTTTGTGCGGCGCTTGCTGTATCTTTATGAATTGTTGCGCATGTACACATTTTACATGGGATTAAAGACAATCTTTTTCTCTATCTTGTGATATAAAAAATGTCAAAATATGTTGAGCACATCATGAGAAAATTGGTGTGACAAAACAGTGTAAAACTAAAAATATATAAAAATCTCCTTTTTTGCGGCACATGCGGTATCTTTATTTCACGAGGCGCACATATGTTTTTTACATCGAATTAAAGACATTTTTTTTCTCTTTCAAATGATCCCACCTATATTGAAATCCGCCCAAGGGTTCAGAACATAGGGCGTGCGATAGGAAGGCGTGCATAGGGTCAAAATGCACGCGTCTCAGTAAACGATAGCATGCGCGGGTCGGTAAGCTCGTGCGAGAGGGTAGAAAATGCTCACAGGCTATTAGCACGTTCGGCGGCGCTTGGGGAAAAATTGAGTGATTTTAACGTTTATTTTCGGTACGATAAACATTATCAATACTCTCATAACTTTCGGAGCATGTTCGCGCATTCTTTAGAACACCAACGAAACAAAACACGGTTGCTTAGCGGCAGCCGGAACGAAAATACAAGCGTTGAACTGAGACTACTGCTAGGCAATAAATTCCCGGGCCCCGCTACCGAGAACCGCGGTCATAATTAGTTAGCGTGAGAAAAATAGAGTGTGCTACTCGCATCCCGCTAAGAGGACTTGCGGGCAAAGCTAATTTCATCCCGGAATATTCCAGGACCCGCATGTTAAGGGTTAAGAATCCCCTATTGATGAAGATTCTAGATGAAATTTGGAATTTTAAATATCCTGATTATTCAGTAGTCAAGCTTTTTGATGGTATCTAATATTACTAAAAGTTTATTAGAAAAATACCTAGAAAACACAACGACACAATCACACACATTCTATATCCTATCATTGGCCAAGAGATATGAAATTTGAGAGGAAGTTTGTAATGAGAAGGTAAAGCTTTCATTTGTCTTCAGTCACATTTTGATCTCGTGGCAAATTTTCTTCTTTCACCATTCATGTTCTGCAACAAATTCACAATTAACTTTTATTTTTTCTTTGTCACATATATGACCTTTCAAAGCCATTACAAGATTTCTAAAAGAAATGTTTAAGATTATTTTTCTTGTAAAACACAAACACACTAAAGCTTGTTTACTTTGGCTGCGAAATAATTTGATTAAAGAATTATGAGTAATTATCACACAGAAGAGATGAAATGTTCAAACTGAAAAAAAAAATTCACTGACCAAATGAAAAAGCAATTAATATTGTTCTCTCGTCATGCAGTTAAACAAATTGATAATTGTGTTTTTGTCATCAGAAAACAGAAAAACTCACACATGTCACAAACAGGGATTAAATTGTAATCATGACTTTGTTATCAGAATAACTTAAAATATTATTCTCAAGTATTTTTAAGGCTGGGCTTTGGTAGAACTGTTGAAATTATCATATCAAAGATGGTTAAATCCTTGTAAAGTTTGAAAATTGTAAACAGTTCTTTATTTCCCCTATAAAGTGTACAGTGTCCTAAAGTGTCCTCATTTCTTTTGATAGTTGAAATTGAAAGATAGTCCAATCAATGACAGAAAAACTAATGTTGATAATAATATCTGTATGAAAATACTTGTGACTTCAACAAATTTTTCCTGACTTGTATTTGAAAAATTCTTGACATTGAAAATGTATTCTTAATGCTAATTACTGTCTTCCACTTCAAATGATATGACACAACAAATGAAAATTGTTTACAAACTGTAAAGAATTTACATAACCTAAGATTATTATTTTAATTCAGAAATTAAAACTAAAAAATGATGTAAGCAATGAATAATACCTTTTGAATATCTATATAATTTCATAATAAGAATTCTAACTCTTGCAGCTGAAAATTCCTTGAGACCAACATCGCAAAGTCAAATTAGTGATTTATAAAGGCCCAAGATCAGTCGAAAATAGGAAACATCACAATTGAGGGAGGCTTATCTATTTTGTTAAGTTTGAACAAATCAAATCCTGAGCGTATCCAATCCAACTTGAATTGAAACAATGAAAGGTTAGAATATTATTTTTGCTAATCATGATGGGTTTGAAAGAACCGTGAAAACTTCTCACTCACCCCTCGGATACTGTCAACAAGGAAGCGGCCGTGTTGTCCGCTGTTTTGTTTGTAGGAACCGTGTGCTCCATCCCAAGTGAA
The DNA here is from genome assembly GCA_921293015.1 of Phorcus lineatus. Lineage (NCBI taxonomy): Eukaryota > Metazoa > Mollusca > Gastropoda > Trochida > Trochidae > Phorcus > Phorcus lineatus. The sequence continues at coordinate 41,331,963 of OV121093.1, forward strand.
CTAGATTTCTAGTGTGTTGCAGATGAATATATTTCTGTCATCATGGACGATCTGTGTTTCTCAATCTTTCCGATGTTGTTATATATAATATTTTGTGAAATATATCCATTACAGCTCAGTTGTAACACGTTTATTTACTGAAGTCTTGTACACGCGAGTCACGCATTTCCGGTTTAGCCACCATATTTATGGAAAGGTTTCCATAAGATGACAATTTTTGGAGGTGTTTTTCTCGAAAATTAATCAACGGATTTGTTTCTAATTTGATGTAATTACCCAAAACCCATGATTTTCATTTGGACAACAAATGCCTGGTTAAAAAGCTCAAAATATGACGGACTGCTCCTTTAAGTTAACATCAAATTTGTTTTAAGAGATTTAAAAAAAATAATCTATCGAATTTACTTAAAATAATTCAAGGTATCTTGACTTTTTCAATAAGAAAATAAATATAACTTTCTGTTTGTACATAATTCTCAATTTATGTGGTGTATTGCACTATCCAATTTTGAAGTGTTTAGTGTATTTTTTGTCTACACACTTTTAGGAATCCCTTTTATTTTATCCCTATAAATTTTCAAATTTTATTCAAAAGAGATATTTTATCCATTCAAATATTTTAGAAACTGAAAGTTTTATTCATATTAACATTAAAACCTAAAACTTCAAAAATATTAAGAGTTAATACATAATGGGCTCTGTAGCTCATCAGACATTTAATTGTTTGATATAGAAGACGAAAAATATTACATAATCCAGGTAAATTACTACATCAAAAAATTTTCCAGTGTCAGTGATGTCAAAATGACTGATATCTAAATATACTATACACTGAACATTTGAAATTGATGGAATTAAAAAAAACTTTGTTAACCATGAAATAATAGTGATACAATACATCAAGACTGCTGTAATATCTTCAACAATATAATAGGGTTTTATGTAATATTGATGGTGATTAAAGCATACTTCAAAGGTAAACATTGAGGCTTTTGCCAAGTAAAATATGGTATTCCGGGGATTGGGAAAGGTAAAGGCTATTGTAACATGACTTCGTTGTATCCTCGATTCTGATTTGTCGGTTCGAAAAATTTACCCTATGTTGAATGACAATGAATACCGGCAAATTAGCAAAGGCGAATCAAAGCTTATTGATACAACATGTTCATTAGAGCCGGCCCGACTCAAGATTTAATTTTTCAATACTCCGATTTGATATTTGTCTTGTTCCTTTTTTATATTGTGTCTACCGATAGATATCACAAATACACTTTAATATGAGTCCTTTCCACACAAAAATAAGTACGCAAAAAAAGAGTTCGCTCTTAAAAGTTCTAATAACTAACGGTCATGTTATAATATCGATAAATACCGGCTAACGCCGTCGGTTTTAAACTAAATTTGCAGGTGTTGAATAACAATATATCCCGGAAATTTTACAAACGCAACTATTTATCTTCTAATAGGACAATAAATAAGAAAATGGCCCAATATAAAAAATCTTACTATTTCTATAAAGGGGAACGGCCCATTCTTTATTCAAAAGAGTGACTTAAAACTCTAAGAAGTGCCTATTGCCAAAGGCGTCTTTCCAAATCCCTGATATTATTACACATGAACTTGATCAACATCAACAAGAGCATCAGTGAGAACAGAACACAGCTTCCTATGGTGGTCATATAATGTATCACAATCACCAGGCACACACTTCGTAAGATTCAACAAGAAGACGAGACGTGTATTTTCTTGGCTTTTATTTCTTCCAAGTACTCTATATTACTCTTGTTGTCGATCAAAAAATTAATGTGTAGGTTATATTTATAATAGAATCATCAAAACATTGGGATAAGTTTTCATTTATATCTAAATAAGTGCTATTACATCTATTTGATCACTGAAACTACAAGCACAAATTCATTCAAGGGAACCTTGTGGCGTTATGTTAGGCATTTTCGATCAGCCATATTGTTTACATCCGTTGGATGAAGGTAATCGAACGCTGCACCGAGCTCGCCAAGGGTCAAGGTCAAACTCATAACGGCAGGGGTGTGTAAGCCTGGCTTTGACATGCGCACATCCCTGTTTGGAGGATGACAAAGGCTATGCTACGCTTGTTTGTTGAACCCTACCTTTACGTGCACGGTGTATTTTCCAATTAAGTACTTTCTATTAGTCACGCTGCTTGAACACGTAAGCTCTTACTCAAATAAAATGTTGGTAAAACAAAAGAACATTGACAAGTCACTTGTTGACAATGACCTATCGGTTCATTCGCTTGCAGCGAGGTTGTCCATCAGCGAGCTGGAGATTGGAATGGTGACTCAGAAAATCAATATCTTAACATATTATTCTAGGTCATCGCTGACTCTTTTGTCATATCAAACTCTGAAACCAACCTGTGCATTATGCAGTGATGCCTAGATTTTCTGTGCGTTTGACAATTTCAAACTCATTCGCTCCTATCACGTCTGTCCGCCATGACAGTTAGAAATTACGGTGATTTTAGCGCCGCTTCAAATCGAATGTTTCCAAGGTGGAACACATAAAAAAGCTCTGCAATACTTGTAATGTTCATTTGGAATGGAAGCATGGAATTACCATTATTTATTTGATAAACTCAGTAAAAGTATAAGTGTTTCTTAATATTTTATCTAGTAAAGACTAATAAGACTGACTCAGTTCAAGAAACGTGAGAAACTTATTCTATTTTATATTAAATCAAATGTTTTCAGTGGGATACATAATGGTTCTTTATATAAAACGACATTGATAATTCTTGAAAAACTTATGACATAACAGAAAGGATAATATTGAATGGTGAAAGTGAGCAGCTAAAACGCAGCTTATCTGGAGCTCTGCAAGTTGAAACACTGTCGTATGCATGTCCTAGCCAGCAATGATAAAATCAACAAATTTCAATCCAACTAATTTGTTTTAAATCAACGTAAATCGACAGTAATTATATAAATACATAGATTTTAATATCACTATTTTGAAATTTGAGCAGTAAGATTAAGATTAAGATAAAACTAAATACAAATTGTTGAAATCACAAGTTAGACTCTTAAAGTGTTTTTAATAATTCATTGACAACAAAACAATCTAATGAAGATTCAAACGCAGTTATCAAACTGGAAATGATCTGAACCAATATAAACAGCTTAGTAAAATTAACACAGTGCAGAATATTACCTTGGTCAGTGAGGTAGTCCAAGGGTGTGTATCCGAGGTTGTTTTGTTTCCTCCCGTCTGTTTCAGGATGCTGCTCCAGATGCCTTTGTAATAGTTTAGTTTTGAATCCTCGCCTCCTACACAGGTAGTGGAGTGGAGTGTTTCCATACATGTCGGCCTTGTCTCCCTGATTGATCAATGTCAGAATATTCTCCATCGGAAGTGATCCCTGGCAAAGAACATGAAGTGGTGTTATTCCATTGTCATCTTGCTTGTTGATGTCTCCCTTTGCTGTGTTGACTATTTGAAGGACCACATCAAGTTCAACCTTTTCATTTTTACAAAGATAATGAAACGGTGTAGTTCCATGTTCATCACCTTTGTTGAAGTCACCTTTCCATTCCTTGATCACTAGATCTACAGTAACCAGTTGAAGGTCTGAGTTTGCACAGAGATAGTGCAGTGGGGTGCTCTCATTCTGCTCACATCGGTTCAGATCACCTTGACCTTTGGTTGTAATCCATTGAATCTCTTCTGTAGTAAAGGTGCCGAATTTGAAAAGAAAGTGAAGAGGTGTCTGTCCATACTGATTGCAGGTATTGATGTCTCCTCTTCCTTCAGTGATCATCACTTGTATAGTCTCCATGTGAACATGATGTTGATTGTCAGTGTTCGTTTTGAGTTCACAGATGTAATGTAGAGGTGTCTGTCCATACTGATTGCAGGTATTGATGTCTCCTCTTCCTTCAGTGATCATCACTTGTATAGTCTCCATCTGAACATGATGTTGATTGTCAGTGTTCGTTTTGAGTTCACAGATGTAATGTAGAGGTGTCTTTCCATGCTTATCATATACATTTACATTTGCTCTTCCTTCAGTGATCATCACTCGTATAGTTTCCATGTGAAGGTGATGTTGCTGATCATCTGCAGCAGAATTATTGAACTGACAGATATACTGCAGTGGTGTTCTCCCTCTCTCATCCTGTATAGTCACATCTGCTTTACCCTTCGACACCAGAGTCTGTACAGCAGTCATGCCGCCACTCTTCAGAGCTGTCCACAACATGGTTTCTCCTCCTTGTCCTGGTCGATTGATGAATTGCCTTCCATCCTGTAAAAATAAAGTTTACAAATGGATATGTCAATTATCTTAATCGAGTGTCTTCTTGTGAAAGATAATATTATTCGATTACTCTTCATTTAAAAAAACAAAACAAGTAAAATCCTGTTGGTTGAAGCAACTTTATAATGAACAACTTAATCATGTTTTAATGTTATAATATTTTTGAATTTATGATTGCACCATGTCTATTCACCTTTTTTGGACAAGTAGATCACAGTAAACTAGTTTTCATTTGATGCAAATACTTTGAACTTTTGATTGATTAAAAATTATTGACACTGTGATGAGAGGAATTGTGTTTCCTGAGTCTCAGCAGCGATTCATTGAAGTGTTACAGCAATATATAGTGAAAGAGTTTGAAATATATACACACAAGCAAAAATGAGGACATACCGGTGCCTGTAGTTTTTTTTTAATTCAATTATTGTTAGTTACGCCTTGTTGCTTTAATTACCAATAATTATAGTCTCTTTATCGTGTGAGATTATATTCAGTAAGGAAGGGTTTGGTAAGTCTATATCTTTCTAAAGGTGTCGGGTCTTCTGATTCAATCCATTTGTTCTCATTGGCCAATTCAAATCAACGCACATGCCATGTCAACTTCACGTGCACGCCACATCAGCACTTGTAACTCATCAATCGACGACTCTGGACAGACGATCTGATATGTAAGTTTAATTCTAAACAAGCGCTAAATTGATAATCTGTATATTTATCAATATTTGCTGATTAATTAGAATAACTTATTTACGTTAAGTTATGTCCAAAGCACAACAATCAGACTTGGTTAAAAATACTAAATTTTTATAACAAACAGGTGCTCATTATGTAATCCCATCGCATTCAAATTTAATGTTTAATGTAAGGGTTTCTAATAAGATCTATTGGATTTGCGTACTATAATAAGGCCACGCACTGTAGTATGCAGACAGCGTCATGGCGTCAAGAACCGGCGTTAGCCCAACAGATTACTTCCTTTGTTATAAAACAAATATTACAATAAATATATACCAGAAAGGCTGGAAACTTTCTTTTTTCTCACTTTTTGAGGTGCATTCTTAAAGTTTGGTCACCTTTTGTTGCCATGAAGGGGTTAATCTTTCGATGAGCTGAAAACTTACAGCCAGGTTGTGTACCGTATCTCCCTGACAACACAACTGAAATTTATTTTCCATTAACTGTCATTTACTTTAAACTTGTGATACTGGGGGAAGAGGTTATAAAGCTACAGTTCTGCGGCTAAGTAAGCAAACTACTTTGTCTGATCCACTTATGGTTTTTTCAACATATAAGTCAATATTTCTGGCACATTTTCAAATATTATAAACGCCCTTATAAATCACAACATTTCTCTGTTTTAGCTGTTATTAGAGATAGCGTAATGCTGCTTCAACGTATGACGTATGCAATTGAACTTAAAATAGACACAGAATTTCCCTTATGGGTTCTTTGGAAAGAAGAATCGATGATTAATGATTATGCTGAAATTCTTCTCTTTACGATGCAAATTTATGGAAAAAACTCCTTGTGAAAGGCAATCCCCAAAAAGTTATGATTTCTGCGTACTTTATAATGGCCACGCACTGCACCACTCGTGCGAGAATACATAAATATATTAAACAAACCCTTAGTACTGCACCCTGGATTCTACTTTGGAGTTAATTCCCTTGCAAATCGGTCAACCACCACTAATGTTTATTTTCTGCCAAAACAATGTTGACTTTATTGCATTTTGAAATTGATCATGCCCTTAATTAATTTTTATAAGTATTTGCTGGATATCATGTCATTATGCACCATTCCATATCATATCATGGAAGCAGGTAAATGATTTTACAGAAGTTGATAAAGACAATGTATTTACGAATTTATATTTTTAGCATTAAGCTTATAGCAAACCATAACAGATATCATGGCAAATAGATCCATTGGCTCTGTAATTCATCAGGCCCATCTACTATTATAATCCATGTACCATCTCAGCTCCCTCAACTTATTTGAGTGTTACCCATGTGACCTAACTGAAGGTAACAACTTCAAGAAGTATAATTTTATAATCCCCTTTTTCCAAAGAGTCTGTAAACAACATTTCAACTTTATCCTTATCCTTCTTTTTTGTAAAACCAAACTAGTTATTAGGGCAAACAAATCTAGAAATGATGATACTCAGTAGCTAAACCTATATCTTCTGGAGAAGAAGGTGAAAACAAGTCTTTGGGTGTGGTTCTTCTGAACCTAATTAGTGGCCAGGGAGTCACCATATCTATAAGTTATAATCCTCACTAGTCAAGAAGTCTATGCACACAACATTTCTTAACCTTTTGACTCTTGGAGAAGACAAAAATAGGTTTTTAGGGTGTGCCCAATTTACAAGCCATAGGGTCACCAAATCTCTAGATAATAATCTGCAATAGTCAAGGAGTCTGAACAAAAAATTATAATTAATATTTCCATGGAATCTGCAAAATTTATGTAGGGAAACGATGAAAACCACAAACGATACCAGGATACATGATGATTATACCATATATCAAGTATAAATTAGCTTGGCCTCATCGTTTTAGAGTTCTGGTCCTGAAAAGATCAGTCTTCACAGACCAACATACAGACTGAGGTTATTTCTTTATCTTCTGAAAACATTTTTTTTTTACTATTATGGAGAGTACGAAGATAAAGACACTGAATAGAATCACTAAAAAGAAGTGAAGAATTGGAATGAACTAATGTATTGAAGTCTATTGAAGAATGAGCACTGATTTGAATAGAAGGACATTTTTTTAATAAAGACTGATTTCAAATGTTTACTTTTTGGAGTAAATATTCATTCATATTTCTTTATCATCAATGTAAGTTTTCTCTCATAGGTCTTACAGGGATTTTTCCACTATTACTAGTCAGAGCCAAGTTTGTTGCGCCACGTGCATCACTGATTTTTTAGTTTTCATAAAGGGGGATTTCTGGTTTCGGTTTGAACAGACAAACCATGCTGTCGCGTGTGGTGTGTCGAAGAGTATTGATGTTTGCATGTGTTAAAGAGTGTTTTGGGAGGTTCACTCTTCAGGTAACTTTCATTTCTTGTTATAGTAACTTATAATATTTATATTTAAGATCAAAATTCATTTGTTAACATTTGTTAGCAGTAATATTTCAAATATTTTCAAAGTGTCCCTGGCAAGTTTATGCTTGGGTGAGTCTATTATAATTCAGGTTGCGCTATTTGTTTTTGTGTATGAAATTAGATGATTTACTAGGATTTCTTTTAAGAAAGTAAGTATAAATAGGGTGCATTTTCCCATTCAAAAGTATTTGTTAGGTCTCAGTTGTATTGTGTAATGAAAATTTTATATGTTTTTCACATGAGATATTTTGAGATCCTTTTTTTAACCCCTTTTAAGTCTAAGTCCATTAGTTAAAAACTGATTTGAAATTACAAGTTAATACATTCATTTCTATTAAGAGACTTCTTTCTATTATTTCGAGAATATTATTTAATTCCTCAGCCTTTTTTCATCATATACATTCTTTGCAGAGGAAGGCTTTTCCTAAAGTTTCTAGGTTTAATTATTCTGTGGATATTTTAGTAGCGCTTAATCCACATTGTGTGAGTTGAATCAGTGTTTGCATAAGGCATGCAAGAGTTTCTTCCCTTCTGCTTATTTCAAAGGAAGCATGAAAAATCATTATTTATTTATGTTTCATACTGATTTATTGTTATTTTTTATTCCACAGAACCCTGACATTAAAAGTGTTGGAAGAACTCCCACGAGTCCTTATTCTTAGCCCAATACAAACCAAGCACACTACTGTACACATCTCTTCATGGTGACTGAGTGATGGACTTCCTTGTGTTCTAATTGAGTTTTTACATGAAAACAATAAAATACCCTAAATTACTAATATCGATTTTGTTTGAATGGTTTTCAAATAACGATAACAAAATAATACTCACTACAGAAATGACTTGGTTTCCTGAATCCTGGAAACCACAAGCAAAGTGGGTAATTAGGGTATCCAGTTGGTATCCATTCACTGAAACTAAGTAACTTGCTTTCCAGCTACAATCCATTTTGGATTCTTTGATTTGTATATATCCATATATAGAAACCAACATGAAACTGTGGTCATAAGTATCGTGTTCGTTTCCATTTCTGGAAAGTGAAAATGATGATTTCTTTGAATGGAAACTAACATGAAACCATAACGTTAAGTTTCATGTTGGTTTCCAATCTTGTTTTGAACTAAATGAATAGATTGACAAATTATTTAGTTTTATCATAAGCATTTTTGTTTGACTATGGCATCCACTTGGTATCCATCCACTGAAACTGGGTAACTTGGTTTCCTACTGGAATCCATTTGGCATTCAGGTTTTATATATTTCCGGAATGGAAACCAACAAGATACGATGGTTGCGCGTATCTATACTATGACTGTGTGGCTTCAAGATTAACCCTAGAAAACATATAGAAAATTGCAATACTTCGGCTACATCGTGGCAATGTTTAAACTTTGAGTCAAATCCTGTTTAAGGAGCAAAATAGTTTTCAATCATCTTAAGATCGTTAACAAATTATTAACATCAACGGACAAGATTTGATATGCAAGATAAAAACAATGCATCAAAGTTTACATAAGAACACTCATTTTATCGATATGTTGAATTGAATAGAATAGATGTTTTCCTTTAGTGTGTTATGAATCAATGATATCGTCGTAATTAGAAATTTACGTTTCATATTCAGTTACAAAAGGATTTAAGTGAATGTTGTTGACATGAACAGTAATCGGCTATATTGATGGAGATGGGCGGAGCCTATAATTTATTAATGGACGAAAGAAATGTGAAGTGAAAAAGTATCAATTGTCCACCACGGTAAATAGTCTTGAATGTTGATTGTTACCATTATTGCTAAATCCCTTTATCGGTCAATAAGTTGTAAACAGATTTGGTTGTTTGTTTAGTAAAGGACATCAGTTACTCAGCATAGAGAAATATAATCTCTATGATCAGCTCGCAAACAAATGATTAGATATGGGCTGTTGAAAACGCCTGAAATAGTAACATGTGCAGCTTTTGTGTTAGCGTTAATATTTGAACTCATAATTAAGGAAGAAATATGTTTCTTTAGACACCCCTGAAAATGAACCGATTTCTTAAGCACAGTTGCATTAAATATTTCCGGTCTTATAAAATAGGCTTTGAAACCTGTATGCGTACATATATGCCGAATAATATCTATGATAGGTTACCTTAGTGTTGGTCGTTAGAGATAATATTATAGAAAGATAGGTATTGTTGGCATGCGCTATAGATTTTAAGTTTTCCTAATAGATCTTTTATTCTATAGTGTAAACACGGATTGTGTCGGATTCTCTATCACAAGATTCAGAGCTGATGGCCTCTTTATTTCTTTTGAATCATCAGTTAACTTTTTTAAACAAATGCATTTGTAAACAGATAAAATATTAACTAACGATAACAAATAATTTTTTTAAAGAATTAACTAAAGGAAACTAACTTAGAGAATAACCAACGATGTACGAGTGATTACGCGAAATATCCACTCGTAGAAATAATGTTCAGTCGCTCGCCAAGGCTCGCGACTGTGAACATTATTTCAACTCGTGGATATTTCGCGTAATCACTCGTACCGAGTTGGTTATTCTATATATTACCCATATTCAATTAAAATAACCAATTACGACTGAAAATCCTTAATTGTCATTGAGAGACGGTAGTGATCGACATTGATCAGCTGATCCGTATTCATACGCGTGTAAAAACCAAACATCTCAGGAAGTAAATTAGTCAACAGCGCTACGCAATGTACTTCTGTTTAAAAAGGCCATGAAACTGACGACAGTTTGTTCCCCAAATAATACATAACATGATTTCATATTTGAGACACATTAAGATCATGACAAAAATACTCTTAGAAGCTATCGCATGACTATGCTTATGTGAATGTGTGTCGTCGTCACTAGATACCTACTTACTAACGGGCGAGTGGCTGAACGCAGTGTTGAAATGAAAATTGGAAAAACCTGTCAATTTTTTAACATTTCAACACATAAAAGTGGCAATATCTTGAAGAGAAATATATAATGAAAACATCGGAACGAGTTTGTATGTCAATATTGACAACTAATCTGAAGTTTGAACAACATTTCTTCTCTTGGATGTTGCTTTCAATCACGTCTTGTTGCCAGTATCAAGAACGATAACTCTTAACGGATTACTTAACCTTTGTTAAACTAAACAACAACGAAACGTTTGCCCAAAAATTTGTACGGAGCGTTTCTCGATTTGTATTACTATTTTAAACAGCTGCATATTGCGTGGGTGAGGACGCCATTGTGCAAAGGTTTGTTTTGTGCGAGCGTGTTCGAACAAGGCTAGATCGAGTCCGTCAGACCTGCACGTTTTTGCACCGACAAAAGTGTATGGTTTGAACAAACGTTGGCTTCATGTGATTTTAGGTGGTTTTATGTTGTGAAATGATTATGATCAATTCTAAGTTATCATTAACGTATCGTTAATCTTCAGATTATGTTTTGATGTTTCATGAATATTTTTATGGCAGCCATGTTTGTTTACAAACGCGACGCCTATTTTCAAGTATTTTGCTTGGGAAAAATTTATCATTCTTGTAAATTACAGTCATAGCGAAACATTGTGATTAAGTGTCAAATTATATGTGTTAGAATTTTAACTTGTAATAAATGTAGAAGAATTTTAATCTATCCACGCTTTTCTTTGAAAGGCGATGCATGTGTTCGGCACGTTCCATTTATCAATGAAACATGAAAATAGTCCCGTCAACCATTCGTATTTCATTCTCAGGGTAACCGACCAATCAACGTCGAGAATCACTAAAGAGCACATGTGCGGATATAAAAAAAATATCCACCTGTGTCTCCTCGCCCATATGGGTAATATAATTCAATATCCAATAGAAACAAAAATAAAATTAGGAATATCTTGTATTTGAAACATCATTTCCTTATTTCAGCCAAAAAGATGTTCATGGAATACTATATTACTTTCTGAAAAACATAACCTTTTCAAATACTCTTCTGTTAGTTAATCATCACCTTCATCATATCTCTACAACATTAAATACATTTCGCTTCACTCCTTAAGAGGCTAGACAAAATCTACCAATCAGAACCTCTGTAATTGAACTGGCTGATTGCATAACACTTCCTGCTTGACACCTGGCCTTACCGGACACAGGTCAGTCACTAATGAAGGAGACAAACATGGCCGCCATCAACATAAACGACTGTAGATAATCTATCAGCTGAGTAATAAGTTCATAAGCAGCTCTACAGTAAAGGCTACCAAAGTAAGTACCCCTTAACTGCATCAAACTCACTTACATTGCTCTTATAAACTGTTTTTTTAAACTCCCGTGAGAGAACTGAATAAAATCATTCTTAAATATTGGCTTCACACTCAGTCGAAATGAGTGTTTTTAACTGACAAGCTTTATGGATTGGTGTGTTTATAAGAATGTTAAATTTGAATTGCCATCAGGTTTGTATGTATTATGTTGACCTGTATATAGATGAGTCACTTAGTTCCCTTTATTTAACAATTTTCAGCCGAAGATACGACATTGTTTACACAAGGGTGCACTGAACCATGACAGCCGTGAGCTGAGACAAAGGAAGTGGATTATGCAACAGGTAACATCACAGTCAGCATGCTGACCTAATTCTTGGATAATCACGCATTATATTACTTACTGTTTAGATTGGAAAATTCAATAGGTAATGCAACCAAGGCAATTGGTGGTCGAAATTGATTGATTTGTTTAATCTACTGTAACTGCATGTGTTTTGATATGGGAGTACTCGACATCAATTGCTTTTGACTTAGAACAAGAATTTATTTTGGGATTTCATATTTCCGTCAATTTATACTATATCTATTTGTTTTCATTGAAAGTATGTAGGTTTCATGTGTATTAGTAGAATTTCAACAAGATGGGAACAGTAACAGTTGTTATAAGATGATTCAACTAAACTTTCGATTTCAACTAAATGTTTATGTTTTTCTTTGGATACTATTTAATGTGCAAGTCACAAACTCAATGGTTTTCCTTTATTTAACTTATAAGAATATTGTGAAATGAGATATTTTTAAAAATATAACTTACGCAAAAGAATATTATTTTGCTAGATGAAAATGAAACATTGGTTTTTAAAACTGCTCGACTTATGTCAACTTTTAGAAGATTAACTATGTTGCTGATGTTAATTTTAGTGTGAACCATCAAGATACATACAGTGCCTCACAGTAATGCTTATTCAATGTGCAAGGCCGTAAGTACATACAATTGTTAGGTAAGCATACAGATTGATTGTTAACTACTCTCCATAATTGATATGTATGCTTGCGAAAAGAAGTAACTGTGGAAGATTGAAAGTGTCTCATCTTAATGTAATCATATGAATATTTTAAATATCTATACAATTGTTTTCTGTTTCAGAAAAAAGACCAATCCAAAACATCTGAAAATTGAACAGGGTGAATTGTGTATATTTTGCACTTTTGTAGATTGTTAATTTTGCAATGAATAACTAAAGGCATTTTTAAACCATCATATGCATACATGTATATTCATAGATGTCATAGAATAATTATTTTAATGAAGATTGGAGATTTTATTAAAAGGGATTAATTTGTAAACTCACGTTTTCTTACTACTCGTTGAAAGATGAATTCATTCTTCGAAACTTTGTGTTTGAATAAACGTTGATAGTGAATGGATTGGTAATATTTTCTATAAAATGTTTTTATAGGAGGAATGCTTTTTAAAAGATCGACATACACTGTGAACCACCTTAAATTCACACTTACATTTTACCTTGTAGGTATTTTAACTTTCCATGGATGTTTTTTGTCTTTATTGCAATAAATATTTTATGGCAATTAATGTGTTTGTTCATTGTACAACCTACATTACTCACAATAAACACTACATGGAAACTCATTTGAAACCTATGATAAACTTACAAAACACGGAAACCAAGTTGAAACCTATAATATATAAGGTTATGGAAACCAGTCTGAAACCTACGATAAACTAACAAAACACGGAAACCAAGTTGAAACCTACAATAAACCTGAATATGGAAACCAGGTTGAAACATACAATAAACTGACTAAACAAGGAAACCAAGTGGAAATCTAAAGTAAACTAAAATCATGGAAACCAAGTGGATCCTACTTGGAGGAGTGTGTAAAGAACGGTGATGGATACCATCCGGATCTGGGGCAAAAGTAGGTTTCAGTTTCATAGAAGCCAACATGAAACTTCAATCACGGAAACCAAGTGGATCCTACTTGGAGGAGTGTGTAAAGAACGGTGATGGATACCGTCCGGATCTGGGGCAAAAGTAGGTTTCAGTTTTCACGGAAACCAACATGAAACTTCAATCACGGAAACCAAGTGGATCCTACTTGGAGGAGTGTGTAAAGAACGGTGATGGATACCGTCCGGATCTGGGGCAAAAGTAGGTTTCAGTTTTCATGGAAACCAACATGAAACTATAGAAACCTATCTGGATACCAAGTGGAAATACTGGTTTCCATGTCGTTTCATGGTGGTTTCAGTGATCCGGAAACCAAGTCATTTCTGTAGTGACTGGATTTGAATATACTAATCCCTCATATTTTAAATAGAAATATTGTTATTCGCATCGCACTGTCATCTTTCCTATCTTATGAAAGTTATCACAAATTCACCCAAACAACAACACAGTTGAAATTTGTAGAGATATTGAGACTTGTGTCCTAAAGTGTCTAGAATATTCCTGAAGTTTTCAGAGATTTATTTATTCTTATTTCGTTTTTACATTTAATTTCCGTTTAATGTCCATTTTCTAGTCCACCTTTTTATAGAGTCTGATGCAATGCTTTTCCATTGAACCAAGTGTTTTTGAACCGCGATCCTATTTTCTGATCCTTTGTGATATGTACTGTGTGTGAATGTGATTTGATCAATCCGAATAGTGCTTTCTATTCAAGACATGGTCCTGCGAAGCGGATTGACAGCTATTCTGAACCAAAGTTCCCTCACATCGTTCCATGAGTATGACGAACTTACAGTACCTCACACATGTATGCTGAACTTTCTGAACTCCGATTTTTAAACCATAAACTGTAGTGATATCAGTGAACCTAGACAGTTTTCTAGAGCGAGGCGCCCGCCTGATTATCTCACAGCATATGAGCTTAACTTGTCAAGTGTGCAATCAAAGGGGTACGAGCGAACGGTAGTTGAAAATGAAGCGGCCGTAAAATCTCTTCAAAGCTCCCGCTATGGTAGTGAACGAAGTAAACGAAGTAAAACTTCCCTCTTTAGTCAGATTTCAGCCCGTTCCAGATTATCTGATGAACAGTTATCACAAGTGAAACGTATTCACACTGAAAAGAAATTACAAGAAATTATAATGAGACAACAGGAAGATGAACTTGTTGATGAACAATTACACCAGCTTGACGAGGAAGCTTATAAAGCACAGGAGACTGATCGTCGCGTTCTCAAAGAAAGGGAGAAATTACAAACACAAATGTGCCGTGCTCGTGAACTTAGAAAAGCACAAGATAAACTTCATGAGGCTAGTATAATCGAATCCATGTTGTCATTAAAGATCCATTTTTATCTTTGCATAATGTTCTAAGTAGTTTTAACGTATTCATTGCAAAATTAGAAAACGTTTAATTCAAACAAAACGACAATCGGACCAAAATTCATTAAAATAATTACAATTAAACGAAAGGGCATTCCCGAATCGACGTGGTACTATAAATAGAAGGGGCGTATTATTTGCAAGATTGCGAAGGATTGTGGGACGTAAACAGGGGATGTAAACAAACATGGCCGAATCAAGACGTTCACGGAGACCGAGTCGAAATCTCTCAGAAAGTTTGGAGGAAAGGAAACGTTTTCATGCAGTGGAACAGCATTTAGTTCGATAGAATATACGTTTATCTGCTCGAATAAATAATAAATAAATATCCATCATCATGATAGGAAGCCATAACAATGAGATCGCCATAAACAGGAAGTATGGTAAATCCTACACATAAAACTGTGATGTCACGGATTGTGGGTTCGTTTATGGCTACGGTAAGTTTTGGAGGGTGGTTTACTTTGAAATTAAAATTAAATACCTTCTCGTTGATTATAAATTCTTCTTATGGTCTCAAAAAATTGTTGAAAGATTTTTCTACAGAACTGTATAGACGGATGTGTGATATATGAAAACGGAGTTATTACGAATGCAAAGTTGAAAATGGATCTTTAACTGCCTCAACTCCCAATATCAAATCACTCCATCGGCTCCAACCACATCGTTGCCTGCAACCTCTATTTCCCCAAAATCCAGTGCTATACCTGTCAGTGCTATGACACAGATGACGAGCAATTCCCTCACTACGTCTAGCACACATACTCGACCTACAGTTCAAGTGACCTTACCTTCCTCTGCTTCGCCTCCACTGACCCTTCCACCTACAGAAAATGTTCAGACTCGTAGGATTCAGAGTTCTGTGCCTAGACTTACTACTTCATCTATGATGACTAACCCATCGACACCTTCCGCACCGACACCACCTCAGGGTGTCCCGGAACTTCTCATTTCGTCATCATTTGGTCTGCCTAAACCAACTTTACCTACCTTTGACACTGATAATGAGAAGGACTTTAGACTTTTAAAGATGTCTTTTGAAAATCTGATCGACTGTCACTCTCATTTGAGTGAGAAGTACAAATATCAACTATTGATGGATCACCTAGGAGGTAATGCAAAGCAACTTGCCTATGCCTACCTTGGCCATGACACACCATATACCATGGCTCTACAAGCTTTAAATGAGAAATATGGTCGACCTAGACAGCTGGTTCTTGGAGAATTGAACTCCTGTGAGATCAGGAGACCATAATGCATTAGACAAATTTGCCCTCTCTGTCCAATCTCTTGTTGGGATGTTAACATCAATTGAAGGCGAGTCTAGTGTGGAGTTGAGATGTGGATCCCATGTGGATAAATTACTCACCAAACTGCCCTCTCATTTTCAGACTAGCTTCATAGAGTACTGTCTAAATCATGGTATTCTTACCCATGAGGCTCAATCTACTTACACTTTGGTGCACCTGAACGCTTGGCTACAGGCTAAGTCAAGAGCTAGTCGTATTGCCCAACAAGCTGTCAGCTCTGTGAAGACAGAGACTCGATTACAGACACATCATCACGTAGGATTCAAACCTCCAAGGCCACAGCGATCAAACCCTCCTGTTTCATCACTCAACACTGTAACCAAGTCCAGATATACCAAATCTGAACCTTCTCTTTCTGATGTGGGAAAACCAACCTATAAGTCCTACTGTGCCTTCTGTAACAATGAACATCATCACATACGTTTCTATGACAGTTTCAAGCAGTTGAAGGTTGATGAAGTAATTTCATGGATAAAGGAAAAGAGATGGTGTTGGAAATGTGGGAGAACTCATTCACCGAATGACTGTAAACTCAAGAAACCATGTAACATCTGTCAGAAATTACATCTGACCATCTTTTATGACTCAGTCCTAAAAAGTTCCACTCAGTCCTATGCAATGAACCAGTCCCCTCTCTTCCTTGACAAACCTGTTCATTCCTTCAGAGTGATCCTGAAAGTTGTGCCTGTCATTTTGAATGGACCAAATGGGAAAATGCTTGAAACATATGCCGTATTGGACGATGGATCCATGAGAACAATGATCTTGATGCCTGCAGTCAGACAACTTGCTCTCAAGACTGAACCAGAGGACATTCTTCTAACTACGATCCAAAGTGACCCATTTAATTGTGCTGGACATTCTGTAAGCCTCTCTATCTCGCCACTAGATGATCCTGAACGCAAATATCCAATTTGCAATGCCTTTACCTCTGAACAGCTTGCCTTGTCAGAGTATTCCTACCCAGTCAAATCCATCCAAAGAGAACATTCTCATCTACAAGATGCTATTCTGCCTGATATTGACAAAGCAAAGCCCTTGATCCTCATAGGATCTGACCATTCAGATCTGATACTACCACAAACACTGATCCGCTTTGGTCCGTCAAATGCACCAGTTGCTTTCTGCACCAAGCTTGGATGGACTCTCCAAGGACTGACCAATGACACTTCCTCTGCACCGAGTGACTGCTGTCTACTCACTTCTGTTCAGAACCCTTCTTCGCAATTGGTGAATGATGTTGAGAAACTGTGGAAGGCAGACGTAATTCCCTTCACATCCAAAGTTGTGACCCGATCAAAGCTAGACAACATGGCAGTGAACCTCTTGGAAACAAAGACTGTAAAGGTCCGTGTTGGAGATACTGACCACTATGCCACTGCTCTTCTGAGGAGCCAAATTGCCCTCCGCTGTGTGCTGGAAAATAATCTGTAATGGGAAACCTTCGTTCTGTTGAGAAACGACTGCAACGTGATTCAGATCTGGCTAATGTCCACAACCAGAAAATCCAAGAACTTGTAGACAAGGGCTATGTGCAAATCATTAGTGACAATGAAGCTGCTTCTACCTCGGAATCTTGGTTCATTCCCCGTCATGTTATCCGGCAACATGAAAAGTATCGTCTGGTCTTCAACTGCTCATATGAGTACTCAGGACAAGCCCTGAACAATCACCTACTTCCTGGATCCAACCTCTGCTCATCCTTGTTTGGGGTGTTCCTGCGATTTCGCCAACAGTCAGTTGCTATCTCCGGTGATATCCAGGCAATGTTTCATCAGATAAGATTGCTGCCTGAAGACCGACCTCTGATGCGCTTTGTATGGCGGAACCTAAATAAAGACTGTGAACCTGACACCTATGAATGGAAAGCATTACCATTTGGGACAGCATGCAGTCCATGCTGCGCCACCTTTGCTCTAAAGAAGCACACCATTGATAACCGAAAAGAGTATCCAGAAGTTTCACAATCGATCCTCAAATCCTTCTATGTAGACAACTGTCTTGAAAGTGTTTCCAATGTTCCTAAAGCTAAGGAACTTATTGCAAAAATGAGGGAACTGCTCGCCAGTGGAGGATTCACCATGCGCCAGTGGGCCAGTAACAACCAAGAGGTCATCAACAATCTTCCTGCCGATGCTAAATCTCAGAGTTGTGACTTGTGGCTTGCACAAGAAAATGAAGACCCGAAGGAATCAACACTTGGCCTCAGTTGGAACTGTGTGGAAGATGTGATCTCATACAAGTACCGACAAATTTCCTACAACCAGCTCACAATGGAAGTTGTCTACAGAATCCTTGCCAGTCAATATGACCAACTCGGCTACCTCTCACCCTACCTTGCCCGAGCCAAAGTACTAGTCCGAGACCTCTGGATCAAGAAACGGACATGGGATGAACCAATCGAACCTGGGCCTCTTCTTCAAGATTGGAACAATTGGGAATCAGAACTCGGTCAAATGTCCAAAATATGTCTCCCAAGATGTAATCTCGCCAATTCCAACATTGAAGATTCCAATCTACAATTGCACATCTTCTGTGATGCTTCTGAGAAAGTGTATGGATCTGTAGCTTACCTTCGAATTGAAGATGACATTGGCAATTGCAGTGTCGCCTTTGTGTCAGCTCGGAGTCGAGTTGCTCCAAAAAAGTGTCTCTCCATGCCTCGTCTTGAACTCTCAGCTGCCTTGCTTGGTGCTCAACTAAGTGAAACTTTGACCAATGAACTAACTCTACCACTCACCAATGTAACACTTTGGAGTGACTCTACAACTGTTCTCTCCTGGCTCAAATCAGATTCCTGCAGGTACAAAGTATTTGTGGGTACCAGAGTGGCGGAGATTCAGAACCTGACTGAAGTGCACAGTTGGAGATATGTCAATACCAGAGACAATCCTGCTGATGACATTACCAGAGGGCTGTCTTTGAGAGATCTATCCTCTCAGGAATCTCGATGAAGACGAGGACCGTCCTTCCTTTCCTACCCTACAGAAAAGTGGCCACAAGGGAAGGTGAAATTTGTGGAACTATAAGTGAACTAAAGAAGACTTTCTGTGGAATCACTACATTGCCGTCACAAACGACTCATCATGAAGACTGGGACTCTGCTGTTGAATCTGTCAGACTCAGTTGGTGTATCTCAGATGGGGCGGCTGCTCCGGAAACTGATTACTGTGATCTCAAGATAGAGTTGTTTTGCCAGATACAGAGAGAGTCCTTTCCAGAAGATCTTGCTTCGCTCTCGACAGGGAAACCCGTCAGTCCTTCCAGCAGACTTATTCAGTTGACCCCTGAGTATGAACCAGAAACTGGTCTTATTCGAGTTGGAGGAAGGTTGAGAAACGCAAGCGGAATACCTCCTGAACTCAAGCATCCAATTGTCCTAGATCCAAAACATGCTCTGACAAAACTACTAATCAAACACTATGATGTGAAGCTGCATCATTTCGGCTCGGAACGCTTGTTTGCTGAACTGCGACGTCGTTTCTGGATTCTCAGAGGGAGAGAAGCTGTGAGACACCACCAGAGACTAAATTTTGACTGCCAGCGCTGGAGAGCTAACCCTGATAATCCAAAGATGGCTGATCCGCCTCCTGCCAGACTACGGATCTACATACCCCCTTTCTACTCCACCGGAGTTGACTGTTTTGGGCCAATGTTCATCAAAATTGGCCGCCGGAGAGAAAAGCGATTCGGAATCATATTCAAGTGTCTCACAACTCGAGCAGTACATCTAGACCTGCTAGAGTCCATGGACACTGATGCATTCTTGTTGGCTCTGCGCCGTTTCATCTCCCGTCGTGGTAAACCTCACGAAATCCTGTCTGATTGTGGAACAAACTTTAAAGGTGGTGAAAGGGAACTGTCTGAAGCATTCCAATCCATGAATCCCATACTAGCAAAGTGCTTATTGAAGCAACAGATCCAATTCAAATTGTCAATCCACCATATGCTCCTCATTTCGGTGGTACTTGGGAACGTGAAATCAGATCTGTGAAACATGGCCTGCGCACTGTTCTTGGTCTAGAAGCAGTGCACGAGAATACTCTACGAACTGTACTGCTTGAAGTTGAGGCAATCTTGAACTCTAAACCCCTCGGCTATGTATCTAGTGATGTAGCAGATGTTGACCCCATTACTCCATTCTCCCTGCTGATTGGGCGGCCAGATCCATCCCTTCCTCAAGTGTCCTATCCTGCTGACCAGAGACTCGGGAAAAGTCGCTGGCGACACTGCCAGGCTGTAGCTGATCAATTCTGGAAGAAGTTCATTCAGTTCTACTTACCCAGTCTGCAGCTTAGAGATAAGTGATTCAAAGATGGACTTGAACTAATAGTAGCAGATCCTGTACTGATTGCTGACAATCAACAGGCCCGAGGACTGTGGCCTGTTGGAATAATTGTTGAAGTCTGCCCCAGCCCTGATGGCAGAATCCGATATGCTGTCGTACGTGTGACCGGAGGCGACCAGTATCACAGACCCGTGACCAAGCTGGTCAAGCTACCAGAACTGCCATGACTGACTTTTATTCCAATGTGCAAATTTATTCTATAAATTTGGGGGCGGCTGTCCTAAAGTGTCTAGAATATTCCTGAAGTTTTCAGAGATTTATTTATTTTTATTTCGTTTTTACACAATTAATTTCCGTTTAATGTCCATTTTCTAGTCCAACTTTTTATAAAGTCTGATGCCATGCTTTTCCATTGAACCAAGTGTTTTTGAACTGCGATCCTATTTTCTGATCCTTCGTGATATGAACTGTGTGTGAATGTGATGTGATTAAACGGCTGTCAACCGAATCAATCCGACAACTTGCATGAAGTTAGTTACATCTGGCTATTTTTGTCTTTAATTTATGTTATGAGAATTTGCTTGTCCAATGTCTTTTTTTTAGACAGTATCAAACGTAATAATTCAGAGCCACGAAATCCAAACATTCAACGCCTATCTTTATAAAGGTCTTTCTTGAATATGGCAGTATCATATCCCTGGACGAGTAGTTCGTGCCGCATTTCATGTGTTAAAATAGCATCAAAATAAAACAGCATTTATTTGTACTGCTCTGTTGTGAAGATGATCTAAGCCAATCATAATGCTTTATACAAACATCCTTCCAACCAAAGTAATATCACTATAGTTTTATTCTTAACAAATGAAAGCTAGGTTTTGTTTGAAAGTATTTTATGATCATGGACATCTAACAACTTTTCTCATCAATATTATCTTCTGTGATATTTTGTTTTTCTTATGTTGTTGACCATATCAACAGGACCGAATTGATTACTGACTTAATCATTTCAAATCTGTTGCGCCATTTCTTTAAAAAGAAAATTAATGAGATTTCCGATATATGTTGCTGGATATATATGTTGCTATGTAATAATTAGTTTATCGTTTACCATTCAGCATTTTTTTAAAATCCGGTTAAGCCCCCCACTTTTGTTCACCATAATGGGTCACTAATACCCCCTTGTTTTCCAGTGCTAGATTGGACACTGCCAATAATGATTTTCCCTTTTTTTCATCTTCATCTCAACGTCCCAATTGTTACAATATCATTCTTTTTATTCAATTTAAATAATGCTCCCGTATGAATGGTCCCAACCGGACATACGGGCAACTGTAAAAACATGGCTGAAAAGTAAACTGATGTTGTTGAGCACTCGCTGTTTGTTCTCTGATTTGAGGAGCTACAAGATATTGAAACACCAAAATACACTTTCCTAAAGTAGGTATGTAGTCGCCTAGCCGGACAAAAAAGTATGGAGAGAATGGAATGTCCATGCTGTGGTAAGAGATGATAAGTTTGATAATCAACTTAATTATTACCAGAACCAAAATTGTGATATATGTTTCAAAACATCATTGATGATATAAGGTAAGCATTTTATATCAAAGGTGTCATAGTTTATTTATCACTTATATAGATTTACTGTGACTGGTTATGATTATGGACAACATATGTCAAACTGAGAAATTGTGCAGATACGTCGTTGGCTGAATTCTTTTATTTTGAGTATTTTTATTGACAAAAGTAAATGGTACAAGTGAATAGACTTGAGAATAAATTTCAATCGACATAGGATCTCCAATAATATCAAGTTCACAAGCAAAATATTTAGGGTATTTTCATAATCAAAATATCTTTGTGAGGCAAGCGATCAAGCCAGGCAAAATCAATGTACGGAAATTATAGATAGCTATAGTAGTTTGACGTCTGTTTAAATGCTCATTTTGTAAATTTTAGTCCAATAACCAAATCATGTATATCAATCCACAATTAAAAAATGCACCTGACAGACAATAGTGTAATCAATATCACTACTTACCTCCCTTTCATTGGTGGTGACACAGCAGGAGACAAGAGCTTCACAGAACGCCTTACTCTGACAAAGTCTGTGTTTGAATACAGAGTAGTCTCCCTTGATAACCCCTTCTCTAAACCTCCCAGCTAAAGCATTCAGTACATTTGGATTTGGCTTCACCAAGATGTAACACGGCGATCTACTTTTGTCTTCTTCATCAGATGTTGAGATGATCATCTTCTGTCGTATAACAGGGAGAGTTGCATACTGAACACAGTACAGAGGGTCAATGTCATTGATGACATTCAGTACACTCTCATACACAGAGGGATGAGCAAACTGACAGATTCCATTCCTCCACACAGTGATGTAGCTGCCTTCTTGCTCCTTCTCTACTTGAAGTAGTTTCTGTCTTTTGTATTCATCTCCAATGGTGAAAACATCAAACTTTCCATCATTCTTTATCATCAGCTGGAACAAGTCCCTACAGTTGTCTTTGTACAGAACCTTTGTGGTTATGTCCAGAAACTTCAGGGGAGATTCAAAAAATTCTTCTATATCCACATCATATCCATAAGATCTTAGCTTTGAATACATCTTGCAACAGTGCGGGAAACCATGAGCAATGTCTTTATTGGAAACTTTCTTCATGAGTTTAAGAGTTACAGTCACATTCTCATGTTGCAGATGGTATTCAAGGATCTTCAGTCGTTCTTCTGTCACTTTTCTTACACTCAGGTCTACAACACATTTTGAGTCAAACATCTTTTCAGTATATTGTCCAAGATAGATCTTAGATTCATTCACAACGTTCTTTCTGCTGATGAAGATGACATGATTATTTTGCTGATCATTTTCATTGAAGCTTAAGAATTTGCTTATTACATCTAACCAGCTCTTTATCAGATGTTGATCTGCAAGAAATGCACCGAATCTATCATCAAACATGATAACCCTGTCTTCTTTAATTATATCTATCTGATCGTACTCTTCAGGTTTGTATACTGTGAAGACGTTGACATTCTTCTGCAGGAACTCCTTCAGCACAAGGTAGCCGAGTGTTGTCTTGCCGTCACCAGCATTCCCTGTTATTGTGACCCAATGCTGACCTGCCTTCAGTTTGTCTAAAACTTCCTCCACAGCAGACACTCGAATCATCCCAGTTGTCTTCAACTCTATTTCCTCTCTGGTTCTAGCTACAATAAATAAATAAATCATTAACATGCTAGTAAGTAATGGACAATATCAAATCATTCTTGTCATTAAAGATAATTAAGATAATAAAGATAATTAATAATTATCTTGATCAAAATGGAATATTTTTGATAAAATCTCCTTCTTCCATCAAGTATTATATGATTTGCCTCATATAAATATATCTAAATCATTTTGTTATTTGATAAGGTTGAATTGATTTAAACATCCAAACTTAATAACTCACCATTAAGACGCTGTACTTCCCCAGGGAGCTGCTGAGGAGCATCCTCTGTAAAACCAACAAAGTGACACAAGATTGAGTTACTAACTGGATCAATCTTGCCAAAACAGCAAAATTCTTAAATTAATACAAACTTTTAGTTTCCTACTTGTATAAAAACACGAGTAGGCAGTGACTTGCCGAGGAAACCTTGTATTTACGGCTTATCTCAGAAACTATGCAAACCATCTTCAACAAACCTGATAAACATTACCACTAAGATCCCTTGATGCGCCATGTTTAAGGGAGTCAGATCAAAATGGACCATGTTCCGAGGAATAAAAGTTTTCAAATATTTGACTTCAGCGCGATTCCATCTGGGACTCACTTCTTTGACCAGAGAAGAAGGTAAAGTTAAAGTATTACAGTAGAAAGTGTTGTGTTGTATTTATGTATTGCTGGTGCGATAGGCATGAAATATAGTCATTTGAAAGTTCATGAACATGGCCTTTAATACATTCATCATTTTATCATAGTCCTTGTAAGGGTAAATAGCCATCAAGAAGCTAAAGTATTCACCCGTGCATCACCTTTATCACAAATTTATCATTCAGTTGAACATCGTTTGTGACACGCTCTCAGTTTCTCAAAGGAATTTTACCAGTGCACAAAAAAAAATTATGGAAGAGAATCTAATGCTCTGTTGTAATACATTCTATGAATAATCTTGTTGAAAGCAGAAAAGATGATACAGGAAAAATACGTGTTGTATTCATGCAGTTCATCGTCATGAGTACATAAACCTTATTTTTCAAAACACAGTTTTACAAGAATAACTAACAGATAATAAACTTAATCAGGATGAAAATTAGTTACACAGAAATTATTTTGAATTTAAATGAACTATGTTTATTTCAAAGTAAATACCTGCAAATGATTCAGGGGACTAAAGTGTAATATAAATTTTTCGCTCCCAGTTTTGCTATTGTTAGGTCTCAAGGCTGGGCGTAGGTTTTCAATGAAAACAGTGTTTTTGTATCATCCCAACTGCGGATCCGCCCGATCTTGAGATGGGTCGGGGGATACTAAAACATGTTAATAATATTCATATTTTATAATGAATTGTGTCAGTAAAACATGTTTTTAGATAATTGTGTTCTATTCTTTTCACATCTACGAAGAAATTTTGATTTGATGTTCATTTACTTCACTTTCTGACTCGGTTTCATTTGTTATCGAGTACGAACGATTCAACACTACTCAAACAATTATAAAGTCCCATTTGATTACTGGTTAAATCATATTTGTTAAGCGACATAACAAATTGAGATCATTATATAGATTTATATTTAGATAATAGTTTTCAGCATTTTTCAAACGACCAATACACGCGACCATACAACGAACAGCTGTAAACAGAGAGAAACCAAACGGCTCCACATTTCACAGAGACATATGTGTTTCTTAGTTTCTTTACAAAAAGGTGGTATAAACTTTTAACAAACAAAGATATGAAGTTATTCTAATACAGATCCAAGTTTTACAACACTAGTGATACATTGCTTTTTTAAAAATGTATATTCAAATAACATACCTGATACAAAGAAATGAATAATCCATGCAAAAACCTTCTATAAGCAGAAATTAAGGTAATCTCCATCGTTACAATCCAGCACTGAATGTGTTAATGTGACAGCTTGGCATGACAGAGGACGAATGATTGGGCACCAATTTGCCCACCGTAGGTAGTGTTAGGCTAATACAACATATGGAGACACCATAAGCCCGTGTTGTTTTAACAAATTATAATCTTGTTTATCTACTTGGCGACTTGGTTGAATGTATCAAATGTAAAAAAAAAATTAATAGTTCCCATAATCAAAGTCTAGTTCCCCAACATTTTAGATATTTTCCACAAGTGCCAACTTAGGACTTGAATATTCCCCAGTAAATCATATCAATCTGCTGAAATATATCTTAACGGCGACAAATCTTTGTCACAGAGTGAATGATAAATGATACCAAACGATTTTTATAGCTCTTTCCTAAAATTT
This sequence comes from Phorcus lineatus, assembly GCA_921293015.1. Classification (NCBI taxonomy): domain Eukaryota; kingdom Metazoa; phylum Mollusca; class Gastropoda; order Trochida; family Trochidae; genus Phorcus; species Phorcus lineatus. The sequence goes on from OV121093.1 coordinate 41,358,047, forward strand.
GTACCAAATGTAAGGTAGACAAAGCTAAATATAAATTTGAGTTTAGTAAGAATAATTGCAAATGTATATATCCATCAATGTACTTGATATCTTAATCATTTTATGTTTGTTTCCGGAAAAGAATTTATATAGGCATTTGCTGCCTGTTTGTTCATCCTTTTCCTTTTTGTATATATATTCTGAATATTGTGTAACACATGTTTTATGGAAATAAAATACTGTTTAAATCATAGTATTATACTTCCTAACCATTATATGATTACACATAATACATATTACATACAATGAAATATGATAATATTTTACAATGGGCAATGACAGTTTCAATATCAAATTTGTATAAGAAATGACAGTTTCTATATCAAATTTGTATAAGCAATAACAATATGAATCATTTAGTCCTCTGAAGATAACACATTACAACATGTATGTCAGTACAAAATAACTCGATAATTGTAAGTATATCAATAAAACTTCGTTGAGGTGTATTTAGAAGAGGATTTAGCAGGACGTCGACTTTTGAAAAATTCATTTAGAAACCTAATGGCTTTTTTCGGGGGAACATGTTAAGTAGCATATTTAAGATAACGAAACGATCAGTTAAGTAAACTTTCAGCTGTAAAACAACAATATTACACTGAAATGTAATTCTTCCCTCTCACCTACTCATCTTATTTGACTTAGTTGATCAGTTGATTAACTTATTAGCAGTAACAACACACAGCAATTCTCTCAATTCAACGCTTCTGACAAGCCTAGATAGACGCTTGTAAATACAAAAACAACCTTTTTCTCCTGATCGAAATCATATGTTACCTCGGGTTAAGTAGAAAACATTTATTTTACTCAAATCTGTACCCTGGTTTGTGTCCAAAAGTCTTGTGAAGGTAAACAAAGTTTATTAATGAACGGAAAGTCAACAAACTCCGTTTTTAATCTTCTTGTAGTATTGATAAAAATGAGTTGAAATATTGTATTTCTAATGATGTTAGATTTCATTTTGGTTACTTTACATGATAATCGTTCTGTTTGAATATATTCAGTTTGGCCAAATAACTTTCATCCATTGACAATACAATAACAATAAACATAAATATTTGATCACATCTGCTTCCTATCAGTGATGTTGCCGATAGGGGCCAATGCCTTGATAAATAAGAATGATAATCATTGACTAAAACAACAAACGCTCGGCGTCTACCTTAGTGTAACAAGCATGCTCATGTACACTTGGTACCCATTCTTGTCACTAATTGGAAGGTGACACACAGGTATTGGTGTCATAACCGAACCGGATGTTTACCAAAATACCTTCTTGCGGACCCCCTCTCCCCCCTCCACCCACCCCACGCCCTTCTCTGAACTACCAAGCAGGTATGTTTGCCATTTGCACCACGACACTGATCAGATCAGGTTCGATCGGAAACAGGAGGCATAACTGGATTTATTTACTGGACATTTTATAAGCATTGACGGAATACCACTTATAGGTTAGTGTTTGTGAATTATGTTACAGAAAGTCTTAGATTCGACTATCAAACAATAAATACATTGAAATCATGCTTAACGGAACGGTTTATGTGTAAGAATTTGAACTGATTAGAAGGCATTAGCATTCTTGGTATTCACTCAGAGTGGGTTTTGAGTGTATATTTCTTTTTTTGTATTTGCTTAACATGCTGTCACAGTTAAACAAATTTAAGAATATAATGAAATAATTTATAAAAATGTGTAAAAGAATTACTTTTGAAATCGTATAGTACTATGAATAAAGACTCGTATGCGATGAGAGATAGATATACATGTAGCCAATAAGTCATTAAAATCAACATAAAATCAAAATCTCTGCCGAGGGCCTTAAGCGCTTATCTCAATGATACATGTTATCATGTTATTACTAAATTCAACATTAGAATAAGAATATTATGAACATGTTAAAGTATTCGCTGTCCCATCTCAAGATGGGACGTCCCAACTTGGAATTCCAAGTTGGGACGCGTCCCATCTTAAGATGGGACGGGATTCCAAGTTGGGATGATACATTTTCACTTGCTCCAGGTTAGCAGCTAGTAAGGGGGGTAACTCTTGATCATGATGGATGTCGCTGCTTCGTATTACAGGTGTTGTTACTGATGAAGGCAAGGTAGGAAATGGAGTGATGTAGAGTGGGAAGATGTGCTAACACAGAATGCACGTTTTATATATAATAAAGGAAAATGCCTGGACATTGATTTATATTCCTTTTTCATTTGTTCAGAAATATGTCCTTGATCAAGGTCTTAAAGTTTTGAAATTATCTTATCTGCATTAAACAAACATTAAATAAACAACACACATATCGGCCATTGAGGGTTATCACCAACCCAGGCAAAAGTCATCAAAAGTGACATATTACACCGGTCCCCAATAGTTTGGAGGAAATATTTTGTAATCGAATAAAACCATTGAGGAGAGATTCATTATCTCACGCTATTGCATACTGGTGGAATAACATGTGAATGTATCATTGCACTATTTCTCTGAGATGCATTCTTTATGGTACATCCAAGGACTACAAGGCATTTTCATGGACGAAAACGTTGTCATCTATCCTGCCTCTAGAATTGTAATTAACAATACAATATACTTAACGAGTATGTCAGATACAAATATAGAAGGATAAGCACAAAGGACGACTATGTAAAGAGGAAATCTCACCTCTATGAAGTTCTGCTGGGACGGATTCTTCAAGCAACAGCTGGGCAGACTCAGGATCTGTGAAAGAGGAGTATGTTTTAGTCACAAACCTAATCACCTTGAATATGTGTAAAATACATAGCTCAATTGATGTTAAAAACGACATGACCTTTGTAAATATACCATTATTTAATTCATTTCTCATCATAAAGATATGCTGTGCTTTATCAAGAGGTGTCATTTGATAAATGGTACTTACTTAAAGGATTGAAATTTGAAGATATAAGTTTATTGAATCGAATATGAATTATTTAAGATAACTCACCTATTGTCTGATCAGCTTGTATTGACCGATCAGGAACCTGCTGAACACTGTCTGTGGCTGGAAAAGATGTAATTGTTATAAACCAGTGGAGTAATACTGCAAAATAGCATAAAATGAAACCATTTGAAATACTCATTACATGAAATAACTCAAATCCTGAATATTTAAGAAATAAAATATTGCAAAAAACTGTCACATTTATTCAAATATATATGTAATTGGACGTATCTCTATCAGTGAGTACTTTTAACAGAGGACTAGAGAAAGCATGTTGGCCTTTGATAGCACTATAATAGATTTTCTGAAACATTTTCATTATTCACGCAGAAGAATTCGTTAATTTGAGAATATGAATTTATCGATACACCGTTTATGTTTGTAAAAAGAAAGTTAAGATTTCAAAATGGTTAACCTAATAAGTTTTGATCGGTCGTCATGAAGTAAGTTACCTGTCTTATACTTCAGAAGAGGCTCAACAACATCAGTACCGTTCGCGCCTGTAACAATATCATATATAATCATAGAAATTGTTTGCACTGTTTCACTATCATGTAGAAACTAAATATACTAGTTTTCATTAAACCAATGCCATTTTTACATATGTTACCTGCCATCCCTATACCTTGGTGTAGTTTCACTTTAGCCCTGATTATCGCTGTCTGCATGTATGGCAATAGACTGTTCCAATAAGAGATTAAAGAAATTCTGAAAGTCAAACCAGGTGAGAATAAGAATCCCGTAAGCTTATCAGCTATAATTGACCATCAACTGTAACAACTGACTCGTCTACAAATACTTACCCTTCTCAGCATGTTCTGTCTGGGATCTGTTGGGTCTGTAATAAGATTGATTTTATTGAACAATTACAACTTACAATTGTTATTAAACATTTCAATAAAAATTATTAACATTCAAGCTATTTTTGTTTAAATATGCTTTCTCCCAATAATTATCTACATTTTTTCCTGAATGCACACATCCAAACAATATTCTTTCGATAATATCTACTTTCTAAGAAAAAAGTAAATAGATCTGGCTCAAATGATGATTACAATTTTAGATTGATGAGTAAGTAAAATTGTGATAAAAAAAATACCTTCAAAAACACCATATACCTTTCAGTTACAATAAATCAACATGAACATAATAGAAAACAGTAGAATAACACAGAAATACAATTTATTTCTCCTTTCACATTACATTTCATGCGGTCATAAACTGCTCAGAACAAAAAATAATTTCTGATTCCAAAATATAACATTCTGACCCCCTAATTATGAAACTAAGTGTAGTAAGTATAATCAACTTTCAAGTCCTGTATTCTTATCTTAGCATAAAGAGTTCATGAATATCTTTCAGTCCTGAACAACGAGTATGTGCATACAGCATCATGCAAACTCATTAGAGTCATTGTTCGAGAAGTCGACACAGTTTGGTGATAGGTCGCATCACAGTCGATGTGGATGTCTTTACTTTCACAATTCGAGCAAATCCTTTCCTATAAGGAAACACTTCCATGACTCGTCCAAGGCTCCAGGCATTCCGAGGCAGATTGTCCATGATCAGAACAATATCATTCGCTGCAATGTTCTCTCGTACTTTGGTCCATTTTACTCTCTCTTGGAGAGATGACAAGTACTCTTTGGACCATCTTTTCCAGAACTCATCTGTCAAGTACTGGATTTGTCTCCAACGTCTCCTGACGTAGCAATTGTCAGAACTAAACACGCCCGGGGGCAACGTCTCAGGACATCTTAGCATTAACAGGTCATTTGGTGTAAGAGGCATCAGATCATGTATGTCATTGGTCACTGTTGTGATAGGACGACTGTTTATGATCACTTCTACTTCACAGAACATGGTCTGTAGGCCATCATCGTGTATCACTTGACCGTGCATTAGGGAGTACAAGATCTTTCGTATGGTAGGAATCATTCTTTCCCAAACGCCACCGTGATGGGAAGCAGATGGTGGGTTGAACTGCCAGAATATATTCCGCTGGAGAAAGGTCTCGTGTAGTTGGTGATGGTTCCATCTTTCTATTTCCTCCCGAAGTTCCCTTTCACAGCCCACTAAGTTAGTCCCATTATCTGTCCAGACCTTCTTTGGATGACCTCGTCTGGCGAAGAATCTCCTAAATGCATTGATGCAGGAACTTGTATCCATGGAAGCAGCGACTTCAAGGTGGATGGCTCTTATGGACAAGCAGGTGAAGACCACTCCATAACGTTTCACATTCGCCCGACCCCTTTTCACCATAAAGGGACCAAAGAAGTCAACTCCTACACGAGAGAAGGGTGGTTCGTTAGCAGTGACTCTATCGATCGGCAAGTCTGCCATCTTTTGCTCCATCTGTTTGGCAGTGTACTTCACACACGGAACACACCTCAAGTGATGCTTTTGATGAGATGTCCAACTCTTGTTACCAGTAGGTTTGTCGAAGGTGAGCCATCATGGCGGCTTTACCCGTGTGTCCGATTGATTCATGAGAATCCTGTACTATCAGTCTGGATACGTGACAGTCCTTGGGTAGCAACACTTGATGCTTAGCTTCATATGGGATGGAAGCTTCACTTAGTCGACCCCCAACTCGCACAAGTCCATCTTTAATGAATGGGTCAAGTTTTCTCACAGCCTTGTCTAGTGCGTGTTCCTTTGATGGGTTCTTGAGTGCACAGATAATGCCCTTCAAGTATCTATGCTGTACGTAGCGTAGAATGGCTGTCTCAGCTTTCTTAATTATTTCGACAGTAAGTTGGACATTTGTCTTTCCATTCTTAGAGCAGTTTCCTTCTTTAACATGCTTCCTCAGAGAATGAACCAGCCAAAAATTATTTTGAGCTTCATCCACGACGAGCTGTAGTTCATTATCTCTCCATTACGTCTACAGTCTCATCAACTGTTGTTGAAGCCACCACTTTTATTTCTTTCTGCTTCAGTTCTGGGTCATCTCCGAGATCGTTATCATTGGCCATCATAGTTTTGGGCCATTCATGTTCAGGCTTCTGAAGGAATGGAGGTCCATGAAACCAATGATCAAGTTTGAGGAAGGCTGCTATTCTAAGACCTCTTGAAGCGGCATCGGCTGGATTGTGTGCGGATTGTACATACCTCCATCTTGGATAATGGTGATTCTGTTTGCCACAAAAGTTTTGAATCTTGAAGTCTTGTTGTTGATATAGCTAATGACAGACATACTGTCAGTCCAGAAGTGAGTACTGTCGATTTTCATTTGAAGTTCTCTTTAGAGAAATCGAGCTAACTTCACGGCAACACAAGCTGCTGTAAGTTCAAGTCTAGGTATTATCACTTTCTTAGCAGGAGTCACAGGAGCCTTGGCCATCACTAAAGAGCAAGAGATGTTTCCTGTCTCATCACTTAGTCGGAGGTAGGCTGTAACACCGTAGCCTTCATTGCTGGCGTCAGAGAAGAGATGTAGCTGGGTCAGAGTCCAATTTCCAAGTTTGAAGATTTGTAACATCTTGGGATCGAGACTTCTTCGAGGTGAGGTAAGTCTTCAACCCAGTCTTGCCATTCTGAGAGTCTTGCGCCTGTTACTTCTTCATCCCATACTAGGCCTTCTTGACACATATTTTGAAGCAGGATCCTGGCTTTGAGTACAAATGGTGAAATCAATCCCAAGGGATCAAAGATCGAACTCACAATGGACAGCACATGTCGTCTTCTAAATCCAAATGTCTACATGTATTTTCCAGACAACTCCAAGGGCTCTTTCTATTTGTCCAGATTCCAGGGGATCTAGGTTTAGAGTCTTCACATTATCAGCTCGGTCTTCCTTTGGAATGCTATTCAGGACATCTGCACTGTTGCTCACCCACTTAGTGAGTCTAAGGCCCCCGAGTTGACACATGGAGGTAACCTGCTGGACACTGCTAACAACATCTTCCGAGTTCATCTTGGAGAACAGGCAGTCATCCACATAAAAATTGTTCCTTATGATTTCAGCAATTTTGGGCTCAAAAGTATTTTCGTTGTCTGTTGCTGTCTTTAAGAGTGCTGCATTTGCACAGCTTGGAGACGAGGTTGTACCAAACATATGGACTTTCATCCTGTACTTGACAGGATCTCTTGTGTAATCTCCCTCCGGCCACCAAAGGTAACCCTGATAGTTCCATTGTGTCTGTGCCACACGGACTTGAACATGCTCTCGATGTCTCCTTTGATAGCGATCCTTTCTCTCCTGAATCTCAACAAAACTGCGACGAGGTTATTTGTGAGGTCAGGTCCTGACAACAACTCTTGATCAAGTGAGGTACCATTAAAGGTAGCTGCGCAGTTGAACACAACTCTCAACTTCTTCTTCTTTGGGTGATATACCCCGTGATGAGGGATATACCAGACGAGTTCACTTTTCGGTTCTGGTTCATCGTCAGGAATTTTCTCTGCAAAATTCTTGTCCAGCATTTTGTACATAAAGCTTGTATACTCAAGCCTAAATTTGTTGTCTCGTTCCATCTGTCTTCTGAGTCTCATCAGATTTTTGAGTGCTAGTGAATAGTTGTAAGGAAACTTTACATTGTGGTCCCGGAATGGAAGCGCAATCTGATAGTGTCCATCGTTTAGTGTGATTGAGTCCTTAAGAATACTTTGTCCTCCTGGGAGTGTTGACTTCTGTCATCTATTATCCTCTCAGGGAAGTCTACTTTGAAGGAGTCTCTCACCATACGATCGAGCTCCTTACAGCTTTCACATCTCTTTATGGCAAAGTTTGTTCTGTTCAAGGTTAGTCTTATGTTCTTTAGTTTTTGCGCTTCAGTTGCAGTTCTTGTGACGTTCCACAACGCCCAGCCGAGTCGGGTTCTTGTTCCATGATGTGCATGCTCTGGTCCAGTTCGTATCTCCAATGGTGAGTAGGCCTCAGGAACATTATTGCCTATCATGATACCTATCTCAGCCTCTATCTGTGGGATATTGATGTCGTTCAGGTGAGTCCATTTCTGTACGTCTTCAGCAGTGGGATTGTGAGTCTTGTCAACTGGCAGTTTGTTTACTGAGAAAATCTTTGGTAGGTTTACAAAGCTCTCTATGTCCAGATTGCTTATCTGCATTCCTGAAACTGCCTTTGTGCTGATAGTTCTAGGTTCTCCCATACTGTCAATGTCTACCTTCATTTGTTTCCCATTAGCTCCTAACTGCTCTAGCAATGACTCGGTGCAGAATGATGCACTGCTCCCGGTGTCCAGAAAAGCATATGTATCAACAGCCTGCAAACCTTCCTTCATGCGTACCTTCACTGGTATTATAACCATAGTACAGACTGCTTCTGTATCTTCTCCGACCCCCATATCGGAACTAAGACATGAACTGGCTTGAACTCTTTGAGTATCTTTTTTCTGCATCTTGGTCCAGTCTTGGTGAAGAACTACATTATGCCGACCATTGCACTTCGAACAAATAATCTGGCTTCTACATTCCTTGCTCAAGTGTCCCTTTTTGAAGCAGAGAAAGCAAAGTCCATTTTTCATGATGAAGCTGACAATGTCGTCGTAAGGCAGTAAAGTAAACTGCTCACATTCACTGACTCTATGCTCATTGGATCCACAGTATCGACATTGGCGGTAGGTGTCTTTTGGGTTTTCTGGTGGTTTCACTGGGTTTGGCTCAGGAGGAGGAGGTACTGAACTTGTAGAAGGAGGATGTGCTGGATTTTGCTTTGAAGGAGGTAATGCTTGGCTTGTCTTTGAAGGAGGAGGCACTGAACTTGCCTTTTGTCGAGGAGCCGAATGTGTCTGTCGTGGTGGTAAAGAACTTGTTCTTTGAGAAGAACAGACATCCGTGGCTAAAGTAAGCTTTGTTCTCAGACTGGTGTTGCTAGATGACCTGGGGTTAACCTTGTTCAGTGAAGCTTGTGCTTTACCTTGCAATGCTTCCTTCCCAAACATGGGATCATTAGCCTTCCATGCTTCCTTTCTCAAGAAGTTCACTAGGTCCAAGAATTTCACTTGTCTTCCAGCTTCACAAATGCTCTGAACCTGGCTTCTAAACTTGTCCTGATACTGGTAGGGAAGCTTGATTATTAGTCTTTGAATGTTCTCTGTGTTATCAAGGATATCTCCCTTCACAGCATTTGCACATTCGGATAAGAATACTGCAAATTCATCCAGTGATCTTGGGTTTTCTGCTTTGATGTATGGCCAGTTTAATGCTTTGCGAACAAATGCATTCACAATAACTTCTTCATTTCAATATATTTGTTCAAGCTCTTTCATAGCTGCTGGGTAACCAAGCTGAGCATCCAAGTTCAGTTCTTTTATTTGAGGGATATAAAACAGGCCCGTAGCAAGCGAGGGGAGGGAGGGGGGAGGGGAAGACTTTTTGTGCTTATTTCAATGTTTGTATGAAAAAATAGAATATTATGTTTCATGAGGCATCTGCATCACCGACGTTGTAAGCGGGTGTTTTTCTTAAATAAATAATCTGTCATGACCTATAAGTAAAACATTATTTAAGAATAAATCATTTCTATTTTTGTTGTTATTTTCATTAATTGTAATATAAGGACTAATACTAGAAGATAAAATGAATATTTTAGAATCAGAAAATTAGCGATGAAAATAAAAAAGGCGTTTTCAAGATAATCATTTATAAATCAAGTCATATTCACACAATTTCCACCGTCTTTTAACAACGCTCACGTAGCCTTGAAGCACTGTTGTCAAACATAGTCGAAGTGGAGACAATTTGGTGGGGAAATGGGCGTGGCTTATATTATATCAGCATTGCAGAAGAGCGTCAATTTTTTTGTTTCGGATATCACATTTGAATTAACGTAACCGATTATGCTAAGACCAGGTAGTTGATGCACTCAAGACAAATGCATAGCCACAATAAATCATACTTCAAATTTGGAAAATATCCCGCCATAATTTTAGCGCGAATAACACCGTGAAAGTTCCGCGAGTGGGCAGAGCTAATACGATTACAGACAGGCGTCAGTCAAGTCGGCCGGGTTTGGGAAGCTTTGGTTTTTAATATTTATATTCGTCCGTGTGAAACAAGAACATTATATCCATATGATAGCTAAAATAATTCATATCTTTAATTAGTTTTTAACTTTAAAAGATATAGTAAGATCACTCTGAATTTAATTTACGAGCCGAGGTGACCACGGACATATTCATTTTGACTTATGAGTTTAATCAAACTAATCGGCAAATGAACGTTTTCTTTTAATAGATAACTATTTAATTGAAGAATATACTCTATAAATGTAATCCATAATTCAAACTGTGTTCATGAGTGAATATTCACGCTAAATACATTTTTGATTTTCTGAAGGGATGAAACCAAACCGCATTGCTAAAACTGCCGAGATACGTTCCCGACATTTTTTTATTACGTTTTTGTATAAATGATTTTGTTGGATTGTCACCCCAAAAAATAGAGCAAATCTATTCAATAGGATAATTTATGAATTCTATTTTTATCATTCATAATTATATATTGTATTAGATGATAAGACAACAATGTATCTGCAGTTTTGTATGCATTTGCAAATAGGCTGTTCAGACTAAGATTTTTCCAACCAGAAACCGATACTGTGTACGGGCAAAAGAAAGAAACCGTAATTCCTGTTGCAAAGTTGCCGAAAGTTACATCATTTTCAAGATAGAATCACTAACTATCAGTGGATGAAATTTCAGTCACTATGCCTTCATTGTGAAAAATTAGGAGGTATTTTCATGCACAGTCCATTTTCCGCACTTTGTTTGTCAGTGACGTCACGCGAAACTTCATTTTTTTTCACACAAAAATACATTGACCCAGTGATAAACATCTCAGCATTCCCAGTTAAAATTTCATTTATTTCCGAACATTCATAACGCCTTTGTGACCTCTTTTGTACAACGTTGACCTATATCTTGTGTTTCCACAAAATGTTAGCGGCACTGAGCGAGTGCATAGCGTCAACTGCCGGGCATACAACTACAAGAGGGTTAAAGGCGTTGGCAGAGCCCGAAGCCTATTACATTGTCTGTAGCAGTTTCCCGATTTCAATAATACAAAAACTAATTATAGCGACAGTCCGCTAGAATCGATATAGAAGAAACATTCATTGATACATGTACACAATAACCTACACATCTCAACGTCGTGAATACCACGCTTTCTCACAGTACCCGTGTTGTTCGTGACATCCATTTTTTAAGGGCAAAGAAACATAACTCTATTGACGTAACTTGCATACCGCTAATAGAGAAATGTTAAAGCGTCAAGGTACTACGTGATATTACTGTTACACAAACATCTAACTTAATCAACAGATTTTGACTACGCTATTTGACCACTATATTTAACTTTACTAATTCGCCATTATCATTTAGAATTACCCCCAATAATAAGATCACACCCGTCCATGTTGTGAAATAAAAGGGGTGTTGTTATACCTTAATTATCCTATGGCTTATGCGACATCTATTTTTTGGCAAGGAGTGCAGTCAGGTACATGTAATTTGTATATTATGAAGGAATATAGTCAAAGTCTACATAAGCCTCTCAGCCAATCAAAAATGAGTAAATGTTTTGTGAAAGAAGATAATGTTCTGTATAATTTTCATACAGTCACTGATTCCATGACGTCATCATCATAATAGACTGCAATGTCATTGTAACACAAACCTCATAACAGTGTCACATAAAACACAGCTCATGACAATTCTAGTTTTAAAAAATTGCAATATATACATAAAATTACACGTGCCAAAAAGTTGCACCAGTTATAAATGCCCCTGTAAACGCTTCGAATCCAAATTTGTTTTATTGTCTGCAGTAGTTAATGAAGTTTAACAAATAAGCTTTAGGGCATGCAAGTCACGGTACATAATTTATTCCGATCAAACTCAAAAATTATATAATTATAAAACAATATGAACTAAAATGTTGATTTTCGTCATCTCACAGTAACTTTCTTTGAAATAACACCAATGACAAAGAATGTCATATTTGACCCCGGCAACATACTCTGTGTCGCTTCATGAAATATTTAAAAGTCTTCACATGCTTTGTAACAAAATAACGGAAATGTATGTGAAAGTACGTACCATATTAGGCTTCAGGAGATTTTAGAACAAACAAATTTACATCATCATGGAGATTAATCATTACCTTCGAGATCGACGTCTCCTCCAGATAACAGCAGCAGTCAGCATCCCAGCAAGGAGGCTGAAACACATTATCATGGAATTTTGGGCCTCGTCACACATAAATATATTAAAAGATTGTAGATGGCGCTTTCTTCCTTGACGCTCAGCAATATCTGATTTGAACATGGTTTGAACTGCGAGGGAATATTCGACATAACTTTGTAACTAGAAAGTTATAATTCAAAGAGTTATTATTATCATTATCATTTTCAGAAGAAGGTCCTTGATTAACTGACATCAAAGTCACTGTCATAAGGCGCTGATCAAGGAAAGTATATCATATCATATTGTTTTAACATTATAACTGATCACGACAATTCCAGTTCATTGTATTGTTTAAGATAATATTCGCGTCATCCTGTTAAAAAAAAGTTAGAAATTCTTTCAGAAGATTTTCCCTTTCGAGATGGAATTACACTTTACGTTTACACTTGATTTATTCAGACATGGTGACATTATAGATCTGACTCGCTCTGGTATTAATGCCCAATGTCAGGCTTCACTGTTTTTCTTAATGTGAACACAGAAATATCATAACGTGAATAGAAACATGCAACTCACCAGACTAAAGTAATCGGTACAGCAATGGCTACAGCTGTGTGTGAACCTGAAACCAAGGAAATACATGTAAACTAGTGTATAACATTCTTGAGATTGGTGAAAAGAGACAAGCAGGATACATTTATATATAACAAAACATGTAACCCTTAGAGCCCCCTGGGATCATATACGGTTGCGCTTTTAAAGAACATCATTTCTGAAAACCTAACATTTGAAAAGCGATTCCATGTTGACAACTACAGTTTTTAAGTTACCAATAGCTTAAATTTTAGGAAATATGTTACAAGATTCAACAGATACACCGTTTTTTCGGCAGTGCTCTTATTTTCATACATAACGCCAATGTCAATTATCTACTGTCCGAAATTTGCGAGGAACCGGTATCAGTAACTCCGTCACCCGTTTTGGATCTAGCTGCATAATCAGTACAGTCAATAAAAAATAAGCGACATCTTGTTTGAACTTTTGGTCACAAATCAAGTTAACACCGATTGTCGATTTTTATGCGACCTCCGACAGAAATGGGCGTTGCCATGTTTGTATACATGAAAGTAATCCCGACAGTTACCAATCTAATTTGCATATCTATCCGCATATGACCCAGACGGATTGCTACCGATTATATGATAAACCATCTATTAACGAGCGCTTAACTTAAAAATAATCAAAAAGATGTAACTGTAGTATATATATATATATATATATATATGCAATGTGCATATGTAATATATTGAAGAGCTTTAAGTGTTTGTGCCACGGAGCCAGGTGGTCAAAAATAAACGATCATATTCTTCACCTTCCTCGTTTTGATTTTATGCTTTATACATGCAATAAATAGAGAATACTAAACGAATGGTAATGTGATAACATTTTTATGCAACGAGTGAATGGAATTTGGTATCAGACGAACGAAAGTATGATACCAAATTCCATTTACGAGTTGCATGAAAATATTATCACATTATCATGAGTTTAGTATTTTATTTATTACTCATTCCCACGTATCAAAAATTTTGATAAATTAATCGTCAAAACAACAATCAGCTGATCGCGAACAGGCGTAAGAATATCAATCAGTCAAACAAAACACAGAACAAAATAGTTCGCTAATTGTAATTGTCTACATAAGTGACTCGCCTAAATACATGAAACAAAAATAATTTTGGTGAACAAGTATTTCATTGTCGAGAAATTCTTTGATATAAAAAATGTTAACAAGCAACGAAAACTGTCAAGCCATTGTGCACTCGATACATGAGTCTTGACGTCATCGGAATGTGACCTCTTTCTAGGTCAGTCAGTTTTAAAAAGTTGGTGGAACGTACAGTGTCAGCAGTTGAAGAGGATTGATAACATTGACATGAGTAACAGAATTGTTGATAGGACCCGCAAATATTGAACTAAGGGAACGGGAGTTGCAAGATGTTCAGATTGTCTGCTTGTTGAGGGGGAAGCGACAGGTTGGATGGAACAGATTATGGACGGGCCAGGCTGTATGGCGTGGAACGGCCGGCAGAGGGGGGACGTAAACACAACTTGCGACGGTACAGAAGTTGGGCTAGTGATCATAAGACTATGTGAATAGCGCTGTTTTTCAGAAATATGAGAGTGATTATTGACACTTGTATATTTTTTATTTCTGGATGTTCGATCACGTCTCGTTGAGAATGCAAAATTTGAAAGTCGCCATTTTCTAACTTACAAGTCACGTGATTGGACGATGTCATGAGACGTTCGAAAGTAGTTCTGGTTGTTCGCACGAGATATGGTATCACACATGTGTGTTACCAACTCATTGTTATCTAATGAGTGATTTCACCACGGTTGAGTAATAAACAACGTTCTAAGTGTTTGTTCTGTTCGTTTTTCAAAAGAATTAACGCTTCAATGACTGTGACATTAGTGCAACTGTACCGCACATTTCTTTATTTGTAATTGGAAAATATGATGTACACGAATGCGTACACCAGACAACTCATTTAACAGGTTAAGGGTAGCCTGGAATACTCGAAGATATAAAATTAGTATCTGTTCCTTAATAGGCATAACCTGCTCTTGTCTGTAAACAGCACCCTCTCCCTGTCACGTCGCTGTCAGCAGCCGACAGTATGTGTACATCGTAATATGCGTTGACGGTGTACACGGGTCAAAGCCATTCCACGGAAGGGGCGGCAGGCTTCTATAACAGCCAAACGAAGTTGACGAAGGGTTGTTCTTGTGCTGATGATATGACCGAGCGCTGTCGCAGTTGTTGATGTCGCCGTTATGCATCGATTTAAGAAATGAATCTGCCTGATGTAGCGATCTCCGGCCACAGTTATTATCCTCGGTCTTACCGATCTTGGTCTATGCTGTGTCTTGTCTGTTTGCTGGTAACGTATTATCATCCTGCTGATGGTGTTTTGGCTGTAGGTGAATGTTCTTGCCATTTGACTTTGGGAAGCCCCCATAGTGGACATTCCGATCGTTTAGTCACGTTGCACTTGTTTAAGTCTTGGGATACTTTTGGTGTTTTTTATGTTAAATAACATCTACTCATTCCAATAAGGGTATTTATGCCTCATTGCTGCACGTGCATCATATGCATCATGGGTTTAGCACGTGTTTGTGAATGCACAATTCCAGTGGCTGCTCTCGATGCAATGCGTTTGTGTAGATGAATCGATGCAGTAATACTATCATTTCCTGCTAAGAATCAAACCCGTAGCAGCCCTCTCAATTTTTTTATGAAAAAAATAAAAGTTAAGACTTTCTTTCGCCTGGTAGTTTACTTTCCCGCCGCTAATGCCTAATTTAATCATTCTAAAATTATGCAGGCTATTTGCTGTAAACTGATTGCTTTTCGTTCATAAAAACCAACTTAACCATAGTCACATTACTGAGTCGAAGAGCCTAAATAATATAACTTTAAGCAACAATCAGACCATTTTAAATGTTTGTCATATTGGACTCCAACAACATATTCTATATCTTTTTAAGGGATCACAGAACCGATTTCAATTTGTGCTACTGAAATTTAGCTTCGCAGTTGAACTATGCATACTTACCCTCATTGTCGTATTTTTCACACGTATCCAATTTGGATTTGTAGCCACTGATGCATCCAGATGTACAGACTCCGTCATGTTGGTAACAGGTCCCACCCTCACAGAATGAGTTACACGTGTAGTTACAGGTCAATCCATGATATCCGGACACACACCCAGTAGAACATTCTCCTGTTGCTCTGTTACACCCTCCTGGATTTCCACAGCCAGTTGAACATCTTATTTCACAAGAATCACCATAAAACCCAACAGGACATGTCTCTGTAATTGAACATTAACAAATACGCATAACTTTTATTAAACAACGAAATTTAGTAGATCGTCAACTACAACAAACACCTTTGAAAGTTCTAATTTTTGAAGAATTAAAAAGCCATCCTTAAAGCTTTAAGATAGTCAATTGCGTCAATTCCGTAAAGACCTTCTACGAATTTATGACAACCATTTGTCATTTGATTTGTCATGTTTAATTCAGTTAGGAAAGGCCATTTGATACATTCTTGACAAGTGAATTATCACTAAGACACTAAGTTGGGGTTATGTTATGATCGAACGCCAATTCATTGTTTGTAATGTTATTTATGGTTTCTTAAATAATTTGAGAAGCAAACGATCTCATACAAACGGTATATCTGGCGAGTCACTTTGTCTGCTGCTATGATTATTGTAACGTATAAGCTAGAGTATCCTTACCTTCAGTTGGACATATCTCACACCCGGACAAGCAGGTGTCCCTGATGTTATCTGCTCGAGTGAAACACCCCGTACACTCCTGCTTACACTCGTCCCCGTAGTGTCCTCGTCTGCACATGATGCATTGTCCAGTTTCTCTGTCACATGTTCCGTACCTTTCATTGCAGACCCTACTACAGTCAGCTCCATAATGACGTTCAGGACAGAGAGTCACACTGCAGGAGCTACACTGTCGGTCACACGTCACACAATCTCCTGGACACTCTACTTCACACTTGATATCACAGTAGCCTGGTTCACATCCATATGTGCACGTGATTGCACCGGAAACTATGTGAATGTGACATGCTTTGTTCAAACATCTTGAGGGACACGCTTTATTACAGTATTTGCCGACATACCCAGGTATACACCCGATGATGCACTCTCCATTGTCATGGCATTTTTCTTCAAGACATGTTGAACACTGTCCAGACACCAGCGGGAGACTGACCAGCAGAATAAGACAACCTGTCAAAAGCAAATGCATGCACATATATAATTCTATGCAAACTCATTTGGATTTCAAAGTAAGTTTTATACCAGACATAGTCGCTCTTATAAATGGCCTTAACCCCTCAAATAGGAGGCGAGCTTTTTAAGAGTTTAAGTCCAATATCCCTACATTTATTCCATTGCCATCAAAGCAAAGCGGTTATGCTTACCAGTTAAAATAGCACCAAGTACCATCATCAGATTTCCTCTTGAATGTAAGCAGACAGAGTCGTGAGACTGGACAACAGAATCAGGCAGCCTGGAACACGCAAATGTTTCCTGTCATAAATATTCGTTTCAGTTTACATCACAATTACAATGTCGACTGGTATATATTCACATCTGAAAATGCATATTAAACTAAATTGATGATTGACGCAACGTCAGTATATTGCTCGCTTTTATTATGATAAAATGAAGCTTAGACAATGGTACAAAACAGAAATAGCAGCAACGTTCCACTTAGAATATATCATATGTTCTCTCCCCAATTTTAACGATGTTTGGCAGTGAATTATGTTGATAAATATGAAGGGTACATTAACTCTGTGCAAAAATTGTTGACAGAATATATGTGTGTTATATATTTTGAAAAAATAAGGTCAAACAATCACAAAAAATTTATTAAGGATAAACATAGACAAATTTAAGCAAAACAACAGCATATGGAATCAACAAAGGAATCGCGTCTTTGATTGGTTTAAATTTTCTTCTCTCATTTTATTCATCGATTAACCATTAATCCAATGTCAACCAGACATGAAATTAATCAGTAAATCTCTAGATGATTGATCATTATATCTAGTTTTAACTGGTGGATTGAAATATAACCTTGTTGCCAAAACTAGCACCAAAAAAACGACGGCTCGACCAAATCTAATTGCAAATGAAATTGCCGAATCCTTTCCCTCTCGTCCACAAGCTAAAAATGCTCTCTCATATTATTAATTTTCTAATCAACTCAACATTTTACAGATTGGGTTTAAGCGTACCAATCAAATTGCCAGTTGAAGATTATCTGAAATCAGAAATTAGAACATTGCACTCACAATCATGACTTGTTTTTCTATAGTCTGATTTACTGTAAATAGTAGTATTTACATCGATATGTGGCACACATATAATCAAGAGTGGTTTCATAGTTAGTCATGAGGAGGAAACAATATATTAGTAACATCAGTTGGCCCAGTCTCTCCCAGCAGTTAAAACGATGAAGGTGTCAGGAGGAGTTGTGTTTCTTGTTGTCTGGGTCACCTATGGTAAGTAAACAATACATTAGTAACATCAGTTGGCCCAGTCTCTCCCAGCAGTTAAAACGATGAAAGCATCAGGAGGAGTTGTGTTTCTAGTTGTCTGGGACACCTGTGATAAGTAAACAATACATTAGTAACATCAGTTGGCCCAGTCTCTCCCAGCAGTTAAAATGATGAAGGTGTCAGGAGGAGTTGTGTTTCTAGTTGTCTGGGTCACCTGTGTTAAGTATATGTATTACATACAACACTCATGTTGATAAACCTATCTTTTACATATGAACAAAAATATACTTCCCATCATCATAGCTGAATAATCTTAAATCCAATGCCAGTCTTATGTCACTTGACCATAGGCCAAGTACAGTTCATGCTGTTTGGGTAGAAACGGTATTTTTAAATACTTGCTTCTAACATTAACTCTTTTAATACGAAAATTATAGATATTGATGGCTCTCCGTGTATCTTTTTTATCAACTCATATAAAAGATTTAAGATCAGAATAAAAAATATTAGATTCTTTCAGTTCTGATGTAAATAAAGCTCTATTCTACATGATGATATCAGAGAAATAATATGCATTGTGTGAAAAAAATATCTCCAATGTGGTATTCTTTGATATAACATCAGTGATCGATGTCGTCTGTGGAAATATGTTTATGTCTGAAGTCTGAAGTATACATTACAATTCATTTTTGACAAATTATCGTTCCCTTCCCTGATAACCTTGTTTTTTGGAGTCAGTATATTACTAAATTGCAGTTTCCATTGCTGCTGCATTGTTGATGAACCCATCTTACTCAGTAGTGGCATACAATAACTTATAGTCATGGTATAAATACTACAGTTGCAGCAGCCCGACCCTGTCCTGAGAAATGTAAGGTGATTCAGAACCGGCCACTCCCCACGTGTAACAAATACAAAGGAACCTGCTCTCGAGGGTGTATTAGTGGGTACTATGGAGACAAGTGCAACATGAGGTGTGATGTCAACTGTGAGCAGGAGACGTGCCAGCAGGAAGACGGTTCCTGCACCTGTAGAACTGGATATACTTACCACGACGGCTCTTGTGACCCCCATACAGGTAATCAAACAAGTGGTTATACGTTTTATGAGGTTTTATCTAAAATGAGATTATAGAAATGGAAAACATGCATGTACACGAGTCAGAACTCTTTTAATGTCAAAGACACCGCCACAGTGATAAGGTGATTCTGATGTAGGGATAAAGAAAAATGATTATAACAAATGATTTCTGAGTTCTTCTAAGGAGATCTCTAATATCGGGGGAATGCAATATTAAATCTAGGGGCCGATCTGAGTTGTTGTTGTCAAACTTCATGAATCGTGTCATTTGTTTTTAAGTAATGACTTGCTTAAAAGTATCATTTCAAAGCAAATCAGTTAGAGAGAGTGACATTAAAATATAAAGTCGTTATTCTGATCACAAAACGTGACGTGCATCAATTAGTGAAACATAATTTCGGAAACTTATCTAAACCAGGAAGAAGAAATAATTTGATTTAGTGTTTGAAAGGTTAGGTAACAAGTGTAAATACCCCACTTACCAGTTTGTCCACTGAATTACAAAATAGGAAAAAACACATTGATGTGAATTGATTAATATTGGTTAAAATTTGACACCTTACGTTTACTGTTTCAGGGGCGTTTTGTACTGCTGCCAACCTTTCAAATTATTGATCTTTAATTCCTAAACACTCATCTAGGTTAAAGAAAAATTCAGCTTTAGCTCATTTCATGGATACATATCATGATAAATATCATTCTTCTAATGTTTCCATGGTGTAGCTATCATGCATAATTTAGGTGATATCTGCAAGACGAAAAAACTTCCTCAAAGTCACTGTTTTTGTTATTTTTTTCCTTTAAACCGATTTTTTTTATAGGATTCACACTTAAAAGTCACATGTATTAACGATATAGGAAGTTGGGGGATAAACTCTTGCCAAATATATTTGTCCTATGGTCATGTGTCAGCAATCTTCCCATGGGAAACTGAAATGATAAAACTTAAATAAAAGTCCTACCCTCAAAAGGTACATTATGGTTGACATCAGTATCAAGTTTTGTCAGCTATCATACATAGTAAAATAGATATATACTCAAGACAAAAATCACCTGGTGAAACTAGAATTAACAGTTTAGGAGATATGCTCCGGAAAAAGACTGTGTGAAAGGTCAAATATTTTGTAATTTATTCGATGAGAACCGCAAAAAAAATCATTTGCACGTCACACCCTTAAAAGGCACATCGAAGCATCATGACTAATGTTTGGTGAAGCTAGCATGTATAGTTTAGGATAAATGCTCTGGACAATGCTCTATACAAACAATCTACAGCAGCCTATATACACAAAGAAGTGTACAATGATTACATTGATGGACACATTTACGGAAATTGATTAAACAAGATGATAAGTAAGTCTTAAAGTTTCATTCGTTACGGAACGTAAAACAGTAGATATAAAAACACAGCAAAAAAGGTTAAGCACTGAAATTTCACAGACGGATAATTTCATGGAAGTATGGTATGCCTTGAAGTGTGCCACCCGGTAAAAGCGACATGAATAAAGTGGGTTTGGCGCTTACTTTTGTTGTGACATAATGAATTCGTTATCGCTCCTGGGGAACAATCGTCTCCGCTAAATAGTTTGTGAGCTTTTATCGTTTTGAAAATAGTTTTCATTGAATGATGTAATGGTAAGGATCCTCCCGAATATCTATATAGACAAAGGTACGATTTACTGAAAGAAATTACATTTTACATCGCTGCAAACAAGGCACAAAGGACAAAACAGAAAATACCATGAATACAATTAATGTTTAATCCATATTGATGTTTTGGCTCGTATGAAATCTAAATGAAATATCCTGAAATTCAGGGCGGGTCTCTTTATGTAATGTACGACCCACATGCTAGGTCGTAGGACTTGACAGTGAGGGCAATCCATACACAAAATTTGGTTGTGTTTGCTGTTTCTGTCTTTACTTAATCACTCTAACAAGTAATCGTGAATTGATAATACTAAATTCTACGCTATTCTGAAGTATCAGATAGAATTATCCCATTAACCAGAAATGTTAAACAAGAAATAGCTTTCTTTGTATATGATCTAATCGTTGAAGAAATAGGAAATTTATGGATTTACAACTTCTTTATTTCAAAGAGATGCGAAGTTGCGGTGAAGATATTAACGCTGTTACCAAGAAAATGATACTGAACATTTCAACACTGTGATTAAATACGTATGATAAGGCATGTTTGTACAAGTAAATGGGTTGATGTACAAAAATGCTTCTTCAATAGATAGGAAGCCAGATGGACAATGACGTAGTTACTGATTGAGAGGAATTAGCGTTGATTGGTCTTGTTCAAGTGATGGCATGCTGATTGATCTCTCTTCTTTCTTAATTCAATTAAATTAGATTGGAAACTGTCTTCTTACTTGTGTTCGTAATTAAGGCACTCAGGTAAATTCATTAAGGATATTATTATAAATGGAATACAATTATATTGTCAACAGGTGTGAAATGCCAATCTAACGCCAATTGTTTGGATAACAATTGTTTATCGTATAACAGACGAGATTGTTTGGAAGGCTGCAAACCTGGCAGGTTCGGGAAGTTTTGTGATCACTCTTGCTCTCCTCACTGCGTCTGTGATGAAGTGACTGGGAACTGTACCAGCTGTATCCAAGGATGGTATGGAGCAGAATGTGGGTCTAGCTGTAGTCCGGGCTGTGTCGACAAGAGGTGTGACAGAGTGTCTGGTATCTGCACCAGCTGTATCCAAGGCTGGTATGGAGCAGAATGTGGGTCAAGCTGTAGTCCGGGTTGTGTCGACAAGAGGTGTGACAGAGTGTCTGGGATCTGTACCAGCTGTATCCCAGGCTGGTATGGAGCAGAATGTGGGTCTAGCTGTAGTCCGGGTTGTGTGGACAAGAACTGTCACAGTAACGGAACTTGTGTTAACAACTGTATAAGTGGATCTTACGGAGATGCATGTGACCAGGAGTGTTCCGAACACTGTGTGTCTGGATGTGACCAGCTGTCTGGAGAGTGTGTCCAGTGTGAAGCGGGTCGGTATGGTTCAACTTGTCAGTCCGAGTGTAGTTCTGGGTGTTCAGGTGTCAACAATGTCTGTGACAGACACGGAAGTTGTAATAAAGGTTGTAGGAAAGGCTTCTATGGAGAAAAGTGTGATTTCCTCTGTCCTGAAGAATGCTTCGGTGATTTGTGCGATGTGTATGGAACCTGCAGCGCCTGCAACAACGGATTCTTCGGAACTTCCTGTCATAATCTTTGTCCTAGATGTAAAGACGGAGTATGTCATCAGAAGACAGGAACATGTTCAATAGGATGTCAGAGCGGCTTCTATGGATCCTTCTGTAACCTGACGTGTGAGGACTGTACAGGTGGAGACTGTGACAGGGCCACTGGAGAATGCAGGCAGAAAGGTTTTGTATTTCATCTGTATATCTTGAAGTTTAATAAGTCATTGTGACGTTATTGCAAGGCATTAATATTTTCGGCCGGCAAATCATTCATCACCATTATGTATCTTTTATGTAATGTGTCAAATAACTTAAACCTTGCGAGCATCAGAGCTAACCTGGTTTAATTAAATTTCAAACAACAGTTCCCTTATCCACTTAAAACATGCCATGAAATAATTTTAGGCACATAGATCGGACCTGATATGAAGTAGCAGCTGCCGACACGTGCAATATGCTATGGGCAGGCGACGTGCATGTACTTGTAATACACTGCCGTGTACTATTCTGACCTTAATTAATGTAAATGTGGCTGGGCTATATGAATGTGCAGGGTATCCTGGTTCACGACGTAAATGACACCTTGGAAAACAATGTTTCAAAAACTTGATTGACATTCAAAAACATGTTGTCACCAAGCTCGTTGCTATTTGAGTATGACATACGTCGTTTTGGAACATATGTAGAGCTACGATGTCAGTCTTGCCAAAACAAGCACTGACCTTACAACATACATAGGTTACAAACAAGATTGTTATTTCTTTTTTTCAGGTGAGTTAAGTTCAGTGCAGTTCTGGGTCGGTGGCGGCGTAGCTGTCGTCATCCTCATCATCATTGCAGTCTACATGTCCCGTCGCTTGAAGCGGTAGGTGGTGAGGCTGAGCCTTCACTCCAAGATATACAGTACATGTACCAAATGAGGTTCAAAAATATAATAAGAACAATGTATTCATGAAAGTGCATGCCACATACCTAATTTCTTTGGTCATATCTTAAAAAGAGCAAACTTGTCTAGTTTTGTTTTAGTCACTTTAATGAGAACATAATTGATTAAATCTAAGTTGTTGTTTTCATATACAGAAAAATCATCAAACTTGAAAAGTAAATCTGTAACTTGTTTGTTCAACTTTTTATTAACTGTTGAGTTTTTTTTATGATAGAGTTCCACAAGGGATATATATTTTATTATTGCTAGTGACTTTAAAAAAAAAGAAAATGTAACAAAATGCTATATAAAAACTAAAATTTTACTACATTATATAAATTTATTATAGCATTTAACCATAATTATGATCAACTTTATAAGTTGATTTCATTGATTTGTAATGATTTTTACAGCACATTGTTTAAAAAGAAATAGCAAACTCTATAGGGTTACAAAAGTCAAACTTTTACATTTTGATGTGCGCATGCACATTTGTAGAGCACCTTTAAATATGTTGTGACTCGTTCCTAGAGAAAATATAAAGAATTCCCCATCTTCAGGTTGATTGATAAATAAGAGATATGAAATGAAACCAAACAACAATTATCAGCTGGTCGATGTATTATCCCACGTTGATACAACCATTAATTAACCATGTTTCCCTGCAGGATTGAGAAGAGGAGGAGACGGCCTGCCTCTGCTGTATCAGATGTCCGACTGGTTGCTCCTCAAGGACACTTTGAACTTGAAGAACAGGTAACAGTAACTCCTCGAATGGTATGCCCAAGTGTTCTGAGCAGACAAACCAGCTATATCCAACCCCAACACAGTGGCAATTTCGGACACCCTCAAATACAACCTCATTTGCAGGCTGCTGGAGTGTCCGATCAACAGATTGACGAACCTACACCTTCAGACAAACTGCAACAACAGGTCCAACGACGCTCTGATGAGTGGTCCGAGAGACCAGATAGTTACGTTCTTCCTCACTACTGTGAGGTGAACGAACAGGGGATAGCCACACCTCAAGGAGCTCAAGCATCAACTTCTGTGGTGAAAAGACCTATCTTCACTGTAGCAGCTGATGTATATGGAACTCGAGGGGATTGCATTCGGCCTATTGCAGAATGTTTCGGGCCTATTGGAACTGAGGACTCGTCACCTGACTTACTACCTTTAGTTGAAAACTATGATCATCTCAAAAGACAGAGCATTCAAAGAACCGGTGGAGCTCGTATTTCCAGTTACACCAGAGATGATGACGAAGTGAGAACTAGCCTGGCAAGCTCTGGTCAAGTAAGTACAGCAAGACCTGACAACTATATCGAACCTCGACATAGTGGTTGCATAGTCCCATCACAACAACAAATGTTATCTTCTGGGGCGTCTGATCAACAGGAAGACAAACCACAAGCAGTAGGTGCTCCACCCTCAGACAGACTCCTGCATGATGCCGTGATAGCAAATGTTCCACAACCTGCTGAAGGAGCTGAAGCACCAGCTCATGAAGCAAACAACTCCTCACTATCTGTTATATCTGATGTACAGACCAGTAGAGGAGTCATCAGCATTCCTCTCATTGCGGAATGTTTTGGACATACTGAGACTGAGGACTCGTCACCTGACGAAGACTCCAGACAATTAGTTGCAAACTATGATCATCTATTTAGAGACCACTATATGGAGGATTAAATGCTGCTTGCATGGATAACTCTACATTTCACTGACGTTGAGTGACTTTATCTGATGTAACAGCGTTAAAACCTTTTTGGTGACGTGTAAATACGTAAAAAGAGCCACGCCATAAGGCCTAATGTATTTTCTTATCACATAGGTAAAAGGAGGCAAACCTTAAGACCTCATGTTGTTAACTTTTGTATGACTTGATATTTGTATGATACAGGTAGGAAAACATGGTAAGATGTGTGGGATTACCTCATAATCAAAGGGGAGTTAATTAGGCTGAGCGAACAAAGAGGGAGGGGTGATGAGTAAAGCCAGAGTAAGTCAGACACTTTTAAAAACCCAGTACGCAGACACTTAAACACAAGGCCAACGATGGCAATCCCTCTGAATATAATGGGACAGTCCACTTGTCTTGTCACATTGGAATTCAATACTTAGAAATAATTGTTAATTTGACAATTCAATTTATTTACTAAACTTTGCATTTGTTTCAATTTACTCCATTCAAATTTGAAATGACTTTTTATATAAATGTTACTTGCAATATAAATATTAAATAACTCTTCTTTTACTAGTTAATAGTAATACAATGATATCACCAGTTGGGCTTGTGACGTCTACATAACTTTGATTTTACTAGCAAAAAGTGATCCACAAATGTCACCCGTTAGTCTAGTGATCTCTACAAACTTTGTTTTTACAAGAAAATGTCACCTGTTGGTGTAGTTTTCTCTACATCACTTTGTTTCTACAAGCACAAAGTGATCCGATGATGTCACAAGTTTGTCTTATAATCTATTCTCAACAATGTAAACCAGACGTGTGTTTGCTATCAATATGGCTGGAGTGCGTAGCGTTGAATATTTAATGTCAAGAAAAGAAACCCTCAGATTCTTTTGGATGGATTTGTCTATACCAGGAATAAGGTAAGACAAACGTGTACCAACTGGTGGTGCATTGTAAAAACCTGCATGGGGATATGTTCAACTGTCGGGGACTTCCTCCGAACACAGACAGAACACATCCATGCGGCAGATGATGACACCAGGCAGAAGTTTGGCAGCGAACTACGCAAGCGAGCTAGAGAGGAGACCACGCCAATGCCGACCTTGCATGAGCAGCAGCTTGCAGCAGGGTATGGAGATAATCTACACGTTCTTCCATCTTTCCCAAACGTCAGCAGCGCCCTCTACAGACATCGCCGCAAGACCATTCCAATGGTACCTAAGACACTCCCAGAAGTGAATTTGGAAGACAAGTGGACAGAGACATGGTGAACAAGACAAGATTCCAGTTTTCTCAACTGCTGCACAAATCCAGGCCTTGCAGAGTACTGATACCATCTACATGGATGGAACATTCACCGCTTGCCCTGAGCTTTGGGATCAGATTTACATCATCCATGCCCGTTGCAACTTTGTGTCATACCCCTTAGTTTTTGCCTTGCTGCCTGATCGTCAAACCGCCACCTACGTCAGACTGTTCAGACTCATCAAGCCGAAGATGTTGTCCACTGGCCCCAAGAAGGATACAGACAGACTTTTAAAAAGAGCCATTGAGTCAGGGTTTCCAGCTACAAAGATCAAGGGATGCTACTTCCACTTCTCTCAAGCACGCTGGAGGAAGACACAAGACCTCGGTCTGGCAGTTGCCTATAAGGAGGACCCAGCTGTGAAGCAGTTCATAAGGAGACAGCCGCCCTTGCCTTGCTCCCCCAAGACCAAGACACCTGGATTGATGTCATGAACAATTCCCCGGACACTGATCTTCATGAACTACATTTCATGAACTACATGGTCGTCACCTGGGTTGACTACGACGCCCGTTTTCCTCTGCCACTGTGGAACCACAAGAACACCGAAGGACCAAGGACAGATAACAATTTGGAAGGTATCCATAATCGAATGAATAGGTCCATTCAACATCGGCATCCAAACATATTCCGGTTTGTGGAAGTTATTCGGAGGATCAAGTTTGCGGACAGAGCAAAACTTGCACAAGTCGGCTTTAGAGCTGCCCCACCAAGTCGCACGCGAGTTTATGCTTAGATAGTGAGGTTAAAGGACCATGGTGCAGCTGAGCAACGGAGAGAAAACCCCGGTTAAATTTTTTGGATGCAGTGGCCAAACTTATAAAAGTTGGATGAAATGTGGAACAGATTGAATTATTTAAACATCAATCAAAAAAAACATGCTCATGATCTCCCCTCTTCCTTTTCATGAATTATACCTGGAAATTAAAAAGCATGTCGTTTGTACTAATGCTATCAACATCAACAATAAAACATGTATCTAACATATATCTATACACAGGACAAAAAGTAGTGGAATCCATTTACCGGATTCCTTCCGGATACCCACGGATCCCTGCTAATTTGGTATACTGGGATCCGGTGACGGATACCTCAACGGATCCCAGATCCGGCCGGATTCCAACGGATACCTTAACGGATCCCTGCAAATTTGGTATACTGGGATCCGGTGACGAATACCTTAACGGATCCCGGATCCGGCCGGATTCCAATGATTCCTTAACGGATACCAAGTAGTTGAGTTTACAGGAATCCGGTGACGGATACTCGCCGGATCTCTTCCTCTTGCTAGAATATACAAGAACTGAACTTTGAAAGCTTTACAACTATAATTCAATTTATTTTTCATATAAATACTGGCATTACCTTTATTGATTACAATTGATGATAGATTGAGTACCCTTACCTGATGAGATATTTGTTTGCAAAATTGTTTAATAATATTTGATAATTACTTATGTTAGGGTAAATAAAGAATTACCTACTCAATTATCTTAATAGGTTTTAGAAGGAAAAGTTACTTACTTATTAATTTTACTTACAGTATCTGCCACTGTGTTATGTGAATTATGATATACAGTAACACATCACGGTTTAAAATATCATCTAGTGTCAAATAACATGGACTTATTTTCTGCACTAAGTCACACAGCTCTGTTTGAAATTCAAGACAAACTTTGCTTAATTTTTTTAAGAAATGACACATTTTATTTTTATCTATTTTTGAGTCAAAAGTAGACTTGAAGTTGGTGACTTGTGACTTCTGTGCTTTTTCAGATTTGTTTTATCCACTGTACACATACACATACATGTCCAGTTATGTTCCATCTCTTGTCAGTTCTAAACAATTGATAGAAATTGCAATGCTTATTAAGACAAGACCATATTCTTTTTCTGTCTCTGCTTCATAGTCACCTAGCTGCTTACTAGGAGTCTGAAACAGTAAAAGATATTTGGTAATCTTATAATAAAAGATTTGATGAATTCTCATTTAACCAATAGGTAATTGGTGATTGATTGGCTGGGCCAATATGATTGTAGACAATGAGTAAATATGAAATTAAAACATATTTGCAATACTAATGATGAATAATTCTATCTTTTTTTTTCAACAAATGCTTGAGGCAACAACATACTGGTATGTTTTATAAGTCCAACTATATTTATCACATAAATTCTTAATGTTGAGCATTTTCATTTTCTCATATGTCTCCAGTATAATTAAGTCATCCTGGTTTGTGTTACCTAGCTAATTGATTCATTTAATTTTTTTATCAAAACTATTTCAAAACCAACAAAAAACTTGCTCAATTGAATACTTTATCACTGATCATCTAAAGAGTGGCATAGAAGATTGAAACTGTAGTACTAGTAAGTCCACAAAGATAGTCAATTAAAATCACAAATATGTCAACAATACGATTCAACACACATTCATGATGAAACATACGTGTTTGCCTAAACAAGGGATGAATGAGTTTCAGGCGTTGAAAATGGATTAAATTTTTAAAAGCAACGTTCAAGACATTTTTCTCATTTAGTCTAGAGCTTTAAAATTACCCATTCTCAGTTTCACAAACAGTGTTTTCCTTACTTCAGAAAATTTCTAAGGGTGGCAACTCTGCGCTCCTGACCTTACCTTAATTGCGTACCGCTAATAGATTATTTATCACAATTTATCAAACGAGGTCTTAAATATCATGCATGTGTATCTGTTTCTTATATGTTTGGTGAAGGTAAGAACGACATCTTTAACGACATCTATATTCATAGAAGACAAAATAATGTTAATAAGTTTTCAAGAATACTAAAATATGATCTATCAAACACTCTCAACTACTCGTTTGCCTTCTGTGCGTTAATGACTTTCCCCTATTTACTGTACGATTTGGCGTTCGTTTGTTCTTATTCCATAATTCTTCTCTCTGACAATACGATTCTCTGTCAATTCACTTTTAGGAACCCTTCCATTTAAACTAGATCAAAAGATAGGACAAAATCCATTTTACAGGCGATTTCTTAATTTCAATACTAAAATTAACTCGAAATCTCTAGCAGTATACATTATATATAAAATGTTGATCTTACTCTTAGTTTCTGCAGCTAACATGTTAAACGATTTCATTAGTTCTGAAATGTGAAAAATAAATCTGAATACTTGATTAAACTATTTTTTATGTGTGTTACTATGTTCGGACTAAACCAACGATATTTTGACGAATCCATCAAATAGTTAATACAAAGCGCCATGAACATAAGAAATATTATAGTAGGTCTAATAAACTCTGATGACATCCATCAGGCTCATGTAATTATACACCTTTGTTTGTTGCCGCATTCAAATCAGCAACAGGGGGGGGGGGGGGGGGGGGGGGGGCATAAAACTCCTGTGTATTGACAAGCAATTAGGTCGGAGAAAAGGCTCTCTCTCCTGCACTAGCCCGATGCCCAGCCAACCGTTACATGTAATGTTATTTACCGAAAGAGAGGAAGAGGGTTTATTTATTTGAAATCGTTTTACTTATTTTGTCTCTTGAGAAACTATTTCTTCTGTTCATAAATATCATTAACCATAAACATATTCTTGATATTGTAACACTTTTTATGAGGAACTAAACCACTCTAATTCATTATTTAGTATAATTGAATATTGCTTATAGATATATATCATATATCGTCGGAGTTTTTTTTAGTAATAGTGTAAAATGTATTTTCTATATTTTTGTCGTATTCTTATTAGTCATAAAACTGGAAGATAATTCGTCTTCCATATGACATATTCACTATATGCACATTCTTCAATTATATTTAAGTTTCTTTATTGGTCACAGTATACACATGCATTCTATGAATATGATAGAAAAATAAGTGTAAGTCTATATAACGATCAGTGGGTTAACTCGTGAAAGTTCGGATTATAACAATCAGAAATATTTCGTGATCTTGAAACACCCGAGTGATTCCGATTGCAAGGCAAGCTCCTTGCACGTTTTGTTGCTAGCGCTGACACGGAGCTTGTACAACGGAAGTCGGGACTTGTCATCATGACCCCAAAGTTTTCTCGCAGAAGAAATCGCGAGTTCATATCATCGAATGTTTTAATAATTCTCTACATACCCGATGACATCAAACTTATAGTGTGACAGAAGACTGACGTAACGGAAATTTACCAGGTTAGTATTTTTTTTATTCATATCTGCACTGTTTATAAGGCCATGACAGATTGTTGATTGTCATGAATCGCGACGATGTCATAAATTGTATGAACGTCGATACTGAGTTTATTAATCTAATTAGCAACACCAGAACGTCAATACACATGATAGTAGATATTCCGATTCTGAAATTAAACTTTTGATTCTTGTCACTTTGAGAAATGTATCAATAATACCTCCGGCTCGAGTAACCTGCCTCTTTAACGAAAATACCCTCGTGTTACCTATTTCCGTGGTAATAAGAAATAATCTTCCGATAAGTCAAACATCCTAAACATCATAAAGTGATAGAGTACATATTTTTCAACTAGGTAATGTTAAACAAACAGTTGTTTTACTCTTTTGTTAAATGTTGTTCACATTTAAAAAACAGATGAAATTTTTTATTAATTTATTTGGTGTCACCTGTTTTCATGGTATTTCTATTATATAAAATTATGAGAATACAACGCATGCACCAACTTAAATTTGTCCTTTTTTTAATACACAGATCGATAGTGTACAATAGCATTTAAATTGATGTTGACATGTGTTTAAAATATTTACAGGGTCATTGAATTGTTTCACTTTCGTCAATATTTATCATAAAATGTTTCTTTCTGGTAAAGAAAAGTAATCATGAGGCTGCTTAGAGCATATTTAGTATTAGAAAATCTTCTAGTCACCAAATACCTTGCATTTCAAGTAGTTAAAGATTTAATATTAGCAAGCAATGCAAAGATCAACTTTTCAAGCAATAACTCGCTTTCACTGCACCGGAAAATCATACAAAATAGCCAAAAATATATAAGAATCAACCTTTCTATGATTCCATATAATTATTCGTAGAACAGGTATTATACTCAAAAGTCAGGTGATTCAGGATTAGAATAACATGGGTTTACTGAAAAACATTGTTTGAAAAATTATACATGGATTGTATTTTTTAAAAATCAACCATGAGTGTTGTCAAAAAAAGGTGTTATGTGAAAAGCATGAAATTTCATTTGATATTCATCACTGAAATGAATCAGTGAATAGATTGATGAAATAATGATCATTTCCTTCTTGGATCAATGCAGAACAACTGGTGAATAAAATAAGTGCTAACATGTCTGGGTGCAGTAAGGGGTTAGAGAGAATAGACATCTTTTGTAAATACCACGAAAACAGGTGACCCATGAAAACAGGTAACTCCATGATAAATAGCTGTTTTCAACTTTGGATGATTTTTGTTGCATTTTAAAAGTAGTCGAAGATTTTTGCATATTTCTTTGATGTCACCTGTGTTCATGTTAGTTGTTATAATCATGATGGTACATGCCACAACGTCCAGTTTTACTATTTACAGATAAATTAAACTTCAGTTCATGTGCGATGAATGTGAACCCAAAGTTTAGATCTTAAACCTATCTGTTGAAGCTTGCCGATCAATAAAAACAAAAAATCTTAGTCAATAAAAAAATTAATTAAACATCCCACTTCAATCGACACATGGCTGGAAAGATAAAACATTTGGTTAATATATCCAAACAGTTTTTTGTTTAGAAAATTATACCAATATAGCTAGGTTATATTTCATAAAATTTTAGAGAAAAAATATCAACTTCATTTCCCTCCAAGTCATTAGTAGTCAAGTATGAGTATAACCTTTTTGTAGCCTACAGTTTATTGCCTGAGAAAGGATGATTTGACCCACTTTTGTATGTGGGTCATGTTTATTTTTGAGGTTGAACAAAATACAAATATCTTAGTTGACTTTCTCGTTAAATTTCTAAGAAAAAATCAATGGGAGACTTTTATTTAAAACAATTCAGTCATACTTGGAACTGACGTGATATCATCTTCTAATGAGTTTTGATTACAAAATACTTTATAGTGTGTTTCACCCCAAAATTGATTTATATATATATATATGAAGGACTGGGGACTGTCATGATATCTCATCTTCTGATGAGTATTGATTGAAAAATGCTCTTTAGTGTGTTTCACACCATAATTTCTTTTAAACTCTTTAGAAAAAGGCTTGGAACAATAGAATCAACACTTTCCCATACAGAAATTAAGTTCTT
Organism: Phorcus lineatus; assembly: GCA_921293015.1. Classification (NCBI taxonomy): domain Eukaryota; kingdom Metazoa; phylum Mollusca; class Gastropoda; order Trochida; family Trochidae; genus Phorcus; species Phorcus lineatus. Next base: position 41,390,780 of record OV121093.1, read on the forward strand.
CTCATTAAATTGTTTTTTATTGTATTATTCACCATTTCATATATTCAGTTTCAGTATGGATTCACAGGATCAGGATAATGTGTGTTGCTGTGAGTTTGTTCCCACAAAAAATCAAGTTAGGCCAATGTACAACTCCGATCCAAAGCCATGAAATGGAAATGTTGATTTGAAGAGCTGGGTATGTTAATGTGTTTATGGATTCAAAGTCACTTTAGTTTTGTTTTGTTATGCAAATAAAACCATAAAATTATCAGTTACAGTGAGTACTTACTACCATATGCTAAGGTTCATTTAATCTTTCAAAACATGAAAGCTGGTCAAGGTAGCATGACCTATGAAAATCTAAAGATGCTGCAGTGTCATTGTTAGTTCAGAAAGTTCCTATGGTGTCTGATTTCTGCCATTCGCGTCTTCGCAAGTTTGTGATATCCCAAACTAGGGTGAAGTAGCAAAGACGCGATGCGAAATAGCGAAGTAGCGATGCAAAATGGCACCTTGGTGATCCGAAATAGTGAAAGGGCAAAGTAGTGATGCAAAGTGACATATCAATACACACTAGTTCTTTTCTAAACGTTGGTCATCTTCCCATACTGGGGCGTGACTTGCTCCAATTACATGCTATTTTAGATAGGCCTTGCATTATTTCCCCAACTTTTCTTATCCTGCCATCAAGGCTACTGCAACAAATCTTGATAATCCAATGAGAAATGTTATTAGAATTGCAAGTTATTTCCATTTTGGACACTGCTCTAAAAACACAATTATTGACAGGGAAGCAGCAATGTTTAGCCATTGAGGAAGAATTGCGCAACTTGAAGCCATGGGAAAAGGGTTATTCGATATTCTTTTCATGATAACTCATAGTATCTTTTGTGTGCAAATGCAAAGGTGTTTATAATGCAGACTGGGTGTTCAGTATTAACACTGGCAGGTCCAGCTGTGTACACAGGATATAATAGTAATTTGATTTTTTCATTCAAAGTGAAGTCACTCTTTTAAATTGCAATTTATCATTACAATACATATACAAATGTGTCAATCTAAATATGGGATCAAACCTGGGACTGTAGTTTTTTTTCTGAACTGGCTAACCATTAAAAAGTATAAATAAACATGCTAAAAGTGTGACAGGATTTCTGTTATAGATGATCATGTTAATCATAAAAAATCTGAGTTTTGTATGGAAAATTTTATCATTTATGACACAAAGGATTGATTTTCACCTCAAAGATCATTATTGTCAAACAATATTGACTATCTTAAAGCTTAAGTTGAATCAAATCTTGGTGAGTCAGTTTAGTAGACATTTTCCATTTTTAAAATAGGAAAGTTGAGTAGATCTTTAAATGATTATTCTATTATTCATTGAAATAAACCATCTCTCTTTTTGTGTTAAGGATATTAAGATGTTCTTCCTCTACTAAAAAGTAAAGGGGCTTTACTGTCCACTTTAAAGGTAGTGATTGATAAAATATAATAAAATTCATCTGGTAATAAGTATTCAAACGAGCAATGTTTATGGCACAATTGTATAACCCAAATGTCATTGTATAAAAATCAAATCAACTGGTCTGTCAAGCCACTTTTTGGAATACACTAGCTCGTTAGGCCTGCTGGCCTAACATCTGACAAGTTTGCCAGTAATTGCATGTATATTAAACTCATTTGGGGTATTCCTTCAATACACAAATTTATGACCATGTTTGACCATAATTGCTTGGAGCAACATGGAAATGGGAGGTTAGGTGTACTAATGCCTACAGTGATTATTGCCTACATGGAATAATAGATACACTGCATGCTGTGGTTATGAGACGCTAACCTGCACACAAGTTAACTGATCCAATTTGTATAAACTGTTCCATTCAAACTATCGATCTCAAGCATCTTGGATTTAAAATAATAGATCATAAGATAATGACATAAATGAAAAAAAAGGCTTTGGACATTTTTTTCAAATAAGTGTTATATTGACTTAATGACAGAATGACCAATATTAAAGTCAATTTGATGACAAATATGCTTTCTTGAGCTAAAAGACTTTGGAAGACAAAAAGCTTGTCATTGCGTTCATTAACTATATCACTATGATAAAATGCCACCAGGATCAAAATGTAGGATGTAAAAACTTAACCCTGTATTTCCTGCAAAATTCTATGTGTATGGAGGACAATATTTACACAAAAGTCATATGAATTATTGTATGTATATGTTTATGTCAATTTAATTATAGCCATGAAAGGCATTTACTTAGTAATTATTTTCTTCAATATAATTTTTTATATATGTTTTTTTTATTCTTAAATTATTCAAAAAAGTCATTTTTAATTCATTATTTTCTTTTTAAAGAAATTTCATAAAAATCAATGTTTCTTCAAACTGATGTGTTCATCTATTCATGAATTCTTTTTAATATAGGTTATCATTATTATCATTGAAGTAATAATTAACTATGAACTATTCTTTGTGAATGAATCCTTGCTCTTGTTCTTTATTTTCATTGCAGGCATTAATGCACCAAGTAATGGATGATTCCGTGTTGATGGTAGGTTGAATGCAGTTAAGGTAAATGCTTGGCATTAGTAGATGCGACCCCCCCCCCCCCCCCCCCCCCCCCCCCCCCCTCACAATTTATGAAAATCCAAGAAGAAATAGTTCCTTATATCTGTGTGTAATGCATCATGTCAGATAAAAGTAGTAAAAGTAGCAGTACAACACATGTGTATCTCTCCCCTAGAAGAACAAAGAGAAAACATAGTAGAACAATTAGTACTCTCCCCCCCCCCCTTTAATGACCTATGCCTTCCTTACTCTGTGAAAGAAATTTTCTGAAAATTTTGAAAATCTTATGATTATATTTTCATGTATGAAGATGAAGACAATGGACCAATATGGAGTGACAACCATGATACCTTAGCTGATCAGTATCAAGATGTGAGTTTTTTTGACAATACAAGAACAGTTCAATCAAAAATCTAACTTTTTGGATATCTTATGTGACTCAAGAGTCTAAATAAATAGTGCTGCTACGCACATCTGTAAATTACAACACTCAAACTTTGTTCATATATTGTAAAAATGAAAATATTTGTCTGACCGAATATGAATGTGTCTATTAATACATCAATAATTTTAAATAGATTTGAGTTCCCTCTGCCTCCAATGTCTCATTCATTTTTCCCTTTCTTTCAGTAACCTGTAACACTTTGGCTACACCAATCCTGTCTCAGTCTGCAATGCAATCAGATGCTGGTCATACAAGATTCAAAATGATAGTCCATCAACAATGCTCAATCAACAACACTGTTTCTAATAGCCTATCAAAGCAAATTAAGGAAAGATGCAAAGATACAAAATTCTTTTCCCTCTGTCCAATGCTTTACAGTTATGAATTAAGGAAAAGATTTGCTAAAAAGTTTATCTTCATTGCAAAACATCTGAAACTTGTTGTTTTGTCTAGCTTCTCTTTTACTGAAGGAAAATGCAACATCCATAAGGGCCAATACAAATGGATATTTATAGTTTGCCTATTACAGAAGCATACAATCTCTGAATTAGCTTCACAAACAAAAATCAAATCATTTGTTTGTTTCAATCTAATTACCTAGTCAAGGTAACATATGTGAATAGGCTGACAGGTGCTGGATGCTCAAGCTTGTGCGTTCAAGCGTGACTACCATTATGGAATACTGTACTTCGCCCTCTGAAACTAAAATGTTCAATTGAATTTGAAAACTCTTTTCTCTTTATGGCATCAACAAAACAATTGAGATGACATATACCTTACTAAGGAATTTTTTAAATGCAGATTTTTTAGAAAGAAAATGATAGTAATTTCATCTAGAATGATAAGTTCTTCTAGGAATTGGGCACAGAGGCCTAGAAAGGTTGAAATTGTAGAGGGATTTAAGATTTAACAATGTTAAATTTATTCACTATCTAAAGTGCATGTTGATTTAATTTATGGCTTTAATTTAATTTTAATTTGCAACTTACTTGTTTGGTTTAGTTGAATGTCAAGGTTAGGCTTCAAGTAACATGAAGTATTTTTTTACTTTTTTCACTATGAACAACATAGAGAAATATTTTTAAACCTGAAGTTTGGCAGGGGTTTATTTGAAAGCTTATTGATATGGTCAATGTAATCATATTTATGTTCTAATGATGATTCAAACAAGCTGAAGTTCATGTCAGTATCACAATTTATGAAGAAGCAAAATGTGAACATAAAATTGTTAGCAATGTTACAGGCTATCACCCACCTCGTTAAGTCTGCAGTTTATTATTAGTGGGCTCATAGTAGCTTGGGACAGGCATGCAAAAACCTGATATCATTGTGATTTCTTTGCGAATTCGCACGGGTTTGGTTGATGTTAATTAGGGATGAGTGGACAGCAAATTGTGAGTCAGTGGTTGGATGAAGAAAGTTGTTTAGAAATGATGTTTGAAGTGCCTTTAGTGCTTACAGAAAATATTTCCACAAGAAATGAGAGGGCAATTATATATAGAATTTGTATTTGACAACTAATATAATTATTTTATTTGTATGACTAAAGTGTCAATAAGAATAGAATTATAGAAACTCCCTAACTGCAATTTGTTAAAAGGATCTGCTTTCTATTTGTTTCATGATTTAAGGAAAAATATTTATTTTTATTGATTTTATTCCAATTTATGTGAAAGCATCTTGTCTAATGTACTGATATTGGACAATCTTTTTTATGTATTTTTCTTACATCAAGAATACAAAGGCTGATTAGCTACAGAGACCGTTGCTCTATTTTTGTCATGAATGTAAATACCCAAAATTGTGAAGTCAATTCAGTTTTAAAAAAATGGAAAAATTGTCTTTTAACAAGTATGAAAAATAAATTTTACTAGAGGTGTGAACCTTTCATTGTTCAATTCTTGACCACTCGAGAAATAAGACAGGATCTGGTAATAGGTGTCAGGCACCGGATCCCTACAAGTCGGTATCCGTTGAGGTATCCGTTGGAATCCGGCCGGATCCGGGATCCGTTAAGGTATCCGTCACCGGATCCCAGTATACCAAATTTGCAGGGATCCGTTAAGGTATCCGTTGGAATCCGGCCGGATCCGGGATCCGTTAAGGTATCCGTCACCGGATCCCAGTATACCAAATTAGCAGGGATCCGTGGGTATCCGGAAGGAATCCGGTAAATGGATTCCACTACTTTTTGTCCTGTGATATTTGTTATAAATGTTATAAATTCATATAACAACCACATCTTCTTGTTTATTATCTGGACTATTCCATTTTGTTAGTTAAGGTGTGAGGCTGTAGCTAAGCTGTTCACTGAAGCATAAATGTTGTTGTTTTAAAGCGTCTGCGTACTGGCTGTCTGCATAATGGCTGGTTACCAGGTGGATTAATCATGGGCGGATTAGGTGGTTGTAAGCTGATGGGATGAAATAGCCTTGATCCCTTGAAACGTCGCTATCAGTACAATAAAGGAGTTGAGTATCCATAAAAAAAAATACTTGTCTTCCTAATATATCTCAGGCACGATTTTTAAGTTGTATGCTTATTAAGTATTTAGTAATGAGTATTTTCTAAGAGTTTGATAGTGATGGAAAAACTATCCTTAGATCAAAAAAGATATATAATGTTAAATCTTGTATCACAAACAACATAAATCACCGAAACTACTCTTGAATATTTTTCCTAAAAAGGCAAACTCTAAAAGGTCCTGATCACAGACATGAACTGATTTGTGAAAGTTGTAAGTAATAGAAAATTAATTGATCAGTTGATTTCAATGAGTATATATGTATCATCCCAACTTGGGATCGCGTCCCATCTTAAGATGGGACGCGTCCCAACTTGGAATTCCAAGTTGGGACGTCCCATCTTGAGATGGGATGGCAGATACATTAACATGTTCATAATATCCTTATTCTAATGTTGAATTTAGTAATAACATGATAACATGTATTATTTAGATAAGCGCTTTAAGGACATCGAAAGATATTTTGATTTTATGTTGATTTTCATGACTTTTTGGCTATATATATCCATCATCGCATACGAGTCTTTCATCATAGCCCAATACGATTTCAAAAGTAATTCATATACAAAATCTTATGAAATATTTCATTATATTCTTAAATATATTTAATTATGACAGTGTGTTAAGCAAATAAAAAAAGAAATTATATTCAATTATACACTGAAAGCCTACTCTTAGTGAATACCAAGAATGCCAATCTAATGCCTTGTAATCAGTTCAATTTCTTACACATAAACCGTTCCGTTAAGCAAGATTCCAATGTACTTATTGTGTTTGATAGTCGAATCTAAAAGTGTATGTTTTTTAAGCATAATTCACAAACACTAACCTATAAGTGGCGTTCCGTCAATGCTTATAAGATGTCCAGTAAATAATTCCAGTTATGCCTCCTCATATTTCCGATCGAACCTGATCTGATCAGTGTCGTGGTGCAAATGGCAAACATACCTGCTTGGTAGTTCAGAGATGGGTGTGGGGTGGGTGGAGGGGGGGGGGGGTGTCCGAAAGAAGGGATTTTGGTAAACATCCGGTTCGGTTATGACACCAATACCTGTGTGTCACCTTCCAATTAGTGACAAGAATGGGTACCAATTGTACATGAGCATGCTTGTAACACTACAAAGGTACACGCCGAGCGTTTGTTGTTTTAGTCAATGATCATCATTCATATTTATCTAGGCATTTGCCCCTATCGGCAATATCTCTGATAGGTGGAAGCAGACCAAAAACAACAAATGTTTATGTTTATTGTTATTGTATTGTTATTCGATGAAAGTTGTTTTACTACTAACACGTTAATCAACTGATCCGTACATAAGTCAAATGAGATGAGTAGGTGAGAGGGAAGAATTACATTTCAGTGTTATATTGTTATTATATTGTGTATTTAACTAATCGTTTTGTTATCTTTAAATATGCTTCTTAACATGTCCCCCGAAAAAAGGCATTAGGTTTGAAAATACACATCAATGAAGTTTTATTGATATACTAAGACTTATGGAGTTATTTTGTGCTGACATACATGTACTAATGTAATATCCTCAGAGGACTAAATGATTCATATTGTTATTGCTTATACAAATTTGATATAGAAGCTGTCATTTATATACAGATTTGATATTGAAACTGTCATTGCTTATTGCAAAATATTCGATATTTCATTGTATGAAAATCTGAAATATGTGTAATCGTATTATGGTTAGTAAGTATATTTCTATGATTTAAACGGGATTTTATTTCAATAAAACACGTGTTACACAAAATTCAGAATATATATACAAAAAGAAAAAAGGATTAGCAAACAGGCAGCAAATGCTTATATAAATTCTTTTCCTGAAACAAACATAAAACGATTTAGATACCAAGTACATTGGTGGAAATATACATTTGCAATTATTCTTACTAAACTCAAATTTATATTAAGCTTTGTCTACCTTACATTTTTTGTACAAAGTTTAGGAAAGAGCTTTAAAAATCGATTGGTATCGTTTATGAAATGATAAGTATATATTAACAGGAATTCGTTAACACTCTGTGACAAAGATTTGTCGCCGTTAAGATAGATTTTAGTATATTGATATGAGTTACGAGGGAATATTCAAACCCTAAGGTTGGCACTATTTGAAAATATCTAAAATGTTGGGGAACCAGACTTCGATAATAGGAACTTTTAATTTCTTTTACATTTGATACAATCAACCAAGTTGCCAAGTAGATATACAAGATAATACTTTGTTAAAACAACATGGGGTTTTGGTGTCTCCATATGTTGTTTTAGCCTAACAGTTCTTACGTTGGGCAAATTTGGTGTCCAATCATCCGTTCTCTGTCACGCCAAGCTGACACATAAACATATCCCGTCCATTCAGTGCTGCATTGTAACGATGAAGAGTATCTTAATTTCTGTTTATAGGAGGTTTTGCATGGATTATTCATTTCTCTGTATCAGGTACGTTTTTTAATTATATATTTTTGAAAAAAGCAATGTATCACTAGTATTGTAAAACTTGGATTTATATTAGAATAACTTCATATCTTTGATTGTTAATAGTCTATACCACCTTTTTGTAAAGAAACTAATATACAAAGATGTCTCTCTGATGTCAGCTGTTCGATCTACGCATGTATTGGTCGTTTGAAAAATGCTGAAAACTATTATCTAAATATAAATCTTTACATTGATCTGATTTTGTTATGTCGCTTAACAAATGAGATTCAATCAGTAATCAAATGTGACTTTAAATAAATGTTTCAGTAGTGTTAAATCGTTCGTACTAGAAAACATATGAAACTAAGTGAAAAAGTGAAGTAAATGAACATCAAATCAAATTTTCTTCGTAGGTGTGAAAAGAATATAACAAAACTATGTAAAAACACGTTTAACTGACACAAATCATTATAAAATATGAATATTGTTAACAAGTTTTAATATCCCCGTACCATCTCAAGATGGGACGTCCCAACTTGGAATCCCAAGTTGGGACGCGTCCCATCTTAAGATGGGGCCGATCCGCAGTTGGGATGATACATATACACATGTGCCACTATACACGCGGCTGATATTTATAGTTCTGTGTAGTTCAGGCAACCTCTGACCGGCTCTGATCACTCAATGAATCGAGATATCAAAGCTGTTAAAATGTATTCATCTTGCTTTCACCAGTGGACGTTTGTGATAATGTTCTCTGAAAATGAGAGGTTATTCTTTGAAATGTTTACCTGTCAGTTCTAACGAATAAATGCTGGTGATAACAACAAAGCGGCCACCAAAATTTGACTTCAGATGGTCTGCTAATTACTACCGACCTATATATGAGGCTGTGTTGGCTCTAAATACGATTAATCAATCAAGTTTTAGGCTTTGGAGAGCGCCATTGATAGGTTTTCGACCTCGGATCTTTGTCACAATACTAAACTGAATTGAAGCATGGAGACTTTAATCTTAACTTTGGAACTTTGGTTCAATAAAATCATGATCTTTACATTATAACAGCTTTGCACAAAAATACTAGGAAATACCTTTAAGTTACAAAAAATTCTCTGTGGTGCTAGTCTGATGGCTTGTATCTGCCAAAATATTTCACCTATTTAGCCAAGTTTTGTCATATCCACGTGCATGAGGTTGGAGGCAAGCTCTGCACACTGATTGATCTCTGACATGAAACGAGTACATCAAAGTTTTATATGGTGGAGTTTATGTGATCAATCCACTGAGTTTGTGTAAACTCCAAATACTACCGAACTATATGTCGCTGTGTCGGCTCTAAACACGTTTAAAGAATTAAGTTTAAGGCTTTAGAGCGTGCAATTGTTAGGTTTTCGATGTTCTTTCTTTGTGACTATACTGAACACATGGATAAAACATGAAGATTTATGTTTGATACAACATACTCAACATACAACATACTCTGTGCTCTTGAACTGCAACAACATTGGAACTTTGGATTGTCTTAAGACACTGATCATTAAAGGAATTATTACTTATGAGGGCAATCATATCGGGGTTCATATTTTTGATACAATGTCCTAGGGCAAAATATTACTTTTTCATTGTGACGTCATGTCAAAAACAATGCTTTGACGTCACAATTCACCTATGACATTGTGTTCTAAATGCTTAGATGTTGATTTTGATTAGTTCTTTGATTCCTCGACGTCGGTAATAAACAGAATATCACATTCGTGTCCATGACATACTATGTTTACGGCACAAGTGCCTAATATGGGAAACTATGTATTTATATTAAGGCACGAGTATGACTTGGACACTTATTTAATATCCTCTATATACATGTATGGCAGTTGTAATCACGTGACGTATTTTTTATGTATATTTTGATACTGTTTACAATCAATATTAAACTACGCATATGGTTTAGATCAAATGGACTGGATCAAGACCATGCTTGTGTCACAAATATAAAAAATATCTGAAACTATCCTGAATAATATTTCCCTGTGAGTGTAGACTCTGACTGGTCCTGATCAAACACCTGATATATGTACATCTACTCAGCTGTATGTGTTACAACATACATTGATCAGTTGATAATGTGTCACATGAAGTATGACACATATCCCACTACACACACAACAGTTACTGCCAGTTCAGGGAAGCTGGAGGCAACCTCTGACCCGCTACGCGCAATCATTGTTACAATAGATCAAAGCTGTATCATATCATCATACTTTCTCTCATCAGTCGATTTGTGCGAATTTTAATTTTTGAAATAGGTATTCTATGAAATGTTTGCCTGAAAGAATATTTGCAAGTGTCTGTAATAAATTAGACACAAAGGAAAAACAAATATTTTGTCGCCGGTTCGGGCCTCAAGTGTTGGCCGTTTAGACAAAATGAAGGACGACATCCTCGTGGTTAGATATCTTATTTATTGCCGTTAAAATATGATGTGATCAACATTAGCATGTTTGATGGCTAACGGGTGATGCTTGAATGTTTATTCAAATACTTCATACTTCAGAGGTGTAGAAGCCCGTGATTATGCTGGGAGTCAAATACATGTGGGAAGTACAACTCTGTAAAAGACAGCTACGGAACAGCCTTCTCATTGATAGAAGGATGAACAAAAGCATGTCGGCAACATCTCTTTATGAATAACTTATTATGTAAAATGTATTTTTGAACACTGCCTGGTTTAAGTAATCCAGAATCACGTGTACCAGTTTGGTATCAGAACAGTCAGGATTCAAACATGAGATTACAACAGAAACAATTATAACAATTTAGACAAATGGACATATATCGCGATGGTAGCTGTAATATGAAAACTAGATCATTCTAAACATATTGATATTTTCTGGGTTAAACTTATCTGGGTTTGCTTTGTTGATATTTTTAAAGTAAATAAACTGTACTCAACGAAGATGAATGTGTAATGGATGCGAATTAGATGATAGAATTTGTATTTTTGATTAGATGAACATTCATGAATTCAGGTTCTAGATAATTAAGGTTTAAAATAATTGAACCGAGGATCACGTGACTTCAATATTGTAAAAGCCGATATATAGTCTGACCCTCGCTTATCTGTGACTACTATCATGTTATTTATTTTTGTAGTTTATATGAAGGAAACGGCGGGGGAAAGAGACAACCTTTCACAAAACATAATAAATTTAGAAAATACCTCTGAGTTTCAAACAGTACCCTCTGACCTCTGACCTCTGACTAATGGCTTGTATCAGCGAAATCTACTGATGGTGTACATGTACGTGGTTAACTAGGTATTCCCCAGAAAATTGAGGCACTTTGCACACTGACTGGTCTTTGATAAACAACAATAGAAGTGAATAGGTCGAAACATCACCTGATCAATGGATTGAGTTTGTATGAACTTGAACTTGTGAAAAAATGGGAATATTTGATTTGTTGTTTGATTTCAAACCAGCTAAATCTAATTCTTTTGGAAATTGGCATTAATTTACATTCTCTGAAAAGCAATCACGTCATATGCAAAGAAAGATACCAAACTCACATCAGTCATTCGATCATTATAATTGAAAATCAAACTTTTTATCTATTGGTGAAATAATAATTCTAATAACTGACAACAAATCGGCACTCAAAAATCATACTGTTAAGATTGTCAGGAATAGTTTGTATCATGCATTTGTTTCGCAGAGGAGTCAATCAATCTATTTATAATAAGTATTTCACCGTTCGAATGTTAAGTATGAAAACAAAGTGTGCCCCAAATATATATTATGTTTTGGAGATTATTTCTTACAGATTTCTTAATATGACTGTGCGCAAAATGTTTTATTTAGAAAGAATTGTGATTCAATATATTTGAAATATTTCATGTGGAAATCTGACTATTTCATAACTGCTGTGTGTGGGTTTCAATGATAAATGCTGACTTCGTACAATGAAATAGTTCCATGTTCGGATGATATTAAAACTTTTAAAATATAGTGTGAGTGTTAGTTATCTATTCTTCAATAATTTAAAACAATTTCTAACCCCTTTAAAAGTTTATATCTCAAAGGAAGCAAATATTTTGTCGTTTTATTATTCCTTAAACAAAAGGTTATATGGACAATTAATTTGAAAAATATTGACCTTATCTAATTTATTGTCATCTTTCCACGGCAAGGTGAAAACGTATCGAGATTTTCTACAAAACCTGTGAAACGAAGCAGCGTCACCCCTATTGCTAGCTGCTAATCAAAACACTTATTCATTATACTAAATCATTATCATCGTGTTAACATTCATTTAAATAGCATCACAAATTACATTGTTTGTGATTAGCTGTCTAAGACTATTTGAAAAATAGAAATCTGCGTTGTGATCATTTAAACACTGTTCGCGGAGTGTTTCCTTCTTGCAACATTTTTACATCGCAGAAAGTTCTGTGCTACTGTTTTCTGTGTCTAAATTAAAAGGGAGTCAAATCGCGCACAAACCGATTATTTGACCTACGAATCGTTCGTTTATTACACACAGAACATCAGGTACAAATGTAGATATCAAGTGTGGTAAATTGAGTTGTTTATGACTCTTGTTGATTTCATTGATGTAATTGTTGTGAATATCATGAATAATAATATGTACACACCAATTTATGGAAAAAAAATGTTTTGTTCTTGTTTTGGCAGATTGAATTCAAGTGTCTTGTATGATTTCTAATTACTTAACTTATCAAAGAGCGGATTTACGATACATTTTACTTGGAGTATTGGTACAGACTAAACTTACCTAAACACTCCATGTTACCATCTGTAGATCTTCCCCAGTACGTGTTGTAGCTCTGAATCACGTGACAACACAGTAGAACTGCATATCTTCATTTTTCTTAGGACATCCTGTAGCTCTGACTCAAACAATCGTCTTCAGGACATTTAACTAGCCTGCAAAGATAGAGATAAAATAAAGATACAAACCCACTTTAACATAACTCATTCGTCAAGCTTAGAGACGTCACTTTCTTAGAATGAAAAGTTTATTTTTTCAAGATACATACCACTATGAATGGGGGACTTTTCATGCAAATAGTAAGGTTTCCATTTGCCCCAGTCTTTTACTAAGCTATGTGTTAAAAAGAGTTAAAATGCAAGATTAAATTTTTAAAAACCCACTTATTCTGGTTTTAGTTTTCTTCTGAACCGTTCAGGATTGTTATTTATGAACTTCTTTCACCAATCTACCTTACCTTATATGACACGACCAGCTCGACTCGTCAATGACGAGTTGACTTCTTTTGAAATAGCTTTGTGTTGGTTCTACAATGGCAATAAACCAATATTCACTTTCAATCCTCCTGTCACACTTTGATAGTGAAAGCTTTTGTGCTTCTCAATAAAAGATGTCTGCTCTGAAGTAAACACCTCTCCATACACAAATGGAAATATTTATTCACAGTCTGTTTTCACCAGCCTAAATTTTCGTTGGAAACTATAACATTTGTGATGATGACATTGCACTGAGATTGGTAAATCTTACTTGTACAACCCTTCATTGAGTGTTTTTTAACGATTTTTAAAATTTATTACAACCACTGTTTTTATCAAACCTTGGAATGTCACCGACTATAAAGTAAATTTTTAACCTTTGATAAAACCTGGTTGCATGCAGGTTTTGAACAATGTGTTCCAAATCCTTTACATGCAGTCCAAACTACTTAATACATACTTTTCATTTAATCTGGCTTCCATCTGTAATCCTTTGTGTTCTTTCCCCAAATATTTATCAGTCTAACCTCTTATTATCCTGTTGTTATCGTATTGGCCCCTTTACTCAATACTTTATGTGTTATAGTTGGTAAAGATCTCATTCTGTTTTATTCTATAAATGTCCCCATGTATTCCATTCATGCTTGAAAAGGATACACAAATCTATTTCAAAACGTCCAACTTGTAGAATAAAGAAAATGGCGTCAACATTTACTCTCCCTTTGAAAATCAATCTTCTGAACGGCCATTACTAAACATAAAATTCATGTTCACATGTTCTTTTCACAAACCCTACAAGACAAGACAAGCTAGCCAGACACGATATGTGACCCTTATTGAACACTTGCGTTGGGAACAGGTTCGACAACTCTTCATTGCTCAAACTCACACTGTGAGGTTTCTATCGGAACAATATGCAACGATAGCATTTATTCAAAGACAAGCATTCTTGTAGGCGAACTGGTTTCTATTGACATGCTAATAGTACAATAAACCTTTTCAACAACATACCAACCTAATGGAACATTAATTCTTCTTTCTATTGATAAATTACGTCATCTAAACTGGTTTTCTCTCATTTATTTTTATCAAATAATTTTTTTTATTAACATTGTAATAATGTGTAAATTGTGTACCATATTGTGTTTTCCACTATAGACCTTTATTGTTTAACACTAAACAATAGAAACGACCATCTATCACAACAATGTGATCAAATCATTTTAAAACTGAAATACAAGAATGATGTTATTATTGAAATTGGAAGCTGATAATTTAAAATGTTTTTTTTCTTTCATTTTCAGGAAAGGTGCAATCATTCTATTCTATGAAGTTGATATAAGCAGATTTTCTACAGCTAAATATCGATAGCTCGTTCACTTATAAGTGTATCTTAATGCAAACATAATAATATAAATAATGTAATTTGCATTCAGTTTAGAGGTCATTGGAATAGCTTCAGCTGACCTGGCAAAGGAACGCCCATTGTCGACGTCCATGTTTAAAATAATCATTTTTAACTTATCAGTGATCATCCTGTATGTTGTACAAACATTAGCTTATGGGCTTTATAAATGATACAGAAGGAGAGTTATTTCTGAAATTCAGATTTTCTTAAATATTGACCATAATATTCAATATCGACTGTCTTACAAGTATTTAAGACAGTTCCTTGACTTAGTGCAAAAGAACAAATATGACTAATGTTTAAAGCTGTTGATCACTTATCAAAGAGTTATAAGAGAAAAATACTAAAATAAAATGATATAGAATAACATTAGAAGGGTAATCTTTTAAAAATATATCTACGTAGTGAATTTAGTTGACTTAAGCATCAGTTCTCACCTAACTACAATTCTCACCTAACGTCAATTTATATGCCTAATGTAAGAATACAGATTACTGTTGCTATTTGAAGTTGCTACGTTTCATTCAGTGATCGTACCAATAAGTTTATAGTGAGAAATATCATGTTACAAAATGCCACCTAATGATTATATAAATGATACCATAAAAATCAATACAAATGATAATAATACTATAGGTCTATTATGAAATTATATCAAGTATGATATATGATATTTCCAAAAAGGTTTCAATTAGATTGGACTTTTTTTTCCTTTCACCATGACATGCACATGCAAACATGTAATGTCATGTTGTATGTGAACAATTACAACAAATATATAAAAATGATAAAATTTAAACTACGAAACAACAGCATAATATGGAAATGACTCTAAAAACAATACTTCATTTGATTATGATCGGTATAGTGTTGCATGATATGAAGTTATTTTCAGATTGGACATTTCAGAACACAATGTTTTTTAGATTTAGAAAATAACTAAGTTAAATTGCCATCCAAATGGTACTGTGCCTGTATGTAATGTGTGTAAATGCCTTCTCCTCCTCTTAAAATTAAAAGATACTATATAGAAAAGTATTTCATATCACTACAATCAATATGGTAATACATGTTGAATAGAGATTTGGTATACAAAATATGAAGTGACCAAAACAATTTTGAATGAATGATGTTGCTAATTGGAAATAAACCCACCAAATTATAAATAATATAATTTAAAAATATACATTCATTAAGGGGAGGAGGGGGTATTTTGGGGCTATTTTGGTTGTTAAGTGTAAAAAGGTATATCCATTGTTGCTTACTTAAATCCTACTGACTGTGCGCAGTTTGTTATTTTGTTATTGGTGCATTCATTACAAAAACAATTGTTAATCTAGAATATGATATTGATACGAAATACTATTATATGAAATTATATTTTGTTTAAAGAATGTACATGAAAGACATAACCAAATTTTAAAAATCTCTCACAAATTGTGACGATAACAATAAAGAAAAAAATTAATAACACACACATATTACTGTTATATACAATTCAAATACTTACATCAGTTTTAGACGCATCTAGTAATCCCATTTTGACATCATCCAACATTATGAATTATATAAAGCTAACATTCATAGACACCTTAGGGTACAAGCCAACAAAAAGCAATCAGGTAACATACATGATTTGAAGCACGGATTGCACGCACCGCACACCTAACATGTACGACAGCTTTGTAGCGCTGCTACGCTGAATCCAACGCGGCTTAAAATCTTGAGACAATCATCATTACAACATAAACTGCATCACATTGCATAATGTAACTAGTCGAGTCAACTAAATGACTATGGCTATTCACTTGTACATATTTACTCTTCACTTTTGTTCACACTTTTTCTTTTTAAGATGTTTGTCACTTTCATATCTTCATGTCAATACACAATTCAAACATGCTACATATAAATTTGGACTTAAAAAGATAACTGCAAAATGCAAACAAATTGACAATGGGTGATAATATTAAAATATATTCTTCTAATTGTCAAGGCCTGAATAATAGGAAAAAAAGAATAGACGTGTTTCAAAATCTCAAGACCAAAAATGCCAATATCTATTGTCTGCAAGATACTCATTTCACTAAAGATCTAGAAAACTCAATCAAAACGGAAATGGAAACTGACCACTGTTGGTTTAGTTCATATAAAAGTAATGCAAGAGGTGTTGCGATTATATTCGAAAACAACTTTGAATTCAAACTCTTACAGGAAATTCAGGACAATGAAACCGGAAATTTTCTCGCGCTTAAGATAGAAATTAGTACCGGAAAAACATTGACTTTAATCTCAGTATACGGACCAAATGGTGACTCTCCAAAGTTCTATGAAGAAATAATACAAATTATAAAAGAGTTTAATTCAGACCACTTTTCTATCTGCGGAGATTGGAATTTAGTCCAAAACCCAGAAATTGATTTGTATAACTACAAACATGTAAATAATCCTGAAGCGAGAGATGTTGTTCTAGAATTTATAGAGGAGGAAAACCTCATTGATCCTTGGAGAGAATTTAACAAAAATTGTAAACGTTTCACTTGGAGGAAATCTAAACCAATTAAGCAGGCTAGACTTGATTTCTTTCTTCTATCCAGAGATTTAGAGAATTCAATTGTTAAGGCAGGTATAGACCCGGCATATCGATCAGACCATTCAGCAATCTGGCTTACATTGAAAATAAGTGATATTGAAAGAGGCAAAGGTTTTTGGAAATTTAATAATTCATTGTTACACGACGAAATTTATGTGAAGCGTATAAAAGATGTGATCAAATCAACAACTGATCAATATAAAATAGGCCAATATGAAGATGGTAGTATAAAATTAAGTATTGATGACCAACTCTTTTTTGAAACTTTGCTTTTAATGATCAGAGGTTTTACTATAAAATATTCATCCGAAAAGAAGAAATCTCGAGAAAAAGAAGAGCAATTACTCCGTGATGAAATAGAGAAAATGCATAATGACTTAGATAAAACAGAAAATATCAACACTAAGGAAGAGTTGTCTGAAAATCTTAAACTAGCCAATGACAGACTAGAAACTATTAATAATATTAAAACTGAAGGAATAATACTTCGATCAAAATCCAACTGGAAGGAAAAAGGTGAGAAACCAACAAAATACTTTTTGTCATTAGAAAATAGAAACTTTCTCAATAAAGCAATATGTAAATTGGAAAAAAAGGATGGAACTGTAGCAACGAAAACTAAAGATATCTTACTCGAGACGAAAACTTTCTATAAGAGTCTGTATACTAAACAAACTTGTAGAGATGTCGATTTGCAAAATATGTTTCAGAAACTAAATATTCCAAAACTAACAGAATTACAAAAAATAGATTTGGAAGGAGAGCTGAAATATGAAGAAGTATTAAATACATTGAAAAAAATGAAAAATGAAAAAAGTCCAGGTCCATCAGGATTTACAGTTGAGTTTTATAAGTTTTTTTGGCACGATTTGAACAGATATCTTCTACGCTCATTAAATTACGGCTTCCGTACAGGAGAATTATCAGTAAGCCAGAAACAGGGTTTGATAACTTGTATACCAAAAGCTAACAAAGCTAAACATCACTTGAAAAATTGGAGACCTATATCACTTTTAAATGTTTCATATAAAATCGCATCAGCAACCATTGCTAATCGAATCAAGTCAGTTTTACCAGACATAATCAATGAAGATCAGAAGGGATTCATACCAAAGAGATATATTGGTGAATGTACAAGATTGATTTACGACATCATTGACTATTCTGAATGTATGGAAATACCGGGTCTATTGGTTTTTATAGACTTTGAAAAAGCTTTCGATTCGGTAGATTGGAGTTTCATTCAAAATGTTCTGGTGTATTTTAATTTTGGGTCATCAATTATACAATGGATTAACACATTCTATAAAGATATAAAGTCAAGCGTTCTCGTTAATGGCTTCGGCTCTAGCTTTTTCGAATTATCAATGGGATGCAGGCAAGGTGATCCAATTTCTCCTTATATTTTCATCTTATGTGCAGAAATACTTAGCATCATGCTTCGAAATAACCAAAAGATAAAGGGCATAAAGATTGGTGAAGTTGAATATCTTACATCTCAATTTGTTGATGATACTACCCTCATATTGGACGGAACCGAAAAAAGTCTACAAAATGCCCTGCAAACCCTAAAATTGTATTCAGAATTCTCAGGTCTTAAGATAAACCCTTCAAAAACACAAGTGATGTGGATAGGGTCAAAAAGGTATGAAAAACGCTCTCTCTGTGATAATTGGAATCTAGACTGGTCACAAACTTCTTTCAAAATCTTAGGAATAACATTCACACATAATTTGGCAGAAATGGTTGAAATAAACTACAAAGATAAACTAAAGAAAATAAAAATTGAAATGAACATGTGGCTTGCACGTGATTTAACACCACTAGGCAGGAACACTGTGTTGAAGAGCCTATTGCTCCCAAAACTTAATCACCTTTTTTCATCATTACCTAATCCTAGCGACGAAATTATAAATGAACTAAATAGACTATGTTATAAATTCATATGGAAAAATAAACCAGATAAGATAAAAAGAAGTGTTTTGACTAACACATTCGAAAAGGGAGGTATCAGAGCGCCTAACATTAAGAACATCATCATGTCACAGAAACTTTCATGGATAAGACGGCTGCATAACTCAGCAAGTAATTGTCAAATAAACATGTTCAATAAAAATGTCTCAACTAACCTATCAAATATGATACAAAAAAGTGAATCTTATATCAGTGAAACGGTAATGACAGTGAGGACAAATGCCTTTTGGAGAGATGTACTAAAAGCCTGGGGGAAATTCTTAACAGTTAAAGGAAAGAAAACAAAAACTGCTAATGATATACTAACCCAACCGCTGTGGCACAACGCTAATATTACTGTAAACGGAAAATCCATACACGTTGAAAGACTGGAAAGTGGAGGTGTAAAGTATGTTAACGATCTCATCGACTCAAAAGGAAAGTACCTTGATTTAGATACTTTCATAAAAACGTTTAACGTTAAGACAAATTTTCTTCAATACGCAGGTATCATCGCAGCAGTAAAACAATACACAAAATCACAAAATATTGTTATAAACTGTAAGCAGCCATATCCTATACTACCATATTTCCTTGAAAATGTAATAGGGAATAAAACTGGATGTAGGGAATTTTACGATATATTGCAACTTGAAAACATAAACGACACAAAATTAAGATACAAAATAAAGTGGGAAAAAGACCTAGACTGTACTATCACAGAAGATAAATGGAAATTAATACACCAATCCCCTCACAAATGCCATTCAGCTAGTAACCATATATGGTTCCAATACCGTTTGATTCACAGAATCCTACCTACAAATACTTTATTGACAAAAATGGGTTATAAAGACAATGAAAAATGCGACTTCTGTGGTGAAAGCGCTGAAACATTGCTCCATTTGTTTTATGATTGCGAAATCTCGCAAAATATATGGTTAGAAATGACAAATTGGATCGAATCAAAAACACAGTGTAAATTAAACTTATCGAATCAAACTGCCATCTTCGGATACCCACAACACAGCAATAATGTTCTAAATCTGATAATAATAAAATACAATATCTTTAAATCAAAACAACAAAATAAACTACCAAGCATCCCGTACATTAAAAACGACATTCGCAATATATATAACATAGACAAATATTCTGCATATACTCAATGTAGTTATTCAAAATTCATGAAATTCTGGTCATCATGTCACAATTTGTTCTCGTTTTAAGCGATTTTTTCAAAAAGACATCATTATGAAAAAAGTATCATGTACATCCGCAGATTAAAATCCCAATAAATGAATATTTTGGGGTTTTTTTGTCATTCTGATACATTCTGTCCATTTAATTTGTTTGTCCATTATTATGTTGAAATGTCTGTTCTCTATTGATATGCATGTTTGAATTTGTATATACATGAACAAAAATGAATAAAGTTATTAAAAAAAAAAAAAGGTTTATAGTGATGTGAGTTGTTAGCCGAGAAGAGCCTGACAAGATGGGACACAGAACAGAGAGCAGAGCTTATAACTATGACATGTTGGCTCGCCTGCCTCTCAGTATATATGAAGATTGTTACTGACATATCGTTCCTTCACGGACTTCGTGTTGTAGCATGATTAATGTAGGAAATCGCTTTACGTGATTTTAAATGGATTTCAAATTCAATAACTTTAAGACACGTTTTTAGTTGTATGTGCATTTTGTATTTTGTAGCGGTTAAACAATAGCTCACTCACTCACTATAATGCTTACTATAGAAGTAAATCTGCGTATATCGTTAGATCAAATCGAATAGATACCGTTAAAACTTGTATAACAAATATACATGGACCACAGAAAAAAGTCCTGAATAATATTTCCCTGTTGGTAAAGGCAAGCTCTGATCGTTCGTGATCACAGACATGAAATGATGAATCAAAGCTGTGGTAACATTCACTGATGAGTTTATTGAGGATCAAAGTCACTGACAACTCATCAATATTGATTGTTCTGTGTAATTGAGGCAACCTCTGACCGGCTCTGATCACTTAATGTTTCGAGGTATCAAAGCTGTTTTAATCGTTCTACCATCATTAGATTTTGATATGAATGCTTGTATGAAATGGAACAATTGTTCTTTGAAAACATTGAGTGTGATATCAATGGAATAGATGCTAGTGACAGCAAGAAAAATATAGATAATTCTAAATGCATGCTCTATTTATTTTACCCACTATATATTTCACTGTATGATAACATGAGAAATGTTGAATTGATTCTATCCAAAAAATGGCCATATATTTCTATCATTTGTCTTGGCAAATACGGAAATATGATATCAAAATCAAAGTATCAGTCACAAAATTATCACAGCAATTTGTTAGTATGAGTTTAGTAATTGCTTGTGACCAGTAGGACAGATATGATGTTATTATTCTTAATGTGGTGAAGAACTTCTATCGACGACGTAATATCATTGAAATTAGTAAGAGGTTTTCTGAAATTGAAATCAACACTAGGTACTACAAATGGATCAAAATTAGTAAACTTAGGGAGAAAATCCTTTTGTGTTTCTTATTGTCAGTGGATTTGTTAGATCTAAATTGCAGTAAGGGAAAATATGCTACACAATAAGTATCACGATCTTCTTGTCTATGTGATCTGTGCACAATCATCAAGGGAACATTAACGCATTGCATGATTAATAACAACATCTTGTCCCTATATGGTGATTCGTGGCAGGCTTAGACAGAAAATATCTAAAAGTTACACACAGTACACTTTGGCCTCTGACTTTTGGCTTGTATTTGATTAATAGAATAAACTATTGATATCGACGTGAGTAATCGTGACCAAATATTTCCTTGGTTTGAGGCGTCCTCCATACATTGGAGTCTCATATGAAACAATGATAACAAAGTTTAATGTATTGGAACTTTCCCACATCAAGAACTCTTGTTGATGCTTTTGAAGATCAAGAATTGCTCAATTATTTTAATTTGAAATTTGAGCTTTTTTACGTCACGTTTCAATAACTAGGAGAACAACCCTTATTGAGCACGGCATTTGCAAAATAAAATGTCAAAATTTCCATTTGAGTTATCAAAATCGATATCAATAATTGTTAACACTTTATCATGTATTGCATTTTCGTGAATAACAGGGGTCAGGTGAAATAATGTGTAAACAATAAAAACTCTCTTATATAAATATTATTCACTATATAATGAAAATTAAAATCCTTTTGTAGTTCGGAACTGAGTAACATGTTTCAAATATTTGAACACTATAATATGATAGAAAACAAAAAGAAAGACGCTGATGATAATGATAAAATCCCTATTGTGAAGATATTTAAGTAAAAAACGATTGTCATAAATAATCTAAGTTACCACGTGTCCACGAGTGTGATATGGAGATATATCATGTGTCTGAGTGAAATATCAAACTCGTTCTCATGGTAACGTAGTTATCTGGACGAGGACCCTCATTTTATGCTTGAAATATGGCTTGAAAGATTGGATGGGTCAAAATGGCGGCTTATCCTGTCAATGTAATTCTTTTATTTATGAATTTACAAATATGATTTTTCTATCACCGTTTAGAGCACGAAAAGTATAGTCTAGTACACTAGACGGTACTAGACGGAAATAACAGACTAACGAACTTGAATGAATATAACGAATATTGCGGGGCTTTTTAAGTTTTGATTGTTTGGTCACGTGACTTCATATATACGTTCCACCTTGGAAACGTTCGATTTGAAGCGGCGCTAAACTCGCCGTAAATTCCTGACTGTCATGGCGGACCGTCGTGAAATATGCGATTGTGTTTGAACGTGTCGGACGCATAGAACATGTAGGCATAACAAAATAATGCCTAGGTTGGTTTGAATGTTCGATATGAATGAAAAGTCGGCGATGACCTCGACTACTATGTGTTTAGAAATTGGTTTTCTAGTTCACGATTCCAATCCAGCTCAGTGATGGACAACCTCGCTATGGTCAAGTGAACATGTAGGCCAATGGAGAGTCTTGTGACTTGTCATGGTATTTTGCACGAACATTTCCTTTGTACAAGAACTTACTTGTTCCATCAAAGAAATGAGATTGACTTCAATTAGTGGAAAATACACTGAGCAAATAATAGGTTTCAAAAAACCAGCGTAGCGTAAGCGTAGTTGTTTACCTAACAGTGGGACAAGGGAGATAACTCTTGGCAGCACGTCGTCTCTGTTACTAGGGTTTCGCGTGTTTAACATAGAAAAATATACCCACGGCACGTGACTGCTTTTAGCCAATGAGTAGTCGACATTGCTCTCCGAGTCAAGATAATATAAATCTACCCGTATGTTAAAGTGTGTATATTTATGTTGCATATCATTTTTCAATAGTTTTACATCTATATATAAAACACAAAACAAATAACAATATTGAAATATTGTTGTATTGGATTATATCGTTCGATATACCTTGTTATTATTAACCATTGTCTTCAGTGTTTGTCTTGATGGAAAATGTTTCAATAAGAAAGCTTTGCAGTTCAATTCTACTGAATAGTTTAATATGTTAATATCAGAAGAGAAATCGATCATTGTCACAGTCAGTTTCGATGTCCTTGTATATCGGGATCCTGGAATTTATCCCAGGTCACGATGACCTACTTTTACTGCTGATAAACATAGATAACCAGGATATATGTATATTGGGTTCAGTATAAATTGTTTAATGTCTACTTAGTTTAGAAAGAGTCCTTTTAATAAATGAACGATGAGGGTACCTCCTTTAGCATAATAATTGAACATGTATATGGAATGAGTTCTTCTGTACTAAAAAACATACTTTAAAATAGTGAAATCCACTCAACGGGATGCGCTTGTAAAATCTCAAAACGCCACCTCTGACCCATTCTGTACAATAACTAGATATGCATTTAACTCCAGTTCTGTACTGATGATTCATACACTATTGGTTGTTTGGAATCACCTCGTGGTAAAATTAGATGAATACTAGCTCTCATATGCTTGTATTAATAACTCAGTATGTTTATCCGTTAGAACAGATGATGGTATGACCCTATTTTAACGTACTGTGTGCTAGTTAGCCCACTTTCATTTACAATATATACACGGACGTTTAACTGAAATTTTATTCCATAATTGTAAAGGGTATTTTTATCTCATAGGAACTCCAAAATGTGTTGTAGCATATCTTTGCTGATGCTTACATATGGATCGGTGCTTTTGGACTACGAGAACGTAGAGTTAACTGAACGAGCACAGGCGAAATTTGTAAAGCATAATCTGTATCTTCATTTAACAACCAGTAATGATGTAGTTCTTGGTGACAAGGGGAGAACTTTATGAATCATAACAGACTACCAAAGATATATCATGAGATATGGATTTGACAATCTCTTAATAGAGCTTCCTTGGCTATGAAAGTCAAACACATGATCTTGCCATTCGGATTCGACCTGATTTATTCGAGATTTTGGAAAGTTCCATTTCATGAGTTCAATGAAAAAGTCAAAGACTACAATATACAAATATCTCACTCCAAATTCGCAGCTTATTCATCGTTCAAAACCTTGCTGCATACAGAATTCATATTTAACAGAAACCAGCTCTCCACCACTGAAGCAAGGATTAACAAGATTTAGATGTGCGCGCCACAAACTGATGATATAAACTGGGGCAACTAATGAGTATAGATGTCGAGAGCCGCTTGTGTCTTCGATTTAACAACTGTCTTGTTGAAAATTAATATTTTTCATCCTTGTCGCTTGTGTTTTCTCCACTTTAGGTAAACAATTAATTTATTATAAATACCACTATAATCCATCTTTTGAATCTTTATTTCATCCTATGTCCTCAAATCATGAACCCTATGTAAATTTGTCAAAACATATATATATATATATATATATATATATATATATATATATATATTTATTTCATTTTATGAAATCGTACGAATCACTTCATTCGTAGTTGCATTTTGAAATGGTATGTACCGTTAGCCTGTTGTCCTGAAAACATGGATAAAAACGTCTAACTTCTTCTGACCGATCATTCATATTAGTCAGCTTTATTAGACACTTTGTGTTATCTAGTGGGCATTCTCTTCACAGTAAACTCCAATTAGCATGAATCTAATGTGTGTTCATATTCAAAGGAATCTTTTTTTTATAAGAAGTAAGTCGAAGTATGAAAATCATCCAAACCCATTGAGCTACCATACTAGAACCAAGGAATTTTGACATAGAATGAATATTACAAGATGTAGCTAAATGTCGTTTCATTGATCAAATGCTTTTCATAAGATATTTCAATTTGTAATTTAGACTTTAAAAACTTAAACTTTAGATACACAATACGCAATACGCAATACGCAGTACACTTTGTAAAATAATGAAAATAGAAAACCAAATTTACATTTTTCTAAAATTTCGTTTCACTAATCTTAGCTAGTAAGATGATCGTGTACTAAACACATTTGTGAAGAATAATACGTATATGTATAATGTTATTGTTTCACTGTTTTCCTTGTTTCCTTTTCAAGTGTGTGTCCTTTGAAATCTGTATTATGATGATTGGTATTTCATTCCCGAATGAAAATTGTATGAATGCTCATATCCTTCCTAACACAAAATGACATTAAGAAAGATGATATACTTCAAGTTACATGGACCACTGACTTGTTAAATGAATACCTTGTCTCATCTCAAGTACACACAATGTCAAATCATATCACTCTTTCTTTTATGCAAATTGAATCTGTAATGCTCTTGTTTAAATAAAGTATGAAAATGGGAGTATTTATCTTAGTATAATATGCTAGAAGAATAAGTAGCAAATCAAACTTACATAGACACTTTATGCCAACATCTGTAGATCTTCACCAGTACGTGTTGTAGCTCTGAGTCAAGTGACAATCCAGTAGGACGAACTCTGTGACGAGTGATCGTCTTCAGGAATCTGGGTAAACATCTGGAGATCTTCTGAGGACATTGTGTAGATCTGAATCAAATCATCGTGATTCTTGACATACCTGCAATGATACAAATAAACACTCACTAAAACAGAACTCTCTCGTCATGCCCTCTTTCCATGGAAGATATGTCCACCCTTGATCAGAACTACAAGTGCATTACCTCAATACTTAACATATAGGTAGTTTCATCAAAGCAAGGAATAGCATTTTTCGTATGTTCATCTAATATGCCAATTCTTCGAGGACTCCTTTAATCTACTGTAAAAATTAGTTACAGATGAATAGACGTCTGGTATAGAATTAACAATAAAGTTTGGTTACTCGGAGTACATTAATTTATGAAATAATAAAAATGAACATTGTAAAATGTCACCTTTTTGTTATTGAAATCATACATTTTTCGTTAATCAATCGATAGGCCATCATAAGCTAGCTTTACAAAAAGGATTGTAATTTACAAGAGCTTAATTACATCGGTTGAAAATATCTAGATAACAATGTTAAAACTTAGAATAAATAAACGTAATGGTTAGATAGGCGCAATAGGTTAAAACTGACCCTAACTCTTCAATCAGACATCTTTAAAAGATATTTTCAGACATTTTGTTCTAAGAAAGATATACAAGCTCTAAGTAAAATGACACAAGTACAAGTATTTGCTGTCAACTTTCCTTGTTCCTGTCACACTTGCTTAGCGAAACCTTTTATTTTATCTGCTCCTTTGTGACTCTCAATAAAATCTACTCGGCCATAAACTCCTATTGAAACACTAATGGAGATATTTATCCGATATATTCTCACCTGCCATATCTTCTACGGGAATGATTGTGAACATTAAATGTATATCTGATAATCTAGGGAGTTTGTGTTTCAAAATATTCTACAAAGGATTTCTTATTGTTCTTTGTGAAATTCAATAAAGTCTTTTTTATTGTTCTATTCTTAACTGTTAAGGATGTTATTGTGTTGATAAGGAAAAGCTAAAAAAAACAAATTTACTCATCAATTTCCAGATTGGCTCCTTGGGTTGTAATTTTTTCAAAATAAGTACGTCTAAAGTTTGCGTTGTAGTAATTACATTCTGTTGAAAGATCTCATAAACATTTTATAAACCTGGCAAACCAATGCTGTTAAAAATTCCCGGTGGTCTTCCTAAATGGTTTAGATATGTTAAAGTAAATGTAAAAGAACAAATAATAGACAATGCAGCCTTGATTTTAGATTGAGCTTTCATAGGTTTGAATTGATCTGGATGACACACTGCAGTCTCCATGTATTCATTTGCTCTTAACACTTCCAGGTATTCATTGTCATTGCGAAAGTAAAGTGATATCATTACCAATTACTTTTACTTAATCTATTAGAAGTAGAGCAATTCACATTTGTCCATTTATTTTCAAATATTCTTTTCGCATTCGTATTTTGAAACAGTGATTTTTATCCCTTAGCTCACAAAATAGCCTCAGGTATTTAAGAAAGGAACATTGGTTGGATTCGAGGGCTCAAAATACAAATGGATGTACATGACAATGTTTCTTTAACTGTAATTTTTTTAAAAATGTCTATGAGAAAGTAATTACGTGACTGCCTCAAGTAGCTGTATACAACTAGTGTAAAATCAGTTGATATCACACAGCTCTAGAACGTCGTTCCCTCTTTAGCGTGATTCACTTATGTCGGATATGAATTGATCATAGTTAGGTCACGCCGACCTTTCGCATTACATATTCATTGCCTTGTATGTATTCGACTTGGGCGTTTATGTTCAATTGTTAAGCCTGCCTTTCATGGCTCTTGCTCTCTATCTCACTATTGAAATCAGTGAATGTATTTTTCAGCTGTTTTCTATACGATTTTAGATTCATATTCACCTCTTACAAACCAAATCGTATAAGTCAGATTATTGTGAACATTTCACGTGAGTCATGGCGACCACTATTTCTGCATGGGAAGAGCTGGCATTAATAAAGCATGCAGACCGAAGTGATATTAAGTGATTAAGTGATACACTACGGTCGCAAAATCATGAAATATTTAGCTATATGACACACTAAGCTTGCGCAAACAAACTGCCTGCTGATTGTTGTAATTATGATGTGGAGTTGTTACAGGTTTGAAAATATATCAAAGTTTCAAACAGTCCTTCGACCTCTTATGCTTTTACATTTCTCCAAAGGAAAACTCCAAAATAACTACCAAAATTAGGTACTGATTGATCTCCTCTATTGTCAACATCGTTAGCGTCATGTATTCAATGAATCAGTAACGGTTTTCTGATTGTTTTTGCCTTTTCTAACAATTTGATTTGGATTGCCACACAAGTGAGAAATCTTCAGAAATCAAAAACTAATTATGTTGATTAAAAAGTTGTTTAGGTTTACTAAAATGACTAAAGCAAATGATAAGCAAGTAAATCAGATGTCATTGTTTTTTTTTTTAAAATTAGCTTTTTTTGACGTTACTATTTAATGCATAACGATTACTGAACGACCTCCAGTTAAATAACTTTGTCACGTGTTTCATGGCGATCACTATTACTGCATTGGGAGAGCTGGCATTGATAAAAGATAAAACATGCAGACCGAAAAATAAAAACCTTGAATATTCAGCTTATGACTAACTACAACTTACTCAAACAGTCCTTCTGACATTTGATCCTCTGACTTCGTCAAGAGGTACATTTCTCAAAACCTCCAAATTAACTACCAATATTAGGTGCTGCTTGATTTTATCTCTTATAAATATCGTATTGCATCCATCCACTTTAAGGCTCAGGGAGTCGATGAATCATTAACAGTTTATCTTGTTGTTTTAACTTTGTCTATCAATTCGATTTTGAGTACAATGAAACAACATATTATCTATGTAAACTTTAAAATGTCTTGGCTGTCTAAAATGAGTATAGCAAATGATATCAAGTATATCAGATGACATTGTTTTGTAAACATTTTGGCTTTTTAATTTTATTGTCATTGCATCTTATAACACAAAGAGTACTTAACAACGTCCAGTTTAATATCATTTCTAAGAAACGAGTGGAACATTAGTTAGGTAGAAACAGCTGAGTGACGAGTAGTTTTCAGGCTTCCTTTTTGTGATATCGTCTACAACGATCCAAATGAACTATTGAAATAGAAATCCTACGTTCATTGAAGAGATCACGTGACTTCGATTGACTAACCGATCATATGAGCTTTGAAGCTACAACAACCTTTTCAATGAAGGGATTAGCTACTACTACTACTACTACTACTACTACTTCTACTACTACTACTACTACTACTACTACTACTACTACTACTACTACTACTACCACTACTTCTACTACTACTTCTTCTACTACTACTACTACTACTACTACTACTACTACTGCTACTACTACTACTACTACTACTACAACCCTCAGGTTTATTACAAACTGAAATCTTCAACACACAGTCACCCCGACGTTATGCAGTTGTATTGAATCTATGAAGAATCGAAAACTGGACAGCTACTTGACGTGTAGCATGTTTCTCGACAGTGACGGTTGCTAAGTGCAGTCCAATATATGAGCTTTCATGTAGCGGTAATTGTTACTGTAAATGGATTACTGGTGTCTCATCTTATCATTATCTGAATGAATTACATATTACATGTATTTTCACAAGGGCTTGATTTTTCAACTTATTACAAAACAGTTGGTGAAGAATTCCTTTATCTTTTTATCTGTCCATTTGTTTTGAGAAAAGCTCGTAAATCTATATTTAATTTGTTGACCTAGCTTCTAAAAATTAAATAAATTATAATGTACAAAAAATAACTAATTAATTGATTGATTTATTCAATTATAATCATCTCATTTTTAATGAGATTTTTAAGCAGAAATAATTGTTTTGGTTCTCATGCTATAACTATAAGGAAGAAAGGAAATATTTTCAAAATTCATTTCAGAGCTTTATCAAAGCTTTATGTGAAATTTAGCGCGTATTTTGTAGACAATGTTAATGAACATTATGTGCACTTATTTGTATTTAACTTGTACTTGTTCATTATTCCATCAATGACATATCTTATTTAACACATTCCTGTTGTTCGGAGAAAACATTCATTGGTATTGTTTATTCAATCATTTGATTCTCTGAATGATGGTAATTTCGTATATATTTCTTGTTAACATGTTTCTTCGTTTCAGATCAAATAAGGTCGCTCATGTCATTTTCCTCAAATAAGATTAACCATTGACACTAAAATATAATTGTTAAGAGTTGTTTATCACGTAACACTATTAAGTTGATTCGGATGCATTGAAATATTTTAAGGAGAATATTTGTAAATATTTACTTCTGTTAAAATGAGGTATATGGAGAATAATGTAAGTACAAACAGTAATGTTAATAATGATGATAATAATAATATTTATAGTATTAATGATAATGATAATGATAATAATAATGATAAATCTCAAATTTCCACTCAAAGACTGATTGTTCATGGCGCAAATAAGTAAGTTCACGTTCATTTTCGGAAAACAATTTGTCAAGTAAAAAAATAGAGCAATTTGGACAAGCCTGTCTTATGTATAAGGTCATGCTTTTATCCTCATTGAATCACAACTCTCTTATTTTTATGTACGATGTCATAGTTTGTTGTACTTGGTCAGGGGTATCATTATATATATATATATATATATATATATATATATATATATATACACATATACATATATATATTGATATCATTATAAAATACGCAGTGATATGATAATGTTAAAATGAGAATATTTAAATGGGATTGAAATGAAGTTTCAGTATTTAATAAGACTTACCCAAACTGTTCACCCACAAATTCTCTTCACAAGTACTACTAGCTCAAGGTTAAACTGGAAGACGAGTAAACCTGCCAAGACGGGCGAAGGACACAGAAGAGAGATATGAGTGGTGAGTTGATGTCTTTTGAGATCCTAACCGCGTTGGTTCTCCAAGAATGACACAATCCAATATTCACTTCGTATCTTCTGTTACACTTTCTGAAGGAACGTTTAACTTTTCGCCAAGACATGTATGAGCCTCATTAAAAAATTTGAAATCCGCTGTGAACAGCTTTTGAAAACATGATATGCTTCACACAAATGGAAACGCGTATTCAAACGCTCTTTTCCCTGCTAAACATTTTGACTTCTATGAATCAATTGATCCCTTCAGTATTGTAACCAATGTGAACGCTTACCTCCTTTCTAAATGCTTTATAAGACTCAATTCTGGCAGTCATAATGTACTGCATTTAATCTATTGTGTAATTCAACATTATGTTATTCTAACTGACCATTAACACTCCTTCACAAATGTATTATCAACAGTATTCAAATGACAACTCAAGAAATAGTCCTTTCATATTTGATGTGTTCTAGTTTGATTTAAGGAATACGGATTACAACAAGGCAAGAGCATATTACCAAGTACAAATTTTGCCGAAGTACTCATATACAAATAAACTAAGTATCTGTGAGATGTTCCTACTTTTATCAAGGAATGTTCTACGATATTTTAGTTAGTACGTGTTCACTCGCTTATGAGAGATGTTAGTATTGTATTAACATATTCTTATCTTTTCATTTGTATCTTAATCATGAAATGAAGATAGATTAGTATAGTATAATTGTATATTCAATCGAACACTCGAATGTTTGAAAACAAAATTCACTTTGCGACGGCAGACCTTGAAGTGAATCAACAAAACATAAATCTGTTCTGACTTCACCTAGTGATGTTCACTTAATAGTGGAAGATATCAATGTCAATATCATTACAATCAGTTTGAACCATACACTCCTGCCTCCCTGCGTTTCTGTTCTGAGTATCTTATCATTATCTTTATATTGTCAGTCAGTCAATAAGCTGGACATGTCTGGCATCTATTGATATTTATCTTAAAAATGGTGGATATTATAGAAAGTGAAGGTCGCTATAGAGGTCACGTAACCTGACCCTAATGATGCAGTAAGTGTTCAGTTCAGTTCAGTTCAGTTTCAGGTCATGAAAACAATCAGGTAGGAAGCTAACATTTAAAATGAGTCAAATTAGATTAGAGTATTTTAGTTTATAAGTTTATAAGTTCGTTTCTGTTTAAAACAACCCATCAATTTGACGTTTTTCACTTATCTTCATAGTGTGTGATACTTGGTATAAAGCACTTAACAAAATAAAACACTAACCTATACTTAAAGTCTAGATTACACTTAATCGGGATAAAGAAACCAACCATGTCCATTTATCAATATTTTTCTCTATCAAATTAATGTACACGACGTGTAGCTGCATGTCGGGTGGAGTAATTACCTACCTCCAAAATGTTTACTTCCTTTGTATAATGATGGTCTCGAGGTCACAAGACAACTTTGAGTGGGTGTTCACGTGACTTCAATCAACCAATCAGATGCATGAGCACAAGGCAGGACCAACTCTCTCAATGTTGCAACACGTTGAAAACCCTTATTGTGAACAACTCGCTGCAGACTGGTTAACACAACACAATCAAGTGAATGCAAGCAGATAGACGTTAACAAGTCTCTTTGTTAGTCAGTTATGTTGAATCTTTAGAACTAATACCAGTGTTGCTTATTTAGTGATCGACCCTTATGACAACTTGGTAGAGTGTGTGTGTGAGGTATAACATATTTGATAATCGTGTTCTACCAACCTCACATCTCAGTACATTGAAGAACTCACTGAAATAGGAGAAATTTAGGAGTGAAAAATGGTAATGCACTTACTAATTACCAATTGCAAAGATGAACAGAGATTTCAAGCATAGTAATATTGAAATATTTATAAGAAAAATCATATTGACTTTCACAACAACAACATTTGATCTTACAGAGATACTGTATTACATCTGTATGATACTAGGATAATGTTTGATATATAAAAATCATTTATTTTGTTGAATCTATTTTTCTCAATTTATAATTACAAATAAAAGGTTTATCTACACACTCCCCACACTCCCCACACCCCCACACCCCCACACTCCCCACACTCCCCACACAGTGTAGCAGGTACTAGGTTGAATAAAGACCAACGCTGCTGGGTCGTGAACACGGTGACTTTATTCTCTTACATGTATGACGACATGATAGTAGTAATGACTTACTATATCACCCTGCAACAATACATAAAATAATAAATACAGGTTCATGTTAATAAAACATTTGATTCATAAAACATCATTGCAGAATTATACCTTAGGGTTATATATATGACACATCTTGGTTAATTACATCATACAATCATAGTATGCAATTAATACAGTATGATATACTTATAAAATATCATATCAAGTACAACATAATATGAATATATTATGTAAGCAATACTATAAGATAAAAATACATCAACATGATGCTATCCATAATAAACATCTGTGATACAAACGCTGAATATACAAATGTATTAATTACAAATATATATAACTGAATATGTTAATGAGTTGAACTAACAGGCATATACCTACCAAGTATATGGTACTTAGGTGAATGGAATAAGGAGCCAATCTCAGGTCGCCATCATTTCTCTCCTAAAAGTGTACATAAACTAACCATAAGTAACTAATCAATTAAACATGTCTTATACCTAAATGATTTATAAAAAGTATTATAAATCACTAAGCATGAAAGAAACATATACCTTTCACAATGAAATCCACTGATACATCATATCAGTAATATATATACATGTATGATATAATGCATTAAATAAAGATACTTGCCATACCACATAGTAACATGTGCTATACTGATACATAAATATATATACAAGAAAGTTCATCACAATGATTATGATGATGATAAATGCATTTCTATTTAAAGAAATGCAATGCTTAACATATATACGCTTAAGGAATAAAATACTAGCAAAGATTAAATATGAAATAACAATTACCCTAGCTTGCAGATACTTGGTAACTATAAGAAGTCTATGATTAAGAAATAAAGTTCGCTCTACCCCAATGTGTTTTGTAATAAAGTATAGTTTTGCCCTGAACTATTATAGTTAAAGCACGAGGACGGTAGTCCGAGCTTTAACGTTATAATAGTTCAGGGCAAAACTATACTTTATTACAAAACACATTGGGGTAGAGCGAACTTTATTTCTTTTCTAAGATGCTAAAATGATCTTTACGGGGACCTCTCTGATTTTATCAATTTCGAAATAAAATATAGTGTTTACATCGCTCATATTAATAATCCATGAACAGGGCTAACTGTTGGCTATTCCAAGTATAGAACCCAACCCCTACTTTAAAACGACATTTAGTTGGTTAAAACTCTGATTATTGCAGTTTTGCACTTTAACTATTTCATTTATTCAATTTTGAATTACATTTTCTGCTTATTTTTTTCTTTAAAAACTTAAACAAACAAATTAACACCTCTTGGTTCTTAAAAAACCTTGACTTTTACAAACTCTTGTCGTGCGATTATGCAGTGCTGGCCACATTGCCCATATAAGGCTTATGACGTGGTCAACATTCCACAAAGAATTATGGGTAATGTTTGTTTTGGAAGCGTGATGGCGGACTCAATCCTGACATCTATTTTTTTGCTGCTGTCATAAACGTTGAAGGTGATGCTTTAATCTCCTTTATAAGCAGACTGTGCGGGCTGTACACCCAGAATTATATAATCATTAGGTTGACCGTGTCACATTGAACCTGGTAGAGACGGTTGACGTGAACCAACGTCACAGTCCCACGGGGCGCCGTGACCTGACGCGAAACAACGCGGTCACTCGACAGTCGACAAGCATTTGCTTTCCATTCTTATTTCCGGTAGATAGAACTAAATGATTCGAAACAAGTCCCCATTATAAGAAACATTATCGACAAAAGCGATACGATAGACATTGATAGGGACAAGCCATGTTGATCGAAAGAACCGAGATGAAAGGTTACCATGGACGCGTGATCACGAGGGGGCAGCGGGGAACAGCGGATATAACGTCATTCGATTGTTACGTCAAGAAAAAACTATACCTTTATTGTCTGATAAAGTACTTTTTTTTCGATTGTTCTAACCGCTAGGCATCTTAGAATTACTCATATGATAGAAATTACACTATCACATAGATGTGTTCTTCTTTGTAAAAACGTTCTCTGTAAAAGCAACTTACCACTAACCAACAATGCATGGATGCCATAATATTAATGCTTGCACAATCTCACCTGTGCATTAAAGATATATGCATATGAACTGATAAAATATATATTATACACTTGTGTATGCACTTAGTTAAAAGCCGCACATCATAATTACCTGATGTGTATAAAATGAATGGTGCAGACACAATAATTACATGTGCCAGGAAATAGATAAATATAAATTATAGCTTTAACATCCAAGTTACATATGAAATACATTCATACCAACATACACACAATAGCATAGCCCTATTTCCTATAAATATAGAGAATAATAAATATTGCCAATAAGATAATTAGGATAAATATAATTACACATTGATGCTATTTAACTAACCTGTGTTTTCAAGACTTGAGAGGAAAAAGGAAACTGTATGTCTTTTGTCCAATGTCTCCTGTCAAGTGTGCTCTTCATACAACAAGGTGAAGTAATGCAGTGCACAAAGTTATGATTGCTGGTAACCTTTAAAGATTCACAGAGCATGCAAAGTGAGTAGAAAGCTTACCTAACAATAGAGAACAAAAGGTAGAAAGCTGAAGTGGCTAAGAGGTCAGAGTAAAGAACAATAGAGAGACATCAAGGTACATAGTCACAAGCTTGAAATGTACAAGCTCTCAGCTTCTTATATGGGCTGCTATAATTGATACACCTGAAATAAAATATATATTAGTACATGGATATTTACATTTAAAACACACAAAAATACAATATATTACACACTGCCACAGAGACTCATGTCGTTTCCTCCTAGATACACCTCGTTTCGTATTTCTGAATTTCCATTACGAATTTGAATTGAAGTGGTTGATTGATTAGAAAGTTATGAACTTGGAACAAAGTGTAACAGACGGAAGTTGCCAATTTTAATTTCGCCCGCAACTTTAGAGGATGAAAAATAAGTATATTAACAATTGAAGACAAAAAGAGAAGAAGTATTTAGGATTTGGAATATACATGTCATGTTCAGTGTTAATGGTGAAGTAAGACTTACATCGTAACTGAAAGATTAAAAAATGTGGCAATGTGTTCTTCTTTGTAAAAACGTTCTCTGTAAAAGCAACTTACCACTAACCAACATTGTACAACTTTGTTCTAGTCAAGGTAGAATAACTGTTTGTATCTCATGATAACAATTTGAAACAACTATTAAACCTTTGATGAACGCATCCCTGTCAGTGAAGAACTATTAAATACTTCGAATAGATTCAACTACTAAATTATATCAATGATCGTCAATTTTGACATTCACTCTTGATAAGATCACTGCAGATTCTATAAAATGGAATGCTAAACATGTATTAAAAAAAGAAATTTTCAGAAATTTCGGAAATATATATATTTCATTTTATTGCCAGTTATTCATCTTAACTTTAGCTGTAGCCTCATTGTTTATCATCTGTCTAATTTAAAACTGTTTCCTATTGTAGACAGGTTTGTATTCATTCAGCTTTTTGAATGTTTGATTTCAGTGAAAATGCTGTCTAGCAAATCCATCACCTTTTCAGTGCAGCCTCCCGACACCTTGAGCTAGACAGAACTTTTAATTTGTTTGCTTTATAACTAATTCTTGTTTATGAAAAAAAGAGAACAGAAACAAATACACAATCACTCTGATAAAATAATTAATGACTCTACCAATATAAGTATACATATCCATGAATAGTTGTCAAATTATTTCCATCTTTCACCAGCAAATCTAAACCTTAAACACTGACAGAGTTGAATTAGCAAGTGTTGAATTTCATATTACAAACGTTATAATTTGTCTTTAAAATGGCATAGAGCGAAATTTCCAAAACACTTCCAGATCGCCTGTTACTGCTTAAATTAATAGAGCCCTGGTGATTTCCTCACTTGTATGTTTCACTTCTTTCTTTTATAGCAAATGCCTGTTGATTGTCATCTTTGGGACTGATGGACAATAAGAATGCTGACGTTTCTATTCGAATCGTAGGACATATAATACACCTCTGTAGGACTCAGTGTACAAGAAGACGTCATGATATAGACCATGGGCCGAAGGTTTTTATTGTTCATTTGAGGTCCAAGTTTTTGGTGAAGGGGAAAACTTCACCTCATAGTATAGAAAAGTGTTATTCATCGCAAAATATCCAATGTTGCACCTAGAATACTTGTTCGTTAATAAATAAACACTAATTAAAGTCTCTGCTAAAAGTGCAATTTTTAACCAATCAGACAGCAGCTAGGCCATTCTGCCCTGATAACAAAGATGGCCGCGCCCATGAAAGGTTGTGTGTTGTCATAATTACGAGTCTGCACATGAGAGAACTGCAGCAATATAACATGTTTCTTGGGGGGCAGTACTTATGAATATAATAAACACTAGTATCCTATGGATGGATTACACACATATATTGATTTATTTCATTAAGAATTCTGAAATACAGCAGGTTATGATGCTCGTCGAGCAAGTCATAACACCACAAGGTAACAAGGTAATGTAAAGTAAAGTAAAGTTTAAGCTGTTCAGCTGAGACTGAGAGATTCACTAGATTAATAAGGAGGATATTACACACATATATCTTTAATAACAGTAAGTCAAAAAGTGTAATTCTTTTGAGAAACATGTAAAGATAAGTATACTACCGTTAGTCAAAATGACGAAATTACAATTGCTTGATTCTTAGTATTTAGTTCAACTAATAATTACAGAAAAGTTAGCATTTTAGTAAGCTGTACAGATAGACGTTCAAATATTTCCACAAAGAGCAAAGGATACAATTGATTATTTGATTACTTTTTAAAAGAGTCTTAATTTATGTTGAAAAAAAAACAATTAAACATGTTTTTATTTTCTGTTGGTTTTTTTCTTACATGACTGTTCAAAGTTTCAATCATGCTACACCTCAGCAGTGCATTATAGATAAGGGGCAAACATAATAAAACAAAGAAGTCTGATCTGAAAAATTTGGAATCTGAAATTTATGCGGAATGGTTTCACTGAGTGGAAGAAAATCAACAGGTCTGGACCCCTGTAAAAGTCTCTCAACCAGTTGTTTAATAATAACAAAACTTGTATTTGAATATCGTGAGTTAACTCACTATAAATCTATAACATGAGAATACATTTACAGACAGATAGATATTTTATTCAGTATAGAGGCCAAAAGCCCACAATACAAACTACATTTCCAATAGTTGTACAAGCGCACATAAAAGGTTACAGGTTTTATGCATTTACAATTTTTGCTCTAGTTTTATTAATACATTTAAGGAATTTACAT
Organism: Phorcus lineatus; assembly: GCA_921293015.1. Taxonomy (NCBI): domain Eukaryota; kingdom Metazoa; phylum Mollusca; class Gastropoda; order Trochida; family Trochidae; genus Phorcus; species Phorcus lineatus. Next base: position 41,429,360 of record OV121093.1, read on the forward strand.
ACATTTAAAATAATATTTTTACTGTTAAGGAGGTAGATTAAAGTGTGGTTGTTAACAATACTGTACGATAGTGGAGTAATAAACTTATTTCTATATCATCATCATAATTATGATTTACAATAAAATAGAATGTGTAATTCGTCTTCAATGCTGGTATATATTGTTTATTTTGCAGTAAGAACATACTCTGTCAGGAATTGATGAATATGTGTATCCTCCTGTTTCTATGCCTAGCCCAAAATTGCTACGCTTAAATTTTGCTAAGAGAGATTTTAGATAAGGAGATATTGATAATGTAAGATAGCTTTCCACTTGTAGTAATGTTCTAAATTGTTATTGAGCAAATGAATCATAAATATTATGAATACTGGCAGACCATGATTGTTTCAGATTATCAGAAAGTCTAAGTTTAAACTGTTTCATAAAAGTCTTGCTATCCCTAACATCTTGCGAGAGCCATACAAATCCAAAACCATATTGATATAAGATATTCTTTATGTATGTAACCCAAGTGGACCTACCCGAATCATCAATAAATTTTAACATATTATAGCCCTGAGATCATATGGAATTCTTTGTGGATCTAGTTGAATTAACCTACACCAATATTTGACCGCTCTAGACATATAAATAAACTAATTGAAGCCATCCAAATTCTCCTAATACAATACTGTTACATCTCTACCAACTCTAAGGAACTGCCTGCAAACTTTAATCTGGAGGCTTTCAATAACTTTACAATAAGATGTTCCCCAGATTTCAGATCCATAGCAAAAAAACAGGCAGAATAATAGAATCAAACAGTTTAAATAAATCATTAGGCAAAAAAGTTCAAAAAGTTCTTTGAAAAGAATTTATGGAGATAAGTGCTTAATTACCTTGGGAAGTCAGACAGTATTTAACCTTAGTCAATGAAAGTCTAGGAGTGAAAATATACCCAGATACCTATAAGATGATACAACCTCAATCTGTTTCCCTTCGAAGAACCATTTTTCATAATGCCGAAAATACATTTAAGCAAGATATGAGAACAAAGAAAGAATTAAGGATATAAACAAGTCTAACTTGTTTCCTTGCAAACAAATGAATTTTGAACCAGTCTCTATGATTTGCTCAGGCTTATTGAGTCACAGGCTTGATTATGTCAAAGCATTGTGATGGCGTTTAAGTTGATGTTTATATCTTGTGCCAAAATCTACTGTCAACATATAATATGAAAAATATTCCACTTGATAAAACATAAACTTAAAATGAAAATAGGCGCTAGTCACTTGACTGTCATTTTAGAGGCAGAGCCAGCATGTAAATTGGTCAAGAATACTTGTCACCTTTCATATATAAGAATTATTTAATTAACTATTTTGTATTAAATTTTAATCAAGCAGTAAAATTTTATAGATGAAACTAAAGATTATTCTGCACTAGAAAGGCAAAATTTTATATTACAATTTAGACTTTGAAATAATGAATTAAAAGAGGGGTGGGTGGGAGTCGATGGATTCTAATGTTTTATACATACCGCAGGTCCCGCAGAGCCAGATTCATTGAAAGAAATAATCATTGACTGAAATAATTTTATTTTTTAAGCTCACCGGGTAGGGGATTGGGGTGGGGGTTGGGTGCAATTATGTTTGTTTTCTGAAAAGTTTTGGCTCTTATGTTACAAGCCTGGTGAGGTAAATCTGTAATGTATTATATAAATGTCTTTTGATATAATAAATTCAATCATGATATAAAAAATAACTTCTATGTAAAAATGATAGAAAAAATATCACTTAGACTTTTGTTTTTAAAAAATCATTACATTGTTTAAAAGGAACAACTTCTTTACAACTTTTAATTTCTGTTAGATTAATTATGAAAATGTCTAGAAAGTTACCGTAGTCGCAATAATTGACCAATCAGCACTCAATGACTAGATAAAGAAAGTAAACCCCAAAACACTTCTTTGATTCTTTTATGATGCCATGGCCATTAACACACAATTTCAGTAAGATCACAATTGATCAAGAAACAAAATATTTCTGCCCTCAAGGACTTTTTTACAATTTGGATCTTGACAAGTCCAAAATACAAAAATGTGAGGGATTTTCAAGATTAAAGAGCTAAAAAACATGTATAACAAACAAATTTTTAGAAATACTATTTATATTTATATATAATTGATATTTATAACATGTTTACAGAGGAAAATGTTTGTATTTGATAGCAATAAAAATAAAAATTAAAAGATCATAAAAAATATTTACCAGAGTTACCTCCCTTTGTCAAAAAAAGTTCACATTAATGGTACATATATCTTAATAACTCTTCAGGAAAATGATGTAGTCTTAAAATTTCAAGTTCTTCATGCTTTGAAAACATCATATTTATACACTATGTATTTGAGTTTGGCTGAGAAGTTCATATTAATATTCTGTGATACATTAAATGAAATTGTTTCAGGGAAAAATTATTTTTTGAAATTTCAATGCATAATTTTTGTACCCTTCCAAATGATAAAACAAGTTTTTTGTTACTATTCTGTAGAAAAATATATCTTTTTTCATTTGACATGTGATATGTGGCTATACTTTGAAAACTATTTTCTCAAAACTAGTTTTTCAATGGTATTGTTTGTTTACTAGGATACTGCTGAGTCATCACTTTAACATGCCCTCATATCATTACGAACAAGTATCCGAGGTGCAACATTGCATTTTTTGAAGCAGTAAACAACCAGGATCAAATTAATGTATTGTTTCTGCCTTCACCAAAAACTTGGACCTAAAGTCACTTTAGAGACAAGATACAGCTTTCGGCCCATGGCCTAATAGTCTGTACTTCAAGTTGATGTTACTAGTACACCCTAGGGTACCGACTACAGTACAAAGTGAATTCATCTCGTTCCGTGGACGACATCCATTCTTATGAGTCACTCATTGCTCCTGGAATTATATGGTCACAAACCATGGCCATGAACAATTCATTCACAATAAATAACAACCACGCGGTCCGCTGTCAAGCATGAACAAAATATTACAAACGATGTTTTTTAGGGGTTTTCATTCATTGAAAAATATAGATATAATAAACCTACGAGGGGTGTCCCATAAGGAGTTAGTCAATTCATGAAATATCCTTAAAACTTACACTGCACGTTCTGTTCATGGGGAATGTGGAAATGCATGGAAAGTGTGAAATTTTAGCATAAAGTTTTTAGGATTTAAGTAACACTTGTTGATGAACACCCCTCCTCTTTACAGTGAACATGGACCACAGTGATGTAGGGCGGTTATGAAGTATCTCCATGATGGTATGTCCCAGGCTTTAGGTATCACTTGTTGATGAACACCCCCTCCTCTTTACAGTGAACATGGACTACAGTGATGTAGGTCGGTTATGATGTATCTCCATGATGGTATGTCCCAGGCTTTAGGTATCACTTGTTGATGAACACCACCTCCTCTTTACAGTGAACATGGACTACAGTGATGTAGGTCGGTTATGATGTATCTCCATGATGGTATGTCCCAGGCTTTAGGTATCACTTGTTGATGAACACCCCCTTCTCTTTACAGTGAACATGGACCACAGTGATGTAGGGCGGTTATGAAGTATCTCCATGATGGTATGTCCCAGGCTTTAGGTATCACTTGTTGATGAACACCCCCTTCTCTTTACAGTGAACATGGACCACAGTGATGTAGGGCGGTTATGAAGTATCTCCATGATGGTATGTCCCAGGCTTTAGGTATCACTTGTTGATGAACACCCCCTTCTCTTTACAGTGAACATGGACCACAGTGATGTAGGGCGGTTATGATGTATCTCCATGATGGTATGTCCCAGGCTTTAGGTATCACTTGTTGATGAACACCCCCTTCTCTTTACAGTGAACATGGACCACAGTGATGTAGGGCGGTTATGAAGTATCTCCATGATGGTATGTCCCAGGCTTTAGGTATCACTTGTTGATGAACACCCCCTTCTCTTTACAGTGAACATGGACCACAGTGATGTAGGGCGGTTATGATGTATCTCCATGATGGTATGTCCCAGGCTTTAGGTATCACTTGTTGATGAACACCCCCTTCTCTTTACAGTGAACATGGACCACAGTGATGTAGGACGGTTATGATGTATCTCCATGATGGTATGTCCCAGGCTTTAGGTATCACTGTTGATGAACACCCCCTTCTCTTTACAGTGAACATGGACTACAGTGATGTAGGACGGTTGTGATGTATCTCCATGATGGTATGTCCCAGGCTTTATGTATTACTTGTTGATGAACACCCCCTTCTCTTTACAGTGAACATGTACCACAGTGATGTAGGACGGTTATGATGTATCTCCATGATGGTATGTCCCAGGCTTTATGTATTACTTGTTGATGAACACCCCCTTCTCTTTACAGTGAACATGGACCACAGTGATGTAGGACGGTTATGATGTATCTCCATGATGGTATGTCCCAGGCTTTAGGTATCACTTGTTGATGAACACCACCTCCTCTTTACAGTGAACATGGACCACAGTGATGTAGGGCGGTTATGATGTATCTCCATGATGGTATGTCCCAGGCTTTAGGTATCACTTGTTGATGAACACCACCTCCTCTTTACAGTGAACATGGACTACAGTGATGTAGGGTGGTTATGATGTATCTCCATGATGGTATGTCCCAGGCTTTAGGTATCACTTGTTGATGAACACCACCTCCTCTTTACAGTGAACATGGACTACAGTGATGTAGGGCGGTTATGATGTATCTCCATGATGGTATGTCCCAGGCTTTAGGTATCACTTGTTGATGAACACCACCTCCTCTTTACAGTGAACATGGACTACAGTGATGTAGGGCGGTTATGATGTATCTCCGTGATGGTATGTCCCAGGATCTAGGTATCACTTGTTGATGAACACCACCTCCTCTTTACAGTGAACATGGACTACAGTGATGTAGGGTGGTTATGAAGTATTTCCGTGATGGTATGTCCCAGGATCTAGGTATCACTTGTTGATGAACACCACCTCCTCTTTACAGTGAACATGGACTACAGTGATGTAGGGCGGTTATGAAGTATCTCCGTGATGGTATGTCCCAGGATCTAGGAATCACTTGTTGATGAACACCACCTCCTCTTTACAGTGAACATGGACTACAGTGATGAAGGGTGGTTATGAAGTATCTCCGTGATGGTATGTCCCAGGATCTAGGTATCACTTGTTGATGAACACCACCTCCTCTTTACAGTGAACATGGACTACAGTGATGTAGGGTGGTTATGATGTATCTCCGTGATGGTATGTCCCAGGATCTAGGTATCACTTGTTGATGAACACCACCTCCTCTTTACAGTGAACATGGACTACAGTGATGTAGGGCGGTTATGAAGTATCTCCGTGATGGTATGTCCCAGGATCTAGGTATCACTTGTTGATGAACACCACCTCCTCTTTACAGTGAACATTGACCACAGTGATGTAGGGTGGTTATGAAGTATCTCCGTGATGGTATGTCCCAGGCTTTAGGTATCACTTGTTGATGGACACCACCTCCTCTTTACAGTGAACATGGACTACAGTGATGTAGGGCGGTTATGATGTATCTTCATGATGGTATGTCCCAGGCTTTAGGTATCACTTGTTGATGAACACTGCCCTCCTCTTTACAGTGAACATGGACCACAGTGATGTAGGGCGGTTATGAAGTATCTCCGTGATGGTATGTCCCAGGATCTAGGTATCACTTGTTGATGAACACTGCCCTCCTCTTTACAGTGAACATGGATCACAGTGATGTAAGGCGGTTATGATGTGTCTCCATGATGGTATGTCCCAGGATCTAGGTATCACTTGTTGATAAACACCCTCTCCTCTTTACAGTGAACATGGACCACAGTGATGTAGGGCGGTTGTGATGTATCTCCATGATGGTATGTCCCAGGCTTTAGTATGTATCCCTTTCTAGTGTCACTTAAACGTTGAGTGGCCAATAAGTAAGAGACAGGGAGCGAGCAATATGTGCATCATTATGAATCTAAAGTCAAGGAAACATTCAATCTATCTATTCAATATATCTCATGACAAAACCTGGTTTCATCACTTTGGTACTGAGAAGATATGACAAAGCATGTAATGGATCATGCAACGTCAAACCCTCATAAATTTAATTCATTTATTTTTCCGACTTCGCCCCCCCTCATGTAGACTCCATCTTTTCCGTCGACTTACAACTGTTTTTCGTGAACGCAGATCTCAGATGATAACATCATGATTGCCGCTGTTTTGAACTTCTAAAGGTTAAAGAACAATAATGGTTTTATCGTGGGTTGAACATGCTAGGAAAGCGTTGGGACAAATGTGTTGAGGTCAATAAAATTATTTTTAGAGAAAACAATGCTAAAAATCACATGCATTTCATTTCATATGGATTATTGCTTATTGAGCACCCAAATTGTACACAAAATATTACGGACAACCTGTTTCAAATAAACAATCACGATACAAGGTAAACTATACTTGATTCAAAATGACTCGCACCATTGTCACCATGCATCTTGATTTTCCCGTGCTATTACAAATCTTTAAACAATACAATGCTTGATGGTTGTGAGAACTATTTAGATAGCAATATAATAAGTTTAGGCTTTGGGACGTTACTCTTTTCTTCGAAATTCAAACGGCTCAAAGACGTGTATAGATTACGACGTGTATAAATCTTTTCACGTCCATGAACGGGTGAATGCATCATACTCTGTCAGTTGTTGGAACAATATTAAAACCAAACGTTATCAATGGTACCGACTGTTGTTGAATTGTATGATCCTAAGGGTTATTGGTTCAGTATAATGTCAAAATGTAGGCATTCAGTCCAGACAGTGTACTGTTGAATGATATGTAACTAGTAATCGTATCTGCACATTCACATAAATCTTCATATTTACATACGTTTGGACATTTATACTGTTGGTCGGTTTTCATTTAGAAATATGGGTTGTATTCAAAATTGGTGTTGTTTTGTTTCCAATCAATCATTTCTTTTAAAAGGGCTTTTAGTTTCTATGAAGATTATTTAGATGTTAACAGTCAGTTTTAGTGTTTAGGAATTATTCATGTCATTTTGAAAGTTTTGAAAAAAATCAAATTTTAGGTCAAAATTGACAGATAGGTGTCCGGAGGTGACAGTCACAGTATACATGTTCACAAAAACTGTATGAATGAACATAATAAAACAAATATAATTATATCATGCTTATGATCAGTGATGATTTATGTCAACAGTGCAGTTGATTTTTCCATTAACCTAAATAACCAAAAAACCTTCAATGTGCAACTTGTGTGTCCGTAATTGTTGTGTCCTGACCGTTACAGCAACATACAATTCCTACAATAATACCCCTTTGAACTGGATTGTATCTGTGCTTGCTGTTCTAAATCTTGTGCTAGTGAAATAAAGAGATTCAGCATATTTTGCAGAAATAAGACACCTTGGAGTAAGTAGGAACTTATTTCATCAACCTAAATTGTCCAGACAGTTAGCAATTTATTTTGTATACAACTAATCTCCTTTTTTTGTCGCAAAACAAATAAGTTTCTTCCCCAGAAATGGAAGAGGTGGATGGTGGATATCATTCGTTATTGTATTCAGACTATTAGGAAATTGTGCTAAACGTTACCTGTCCAAATTGTTACCATTATGTAAGATATGGGTTCGGATAGTTTTAATAAGATCAGGACAAAATTGTTTGAATATTCAAGGCCAATGAAGTCATTTCAAAAGTTTGAATAAAAGTCCAAAATCATAATGCCTTTGAAAAAATAATTGTTTGTATATAGAAATTAACTGTTCAAAATAGTGTTGATGTAGTTGCTTTAAATTAGTGATTTGGAGTTACTGTTTCAACAAAAGATGGTACCGGTTTGGACATTTATAGAATTAATTTTTATTCTAAGAAGATTTTGGAAGGTGAAGTATTGATTATTGCATAAAATGATGAATTTCATACTGTTTTTCAAAAGCCAAAATTATTTTCTTATTTTAGTTCATATTTTCTATAATATCAATGATAAGAAAATTGTGTAACTGATTTGAAAAAAATATTGTGACGGTTGAAATTTTTTTATCAGAATGTTTTGTTACTTTTTCTTATAATATCTCAAAGTACTATGGAATTGTTAATATTGGTGTTTATAAAAGGAAATTATTATTTGAATGCTCTATGTATTTTTTAAATTTTAACCCTATTTAAAACAATCTTCAAGACTATACAGTGACGGCTTGGAATTTTGTTTAACTCTTAAACAATGATCAATGACAGAATATTTTTCCTTTTTATTCAAGTTGGCACTTTTAGTATGAAATTTCATTACTACCTATCAAGGGGTCATTTGTAACATGTATTATTAATTTTATTAAAAACAAATTTGCTGACAAAATTAAGATGGCGTCAGTTGATTAAAGTCTATATCCACATTATTTCACATTATTAAGAAAAGAAAAACTGAGTAGTGTCAAAAGTGCATTTGAAATGTAACCAACTGATGTCATACTTTTAGAATGAAGTGTTTTACAACTCTCACATTAATCATTTGCAAACGAATCTGATTGTATTCAGCCTTTTAGGATTTTATTTATCTTTATTGCCATTATGATCATAAATTGTGTCCAAACCGTTACAAATCCTGTCCATACCGTTACCTCTGTTGTTACTTGTGTTAATTGGCTGCTCTCATTTATCCATAAGCTTTATGGATCTATAAACAATCCTCTTGATAATGATGTCAATAAAACATCTTATGGGTCAAATACCAGATGTTTATTTCATCTAAGGGTATAAACACAAAACTCGTTCAGAAAATGCTGTTATTTTCAAAAAGGCTACTGAAAGGTAGAAACTTAGATTTTAATGATTCATGATGACAATTTGTACCATCAAGTTTTATGTTTTGAGTGAAGAAGATGTGAATGGCACTGTAGAAATAGTTTTATATATCAAGTCTTAAAATCCTTGCTCTGGTTAGGAATCCGTAATAATCAAGACATTTTTCATACCTTTGATTAATTATAAATCAATTAAAAGGAAAGTAAGTACATTTAAACCTGTGGGTTATTATTTTTAACAATCGAGAGGTTGCTATTCTTTCCTCATTAGTTCACCATTTTTGCGAAGTTTGGTAAAAACACTCAAAGGAAATGAAAATGTTACCAATTTTGAAAATGATCCTAATATGTCATATACCCTTATACCCTCATATCTAAGGGGTTTAAAGATAAGTATGGATGGTATATTTCTAATTTTTTAAAAAATGATGGGAGGGTTGTCCCTTTAAGAGTAGAAAACGACACATATTCAGATATGTTTTGATCTGAGTATCTTTCCACCTTCAGGTATTTGCGTCAATTATATTCCAGGAACATGAACCCCATCCTTTGTTTCATTTGTCTCCAATTCGTAAATCATGAACTTCACGAGATCGAGATAAAGAAACAACGAATTTACTGTTTGACCATATACAAAATGAAGACAGTGTGTAAGCAAGTTTATTTGTAAGCATATAGGTGTATCATTGACTAACCTCCTAGTTGGAAAAAAATAAAGGCATTGGTTCTGTGGCTAATCATAATCAACTGGTCATAATATGTCTACTGCAGTATTCTAGGTGTTGTCAGAACTTTAATTACAAACGGCACCTCTGGTCTAAATGTGAACAGTTGACGGACGACAGCCGTGAGCCATAAGCCAATCAGATTGCTAATACAACCTTAGCGAGCGATGATGCACGTACAGGTCGCTATATTGTATAAGATGAAACTAAATACAAATGGTTGGTGTCAATAGTATTTACACAAGGTAAACATAGTGACAACTATATATAACCATAACATTTTCTGTAAAATATTTTTAATCCAGGCAATTAATATTATTGTTAAAATTGCTAACATTCAAGCTTCAACAAAACAATACAGAACATATAGATAATTGTGTGTCTATTAAGAACAAACTGTAGAACATTTCCTGAGCATGAAACAGTGTTGAATAGTTTTCAGTTGATATGACGTTTCAATCTCATTGTTTGTTCAAACACAACGTTCATGCTTTCATTAACTTAATTTAAAAAAAATAAATATTAACAATACATTCCACTCTTATGATGAAACTCAATGTTCGTGTACACATAAATCTCAACTATAACTATCATTGACCAAATGAAGTGTTCATGTACAAGTGAACTTAGTTTCACAACAAAATATGAGATCCAGTTTCATAGATAATGGACCATCTTCTTGGGAATAAACACTTAGTTAAAACCTTCATTGTAAAAACTCGAGATTCATTGTTTAAAATCAGGGTTCTTGAATTCATATACTCATTAACAAACCTAAATAATACAACATTCTGTTTTGTTTGACCAAGTATTGTTTCTGTTACACACCTTGATGATAAAAATTGAGTTTTGTAAGTCAGTTCATGTTCAGTATGGAAAAAGGAATGTCAATTTCAACATCGTAAGTATCAAAATAATGACCCCTATATAACCCTCCTTTTACGAAATAACAATCAGCTTTAGTGACATAACAACGTGATTATAAACATAACTGTTTAGTTTAAATCCCCGAGGATGCAAAATCTATGGGGGAAAAAAACATCGGTTTAGAAAATTAACTTTTGATATTTTATGTCGACAAACTTTTAATTTATCAGATATTCGTAATTGCATGAAATACACCATCTGAATCGGTTGAAGTGCTTATTATTAAATTGACACTCATTGAGTTAAACAAAAGTTATTGTTCTCATTATTTTGACTTTTTCTTAGAATAAACATTCTAAGGCTAATCGGTTCTCTATATGTATTAGATATACCCACACTTCCCGAGGTATATCGCTCAATACACCTTGTTACGACGTAAGATGTAATAAACGCGGTTAGATGTAATATCTGCGGTAAATTGTAATAAAAACGCGGTAAGATGTAATATTGCGGTAAAATGTAATAAAAATGCGGTAAAATGTAATAAACACAGGTGCGGTAAATTGTAATAGGGGGGTGCGGTAAATTGTAATAGGGGGGTGCGGTAAAATGTTACTAAAAGGTGCGGTAATTTGTAATATAATATGCGGTAAAATGTAATAACCTTTCCGCAACCTTGGTAAATATTTTTCAACCATTGTTGGCCATCTTAGAACGCTTCTTGTACCTGTGATGATATATGGATTTATTTTATGTTTGGTGGAGATACATCTAGATCTATAAATATAATTAAATCGTTTTATCAGTCATTCTAGTTTTGTAAGAAATAGAGTAGCCCTAACCATCATGTGTTGTGCAATAAAGTATAATTTTGCCCCGAACTATTATAGTGTAAGCATGAGGCCGACATTATTGAAGTTCAGGACAAAAGTATACTTTATTGAAAAACACATGATGGTTGGGGCTACTCTATTACTTTTCTTGTATGTCGGTTTTTTACTCGTTTAAGTTATTTCTTCTCCAAATCGAAAATTATTTTGTAAGTCACGTCCGTCCGCCAATTAAAAATCCTTGATCAGTGCCATACCTAGTGACGTCATAGCCAACTGTTATTGACGTCACGGGCTATTTTATTTTTTTTAAAGAAATAAAGTAGCGCTAGCCACTGTACTATTATAGCTTCAAACAATTAGGCCTTGTGTCTAATGCTTTAACTATAATAGTTCAGGGCAAAACTATACTTTATTGCAAAACACAAGATGGTTAGGGCTACTGTGTTTCTTTTCTAGTATGTCGAATTTTACGTGTTTAAGTTATTTCTACTCCAAATATAAACATATTCTGTAAATCACGTCCGGCCTCAAATTGATCAGGGGCATATCTAGTGACGTCATGGCTGATTGTTATTGACGTCATGGGTCATTGTTTCGTGACGTCACTCAAAATCTATTGCGGAATAAAAGTTTTAGACTATATAGAGATTATTACCAGAGTATGTTTTGATATCGTAAATATCACTATATAAACAATAAAAATTGTATTAGGCGAGGTTTACCGAGCCTTATACATAGTTTTTATTGTTTATATAGTGATATTTACGATATCAAAACATACGAAGGTAATAATCTCTTTTATCATATAATGTCATTTTGAAATAAACCTCCTTTTTCGGTTAATTTTGTGTCCCCTTTACAAACGAAAAGGGCGTATGAATATACCCACGTCATCATTAGGCAAACTCACATTCCATTTCGCATCATAGAAAAATGACGTCACACAAGAGAAAAATAGTGCAATTTGTCAAACCCTTTACAACAAAAGTGTACTCGTTTTGTTCGAATAAAACATCACACAAAATACGTCATAAATGTTTTAGATATATATAAACTCGTTCAAAACATTTAAAATTGAAACCGAGACGACCCGTCGCCTGCCGTGGCACTTATTTTGGAATCTTTGTCAGGCGGGAGTGTTCAAACCTTCCTTCATACTCTACACTACTATGTGTACTTAGTAGTGTTTGCTCCCATTATACATATCGATAACAGCTGTGATAGTACCTTTGATATCGATGTGAACACTATCGCCGATTGACGAGGCGGCCATGTTTGTTTACGTTGACGCTACGTCACACCAAACTCGACACATCGTTTGTATATAAAGGAAACGTTTTCGGAATCGCTCTTCTCGGTACGGAGCTAGCGAAAGTAGTGCGACCTAGTTACCCTCATTTGCATTGTTATCAGGTATCTGATAACATGATTACAAGATGGGGTTATTGCACCGATAACACTGCCGATTATATGATAAATATATTTATGAAGTAATTCGTATTTTCAATATAAGCACATGTGCACACATCAAGTTTGTCGAGTAAAAAATGTTGTAAAAATGCAATAGAATCGGTAATACAGCAAAAAAGCCCAGAAACGTAACAAATGACTTTCACGGAACTCAAATATGTAAATATCCTCGCTCTGTTTATGCAGAAATTAATTCGTATCCTTATGTATCATATGTCTGTCTTAGGTCATAATCTCTTTACATCCAAGGCATGTAAAATTAGAACACCATACTAAAAAGAGAATAGTCCTGAACTTTATTCACGAGATGTTATTGAGTAGTTAAGAGATTCAGAAGAGAATTGGCATTGACAACAAGAAATGTATGCAATGTTTTACGAAATAGAAATGAATTAAAACGAATTTATATCAAATAGGCACATACCAAAAGAGGATTTTGTTAAAAGGTTCGTGTATGTATGAACAATTGTTGCAGGATAAGAAACTCATATTCATGTGAAACAAGAAGAGAATATGCAGATGTTAAAAGAAGATAGAAGTAAAATGAGTATTTGGAATTAGAATATATCTAATATTATGCGCTTGTATATATACATGAGAAATGAATATAACAAAATGTAACGTGTAGCCAGTTTGTTCATGCATAATTAAATCATATTTAATCGTTCTGTATACGATATGGTAAATAAACTGTTCTGGTCATTTCGTTTTCAGTTCATGCATCAAATGTCAACAAAGAGACATTTCAATCATGCACGATGTCTGTGTAAAGATGGGTACGCGTATGCAAGAAGCAAACAGATGCAACTAAACATTGAAATACATACATGTTCATGTACATATGACCAGAGGTATTTTAGCAGTTGATATGATGAAGGAATATATCTGTAATTTTTCATTAAACAAACCTCTAAAATGCCACAGAAATAAGACTCTTACATCGTTTAACAACTAAGAATGAATATACATAACCTATTAGCAATTTAATGAGGTCTGTTCTTATGGTATGAAAATGTTTATTCCAAAACAAAAACGACAATTTTGTATTTTTGATAGTTGTCAATCTGTGTACAAAACACTTCTAAGTCCTTTTTTTTGCATTTGAGTGAATATTAAACACTTGTGTATATTAAATTAAACTTGGAAATATTAATGACCAAGAGTAGACTTTTCCTTTGCCTGGATGACAAAATTTAAACTGCTTTTGATAAAATTGAAACATCAAGTAAAATTGTGATTATTATCTTGGCAATTTGGGTCATATTTACAGTTATTGTTATCATCCGTTAGACTTGATAAATTATATTGAGGCCTGAGAGAGTGTAAAGCTCATTGAAAAAAATGGAGCCTCCTTAAATCGCAGAGCGATATTAGTAGGAGAGAGCATGTGCACAAATAATTTTTGCCTAGCAACGCCTTCTCCTATCTTCGTATCATTGTGGCGTCATAAAAGATACTCTTCGTGACATAACTGCAATCGCAAAAGAGAGAGAGAGAAGTGAATGGAAGAGAATAAATAGTAAAGAACTCAATACCCTTAGTCTATACAAAGATAAGTGTAGATTGTAGGAAACACATTGGTGGCGGAATTGCACTCAAACAAAAGGACGTTGTACATATATAATCAAAGTAATGATTCTATCATGTTATGAGAAACCACACTCACAATCATTTCAATCATTTATATAAACCAATGTTATTACAATTTACCGCACATCGTATTACAATTTACCGCATATCAAGTGCTAACATTTTACCGCACCCCCTATTACAATTTACCGCACGTATGTGTATTACACTTTACCGCATTTTTATTACAATTTACTGCAGTATTACATCTTACCGCGTTTTTATTACAATTTACCGCAGTTATTACATCTTACCGCGTTTATTACATCTTACGTCGTAACACACCTCCTGTTTGAATCGTGGGTCTCCGAGGCGTAGCACAGGAGGTGTATTGAGTGATGCACCGAGGGAAGTGTGGGTATATCTGACTTATACCCAACTAAAGTCGAGTTATATTTGTCGAAACAATGCTTTCCAGCCTTCTCTATGTATATAGGTCTTGACCTAACTAGATCAATAGAATATACACAATACGCTTCTAATTTCGGTTTAAAAACCACAAACTAACTTCATTTTATTTAATATGGGTACATACTAGTATTTTTACATAGGCTTATATAGGGCAAAATAACAACACATACATAACACAACAGAAAGTACCTCTGTTATCAAAATTCAAAAATCTAGATCTAGATACATATAAACTGTAATTGAAAATATGAAAACAGGTTTTTTGTTTTATTAGATGTCATCATGCATGAATGACGTTCATTTAAAACAAATATTTTACGCTTGTAACCAAATCGTTTAGACTCTACACTCAATAACATCAGTGGTCTAAAAGTTTGTAAACATACACACAACTATTAACTTCAAAATGATAGCTATCAAAACATGAAAATTGTATCACGGGGTGGCTTGAATGGTAGAAATTTCATACTTGTCACTACTCAAACTGTTAAACGATGTTTAAAAATATGCAAATGTTGTTTGTTTTTCATATTATGTTATAACAAAAGTAATGATTGAACACAGATTTGGTCAATATGCTGATGACACACAATTGTATCTGGATGGATCAGAAAGAAGCCTTAATGCTGCAATTGAAACAGTCAATAAGTTCTATCAGATGTCTGGGTTAAAAATGAATATAAACAAAACAAAAGCTATATGGATAGATTCAATGACAGGTAGTAGCATCACTTTAGCAAATGATCTTTTTCTTGACTGGCACAATGGGGACTTTGAAATCCTATGAATAACTTTAAATGCTTCTCTTAAAGATCTTTGGGTAATAAACACAAGAAAGCGATTGGAACATATCAATAGGTTATTAGCTAGATGGCGTAGGAGAAATTTGACCCTTATTGGGAAAATTACAGTTATCAAAAGCTTAGCTATTTCAACTTTAGTACATATCTTTTCTGCACTCCCCAACCCACCCAAAACATTCATTGCTGAACTCAACAAAATAATCTACAGCTTCCTTTGGAACAACAAAAATGATAAAATTAAGAGATCAAATATTGTCAGAACTTATGATGATGGAGGCCTTAGAATGATTGACATTGAATGTTTTATCAAAGCACTTAAACTATCATCACTAAAGCATCACTTAGAAAAAGAACTCGTTTTCCCCTTTAATCAACTACTTGTGCTTGGCTCTAATGCTGTTGACTGTTTGTCTAACAAAGACAATCCCTATTGCAGAGATGTGTTATCGGCTTGGAAAATATTTTATGAAAAACGCAACTTTGATCAAAATGATATAGACCAAATTCTTACTCAGCCACTCTAGTTGAACCACCGCTTTAAATCTTCATATATAGTAGAAAATTGGTGTGATCATGGTATACATTGTATACGAGACATGTCAATGGAAATAGTTTTATTAGCTTTGAAAACCTGAAAGAGATATACAAAATAAGAGGAACCTTCTTAGATTATCAACAGTTATTAAATAATATTCCAAAGACTTGGAGACAACAGTCAGCAAGCAGAATTATTTCCTTAAGTTGTTTATCAATCAACCCTGTGATCCAAGACATGATCTCTAACAGTAAGGGTTCAAGAATTTTTTATGACAAACTGATAAAAAACAGCACAACCCCTAAGGTACTTGATTATTGGAATGCGGTTTTTGAACAAGAATTAATTTGGAATGGTATCTTTAGACACTATAGGAAATCTACTAATGATTGCAAGCTTTTAGATTTCCAATACAAATTCATCTACAGAATTATATATACGAAAAAGGAACTTTTGAAGATGAAATTAGTTGATTATGATAAATGCATTTTGTAAAGATACCTCAGAAGATATTTTGCATGTTTACAATGAGTGTGAATTTGTACAAAGCTTTTGGCATAATGTAGAAATGTTTCTGAATACCCACCTCCAATGTAATATTACACTTACAAAGGTGGATATCATGTTCGGGTTAAATTTGCAAAATAAAATATTAAATCACATAATTCTGCTTGCCAAAAGATTCATTTATATTTCAAGTATCAAACAACATGCTCTTTCTTATGAGGTATTTCTTAAAATTCTAAAAGAAACATGCACAATTAAAAAATGTATTGCTAAGAAAAATAATAGATTAGGTCCCTTCTTTATGAAGTGGAAACAATTACCTGCCATTCTCTACTCTAATTGAAGCGCTCATAAAATCCACAAAAATTCATTGTCCAGCGTACTTTACAACGGTGTTAGTTCTGAATGGCTACCCTCACTGATGATTGTATTATTTCAAGATATGTTGGCTTTATGACATGTACATTGCCTACTGTTTAATATGAACTGTTAACATGAATTGAAATGGAATTTTTAAAAAAGAAAAAAAAGTAATGATGACACTTTGAAAGAGATATCAGCAATGTTAAAACAAATCCCCTTTCTTACAGAGGAGAATGTCTCTTCACTCAGCAAGTTCACGGACAGACATTCTCAGTGACTTTACTTGAGATTTTAATTATTAAACTTTATTTTTAAGTGTACAAATGATCAAATACAAATGGGAAATACTCTCTCCATCTTTCGACATAATATTAGAGTATTTCCCATCTCCTCCAGCAATCTAGCTAACAAGATAAATCTTAATTGTTTTAATTGATGGAAAAAACAATATTTGTTTAATGATAGCATATGTATGTGATTCAGGTTAAATTCCGGAACTTCCCTACCATGGGTGTAATTATTTCGATTTGAAATTTCAGTTTGGTCAACTGCTCTCAAAGTCAAGATATTTGTCTATGAAAAACTAAGCCTATGTACATGTAGGATACACTCTTGCAATACAATGTATGTAATACAATTGATGAAAATTTGTTTCTTGATTTTTTAGAGATTATTTAAACACTTCATTGACTATCCAGAATTAGAGAAAATTATCTTAAACCGCAGCAGTTCACAAATTATTTGGTCTGAAAATGTATAAACAAATTTGCTGTGATTATCAAATAAGTAACTTAATATTGATGAATTAATATTGACCCAATTTACAATCATATATTCAAGTATTCATATATAAGAACAATTCAAATTGATTTGTAAATAGCTCGAAGAATATTTCATTGTCTGTGGTACCAAACCCACACATTTAAATGTTAACTAAAATTTACAATGGACCAATTAGATGCATAATAGTTTTAATACCTTCATAGAAAACTGACAGTGGTAGACTACAACAAGCATTCAAAAATGTCTGTAGGACATATATTAACAAACCTGAAAAGGATTAAGAAATTCATGAAAAATAAAAAATTCCAAAGTTTGATAATTATACAACAGAAAACAATATCAAATTTTAAACGGCTGCATACCAAAAGTTTGTTCACTTACTACTGTATCTTAGTGCAAATATTGGTTTCAATGTCAATAAAATACCTTCAGCAGAACTGACAAAGAACCTCCCATTATCAATGTGAAAATAAACATTATTTAACTTATTGTTTGATTGTTAAGTCTGTCGTACAAAAATTAGAATTTGGCATGATTTAATAGACAGAAGGGGTCACATTTTCGAAATTCCGATTTCCTTATATTTCGATTAAAATCGTCAATTTTAACTCTCTGAGAAAAAAATCAACAAACTAATATTGACTTAATGCAAAAGGACAAAAAAGACTTATGTTTAAAACTTTTGGTCACTTTTAATGGATTTTGTAGAGAAAAATAAAAATTACTGTTTAAGAAGTTGCAAAAAAACGAAAGAACAAAGACTTTTTAAGAAATTATCGTGAAAAATGTATCTGAATGCTTAATTATCATGAATTTTGATATTTTAAAACCGAAAATAACATTGAATTGCGATGTTTTGAATTGAAATTGAAGTTAGGGGCAGATACATTTAAAAATCCTACCCTGACGAAATGCACCTAACACCTTTAGGCCTAGATCCTATATAAGTCTTTGCAATGCTTCTAAAAAAATTAAAGTAGAATATGGTTGAAAATGCGTATCTTGCCTTAAAAAATGTGAACTAATTTTACACAAGACTAATTTTGAACTTGCCGCTATTTTTGTGTGAAAATCGTCAGAGGCCATGAATACAAAATACGCACACTTGAATCTTTCGTTATGAAATAAAAATATCAAGTTCATTTGTGCACGTCACCGAAATACGTTTAATCAGACCAACACGGGCCTAGCAGTGAGATTTCTGCCGCCAGCGTCTCTCGCGGTGGCTGAGGTCAAAAACTAGTTTGTTTTCCAACATGACAAATAGAAAAATAAAACATGCTAATTTGTCAAAATGAAATATTTACATATTCACAAACATACAAATAATATCAACTAACTTTGTTCAGTCAGATAAGGCCTCCTGAATGAGTTTTACTTTCTTGTCATTGACCGAGATCTCGCGGCCGCTGACCAGTCTCGTTCTTGTACCAAAATTGTTGTCTGGACCAATCGAAAACATAAAGGAAACCTCTTCTTTTATCTGCAGATTTACTTTACACAAGAGTTCCCCCTTCTTCACGTCTATGAACCCGACCCTGCCCCTCTCAACATCTAGCACCAGCCCGAAGGTAAGGGTGAATTCTACACCAGGTGTAGGACGAGACAGAGAGACACACTCACCAACCTGATGTCCCCTGCCCTCCTGATCTGTCTTCAACACCCGAATACAAAGACGGTCACGGTGACACATTGAGCTGTCCCAAACGGACACACAGACGGAGCTGAGTATAGCAGAAATACAGATCCTCTCGTTCATGTCCCTACTCCCCATCACCAACCCAAACTCCAGCAGGGGAAAACTGACGCTCTCCCTCTGTGTCAGTGTGGAGCTGGTCTCCAAGTAGGACGGGGGAATAGTGTGAGGGGAGGAGGAGGGAGGGACGGGAACGGGACAGCTACAAGTCCCCTGGAACCACGAAAACTGATCCGGACAGTCTCTGTCTCCACTTTGCTCCAAGTTTGTCAGGACTCGACCGAAGTCTTTAACTTGTAGAACCTTGTGTACTCTCTCTGACTTGAGAATCATCGCTCGGCCTGAAATATACAAGTTTGTTGTTATCAAACATGTACAGATGACATCTTAAAATATTTGTTTTTGTATTTTAAACATTTGATGAAATAATTATGAATGTTTGTTATGATATTTTAAATCTTTGTTAAACCGTTCAAACACACAAATTGTTAACATATTTGGAGCTTAGTGTCGACTTTATCAACAAATTATATTATCAAAACAAAGACAAATAACATCTTCAAATGTTTTGGTTTTGTATTTCAAACATTTTGATGATGCTTTAAAAAAAATTAATTCTTTAAATGCTTAAACTATGGCTGACATTTTTCTAGAGCTGATTAAATAAATATTAAAATAAAATTATTATTATAAATGACATCTTGAAATGCTTATTTCCATGTTTGGCATAATTTAATAAGAAAAGTATTGATCTCTGTGACAAAAAATATAAACTTGTCGGCAATTAGAAGATAAATAGTTGCATTTGTAAAATTTGAGGGACGCACAAATTTAGTTTATAACCGACGGTGTTAGCAGACGCTGAATAACAATGAATCCCGGAAATTTTACAAATGCAAATATTTATCGATATTTTAACATGACCGTTAGTTCTTAGAAGTTTCAGAGCGAACTCTGTTTTTGCGTACTTATTTTTGTGTTGAAAGGAACTGTTCTATTTCTGTAAGAGATGTGATAAGGTCTAACTCATGTGAATTCCCCACATAATGTACATTGCAAACAGCATACTGATAATACAAAATAGTGGCATTCGTTGCAGCGAGACCTTACAACATACTTGTTTAATTTGAAACCAAAATAAACAATCATAACGGTCATAGAAAATTATTGTAAAACCCCTATTTAAAGAGTCTTAAACTAGCTCAAGACCATTGCGACAGCGACGCAGACATTGTGACGGCAAAACGGTTGGCCTTTGGATAATCTTTTATTGAGCGCAGGACAAATTGGTGTCATCAAAACTGGAAAAAATAGCATCTTGAACTGTTTATTTTACTGTTTCAAATACTTTAAAGAAATAGTATTTTACAATTGCGGGGGAAAAAATTAAACTTTCTTTGCGCTCAAACTGACAAATAATTCAGCTGCTTTCTCAGAGCTGAGAATTGTGGGTCTGTAAATAACAATAATCATCAATAAATTTGTTGTCTAAATCTGTACAAATGAAATCTTTAAGGGTTCATTTCACTATTTAAATCATTTGATGGGGATATAATTATTCTAACATGACTGGAAAACTAGAATGAAAATACTGCTTTCTGATTGGCTACTAAAATCAATTTTGAGTGATTATTTTGTTAATAATAAGAGCTATCTCTAAATATTTACGACCGATTCACATTTTATCTGCGCACGTTTACAAATTTCTTATGTTTACATCGTGTAACAGACAACAGCAAAATGGATTTCAAATTCATTTTTTACAGACATTGTGAAAACCATATTTTTTCAAGAAATTTAGTGGATAAATCCATTTTGTGGGTTATTTTTTGTCGACGCAGTCTATTTACTTATCACTAAATTCAATTTCAAACCGAGCTCGCTTCGACCCGTTACGCGTATTGGCATTTGTCGAATGAACAAATGCTTCATCCGTTATTCTTCAATTTTACAAATTGTTTCCTTTTCCCCTGTGTCTGTGTATTCAGCCATGCCAAAATATAAAGCTTTCTTGATCGTTCTTTTTTAAAGTTCACTTGTAGCATGAGGAGTGCAGTGAACACTACTTTTAGAGTAATGTTCCTTGATTGGGTCAGTCCTTGTCGGTATTATAGCGGTGATAGGTTGACCTATGTATTTTACGTAAAATATGTATCTCTGGCAGTATAAAATATCTGTCTTTTATTGCTATTATCCTCCATAAAAAAGAATTTTGTCTAAAAACCTGTTTGTTAATGTTTATATATTTTTTAAACTGTGTTCTTTGAAAATTCAACCGATCCGTATTGGTTGGACCTAATCACAATGCTGTTTCGCATGGCAAATTAGCTCCTCATTATTTTCCCAATAAACATTTGAAATCTTGCACGCTCTGTTTGAAATTTAATTTAGGGGTAAAGAATGCACTACATATAACCCCAAAATTAAAAAAAGAATGTTTTCATCTCCTATATAACTGATAATCTCATTATCATAATCTTTGTTTCATTCTGTAATTTACACTAGGCTTTTTATTGCCGACAGATTGTTCTTTACTGAATTCAAATTTGAAATGAAACAACCTCTGCATATCTATTATATTAATAATGATAGGCAACAATTTATATTTTACTATTCAATTTTGTGTTAAGATGTAATGTATGAAAGTTGTCATGATAGTTTATAACTGTGTTTTCAGACCATTTTCATAGATCTGATTGTCCTGAAAATTAAACTTACTAACATATATAAGAATGCTATTTTTTCAATATTGATATTTTTCATTCAAAAACATTGTATAAAAAATTATGCGATATATGCAACAAATTTGCTAAAAGTCATTAATAATTCTGCTATTTTCTCAGTTCATATAGAGAAGCAATTTCTTATATCTGTAGTTTGTTTTCAAATTACTCAAGTCATCTACGATATTGTATGCTTTTAATGAAAACAATATTTTCTCCAAATAAATTAGATACAAATGACTTGTGATGAGAAATTCATTTATGCATAACAAAATAATGAAAAAAAAACGTAAACTTTGTTTCACTCTGTTACAATTGTAGTTGATTTGCCAACACTGGCGCTTTTCAAAATAGATAATTTTCATTAAATATTAAAGCAAAATTTCGTAATAATAGATCATTATCATTAATTGCCAAAAAAATCTGTGTTTACACGTTACTTGACCATTAAGTTGATTTTTCTGGCAGATGTTATTTCTAATTTCCCTCAATTAGTTTTCATTAATTAACTCTATACAGCTAATATTTATATACGCGATTCTAACCCTTTTCTCAACCATCTGATTTAATTACTACCAGGAATGTTATTCTGCTGAAATATTCTAACTTTTTGTAATAAATTATAACTAATTTTGTAACTTTTTTACGCATTTGAGGCTTCTCCACTTCTAATCATTAACCAACAATCAATAATAATGAATTCCCCCTAAAACACGTATAAATATCGTCGATTTCCGAGAGACAAACATTTCAGAGACGCTAGTCAATCTCTGGAACTGAAAAATTTGTCAAAGTACCCATGATTATTTATTTTTTAAGGTTATTAATGTACATTCAATACGTAGGAATTTTTTAAAAACATTACAGATACAATATTTTTTAACAAAATGTGCTTTTCTTTTGGACCCCTTATTCCTTTGAAAAGTGTATTAATTGTAGGAATTGTGTGAACATAATGCAGATAAAAAAATATTTTTTAACAAAATGTGTATCTATTTTGGACCATTAAAATTATGAAAACCTCTGGGACAGGTAATAGAAACATGACACAAAGAGGTGAGTGAGAAATAATAGCTAGCTGTTTGATCAAATGGGTAATCTTTTGAGATATGTGACTTTTCACTTGGCATCGGTTCTCTGAGCGATTATTATTCAGATTAGTGTCAAGAAATAGCCCCGCGATAAATTACCTTAAAGAGGAGAAGTAATGCATTAATTTGATAGTATCTGTATTCGTTTCACTTATATGAATCAATAGAGCCAAAAAGTGAGAAAATATACGCTTTAATTCGACTACTAGGAGACCTTTTATACCCCTGTTTTGGATAGCCGCCTAATGAGACTGGCGAAAGCTTCGCAAAATCACCGAAGCATGACTCGAAGCCACGCCCAGTGTGTGACGTGCTAGGCGTCAGCTGAAAGCCCAGCCCTTTGATTTTCTCTGTATTTTTAAGCTAATTCAACAGCAAAATAGAGGCAATAGCATGACCGAAAGAATTCCAAAATACGATATATAACGGTTTCATGATATAATTTTCCCTATCAGTCGTCAAATCCATCTTAATTGGACTGTGACAATCCTGTGGACGCGGTTTTCTTGTGAGGGTTTATATCAAAAAGGTAAAGAACTTGGTCGGTGAGAGATCCATTACTATCGGATATCACGTAGTGTTACAACATGTATTTATCGATATGAATTTATAAATTGTCTCGAAAAAATGATGTTTTTGTAATAAACGGGAGACTATGAAGAAACGTTTTTAATGACTATAGAAAAAATAATTTTTGTTTCACTTCACTTTCATAACAACTTAGTACTTATTGGATGATTCGTTTGTATTTAACTAACACATATCATATTCTTATCTAGTATAACATCTCACACCGTGTTGCAATAACTCTGTCTTTGAATTTAACAATGAATGACATGACAACATACCTGGGGCAAGCGTTAGAAACATCCTATGTAATCCTAAAGAATGTTGGTTCCCGTTATTCATGATGTACTTTTTTAAATATGTGTCATCGTCCGTAGAGGTGCATGAGCCAAATCTCCTTCTCTTAATCTATTGGTTGAATATATATTCTACAGGTTCATTGGTTCAAAATGACTGGACGCCGTGACAATAAACTAAGTACCAGTCAAATGCCAAGAGTTACGCCATTATGACAGGACATATATTCCGCTTGGCGGGTCCAAGGCGTTAAAATTCAAAAGGTATAATTAGAGACCATTAAATCAAGAATTGAAATTGAATGCGATAGGATTACATAACGGCCACCTGTGTGTCATAAAAAAACAAACAAACTAGTTAAACCAATCTGATTGTTAAGACAACATTTGGCAGACGTCGTTATTGATGTACACATTCCATGGGATAGTGCGCATAGCATCATATTAAAACACTGTCTTTCGCTAGGAACAAGACAAACAATCAAAGATATATTCAACATCAATTTACCGGAGGTTTGAGTTGCTTGGATGACTTTAGATATGTTTAAACAGTTGTTAAGACTGTGAGATTTCCTGTTGTCTTTTCATTAAGGAGATTATGCTTCCGCCGACTAGCACGTCACGCGGCAATACACGCGACAGTACACGCCTCAATGACCACGGGCCAGTTCAGTTCTGTTCACTGGTGCTAATTAGCTGGTGATTCGGAAAAGCCGTATTAAAGATGTTTATCGGCTGATTTCGAAAATTTAAACTCAAGTTACTAGCAAATTGGAATACATATCTAATGAATGATAAAAGTTGCCATGGGTCATTTCGGTCGATCTTTAATTCTCTTAATGGAGCTTAATTTGAACTTATGAATAGTTGCAATGGTTTGGGTAACTTGATCGGCTTTCAACCAGGTTTTCGTCAAACTAACAAACATGTACCTTTGTTTTACTAAATTCATAAATTAGCTACCAATTGATAGAGAAGTTGATAAAAAGTGAAATGTTTGTTTGAAATTTTCATATTGTCATAGTGTAAATGTATCATCCCAACTGCGGATCCGCCCGATCTTAAGATGGGACGCGTCCCAACTTGGGATTCCAAGTTGGGACGTCCCATCTTGAGATGGGTCGGGGGATACTAAAACATGTTAATAACATTCATATTTTATAATGAATTGTGTAAGTAAAACATGTTTTTAGATAATTTTGTTCTATTCTTTTCACATCTACGAAGAAAATTTGATTTGATGTTCATTTACTTCACTTTCTGACTCGGTTTCATCTGTTATCCAGTACGAACGATTCAACACTACACAAACAATTGTTCAAAGTCCCATTTGATTACTGATTGAATCACATTTGTTAAGCGACATAAAAAAATCAGATCAATATATAGGTTTATATTTAGATAATAGTTTTCATAATTTTTCAAACGACCAATACATGCGTAGATCGAACAGCTGTAAACAGAGAGAAACCAAACGGCTCCACATTTCACAGAGACATATTTGTTTCTTAGTTTCTTTACAAAAAGGTGGTATAAACTTTTAAGAAACAAAGATATGAAGTTATTCTAATACAGAACCAAGTTTTACAACACTAGTGATACATTACTTTTTAAAAAAATATATATTTAAAAAACGTACCTGATACAAAAAATGAATAATCCATGCAAAAACCTTCTATAAGCGGAAATTAAGGTACTCTCCATCGTTACAACCCAGCACTGAATACACTGAATGTGTCAATGAGACAGCTTGGCATGACAAAGGACGAATGATTGGGCACCAATTTGCCCACCGTAGGTAGTGTTAGGCTAAAACAACATATGGAGACACCATAAGCTCATGTTGTTTTAACAAATTATTATCTTTTTTATCTACTTGGCGACTTGGTTTATTGTATCAAATGTAAAGAAAATTAAAAGTTCCTATTATCAAAGTCTGGTTCCCTATCATTTTAGATATTTTCCAATATTCCCTTGTAAATCATATCAATATACTAAAATATATCTTAAGGGCGATAAATCTTTGTCACAGAGTGTTGACGAATTCCTGATAATATATGTTTATCATTTCATAAATGATACCAAACGATTTTTAAAGCTCTTTCCTAAAATGTGTACCAAATGTAAGGTAGACAAAGCTTGATATAAATTTGAGTTTAGTATTAATAATCGCAAATGTATATTTCCATGTACTTGATATCTTAATCGTTTTATGTTTGTTTCAGGAAAAGAATTTATATACGCATTTGCTGCCTGTTTGTTCATCCTTTTTCCTTTTTGTATATATATTCTGAAGTTTGTGTAACACATGTTTTATGGAAATTAAATACTGTTTAAATCATATTAGTATACTTACTAACCATTATATGATTACACATATTGCATATTCTCAAACAATGAAATATGATAATATTTTACAATAAGCAATGACATTTTCAATATCAAATTTGTATAAGAAATGACATTTTCAATATCAAATTTGTATAAGAAATGACAGTTTCTTTATCAAATTTGTTTAAGCAATAACAATAGGAATCATTTAGTCCTCTGAATATAACACATTAGAACATGTATGTCAGCACAAAATAACTCGATAATTGTTAGTTTATCAATAAAACTTCGTTGATGTGTATTTAGAAACCTAATGCCTTTTTTCGGGGGGACAAGTTAAGTAGCATATTTAAGATAACAAAACATTTAGTTACGTAAACTTTAATTTGTAAAACAACAATATTTCACTGAAATGTAATTCTTCCCTCTCACCTATTCATCTTATTTGACTTAGTTTATCAGTTGATCAACTTATTAGCAGTAACAACACACAACAATTCTCTCAATTCGACGCTTCTAACAAGCCTAGACAGACGCTTGTACATATAAAAACAACCTTTTCATACTGATAAAAATCATATGTTACCTCTGGTTAAGTAGAAAAAAACTAATTTTACTCAACTCTGTACCCTGGTTTGTGTCAAAAAATCTTGTGAAGGTAAACAAAGTTTATTAGTTAACTCAAAGTCAACAAACTCCGTTTATAATCTTCTTGTAGTATTTATATGAAATGAGTTGAAATGTTGTATTTCTAATGATGTTAGATTTCATTCTGGTTACTTGACATAATAATCGTTCTGTTTATGAAAAAATATTTTGAATATATTCAGTTTGGCCAAAAAACTTTCATCGAATAACAATACAATAACAATAAACATAAACATTTGATCACGTCTGCGTCCTATCAGTGATAGGGGCCAATGCCTTGATAAATATGAATGATAATCTCATTGACTAAAACAACAAACGCTCGGCGTGTACCTCAGTGTTACAAGCGTGCTCATGTACAATAGGTACCCATTCTTGTCACTAATTGGAAGGTGACACACAGGTATTAGTGTCATAACCGAACCGGATGTTTACCAAAATACCTTCTTTCGGACCCCCTCTCCCCCTCCACCCACCCTACACCCTTCACCCTTCTCTGAACTACCACGCAGGTATGTT
The DNA here is from genome assembly GCA_921293015.1 of Phorcus lineatus. Lineage (NCBI taxonomy): Eukaryota > Metazoa > Mollusca > Gastropoda > Trochida > Trochidae > Phorcus > Phorcus lineatus. The sequence continues at coordinate 41,457,026 of OV121093.1, forward strand.
TGCCATTTGCACCACGACCCTGATCAGATCAGGTTCGATCGAAAAGGAGGCATACCTGGATTTATTTACTGGACATCTTATAAGCATTGACGGAACACCACTTATAGGTTAGTGTTTGTGAATTATGTTTAAGAAACATAAAGTCTTAGATTCTACTATCAAACACAATGAGTACATTGAAATCATGCTTAACGGAACGGTTTATGAGTAAGCATTTGAACTGATTAGAAGGCATTAGCATGAGTGGGTTTTGAGTGTATATTTCTTTTTTTTATTTGCTAAACATGCTGTCACAATTAAACATTTTTATCAATTTAATTTAATAATTTTGTAAAAGAATTACTTATGAAATCGTATTGTACTATGATGAAAGACTCGTTTGCGATGAGAGATAGATATGGCCAATAAGTCATGAAAATCAACATAAAATCAAAATATCTTTCGAGGGCCTTAAATTCAACATTAGAATAAGAATATCATGAACATGTTAAAGTATTCCCCGTCCCATCTCAAGATGGGACGTCCCAACTTGGAATTCCAAGTTGGGACGCGTCCCATCTTAAGATGGGACGCGATCCCAAGTTGGGATGATACATAAACACACATTCAAATTTCTTAGAAAGCTCACATTCTATATCATTAGAAATTAGTTCAAGAATAATTTTGTTAACTCGACTGCATATATAAAGTGAAAACGCCTGTTTATTCAGCCGATATTGCCTTAGGCATCTTCAACATTTCAACGAACAGCCCTGTCTTCTGTTCTTAAAAGTAAATCTGAACCTCGACCACGGGATGGTGGCTTACTTTTTGATAGTTCCCATCAGTCATGTTTAATGGAACTTGTAACGGATAGAAACAGCGACAGATAGTTTTAATAAATAATATCAAAAAAATTAAAATCTCAGAAAATAATAGTAGTAATAAATAATCTTAATTATATTTCTTATCATTTCTGTTCAAACACGGCATGTCAAAGTGTTTATGAATTGTACCCTCTGTATTTGGAAACCATACAAATATGAAACCATATAAATCTACCTCAACTAAAGACAACATCAAAACAGTTAAAATAGTTATATAATTGCCAATCCTAATTTAGTGTTAAAACGTTATTTTGACTAAAGCTTTTACAACAAACTAAACTGTAATTATTACTTATAAGGATTGTTTCGCACCTCTTTCTACATACAATCTGAGCAAACAAATATTAAGTCAAATGTGTCAGCAACAAAGTCTCATCGGTCGAAACAAATCACAAATGAAACAATGAACACAAATCGTTATGTTAACGTTATACTCTAACTTATATAACGTAATTACAATGTAAAATACATTACTAATATTAAGTCACTTTGGAACAATAGCTTAAGTTTGTCTCTGCATTTTGCAACTTGAAAATGTTTAACCCATACAACAAGACATATTCTTTCAATCACAATGCATTTTGCTACGATCGGGATGTACACTCCATTTTCGCAGCAGGAAGCGTTGGAGATCTTTTTGTTTCACCCGGGTTGTTGTGAAGATGATCACAATGTAAATATAAAAACCAGTACGCATTAGTTATAACATCTTCCCCCTCATAGCCATAGATTGCACCAGTCTCTCATCACTGGCTTATCAAGTTAAGATTGTATTTGGAGTAAAGCGCCCTCTTGGGCCACAAGTTGCAATTCCCATTAGAGTCTCAAAATCTATGGCAGAAGCCTGGACGTCAAGTATAGAAAAGTACCGGAAATTCGGCAAGGTTTATCTTAGTTAGTCATTGTGGCTGGCACAAAAAAGTCCATGCATAATAGTTACAAAAATATAGCTAACCGATAACTTAATCCATATTTAAGAGCATCCTCACATTAAAATTATAAGCCACAACAAGATCTATAGACAATTTGTGTTAAAAAGTTAAATTACTTGATAATATGTTCAGAGGAAAAACGGCCTAGATTCTGGAAAATAAATCCACAGCTTTGTCAGAGGAATACACACACAATCGCCCAAATTTTTTTTTAAGTTTCAGCCATCTAAACCACTGTGTTCTTGTGGTATGATCATCCACATATGGTGTAGAGGTGCAGGAACTATTCGAATTAGAGCAGATATCATCAAAGCAATTGCAATTATAAATTTAATATATTTTTTTAAAGTGTTACTTAACTCTTTGACTATAATTGAAAACCTATATTCTTATCATCTACTAAAATCTTCTTTGAAGAGAAAATGTGAATGATAATATCAAGATATTTGCGTTCCCTGGGTTCGAGGGACATTATTAAGATAATTATCCCGGGAAAAGAGATTCAATCAGGTTGGAGGGAAATTACGAGAAATAGATTCCCTAAAGAACAAAAAGTAACGACTTACGAGGTTTCTAAGTTAAAGTAAATCATTTCCTACATTATTTATGACCTAATTTAAGCAAGACTTTATTGAAAAAAATGGATCATATTATAGATTATGAATGTATCATTGACCCATTCAACTGTCACATCCAGTCCAAAATACAAGCAACAAGCAACACCATCAATTATCAGCAGCTTACAACACAAACAATCCCTTGACTACAAAATAAGAAATATTATGACAGCTGTGGCTGTTGAAGATGATGTATCCAAGTTATTAATTAATTACTGTATTTACCAATCACAACAATCCAGTCTTCTCCATGTTTAAACCTACACAGCACCAGGTCAGCAGCAGATCTGGCTATCATCCCGTCTGTCATTGGTAGCCTGTTATCTGGACAATACAGAAAGGTACAAAATATTGTTAAGTGATTTTAAGTTAACAACAAATTTGAACATAAAAACTTAATTTACTTACAATAATTTAAGGTTTTTGACTATGAAAATACAGATAACTTTCTGTCTGTACATATATGTTATCTGATGTCTTGCACTATCCAATTAGTGACGAAGTGTTTACAACATTACTTGCGTTTTGTTTGAAGAATATTTAGTATACTGTTTGGTCTTCTAAGTTTTGGGACTCAGTTTCATTTTATCCTTATAAATGTTTTAATTGGCATTCAAAGGAGATTACTTTTATCAATTCAAGTATTTCAGAAATCAAAAGTTTTCTTCATATTCACTTTAAAACCTAAAAACTACAAAGTGTTAAAAGTTATTATACAATTGTCTCTCTAACTCATCAGCCCTTGTATTGTTTGATATCGAAGACGAATGATATTACATAATTCAGGTGAAAGACATCACAAAAAGTGTCGTGTCAGTGATGATATGTAGTTTTATTACCCATATGGTTAGTCATAAGCGGTGACATATTTTTCAATATTTTTCACATGTGCACATATCACTTTTGCCTAGCAACGATTGTTTCAGAGCGAATTACCGTCATAAAATCATTGTTCATGACGTTAGTGTAGTGAAATGAAATAGAATCGGTAGTAAAGACATTATTACCCTCGGAAGTGTTTCATATGACGTGTACGAAACTCGTGCTAATTTGTGTACAACCCTCGCCTTCGCTCGGGTAATACAAATATTCACACTCGTTTCATAAAAAGCCATATGACACACTTCGTCGGGTAATAATCTCTATATACTGTACATATCATACAAACTGAAGATCTGAAATTTACGGAATTAAAAAAAACTTTGTAAATTAAGCGCAATGAAATAATTAATTTCTTAAATTTTGGGACTGAAACATGAAAAAGGCTGATCTTGACATCGAAGTGATGGCTTCTGTCAAGCTTGTTTACATACAATTTGAAACATTTGGTCTTGAGTTATGAGCGGAAAGTGTGACAGAGGGATAAACAGAGTCAGATGAACGCGTTAGCCGTTACATTCCCTCAAATCCTTCATAGTTGGAGAATATAGATAATCTCACTGTCTTCTTATATCAAACAAGAGTTGACAAAAGTTAAATTATTCTTACTTATCAACGAGTGTTGATTTATTTGACTCAGAGGACACTAGGGTGAGATTCTATTTATCATCCCAAAATCATTATTCATTATTGATAAGGTGGAAAATGTAAATTTCTGAACATTGCACTACTCTAAGACTCTAAGTACCATGATGTCATACCACTGTGACGTCATCATGTTTATGACGTCATAGCATTTTGATGTAGAACAATTGAGAGAGAGAGAGAGAGAGAGAGAGAGAGAGAGAGAGAGAGAGAGAGAGAGAGAGAGAGAGAGAGAGAGAGAGAGAGAGAGAGAGAGAGAAATGATTTATTGTGAGTGGATAAGTGCATAAAAACTCAAATCCGTCCATGTCACAACAAATGCTTTGTTAGAGGAAACAACGCGGGACTGAGAGAAGAAGTATGCACATTGTGATAGATTTCGGTTAAATTACACTTAAAACCTGATAGATGATTGACGTTAATACCCTATGGTGGTGTGTTTATCCTTCATACTATTAACAAACAAGAGAGAGAGAGAGAGAGAGTGGTTAGAGCACACACGTGCACGGCCATCAGTAACATTGAGCAAGAATCGACTCTCGTCAGACCAATGGATTTTCCGCCAGGTCCTCAGATTCCAGTTTTGTCTGTTCAAACCCTATGCCAAACGTGCACGTTTACAATGATCTCTCAATAAGGGACGTTTAACTACCCTTCTTGTCTTTAGTCCTGCCGATTTGAGGCGATTTCTGACTGTTCTGGTGCTGATGTTTCGGTTTGGCAACCACAGAAGTTTCAGCTGAGGACTTGTCAGGAAGGATTCTCGGCGGACATGTCGAAGAAGGTGCCGTTCTTCACGAGGTGTAGTGACAGTAGGTCTTCCAGACCTTGGAAGGTCCATTGCACTTCCTGTCAGCGCATGCTTCCGGACTAAAGGACTAACAACAGTGTAATGGTACCCCAGATTTCGTCCTATCGCCTTAAAGGACATTCCTGCAGAGTGCATACCAATAATTTGATTTCTGAGATTCATTGTGATCCTCGAGCGTAGCATGTTGCACGTGCATGCCCCGAATGTGCAGGCGCGACTGTCACGCATCACTGGTTGGAACGTATCGCACAAACACTTCTCTTCTCATAAATGAACCTTGCTTAACTATTTAAAATATTCTCGAAATGATATCATCAAAAATGTCAGGGGGTGCTGTACTTTTTTCTTTGTGTATATTAACAAACAAGAGCGAGAGAGTTGTTGGAGCTGCTTGACAGAAGTAGTGTCCATCTAAATTCAAAGGGCAGTAACTCTAAAGCAAAATGACAAGGGTTATACACATCACATGACACTATATTCGAAGAAAGCTGATCAAACAATATCATATTCCTTATGTCAAGATATAAAATTCACAACAAATCCTTATTATAAAAACAAAACTTTCCAAATCAAAAAGTTTTCGAGTAATGCTTCTGAAAGAAAACAAAGTTATAAAATGTGGCCGTTTTGGTCAAAACATAAAATAATAATTGTCACCCTGGAGTCTTGATTTTAACCCTCAGCCGAAAAGTTTATTAATTTCCCATCAAATCTTGACAAACAAACATTCATATCGCAAGTTGGGGCAGATAGTTGAAACACTGTCCTAGCCAGCGATGATAAATCAACTAATTTCAATCCAAGTACTTTTTTTAAATCAACTTAAATCAACATTATTTTCATAAATACATGTATTTTGAAATAATTATTTTACAACTCGAGACGTTAAGATAATACTACCTTGGTCAGTGAGGTAGTCCAAGGGTGTGTATCCGAGGTCGTTTTGTTTCTCCAAGTCTGTTTCAGGACGCTGCTCCAGCTGCTGGTGTAACACTCCAGCATTGATTCCTTGCCTCCTACACAGGAAGTGGAGTGGAGTGTTTCCATACATGTCAGCCTTGTCTCCCTGACTGATCAATGTCAGAATATCCTCCATGGGAAGTGAGTCCTTGCAAAGAACATGTAGCGGTGTTACTCCATTGTCATCTTGCTTGTAGATGTCTCCCTTTGCTTTATCGATAATACGACGGACTACATCAAGTTTGTTTTTTCCATTACTACAAATAAAATGAAATGGTGTAGTTCCATGTTCATCACCTTTGTTGAAGTCACCTTTCCCTATCTTGATCACTAGATCTACTGTGTCCAGTTGAAGACATGAGTTTGCACAGAGAAAGTGCAGCGGGGTGCTCTTATTCTGCTCACATCGGTTCAGATCACCTTGACCTTTGGTTGTAATCCATTGAATCTCTTCTGTAGTAAAGGTGCCGAATTTGAAAAGATAGTGAAGAGGTGTCTGTCCATATTGATTGCAGGTATTAATGTCTCCTCTTCCTTCAGTGACCATCACTTGTATAGTCTCCATGTGAACATGATGTTGATCGTCAGTGTTTGTTTTGAGTTGGCAGATGTAATGTAGAGGTGTCTGTCCATGCTGATCTTTAACATTAACATTTGCTCTTCCTTCAGTGATGATCACTTGTATAGTCTCCATGTGAAGTTGATGTTGCTGATCATCTGCAGCAGAATTCTTATACTGACAGATGTACTGCAGTGGTGTTCTCCCTCTCTCATCCTGTATAGTCACATCTGCTTTACCCTTCGATACCAGAGTCTGTACAGCAGTCATGCCACCACTCTTCAGAGCTGTCCACAACATGGTTTCTCCTCCTTGTCCTGGTCGATTAATGAATTGTCTTACATCCTGTAAAAATAAAGTTTACAAATGGATATGACAATTATCTTTATCGAGTGTCTTCTTGTGAAAGAGCATATGATTCGTTAAGTCTTCATTTTAAAAAAATCCTGTTGGTTGAAACAACTTTACAATGAACAACTTACTCATGTTTTAATGTTATAATATTTTTGAATTTATGATTGCACCATGTCCTTTCATCTTTTTTGGACAAGCAGATAACTGTAAACTAGTTTTCTTTTAATGCAAATGCTTTGAACCTTTGATTGATTAAAGATTATTGACATTGTAATGAGGGGAATTGTGTATCCTGAGTGTCAGCAGCGAATCATTGAAATGTTACAGCAATATATAGTGAAAGAGTTTGAAATATACACACACGAGCAAAAATGTGCCTGTAGTTTTGCTGGCTTTATGTAATTTGAAAACTTTTATTTTAATACATAGTTGAAACAGGCAGTTTGTTTTGCACAGAACTTTAACTTGTTAATAAACCTTCTTATTATATCGTTTCTTTCTTTGTATTCAATTACTGTTAGTTTTGCCTTGTTGCTTTAATTACCAATAAGTATAGTCTCTTCATTGTGCGGGATTATATTCAGTATGGAAGGCTTGGCTAAGTCTATATCTTTCTAAAGGTGTCGGGTCTTCTGATTCAATCCCTTTGATCTGATTGGCCAATTCAAATTACCGCACATGCCATGTCAATTTCACGTGCACGCCACATCAGCACTTGTAACTCATCACTCGACGGAACAGGACAGACGACCTGATATGTAATATTGATTCTAAACAAGTGATAATCCATATATTTATCAATATTTGTGGGTTAATTAGAATAACTTATCTATGTTAAGTTATGTCTAGGTATATATTGGATTATCAGCATTATTTCATCTTTTATGATTTGATGATCAAGTCACCATCTCGTTATGGTTAATTCAGTACGTTACTAAACTCATAATTATGATTAAACTAATATATTAAAATTATTGCTAAAATAGTTCTCTCTCACTCTTTCTGTATGATTGTGGTTTGAATGAGAATTGATTATTAATTAATTAATCTATCCATGATACTTGCACGTACTGATGTGTGTGAACGCCATTGTTTTATTACTCTTGGGTGTTATGTCCACCAACTTATTTTAAATTTGGGAATGAGCTGTGTAAGATGCTAATCGATTGTTTCAGGACATTAAATACCTCTGCGCCACGCGCCACACGTCGGGTAAACTATTTGCTATCTGGGTGACCTTAACTTTAAAAAGTATTTCTTATAGCCAGAGGTTATCAAAGTTGAATTTTTTTAAAAGACAAAATATTGATTTTCTGATAAAACTTTTTTAAAGAATGGTCTACATTATTTTGGTTGTTGATATTTCTATTACTTGGGATAAAGACTTATACCAGAAGATAATATAAAACAGAAAACCAGCAATAAAAATAAACTCGCAACTCATATTTCAAGAGTATCATCAATTAGAAGATAAATATTTGCATTTGTAAATTATCCGGGATTCATTGTTATTCAACATCCGCAAATTTATTTTAAATCCGACGGCGTTACCTGGAGGTTTTTAATGCTTAAATTTGCCGTCTTTGAATAACAATGAATCCCGGAAATTTTTTCATACGCAACTATTTATCGATATTGTTACATGAACGTAAGTTTAAGAGCGGACTCTGTTTTTGCGTACTTATTTTTGTGTATAAAGGACTTTCTGTAAGAGGTTGGATAAGGTCTAAATAATGTGAATTCCCGGGATAGTTTACATTACAAACATCGTACTGATAATACCAAATAGTGGCATTCATAACAGTGAGACCTTACAACATACTTGTTTAATTTGAGATCAAAATCAACAATTATAAACCTAAAAAAATATCGTAAAACCCCACGTACAAAAGTCTTAAACTAGCCAAAAACCATTATGACAGTGACGCAAACAATGTGACGTCAAAACTGTTGGCGTCTGTGACGTCATACCATGGAAATGTCATTCGAAAGAATGCATCTGCCTGAAAACTTTGCGGCTAACTTGGACTTAGTGTGCAAGTTGAAATTATTTTCGTTCTTCAAAAATATATCATATTAAACTTTATTGGTAATATCTACCGGTAGGCACAATCTAAAAAAATGACAAAGACTACTGTCAATTCGGAGTAAGGCACGAATTTACTAATACAACAAAGTCATTATACAATGTATAAGACATAGTCTTTGGCTAGTTTAACCCTTAGAGTGCCCTGGGACCATACAATGTCCCCTCCCCACAAATACTCTACAATGCCGCAGGACAATATATGGTCCCATATACCACGATTCAAACAGAGAAATCAAGGTTTTCACACAAAACTGTGATCAGGACACCTATTGTCCTCGGCCATGGCCACTTGGGTTAATTCTCTACAATGCATGTGGAGAGATATCTTTACCAAATCCACAGGGCAACCATACTTAAAGATCAACTGAAATGAACCATGGCAACTTTTGTGATTCATTAGACTGTATTCTTACAGTATTTGCCAGTAACTTGAATCCAAATGTTCGATATTAGCCGATAAACAACTATAACACAGCTTTTTCGGAACACCATCTAATTAGCACCAGTGAACAGAACTGAAAGGGCCGCGTGATGTGCTAGTTGGCGCCTGTATTACCTCCTTAATGAAAAAACAACAGCAAATCTCACAGTTTTAGATATAATTAACAACTGTTTAAACATAATTAAAGTCATCCAAACAACTCCAACATTCGGTAAATTGATATTTAATATATCTTTAATTATCTGTAGGGTTCAAAGCATAATACAGTGTTTTAATATGATGTTATGCGTACTATCCCATAGCATGTGTACATCAATTACAACATCTGCCAAATATTGTCACAACATTCCGACTGGTTAACATAGTCTTATTCTTTTTATCTTATTCATATCGCATTCAATTTCAATTCTTGATTTAATAGTCTCTAATTATACCTTTTTAATTTTCACGCCTTGGACCTGCCAAGCGGAATATATGTCCTGTCATAATGGCGTAACTGTAATTGTGTATTCTTGGCATTCGACTGCTACTTAGTTTATTGTCACGGCGTCCAGTCATTTTGAACCAATGAACTTGTAGATTATATATTCAACCAATAAATTAAGAGAAGGAGATTTAGGCTGATACACTTCTACCAACGATTACACTGATTTAAGAAAGTGAATAACGGGAAGTAAGTACTAATGTCATGAAAGTGAAGTTAAAGAAAATAATTTTGTCTACAGTAAAAACAATTTTTTACCTTGTCTCCCGTTTATCACAAAAACTTTAATTTTTTCGAGACAATTTAGAACTTCATATCGATTAAAAACATGATATAACACTACGTTTTATCCCAGAGTGGTGGATCTCTTACTGACCAAGTTCTTAACCTTTTTTATATAAACCCACCCAAGAAAACCGGATCCAAGGAAAGTCACAGTCCAATCAAAATACATTTGACGACAGAGAAGGAAAGTTGATATCATGAAGCATATCGTATTTAGGAATTCTTTCGGTCATGTTCTTGCCTCTATTTTGCTTAAAAATACAGAGAAAATCAAAGGGCTGGAGTTTCAGCTGACGACTAACACGTCACACACTGGGCGTGGCTTCGAATCATGCTTCGGTGATTTTGTCTAAGCGTTCGCCGGTCTCATTAGGTGGTTACCCAAAACAGGGGCATAAAAGGTCTCCTAGTAGTCGAATTAAAGCTTATATTTTCTCATTTTTTTGGCTCTATTGATTCTTATTAGTGCAGCAAATACAGATAATAACTAGAAAGTATTTTACTCGTAAAAACAGATGTTTTTTTTAAAATTCTAAACAGCTTTTTTAAACTCAAATAAAATTTAACAATTTTTCTATAAAACAACATAAACTTTAGGGGTTAGGTTAATGAATATCTCCACAGTTTTGACAATATATTGATTCAATACATATGATTCAATTTAAGATTGAGAAAATATAAAATTGAAAAAGAAGTTGAAACCCTCAAAAGGCACATCTACATAATATGAAGGGGATGTATACCAAAGTTGGTGAAGATTGTTCATGTGGTTTCAAAGTTATGCTCTGGAAACGCTTGGGAACGCGTACGCCGACAACGTAATAATCAAACTTACGCGTTACGTTTCCTCCTTAAAGAATCCCTGTAAACAAATCTCCATTTTGACAACCTATTATCAAGAAATTAAGGTTTTCACACAAACTTGTCCAGGCCACATGACCAATGGGAGTTAATTCCCTTCAATGCAAGTGAAACTATTTTAATACCAAATTTCCTCGCTGTTCTTCTCTTCTCTCCACCACATGCATTTCCTCTTTGACAATCTACTCATGTTGACAACTTACATCTTCACTTACAGTCACGAAGAAGAAGAAGAAGAAAAATAGTTTATTTCGGTGTCACGTGCTTACATTCCTTTCACATATGGCATAGTAATACAATATTTCACATGATATAAAACATTACATATAAAAAGATAGCACCCAACCTACAAGACACCATATTACATCATGTATCAATCATTATATATTAAAATGTGGATTAATATAATATAAAACATAGGAATAAAAGGATGAAGAAAGTCACGGATACCTCTGTGCAAACTCGGCGTAAATCTGCGTAGCGGATTTACACAGTTTGCATAGCGGTTTTTAAGTTTTAACCTCCATGAACTTAATAAATTTTGACCTCAATTGTAAATTGTATCAATAGGGGAACAATAGGCTGCATGAAGGAAGTAAACACAGCATCGCGATCTCTGTCACTTTCTCTCTTGAAAAATAACAATTAATATTGAATTATATTGTTAAGAATAACCATTTGATAATAATCTATGAAACTATGTGGTGCCGAATGGGATTAAAAAGATCGACTGAAATGACCTATGGCAAATTTCATGATTTTTAAAAAAATGTATTCCTATTTGACAGCACCTTAAATTAGAATTTCTTAAATCGCCGGTCAACAACTTAATGATGGCTTTTTCAAAAAAACTAAAAGGGCCTGTGGTCACTGAAGCGTGAGTCCTGCCGCGTGACGAGATTGGGTTCGCCCCATAACCTCCTTATTGAAAAAAAGAACAGCAAATTTGATAATGCTGTTTTAACATTATAATAATAATAATAATAATAATAATAATAATAATAATAATAATAATAATAATAATAATAATAATAATAATAATAATAATAATAATAATAATAATAATAATAATAAATAATAATAATAATAATAATAATAATAATAATAATAGTTTATTACAGTGTCATGTGTTACATAAACAAATCATAAAATCGTTGGTCACAACATTAAAAATCACACCGGACCTCATAAGGTCGAAAACACACATCAAAATACATCAGATATAAAATACAAATACACATAAGCGAACATAAATCATTCTATACATATATGATCTTTACAGCATTCAAAATACCTAAATACCTTTACACAACCCTACATACTCTCATACACCCATACCTACATACTTACATCCAAACCTACATACATTAATACACCCATGCCCAAATACTTACATCAAAGCCTACATACATTAATACACACATACCTACATACGCTCATAACCCCTACCTACATACTTACATCTAAACCTACATACATTAATACACCCACAGGGTGGAAATACCCTGAATCCGTTAGCCGGATCCCCTGCCGGATCCTCCGGATCCTCTCAACAATGGTATACTGGGATCCGTCGCCGGATCCCTCACCGGATCCGGGATCCGGGCGGACACCGCCGGATCCCTTGCCGGATCCCCAGTAGATCAGAATACAGGGATCCGGCGCCGGATCCCTCACCGGATCCGGGATCCGGACGGACACCACCGGATCCTCTTCCGGATTCTTAGTAGATAAGAATACTGGGATCCGGAGACGGATACCCTACCGGATCCTCTCCAGGTGGTAAGAGTAGGCAAGAATGTAAAAAAGGTTTATCATCTCATGATCAATATTCTTAGAACCTTCAAGAATTTGCACGTATGAAGATTTTCCTAAAAAAAGTATCATACTAGTATCTTTGATACCTTCTACTATCATATTCCTGAAATGATATTGTCAACTAGTAACATTATTATATAAATGACTATTAAGTGTTTGTTTTAACCTATAGCTTTTAAAATATTTTTTTGTGTAAGTGTGTTACCCTGAGTGGACAAAGTCAGGATTAACAGAAACTTATTGCTTGAAAACAACTTCTCTAAACTAAAACTATTGAGTCTTAACTTTTCTTTTCAGTAGACATTAGAATTTAAATTTTTAGAAAGTCAATATTACCCAGCGATACCACTTTAAAAACTTTTTCTTTGAAGTTTCATTAACGATAAGATTTCATCGCAACATCCAAATGATATATTAATTTAATTACAATAAGAAAGAAATTTTCTCAACAGGCTACTTTAATTTTATCGAAGCACGGTTCAATATTCTACACTGTAACGCTTGAACGCACACACTTGATCAATACACCTGTCAGCGTATACACATTCACCTAGACTCATTTGTGTCTTATTGCTGCAACAGGTGAAAGTGCAAGTAATTATGCGGTGAGTGGGTATGCTTTAACCGACAAGACGGCGCATCATAACTTACGATTAATGAAAGTTATTCTTAGTATTGAATAATATATGAATAGTAAACAATAACAAACACATATGTACATTGTTAAACATGTATTCATTTCATCATGATGTACATCAAGATCAAACCATTGTAACAAGATATCAAAAGAATAACATTTATGTAAATAAATAAATATCATCTCATTGAAATAAATTCAAAATATAATTTTGTATTGGAGCGGCATTAATATAAGCTTCCAGCTTATTTGCCAATCCATTTCATTGAAATATATAACATATGTTTAAACACACATAAAAGGTACATCTGTTACTTATAACAACATAATTACATTGGTACTAACTGTTTCCTTCTCATCTGCTTCACTATTTCGACAAAAGACTTGTCATGGGATATCCATATAAATTCTATGATCAAGAAAGTTAGCTCTCTGATAAGAAGCCTTAAATATCGTTTCCACGGAAAAGTTTGTAAATTATTTATAAGTCCTTCATCTTACCAAGGAACACTGCAGTGTACTGGAAAAATTTAATCTAGACGCTTTAAGATCAATGTGAGGAGCAGTTTGCGGTACAAGCCATAACCTATTATATGAAAAAACTAATCAAAAACCACTATCTGAACGTGAATATATTTCTAAACTAACACGTTTATACAAAATGAAGAATAATTAGCGCCTCAATTATATCTCTGCAACCTCCTTCCTAGAATACCTAGTACAAATGATTACAATCTCAGAGATCATTCATCTGTGCGAACAGTACAATGCAGAACGGCGACATATGTCAAGTCTTTTTTACCAGATACAATAAAACTGTGGAATTCATTAACTCTCGACATTCAAACCATCGATTCGTTAACTGGCTTTATAAATTCCTCTTACTTTTTTTCCGATCACCCATTTCAAAGTAGTCCATCAGGTCACGTTCTCATTGTTGCAATCATCTAAATAGTACTGGATGTTGTAACATCAATGAGCATGAATAATTTTGCTACAGTACATCCGCATGAAATCGGTATTTCAATTGAAGGGAACAACAAATTAAACTAATTCGTTTTTCTATTTAATAAAGCAATCAGACTAATAATAAAATTTTAGCAAAGTACTTCACTTATAGATTGTTTCATGAAATCGATAGTAAATTTGTTCAACGATCACGAGTATGAATTGCAGGAATGAATATAAATGATATATATAATATGTGTTTAACTTATTTTAGTTACAATATAGAAAGATTTTCAAATAATAAAGTTCTTAAATTAATCTTATGTTTTACAGTGTAAGGTAAGTCTAATTCTTCGCCCAAATCATTATGTTGGATGTTTGCGGATGTGTATTCGTACCCCACCAAAGGGTTAGATACCTCCGGTGGTTAGTCAATACACAGTGTCATGTATATAAGGAATAGGAATGTCTATACCAGTAAGTATTTTACGTGTGTATGTGCCTTCAATTTAATCCGATGACTTCAAGTAGTCCCGCGTAATTATACGCCTTTTGTTAGTTCCCCGCCTATAAGCATTTTGGGGTCATAAAACACCTGCATACAATTACAGGCAATCAGACAAGAGACAGGTAGACGAGCTCAACGAACCGTAGCAGGAGAGACGGTGGAGAGACGGTGGAGAGAGGAGGGGGGAGGGGGGGGGGGGGGTTAATTCATTACTATCCAAATGAATGTAACATTTCCATTCATCATGAAATATTGTAATAGCAGTAATTGTAACCCATACACGTGAAATATACTGTTTATAATAAGTTCTTTCTTTGAAATAATAATGCCGTTCAATGACAAGATATATTATAAATCTTGAAGACCTACCAATTTCAAAATGATGTTGTAGATATGATGCAAACTACCTTTTAAAAAACCTGTCATCCAGAAATCAAAGGACAAATTATTAAAGGAGCTTTCCTGAATCTAGAATATGTTGTCAAATCTAGTTGCAAGAACTTTTTTCATAACAATTTTTAAGAACCATAATTATAATCATCTCTTAAACAACCAAACTGAACATATTTCATCACTAGGCAACATCCACAGCCAGTACCCTATTTGAAGATTACCGTATATTACAATGTATAAGGTGACCACGTGTGAAAACAATTTATTTCCATAATTAATATGTAATATTTATAAAAGTAATGTCATTACGTTTTTTTGCCGGGTTATGGCCCGCGAAGCCTAAAAAGGCTACCAGACATGCTTCGATGAGCGTAGGCGTCGCGGTACATGGTCACCTATGTAACGGCTGAATGCACACAATTAACAACTCTAACAAATAACAAGTAGGACAAGATTATGTACACAGTGGTTTAATTAAACACTTCTCATGTTGCCACTGTTGTTCAAAGGTGTAAATCTCATCGAAGATTTTCGGGGCAGAAGAGAAAGTTCCATCGCCGTACACGTCAGCGTCGCAAAAGAAACCCATGTTCTGGTTGGTTGTGAGGATAAGGACTGGTTCACCGCCTCCAACTGTGTGTAGGAACTGCTGACCACTGCCTGTCTGTGTCCCCTCTCCTTCCAGGGTGATGTCTTGGCGGTTGGTAGGAAGTGCAGCGATGGTCTTATGACGTTGTCGATACATGCCTGTCTTGACAGCAGAGAAGCTAGGTATGAGTCGAAGGAGGCTGTCGGGGACTACGTTGGGATGTTTTCTCAGGTTTGCTATCTCCGTCTTGGCACGGTGGATCAACTTGGCCTTGAATTCATCAACTTTGAAGATAAAGTCAGGTTCAGGATGGTTGTGGTTCAACGTCGCTGACTGCAATCTGTCTCCACTAGTCACGAAACTTGTTCATAGCATAATACAGTGATCTTCCTCCACGAACGGACTCAACGAAGCGAACTCTGACCTGTTCGTTTGCCATCACAATGTGTATATATATAAACGTAAATATAGATGCGTTACTGTTTTCTTTATAAAATACATCTTCTCAATATACAAAATACATGTTCTCAAATTCTCACTTTCTTTATAAATTATTTCTTCTCAATTGAAAAAAAAGTTCCCAAAATTATTATTTTTGCAAAACATTTTTTCTTGATAAGTTATTTCTTCTCAATTGAAAAAACAGTTCTCAAAATTGTTATTTTTGCAAAACATGTTTTCTTAATAAAATGTATCAACTCAATTGAATGCCTTAATTACCCCCGCTGTTTTGATAAGCAAGGTTTAGGATTAGGCTAAACGGTACTTTCTCCCGTACTGAAAATTATTCTTCGCGGTACATCCGAAATAGAAGTTTTAGGTGTCCCAGGCCGACACCGCTGGAGGATCGTCACCTAACCTCAGAATGTTTAGACCTGAAACATAGACCTATGTGTATAAGCCCCCACCTCCCCCCTCCCCTTCAATAACGTATATAGCTAGGCAGGTCGACATGATTACGGACCGTAAACATAGACCTCGTATATAAGGTGACCCCCCTCCTTGACCCCTCAATTTCTGGTATAAAAAAACTCGCCTGATACGCTGTAAGATACGGTTATAATTTCACTCACAGAATGGGTTTCATAAATTTCTGAAATCTGACAATTTTGCAATTACCTTTGTTCAGGTGTATACTTGGTTTTGTATAAATATGTTTAAATAAAATCACACATGAAATAGCTACAAACACTACCCTCAGGTGCATACAGATTTATAGATATATATGTTTATACGATTTTTGTTATATATTTAAGTGTGTGTGCGTTTGTAAATAAATGTTTGAAATCATTGAATAGAATTATTTTTTATTTAATTTGTGTACTGAAGTTTTGCATAACTATAAGTGATCTATGATATATTATCTAAGCGAATTCATTTACAATATTAACACTTATGTAAGACCCTAATTATGCAAGTTGATATGTGTACTGACCAACAGGTGTGATGAGTGTGCATTCAAGCGTGACAATTGGTGCTAAATAGTATACGTTACCATGGTTATTTCAGAAAGTATTTTGAAAAAAAAATTTGATAAGAAATAACCCCTTAAATTCTGATTCCGAATAAATAGTGTTTTTCTGAAGATTGTGTTTCAATTTGAATCGAATCATCAAAACATTATCATTTAAACTTGACTTTGTCAGCTTTGGCTAACAATCTTTCACAAAGACATATCAACACTTATTTTTTCTTTATAAATGCACACGGCCTTTATATGACAATATCATGTAAAGAATATGTAAAAGCTGTCAAAGATGTATGGTGTATTGTTGTGACAAAAGCTTACCTAACTTTAAAAAACTTCATTTTTCTAAACTACATTCCTACTTTCGCTACAAGGAGAGGATCCGGTAGGGTATCCGTCTCCGGATCCCAGTATTCTTATCTACTAAGAATCCGGAAGAGGATCCGGTGGTGTCCGTCCGGATCCCGGATCCGGTGAGGGATCCGGCGCCGGATCCCTGTATTCTGATCTACTGGGGATCCGGCAAGGGATCCGGCGGTGTCCGCCCGGATCCCGGATCCGGTGAGGGATCCGGCGACGGATCCCAGTATACCATTGTTGAGAGGATCCGGAGGATCCGGCAGGGGATCCGGCTAACGGATTCAGGGTATTTTCACCCTGTGACCCATACCAACATACTTACATACCATAATACCTACCCCCATACTTACATACATCCACCCATTATCTACAAACATACACCCACACCTATTTATAAATATTAATACATACATACCTCACCCACATATATCCTCAACCTTACTAATACATACATACAAACCTAAATACATAAATAAATACACCCTTGACTCTATACCTAGACAGGTATACCAGCCACTGCAAGAAAAGGTGGGGTTTCCTCATGCATTATACGGCATTAAACCCTAAGAGTTTAATGCAATTTCCTCTGGAGGAAACCCTAGGCGTTTAATGACATTTCATCAGCATTAACCAGGGAATTTCCTCAGCGAAGGAAATGCCATGAAACTTAATTAAACTAGAGGAAACTGCAGGAAATGTTTGTGTTTGTGTCAAGTTGTATATTATTATTTACATTGATTATGTGTTGAAGAATTGTTTAGTAGAGATAACATGAAATAATAAGTTATGTCCTGTTAGAGACTTTTTGTGTATATTTGTTATACAAATGAAAAAAAAAAATACTTAAACACTCTGAATAAATATTTATATATAAAAATGTTTATTAAATTAAATAGATAGTGATAAGAAGCATCAATTGAATTTTATATTCTAACCATATGCTCTACTAAATGAAATGGACATTAATAAAAATCAAAGGGTGTGTACTGGTGTATTAAAGGGATAAATGGTACCTTTCATTCATAGGCATAATCTATACGTTACTACATAGAAATATGATTTTAGTTTTTAGTTCAATTCATTGATGTGATCGTTATTGGAGACATTGCGTAGCGCGGTGACAAAGCTTAGTAAATGCTCATGGCTGTGACTGAAGACTACATTCAAAATATGTTCTACAAATGAAATGCAAATAAACCGTATATACATTATTTATACTATCAAAGCAAGTATGCTGATAGTTCAGCTGCAAAACAAACATATGAAACGTACCTTTTTCAGAGAATGTATCCATACAAACACAAATATCAAAATCCTGTTATAGGTAAAAACACATATTCAACTATTATGACTGATCATTGATAGCACAAGTTGACGGCAGAAAGTTTAACCTACCACGACCAAATTTTTTTCACATTATGACAAATCATGAAGAAATTCTATGACTGTCTAATGCTTACTAAAGTTCATTGGTTATTATTTAGCCCCTGAGATCTCATTGGACAACTTGTTAATGTTACTTTTTGTTTTTATAAAGCAGTCACGTGACGCCCCATCCTAATGACATAGAGATTTAGAGGGGGTCACCTCTCTGCACCTGCATGTGTTTATACAGCGTCCTTGACATCTATCTAACGAGTGGTCACCGTATGGCACGTAATTGGTCTGAGTGACATGTCTGAATGGAAACGGACACTAACAAAACAAATACCGTCTCTGTGAAAACAATGCTTTATTTCTGTAAAGAATATATGTAGTGAAAATAAGATTTAATATTTACAGTTCATAGATGTATAATTGTTTTCAACGACATTTGTTTGCAGTTTAATTTTGTACAGACTATTACAGTTTACCTATGATCCATGATCATTTGTGTGTATCATTGCTATCATTGATATTCTTTTGAATCACCTATCAGTGAAAGAAAGGGGTTTTGGCGCTGATTTAATAGGGACTGCGTCTGTGCATGTCTTCATTTTTGTCGGCATGACTGGTGTTTTCCGGTTTGTAGGAACCTATACAAATAATTGGTAAAGCTTGTTTTAAACAAGTAGACGCTTAAAAGTTTAGATGTAAACAGTTTATCGTTTACGCGAAATAAATACAAGCAATAATCACCCTTAAAATAATCAAGTAATGAGGCAAAGAAACAAGACGACAGTTATTGTGAAAATGTATACCTAAGTATATTTCACTTTTTGTGAATCTTGTACAGATTCCTAAAGTGATTCGGTTCATTACCGGGAAAGCAACATTTCTGATGTTTAAACTAACAGACCAGGGGATTATACTGGCCAACTGCATCTTGCGAACAATAGAGGTAATTGGTGAGTTAAAATCGAAAAGTCGTCAATCAGTGAGTAGTCAGTGCCTTCAGTCAGGGTGAGCGAAAATTCGTATATATTCATTTCTGCATTATAACCAAACGTTTTAATCCATTAAAACAACGTAAGTTACCTTCGGTGAAACTTCAAAGGGTTTTGACTGTAATGACACATGTTGCTTTCATTGTAAGACGCAAGAGATTCAAAGATCAATCAATTACTACTTTTGCTAGTAAACATTGATATCTATCTGGAATCTAGATAAGATATCACAGACAGTGTATCCAAAGCAAATTAAAGCACTATTTCATAACAATCAGTAAGAAGGGATTAATGTAGAATTTTAAAGATAATTGTGCTCTGTGTTTAGACCCAAATCTATCAAAAGTGTAGGGGAAATACGTCATTACAACTCTATACAGAAAATCAAAATTTCTTACTACGGACGCTTCGTAACTTGTGCTTGAAATGTGTCTTTCACGGCTAGCATCGAACTCACTACCTATAAAAAATTGATATGTTTAGCGACAATGATTCCATAATAACAATTCATAGATAATATCTACTGCTTCTATAATCATCTGTCAAAGTTTGGTGCCTAATGAAAATCTTAATTAGCAACAAATTTTCCTATTCAAAATAACAATGCATAATAAATCAGATAATAAAGTTAGGGATGTGATTAACATGTAATTGTTTATAACATGAATTATGATAATTTCAATTATTTATATATTGATAAAATACTTATCAAAAGTTAAATATCCCTTACTATTATTGTCCAAAATATAGATAGAAGATATATTTCATGATATACGATATCATGAGAACAGGTTGCCAGAAATATGTCTATATTTTGAAAAAGCATGTCACATGACATTTTTTTAGATTAAATTTTGAAACTTGGCATAAACAAATAGAGGTCAAAAGAGGATTGAAGATTGATATATAATTACTCTTACCTGACCTATCTGAGGCGTAGACGACAGCTTTCATCTTTGTATTATTTCTTGGAGCAAAACTAGTGAACAGTGGTATATGGTACACATCAAAACAGCATGTGGTCACGATGATATTCAAAGTGAGTGAAGGATTTTAATACGTTTAATTGTTTTCATAACTATTATCATGAGTGGGCTCGTTAACATTAATCCTCAAATCTCCATCGTCAAACAACAGGAAATGTTAAATACCGGGACAGTTTTACAAACGTCTTTCTAAAGTTTTGATAAAAAAAGTGGGGGTATTTTTGGAAGCCTGGTCTAAAAGCTGGGGGGAATACTTTTTTAAATTATTAGAAATTTGGAATGTTTGGTATGCCTAGGTTAAGGGAGTTGAGAGGGGAGGGAGAAGGGGATGGTGTGTGTGTGAGGGGGTGGGGGGGGGGGGGGGGGGTGGAGATGTGGTTTATTGTGTTGTGATTTTTACTAAAAACTTATCTAAAACTAAAGCAAAATGAATAGCGCTGATTATATAAATCGGCAGTGGTGATGGGCTCTGGCACTAAACAGGCTGAGATGCATACAGATTGGTCGCTGACACTAATTGGCATATCTCCTTGGATTAGGTGACCATAAAGCACCGAAAAAGTCAATTGTCGTGAACTAATTACCTTGGCGTCTCAATGTCTGAATGAAGGTAGAAGAAGGTCTGTAAGAACAATCGCTTTCCGATTGACTTTAATCATTATTATTACTAAAAGAAAAAATACTGCCTGATATTTTCAAACTCTCAAGTCAAGCAAACAAGCTAATATTGTTGCCTTAATATGATCTTTGATATGATTTGATGCAAACTTAGTTTTATTCAACAAACTGACTATCGATTGATATAGAAGTGTTATATTAATACCTTTCCAGTTATGTATTCAATACATATATCATTGAAATAAATATAATCAGATAGCAAGGGAAAACATCCTACGAAATGAATTTTTTGCGTGCAATGAGTTTTAATTTGATGTAAGTCCGACACAAGAGACAATTGAACATTCTTAGTAAATGTAGACTTCTTCAAGATATTTGCTACCAGGAATGTTCCATGTCAATTGATAATTCAAGGTATCTAGAACACTACTCTTGTCATAAATCTTTGTTAGAATCCGAGTTTTATATCATGAATTTAGAAGATAAATCTTAAGACGGGCACTATGTAAATTTAGAATTAGTTTATTTGATTTTAGAATCAATTCCCGACGACAAAAAAATGGTGTATTGATAGATAATAAGATAAGTTTTTGCAGAAATTGTAACTCGGGCCATATTGAAGATGAATTTCATTTATTGTTTGTATGTTCAATGTATTCCCATTTAAGAAGCAGATATTTATCTTTTGTATCACTACCAGTTAGAGATAAACAACTTTTGTCCCATCTGCTAAATTCTAAAAATACTGATGTTATTAAATCTCTCGCAATCTATTTAAAAGATGTTTTCCTTGTAAGAAATGTACCACTTAAAACTTCAACTGTACTTGTACTATAGGCCTTTAGGCCTGAAATACTGAATAAACAAATCTGAATCTGAATCTATAAACTTCATTTCTTATGTTTGAATTGTATGGACGAAACAATGTAATGTAATGACCCGGTGCATTAATTTTTGAATGAACACATTCATTAAAATAAGCTACCTTTTAATATTCACGATTATTCAATATTGATTCCTAGAGTGACTTGGTAACATCAGTTTCTTAAGGTGGTACAGTATACAGACTAATTAATACTTTCATTCTCACAACGTTCTTCATTTCTAATGAAATCATTGGTATACTATGATGGGGAAAAGATGCTCTTTTGTAAAATTAACTTCTGATTTTAATCGCGTTAATTTTTGTGTGTCAGGCACGTCTGCTTAGCGCCTGTCACTTCTATTGGTGACTCCCTCTCACACGCACCCGTATCCTGCCCAAGAAGTTTATTGTCAAGTTGAGATCAGAGAGACATCCTTGATTGTCGGCTAGACTAGTTAACGAACTGTTAATTACCATGGAGCATAAATGTGCACCTGCTTTCTCACAGTTCTCACAGTTCCACAACAACTCATTAAAACCAAAACACAACACGCAACAGCTAAAAAAAATACTCTTCTACAACCTATTGCAACTCGCATCCAGGCACTCATACAACAAGCAGACATCCACCACATCAACTTACCCACCCAAAACACAATACACCATCCCATACCACCACTACCCTACACCTAAAATCAACATGCATCTCACCAAAATCACCAACAAGCAAAACCCGCAACAAGCACAAGCCATCGCACAACAATACATACAGGACAACTGGCCCGATTGGTGCCACATATACACAGACGGGTCCAAGGACCCCAAGGCACGCACCACAAGTCTAGGGCTGCACATGCGGCAGCCCGAGCAACACACCTACTCCCACCGGCTACCAAATGACCAATCTGTCTTTACGGCAGAACTCATGGCCATCTTGTTAGCCCTACAACAAAACTTCACCAAGCACCACAGCAAAATACTTATACTCACAGACTCACTCAGTGGGCTGCAAGCACTACAAAATAAATCCACCAAAAACCGCGCAGGCATCATTTCTAAAATACTACACACCATAAATACACTCAACACCCAGGGCAATGCCATCAAACTCCTTTGGATACCCGCCCACGTCGGCATAATCGGAAACGAGAAAGCCGACCAAGCGGCCAAGGAGGGGCTCACCCTACCAACACCTACACTCCCACTATATCACTCCAAACAGGAGGCAAAAAGCATCACCAAACAACACGCCAAAGCTAAATGGCAACAACAATACCAACAATCCACTATAGCCACCCACACTAAAACACTACTCCCTAAACCTCTCCGCAAGCAAATAATATATTCTAAAAACACCAATATAGATAGGGCTATCATTAAACTACAAACGGGGCATACCCGCCTCAACACGCATAAACATAAACAAAAACACATTGCATCACCCAACTGCCCACATTGCCAACACCCATAAACAATACACCACATTATCACCCAATGCACACACTACTCTACACAACGCACAACACTCAACGCAACACTAGCAACAAGTGGCCTAAACCCCACCAACATACATCAAATACTAAATCCACTAAATAAAACACACATACATCATGCCTTAGGCATATACCTCAAAGATACTAAAAACTAAAATACTCAACAACCCACAACACACCACACCTCTCCTCCCCCTCTCAACCCCGCCCTCTCAACCCCGCCCTCCTTCTCTCCCTTAACCTAGGCTCTACTACAATTCCAAATTTCGAAATTTCAAAATCCCACCCCTTTTTAGACCAGGCTCTCAAAAAATATTTTCCCCCCTTTTAAGACCTGTTTATAAAGGCTGCGGCCCGAGCGTGACATCAGCATTCGCTGGAAAGCGCTCGTTAAACTCTTAATCTAAGTAAGTAAGTAAGTCACAGTTCACCGAGCGTGACATCAGCATTCGCTGGAAAGCGCTCGTTAAACTCTTAATCTAAGTAAGTAAGTCACAGTTCAAACAGAGACCTGGAAAGCTTCTCGGTAAGACCTCAACGAAAAGGTAAGCTGTTAAACTAGATTATATATAAAGGCCCTTTCAAATGTGATGAAACCGTTATGAATGTCTGACAGTCACCAATAACCATGGGATGCGACAGCGGAAGGAAAAAGGAATGATGACTTATTAAAAGAAATATAAAATATATTTGAAAATGTTATGAAATCTGTTGTTGAATGATCCAAACATTAACTTAGTTTACTGTAAGCACATCGTAGAGTTTAAGTATTTATTAAAGTTTTCATACATTTGATATCATTTAATAATCCGAAGGTGACTCAGGAAAATAATAACTCCCTCATTTCACTAAATATTTAAAAGAATTGATATACGTTAGTAAACAATTTGTTACTTTTACAAACCTATCATCTGTGAATATATTGTTCTAAACACTGTGTTCGGGAGAAGCGTCATCATCGTCGATTGAGGTTAACAAATAACAAATAAATATGTTTTTGGACATTTCAATTCAACCGTTTGGTACAAGTATGATGTGCTTTTGGTTCTATGTCTAATAAATTGAACTCCGAAATGAATGTTGAAAATAAAATAACGAATTGTTAAACATACAATAAATTGTAAACGCGTTTCATTGGCTATATCTATATTATAGTTCTCATTCGACTTCACAATGAAAATCGCATTCTTGATTAAACCAATAAGGGTCACATGTTATAATCCGATATTACAAGGAAAATAGACATGGGCATAGCGGGAATAATTTAATAAAAGCATCCCGTCAGACGCTTCTGCCTAGTGAATGTCACCCTTACCCCCTCCCCTCCTGCTCCACCATCCACACTAATTGCGTCCAGTTAATTACCAATTTGAGATCAAAGAGGCATCATTGATTGCCGGCTAGTCCAATTAACAAAATGTTTATTGTATTTGCTATTCTATTCGCTGAAAGCAGAAAAGGATATTAGTAACCGAAATTATTAAAATACTTTGATACAGTGTAAATAAGGATAAAGTATACTTGTTTTTTTAATATAGGAGTAATATGGATGCAATGACTGTTAACAACAAAAACAATGTAATA
Source organism: Phorcus lineatus (assembly GCA_921293015.1). Taxonomy (NCBI): domain Eukaryota; kingdom Metazoa; phylum Mollusca; class Gastropoda; order Trochida; family Trochidae; genus Phorcus; species Phorcus lineatus. The sequence continues at coordinate 41,482,443 of OV121093.1, forward strand.
TTAATCTTACTATCTGATACATTACTTAACTTTTGATACGCATTTTCTTGACCAGTCTGCACTGTGCATTTAAGCGTCCTTTTTTCCTTATAAACAATTGGCCTGCGAAGACTGGTATGTTTTGAATCACAACAAATAGTCGAAGGCTTTAAATGAATTTTTGTAAGGAAAATTGGAAGACGCTTTCGGATGATACGCTATTATGTACTGAATCTAATATCTAACAGAAAATAAGTATTTGTACTTAGTTAACGGGAGTATAGACAGACAGAAAAATATTTTATTAAAGTCTCACCTCTTTGCATTAAAAACATTAATACAGGTAAACAAACATAGATTAAGAGCCAGGTTATGAGAGACTAAAACAAACAAAAAAATAATCAAGGGCTACATACGATAAAGGTAAAAAATGTTAAAAGGTACCATAAACTCTATATAAAACAAAGGATATACTGTGTCTTAACACATTACTGACTAAAAATACGTTTATGATAGGTACATGTATCTCGAGGTTGCAAAATATACTGTAAAAATTGTTTGGTATTATTATTATATTTGTTTGGTTATTCTTAGTTGTTTTGTGTATCTTTACATTATTATTAATCATTCCGCGACCATTTGACTCAACCTCATAGTGTAGTGGTTTGCGTGCGTCAGACACCGAGAGTTATGCCATGCTATGCAAAATTAAAACTTATAAATAAATAACTATTAAAACTATGTTTTTAAGGCTTAAAATCTTTTACTTAAAATCCCCTTTACGTTTTATCTTTTTATCACCTTGTATTTCAAATCATCGCATATATTCTGCTATTTATCATCTATTTATCTATAACTTGTATACAGTATATATGTGTTATTTTTTCGTACAGTGTGTCACAAGCCAAACTTTGGCTGGTTGTTAAAAGACTGACGTTATATTATATAATGTTTTATCAAAGTGCTTGATTGACTTGTCACACTTAGATTAACTATTTCTGTCTGTCTATGCCAGCGGAAGTTAACATGCTCGTGGTCCGGCGGGGGAAAACCTACTGTCTATCTCTCACTATGTCTCTATTTCCCTCTTTCCTTTATCCTTGCCGTTCTCCCTGATCAGTCCACTCTCTTTTGGATGGATGCTTGTCATCCGCGACTTTTGATAATTGAAATATTGTTCAAAACCTTTTATACCCCAACCCACTCACTCTTTTCATCCACCAAACGACAGTAGTTATGAATCTGATTGTATTATTCAGATACAGTTATACATATTGGCACTTGATATATTTTCCTCGGCTTGTTTTGATTAACGTACTATATGTCATTCAAAGGTCATGTTTGACCTCCTCCATTCGCCTTCCTTTTCATATTTGTAAATCAATTGACCGTGACTTACCCCAACAACTGCCCCTTGCATAATGGCAGCATCAGTAGGCAAAATTTTTTCTGACTAGATAATTTACAAAACAAAACATTCTGTGAATACTCAGTGTTATTTGAACAAAGTTACAAGTCGTTTATTTTAATCAGAATATAAATTGTAAACAGCATCCATTAAATACACATTTGCCCATCGTTTAATGGGAACTACTTATATCAAATGTATAATAACTAATAATTACGCCAACACCAAATACCGACATAAACTAGAATGTTTCTTAAGTATGAGTTTTTGTATACAGTTCAACACAGTTTAGAATAAGTATTATGTAAACATGTCTTAGGACATAATTACGTCCTATACAACGCCCATACCAAAAGGTAAACTCAAACTAGACGTCTTGAGAATACTTTCTGAGCTATTATACCATCTATACAATCGGTGATATGCCGAACTCCAATGGCGAATAGATAATACTTATTTGTACTTGATCTGTAAAATAGAGATTCAGGTTCAAACTTTAATGTTCATCCTTAGAGGTATAGCAAGAAGATAATATTGTGCCATGTCCTTCAGAATGCGTATCTGCATCAAAAGAAGACCCTTGCATATAAATAGCACGGTAGTCGTGTCACTTTATCATAATACACACCCTGATATACATAACGACCACAAATACACATCATTGCTCCCACTGTAATTGCTGGTAATTAAGTAAGAGAATCACTTGGTGCAAAATACAGAACTGGTATTGAATTAAAGTGATATTCAACAAATGTCTTTATTCATGTTGCATGTAGTTTGTATATTGTCAGATATAATGTGTGTAAGAAATGAAAGATTACTCCCGAAGAAAAATGCAGGTAATGATAAGTCATATTTGATTAGTGTTAAGAAAGAATATTATATTACGTGTTATAAGTGCATATTAGTTTGAATTTATTTTTATTATTTGTTTACCTTCTACATATTCCTTTTTGTAAACATGTTGTGACTGTAATAGTTGTATATTCAATGATCATACATAAAAAAGTTGCAACGTTTCAATCATCATTTTGTTGTGTTAAGCGGAATCTACACATGGTTTTGTATCCAATATTTATACTTTTGCAAACTATTGGACTGACTGATGTAAAAAAATTTGCAAGTCATGTCAAATAGACGTCTAAATACTAATTTTGAGGCTCATGTCAGTGATTTAACTACAGTTGACAAAACATTTGATAATACGTTTTTTTGAAGATCCAAAATGTATAATAAATCCAAAATAATATATAACTCGGCCAACTTGAAATATATGTTATATACACATTTTGATTTGTAATTAACATTTTAGGTTATCGAGCAAATTGTCAAGTCAATATTCATATTTCGTTTAATCTGCAACATTAATGCTTTATGATAGTGTGGAGTCAGATTCACTACGTTATCTAAAATTTTCCCAAGTTCCCCCTTTCCTGCCACGAGATTGAATAAGTTAAGACTTCTGTTGTTCTACATTCAACCTTTGAATTTTGTTCTTTTGGCATACTTGCACTAGTAATTGTGATGAAAATGTTTGACAATGCCATTCAAACTCATGATATTAATGTCAAATTACATATCTTTGAAGTTGTAAATCAATAATACCTTTTGCATATTGTTTTTGTAGAAGTAAAGAATGTTTTTAAGAATTTTTAATAATTTCCTCTAGTTTCATATAGTTTAATATAATTTCCAAGAGTATCCTTCGTTTGGAAACTGGGCGTATACTCTGCATGAAATTATAGGAAACTGCCAGTTTCCTTTCGTATACTGTAGCTGAAATTCGGCATTTCCTTCTCATGAAACCTCATTAAACTACTCTAATTTCTCCAGTGAGCATACATACATTCATCCGTACATACACTCAGCCTATCATACTTACATCCTAATATATTTCTCATTTCATTCCCTCTATCTTATGGCCAAAACACAAGTTCACATTCAAACCAAAGAGAAGAAAACAAACAAACCAAAAACTCACACTTACAAATATTATGCAACATACTTTGTAAGAAATATTGAGAGGAGGAATTTTACAATTTGTATATAGTAAAATATTATATCTTGAAGTTTACATAATGATAGTTTATGAAATGAACAAACGCCTTTTATTATACATTTGTTACAGACACTTTGCTAGTTGATACTGGATTTTTTAACAAATTAAAAGTCATCCAAACAACGCAAACCTAAGATTAATTGATATGTTAAGTATCTTCACTAATTTATATTGAAACAAGTAAAAAGAAAATGCCCACTATCCTACAGCATGTGCTCATCAGTTATCAAGTCTACCTAATGTTGTTACAACAATCAGACTTGGTTAAAAAGACTATTTTTTATGACAAACAGGTGCTCTTATGTAGTCCCATCGCATTCAAATCTAATGTTTAATTCAACAGTCTCTTATAACATCTGTTGGATTTGCATCCAATATAAAGGCCATGCACATTTGTTACAGACACTTTGCTAGTTGATACTGGATTTTTTAACAAATTAAAAGTCATCCAAACAACGCAAACCTAAGATTAATTGATATGTTAAGTATCTTCACTAATTTATATTGAAACAAGTAAAAAGAAAATGCCCACTATCCTACAGCATGTGCTCATCAGTTATCAAGTCTACCTAATGTTGTTACAACAATCAGACTTGGTTAAAAAGACTATTTTTTATGACAAACAGGTGCTCTTATGTAGTCCCATCGCATTCAAATCTAATGTTTAATTCAACAGTCTCTTATAACATCTGTTGGATTTGCATCCAATATAAAGGCCATGCACATTTGTTACAGACACTTTGCTAGTTGATACTGGATTTTTTAACAAATTAAAAGTCATCCAAACAACGCAAACCTAAGATTAATTGATATGTTAAGTATCTTCACTAATTTATATTGAAACAAGTAAAAAGAAAATGCCCACTATCCTACAGCATGTGCTCATCAGTTATCAAGTCTACCTAATGTTGTTACAACAATCAGACTTGGTTAAAAAGACTATTTTCTATGACAAACAGGTGCTCTTATGTAGTCCCATCGCATTCAAATCTAATGTTTAATTCAACAGTCTCTTATAACATCTGTTGGATTTGCATCCAATATAAAGGCCATGCACTATAGTACGCAAAGATCGTCTTGACGTAAAGAAATAGCGTTCGCCCAACGGATTAGTCCCCTCGTTATAAAGTGATTTTACAATAAATATTTACCAGATAGGCTCGAAACTTTGGGATTTTTCACTTTTTGATGTGCATTGTTAGGGTTTGATCACCTTTTGTTGCCCTGAAGGAGTTAATCCTTCGATGAGCTGAAAACTTACAGCCAGGTTGTGTACAGTGTCTCCTTGACAACATAACTGAAATCTATTTTCATTAACTGTCATTTACTTTAAACTTGTCATACTGGGGGAAGAGGTTATAAAGCTACAGTTCTGCTGCTAAGTAACCAAACAACTTTGTCTGACCTAATTATACATATAATTCAATATTTCTGGCACATTTTCAAACATTATAAACGCCCTAGTTCATCACAACATCTCTCTGTTTTAGCTGTTATGAGAGATAGCTGAACTGAACTGAACCTTATTACACTAAGGCTGCAAACTGAAGCATAAGAGGTACATGGATATACATGTATATACAATGATACATGATACATTACAATACAATAAGAGGCTGACATGCCATTCTAAGGTTAAGTATGTTATCTCTTAAAATGCGACAGGATGATTTTACAAAATAATGACAATTTTCTTGGGGAATTCCTCGATTTGGTATCAAACAGAGTTTTCATTTTGTGCATATTTGGTCTGATATAAAAAATATTTGTGAATATACTTTTTTTCTTTCTAGTACTTATTTCGGGTATAAAAATATAAAATGAAATTCATCACCAATATCGTCTAAATCACAAACAGTACATAACCTGTATGTCGCCTCAACCTGGGATGACGTATGCAATTGAACTAAAATAGACACAGGATTTCCCTTAGAGGTTCTGTGGAAAGAAGAATATTAATCGGTGCTAAAATTCATCTCTATACCATGCGAAGTTAACAAACGCAATATGGAAAAAACTCCTTGTGAAAAGCAATCCCCAAAACGTTATGATTTCTGCGTACTATATTAACACAGCTTGAAATACAACACGTATGTTTCTCCACTGAAAGTGGCAAGCCGGTTTCAAATGATGACAAACAAGAAGACTTTGTGTTTTTCTTCTGTATTTTCTGCAGGAGGTTTTCACCAGAACTTTTACAATAATGGCGTCCACAGGCGAGAGAAGTCGGGGATTGTGTCGCACCGTAGCTGCGACTCCGAACCTATCTCCCTGATTATCGATATGGACGAGCCTTTATAGGATATGGACAATAGGGTCAAATTACATTAAAGCTACACAACAGATGTCAGTTTGAAATGTTGCATAATGTCAAGTCAGCAGGACAGCGGCCGTTCAATTACTGCCTCGAGCTCTGATTAGCGTGGCGAGGGGATGCTTTGAACCCTGCCGACTTGAGACACTTCACTGCGCATATATAGTGCAACAAAAGATCAAATAGTTAAGCTGTGACAAATTCCTCCGCCCCCGGTGAGACTCGTCCTCGAGTCTCCTAATCGGGTTTGCGCTGTGCCGTCGATTATGTTGAAGATGCGTCAAGTCCGGGAAAAGTTCGGGGTATTACATCAGGAATCTGCCAGCGGGTTGATAAGATTTATGACTGTCATGCATTATCTCCAATGGTAATTGTGGTGGTGATAATTTGAAGAATTCTGATATTGTTGGCATTTAAATTCTAAACTTCTTACATATAAATTGAGTCTTGATATTTCCTGATTCTGCCGTATGAAAGCATCTTTTTGCACCAAATTTTCTGCGAGAAGATCTTGGAATTGTGTTTGTAAAACGTTTATTTCAGTTTCTTTGTCTTCAATATTTGCCATATTTTCAATATGTAATGCTTCATTCTCACGCATTAATTCTTGGTTCTCCTCTTCTAGCAAAGAGACTTTGTCTGTTAACCTACTTAGGGCATCTAACAGCGGACCGGTTGTGCTAACACAATCGAAAAATGATCTAATTCCTATGTTCGAAAAGGGTAATTGTCTAGCCAAATATTTTCTAACATGGAAGTCTAATTTTCGAAATGAATCTCTTTCGTTTCTTATTGAAGATTTAGTATTTAGCTTTGGAGAAGATTTTGTTTCTAGTTTCTGATTTTGGCTTCGATTTTGTTTTTGATTTTGATTTTCGACTTTAAGTGCATATACGGCAGAAGCATGATGGCCAGAAGAAGGTGTCTTACATGAGATTGAACTGGGCCCAACGGTAGGGTAATTTCTAGGTTTTGAAAGTGAAAAATACAAAGGGGCATCAAAACAACAAATAGTCAAATGACCAACCTGACCACACAAGAAACAGTTTTTGTAATTAGCATGACAGTCAACTTCCTGATGAGAAGACCACTTACCACATCGCCGACAGCGGTGATCCTGGTGTAGATCAGTGTGTTTGTACTGCCACTGACGTTGACGGCTTGCAGTCTGTCTCATTCTCCAGTGAGATGGGAAGAAGGCTGCCATGTCTGCTCCTCTGTGTTGGTCGGGAAGATCCTTGACTCTGCCGGAGGTAGAAGTTTCTTCTCTGGGGGTGATGAAACCGAATGTAGTTTCTCCGAGAAGTCCTCGTTCTTTTCTCACAGCAGGGGGAACTCCACCAGGTACCGGAATACCACTTAACTTTAAGAAAAGCTAAGTACCTCTGTTCAACACCAATTAACACAGCTTGAAATACAACACGTATGTTTCTCCACTGAAAGTGGCAAGCCGGTTTCAAATGATGACAAACAAGAAGACTTTGTGTTTTTCTTCTGTATTTTCTGCAGGAGGTTTTCACCAGAACTTTTACAATAATGGCGTCCACAGGCGAGAGAAGTCGGGGATTGTGTCGCACCGTAGCTGCGACTCCAAACCTGTCTGCCTGATTATCGATATGGACGAGCCTTTATAGGATATGGACAATAGGGTCAAATTACATTAAAGCTACACAACAGATGTCAGTTTGAAATGTTGCATAATGTCAAGTCAGCAGGACAGCGGCCGTTCAATTACTGCCTCGAGCTCTGATTAGTGTGGCGAGGGGATGCTTTTAACCCTGCCGACTAAAGACACTTCACTGCACATATATAGTGCAACAAAAGATCAAATAGTTAAGCTGTGACAATATTATATACATTAAACAAACCGTAAGCGCTGCACCCTGGATTCTACTTTGGAGTTAATTCGTTTGCAAATCGGCCAACCACCACTAATGTTTATTTTCTGTCAAAACAATGTTGACTTTACTGCATTATGAAATTGATCATAACTATTTTCAATTTTTATAAGTATTTGATAGATATAATGTCATTATGCACCACTCCATATCATATTATGAAATCTAGTAAATGAATTTACCGAAGTTTGATAAAGACAATGTATTTTAGAATTTATATTTTTAGCATTCAGCTTATTGCTAACCATAACAGATATCATGACAAATAGATCCATTGGCTCTGTAACTCATCAGGCTCATCTACTATTATAATCCCCATTAGCTAAGGAGCATGTACCATCTCAGCTCCCTCAACTTTTGAGTGTTTTACCCCTGTGACTTTTGCCAAAGAGTCTGTGCACAACATTTCAAGTTTATCCTTATTTTTGTTTTGAAAAACCAAATCAGTTTGTAGGGCCCTCATAAGAGTTATTAGGCCCAACAAATCTATAAATGATGATACTCATTAGCCAAGGCTACAATACACATCGTTCCAGCTTTCTAAACCTATACCTTCTGGAGAAGAAGATGAAAACATGTTTTAGTGTGTTACTCCTGTGAACCAGGGAGTCACCAAATCTATAAATTATAATCCTCACTAGTCCAGAGGTCTAAGAACACAACGTTTCAGCTTTCTTAACCATTTGCCTCTTGGAGAAGAAGACAAAAATAGGTTTTTAGGGCGTGCCTAATTTACAAGCCATAGGGTCACCAAATCTATAGATAATAATCTGCAATAGTCAAGGAGTCTGAACACAAAATTGTAATTAACATTTCCATGGAATCTGCAAAACTTAATGCAGGGAGATGGTGAAAACCACTTGGCCGTATCGATTTCGAGTTCTGGTCTTTAAAGGATCATTCTTCACAGACCATCATACAGACCGAGGTTATATCTTTATCTTCTGAAAACATTTTTTTACTATTAAGGAGAATACGAAGATAAAGACACTGAATATAAACACTTAAAATAAGTGAAGAATTGGAATGAACTAATGTATTGAAGTCTATTGAAAAACGCGTACTGACTTGAATAGGAGGACATTTGTTTAACAAAGACTGATTTCAAATGTTTATTTTTTTGGGAATAAATATTCATTCATATTTCTCCATCATCAATTTAAGTTTTCTCTAATAGGTCTAACAGGGAAATTCTACTATTACTAGTCAAAGCCAAGTTTGTTGCGCTATGTGCATGATTGATTTTTTAGTTTTCATAAAGGGACATTTCTGGTTTCGGTTTCGAAAGACAAACCATGCTGTCGCGTGTGTCGAAGAGTATTGATGTTTGCATGTGTTAAAGAGTATTTTGGGAGGTTCACTCTTCAGGTAACTTTCATTTATTGTTATAGTATCTTAAAGTATTTATATTTAAGATCAAAATTCATTTGTTAATATTTGTTAGCAGTAATACTTTTAAGTATTTTCAAAGTGTCCCTGGCAAGTGCATGCTTGGGTGAATCTATTATTATTATTTAGGTTGCGCCATTTGGTTTTGTGTATGAAATTAGATTATCTACTAGGATTTCTTTTAAGAAAGTAAGCATAAATAGGGTGCAATTTCCCGTTCAAAAGTATTTGTTAGGTCTAAATTGTATTGAGTAATGAACATTTTACATATTTTCAGATACTTTGTTTTAACCCCTTTTAAGTCTAAGTATATTAGTTAAAAACAGATTTGAAATCACAAGTAAATACAATAGTTTCTATTAAGAGACTGTCTTTCTATTATTTCGAGAATATTATTTAATTCCTCAGCTTTTTTCATCACATAAATTCTTTGCAGAGAAAGGCTTTTCCTAAAGTTTTTAGGTTTAATATTCTGTGGATATTTTATTAGCGCTTCATTCACATTGTTTGAGTTGAATCGATGTTTGCATAAGGCATGCAAGAGTTACTTCCCTTGAAGTAATGTTACCATATATTTCAAAGCAAGCATAAAAATCATTATTTATTTATTTTTAACAGATAATTGTCTATCTGTTTCATACTGAATTAATGTTATTTTCTATTCCCCAGAACTGACATTAAAGGTGTTGGAAGAACTCCCAGGAGTCCTTATTCTTAGCCCAATACAAAGCAAGCACACTACTGTACAAATCTCTTCATGGAGCTGCATATAACCCATCCTGTCTCAGGGCAAGTCGTATAGCAGACGCTCCACTCTTCTTACCCTGGGTGTAAACCCCAGCAAAAACTTCGCACCGTGTCCTATTCCCTAGAAACAATAATCAACCAATGACTGCGCTTGAAAGGCGAGTCGGCCATCCCTTCAAAGCGAGTGAGTGAGTGAGTTTGTGTTTAACGTGTTTTGAACAATATTTCAGTTAATAAACATGTGGATGCCACGCATCCAATAGAGGATCGAATGGATGAGGGAAAAGGCGGAATGAAAGTCATTGTGAGAAATATACAATGACTTAAATTTGGTCTGACTTCTACTCAGTACGACCTATCAAGCTTATGTGCCCCTGCAAGGAGCATTTAAGCTCCGGCTGGCATAGCTCCAGGGTTCTCCTAGCCCTTTCAACACCATACAACAAATAACATAACACACATTGGAAGGCTATGCTGTGCACCACCGCTTTATTGCATTAATGAAAAAGTGCAAAGACTTGTTTCAAATAAACTTGTCCTAGAGTCGGCGACAAGCCTCACAGAAAGCCTTACAGATGGCGACAAGCCTAAAAGACGGCGACAAGCCTCATAGTCTGCGACAAGCCTCACTGACGGCGACAAGCCCCGCAGACGGCGACAAGCCTCACGGCGACGTGGCCAAATCTCTCAGGCAGCGACAAGCCACAGTCCTCACAGACAAGACTCCACAAACGGCGACAGGCCGATATCCTGAAACATTACACAATCAATTAATTTTCAATTATCAAAAATTCAGAAAGTTTCCATGTCGCAATGCGTCCGTGGTGCACAACAAGCGAGAATGAACATTCAAATCTCTTACACCTTATATACTCTCATATAGCGCCACCTATACTGAATTACATCCCTTTGTTGTATTACGTACCCTACGCTAGGAGAAAGTAATTTCAATCTAATTCGTCTCTCAAACGATTTGAATAACATTTCTCCTAGCCCTTTCAACACCATACAACAAAAACATAAGACACATTGGAAGGCTATGCTGTGCACCACCGCGAGACTCAAAGAACGGGCCAACTAAAGGCCAAGTGACTGAGACACTTGCAAACGCTTTTCTACAGAGTTTTTAACGTAACCATCTTTGGCGTTTTCGCTCTTCCACCTACCATGCCTCTTGAGCATCCTATCAGGGATGCAACTATTAGTAGCTGCTGAGGCACCGCCAGCACGCAAACTGTGCAAACCATATTTCTTTATATTAGAAACGAACGGAGAAAACGTTTCGATAAATAGAGGATATTATATTCGTGTCCATGACATACTATGTTTACGACACGAGTGCTTAATATTAGTATTTCCCGAGCGAGATGTCATGGACACGAATATGATGTTCTGTTTATTACCGAAGTCGAAAAATCAAAGAAACTAATCAAAATCAACATTCAAGGAAAGGCATAGGCGCATTTGGAACACAACGTCATAGGCGAACTGTGACGTCAAAGCATTGTTTTTTACGTGACGTCACAATGAAAAAGTGATATGTTGCCCTAGGGCATCATATGAAAAATATGAAACCCCGATATGATTGCCCTCGTAGGTAATAAACAACTCTCTCAAACGCGAATACGTCATCGGCTTGTTTTCACTCCTAAGGACATACTTATCACGGCATTTCGAAATGCTCCTGTACAAATAATCTTGTGATTCCTCGGGAAACTCTGTCAGCGCCAGATATCTCTCCAAACACATGACTGGACACATCGTGGAACCTGTCCTACTGATCAACAACCATGCCCCATCTCGATACATATCAGTCTTTGATTTCTCAATGAAAACCAGCATATAAGCTTCATATATCAGAACATCAGAACGTCTCAAATAAAGAAGCTCTGCAGATCTCAGGAAACCTGCATAGGCAAGGAGGCACATAGTCACAGTGCGAACATCTCTCAAGCAATTTGAAACATAATAAGACTCAACCAATCTTTCCAAGATATCAATAGAAATAGGCTCTTTTTTACACACCGGTTTAGCTAATTTGCGCTTAGCAGCTTCAATGACATTTTTAACTAAACAATTCTCGGTTGGACTAGGCAGACCTTTTATGGTATGAGTATGACGAATGCTATAAAAAGCTGTTTGTACAGGCGAGAAGGAATGGCTTAGTTGCATCACCGAAACGAAGTAAATAGCACAGTGTAAAGGTATTATGGGAAAATGTGTAGGCATATCGTTACTGTTAGCCCACCTGAGCCAGCGTTGTATTCCATAGTCATATTTCTTATTTGTTGAATCGGCTCGAGCAAACCGTAAGAATTCAGGAATAGTACTAACCAAATTTTTTGCTGTGCGTGAAAGGCCCTGTATGTCATCAGCATACGCAATCTCAAAGACATCTGTAAATAGAATAAAATCATCAGTATTTCATTTTGATCGCCAACATGTCAAATGACAAATCCCTTTCACCAAACATTCCCCTGGACATCCGGCTCGGTACGTAGGCTTCCATATCTCTTGGTAGATATACAAAATCTAGCACTTCGGGTATAAACATTCCTCTCGGACACAACAGAGGCCAGTAACTGGCTGAATACCAAGCAGACACAACTAAGGTACCTTTAGCTTTACAACATTTCATATGAGCTAATACTCTACAATCCAGTTATTCGTATCACCCCAATTTTCTGTAAACGCATCTATAGCAGAACATCATTGATCCCAGAATCTTGAACAAAATGTAGGCACCTTTGCGTTATAATGAGATGCAAATGTATCTATGTCATATTTCCGCCACATCCTTTCAAGATTATCGAATATAAGTTGGGAAACTCCCCAATCATCGTGATCAGTCATCTTACTCAGAAAGTCAGCCTTTTCATTCAACGATCTAGGAAGCCACTGCATTTCCAAATGTATAGAATGAGCTAAGCACACATCAAATATGCTTCTGGCAACTGCTTGTAAGTCTGGTTTCATACTGCCTTTAGAGACTATTGATTCAACATTGGTATTGTCAGTGAACCATTTGACACGCTGCGAGTTTAACCTCCTACACAAACTTCGTAGAACCACAAGCACAGCCATCAGCTCTCTCCATGATGAACTCTTAATTGCCTCTCCGGGAGACCAATGTCCATTTATCTCACTATTACCGACCTGAACACAATATCCACCATAACCACTGGAACTTGCATCACTGTAAACAATTTTAGAGACCACAGATTGTTCTATAAGCATACAGTCCTTATGGTCATGCAGATTATCCTTCCAAAACTTCAGTTGATCTTTACTCACAGAAGAGAGAGTCATGTAATCATTCCAGGAGAAAGCCTCTAGAGTCTGAATACTCAATGACCTTGTAATCAACTGGCAAACTGAACCCGCCACAACTTCATGGAAATAATCTGACCAACAACCGAAGCAACTGATCTAACAGAGACTTTACCCGTGTTTTCTAACAAATGCCGAATAGACAACGACAACTTGTCTAACCTGCGTGTAGGAATGGACAACATCATAACTCTGGTATCAATAACAAGACCAAGCCACTCTACGACCTGAATAGGCTCCCACAGCGACTTCTCAACCTTTGGTACAAAACCAGATTTAATCAAATCATTCTTGATAGCAATCCCATTTGCTCTTACATTAAGCAAACTATCACCTGACATGATCCCATCATCAAGAAATGTTACACATTTGTAAGATTGAAATCGCCAATACTTTACCAATTGACGCGTAACTTTAGTAAACACGTAAGGAGCGGTTGTGAGACCAAAAGGCATAACTACAAACTTGTAAAATTTTCTGTCCTCACCAATACCCCACGAACATCCTAAAAAATCCGTATGAGGCTCGAAAATATCTATATGGTGATAAGCCGAATGAATGTCAAATTTCACCAACCAATCATTTCTGTTTATATACGTAAGAGCTGTACGCCAGTCTCCATACTTCACAAAGTATTTCCAGACATGCTTATTCAGAAGTGATAGATCTAATATAAGTCTTTTCTTGCCAGAAGTCTGAGTTGCAACTGTTAGAGGACTAACTACTGTAGGTTTCTTCTTACACACAACAACAAGACCCTTCTGAACTAAATCACTGACAGCACTTTCATCAAAGTCACCATTACAGAGCGCTGATCTGTTATTCCGCCTGTCCATTATCTGAGGGGATGAATAAAAAGGTATCCTGTAACCATCATCAATGATATCGAGGACAAATTCACTTGCATTGATGAATTTCCAAAACGAAATATTCTCTTTCAGTCTACCTTTGACCATAATCTCTGCCTGGCCCTGTTCATACTCATAATAATCTGTTGTTAACCTGTTATCGGATGGTATCTTTAAATATTCATGAGAACTTGTATACTTAACTTTCGTATCGCTAGATCCGTCCTGTTCAAATTGAACTCTGTCGGTCCGACGTGGCAGGTTTGCTGACGTAGAGGGGGCAATTCCTACGCCAGTGAGAGAAGTCACCACAGTGGAAGCATGCTCCCGACTTTTGACCTCCCCGGCCACGAAAAAGCTGAGACCCAGTAGACACAGAGTGAGCGTGCAACGCACTCCCACCCGGCTGCACGGACTGGGAGCTGGATACAGGACGTGACATCAGTCTATACGAGAGTCCACGTGAAGATCGTAGACTCTTGGTCTTGATCTTCTTAATGGCCTTGTTCTCTGCATGTGTGATTCGCCTGTCGTCATCGGAATCCTTGGCTAGGTCACGTGATACGTAGTGATGAACCGTCTCCCAACCCGCTTCAGAAGAATCTGCTATTCTTATGAGTTTATTGCGATTCTCTATCCTAAGGATCTTGTTCTGCACAATCAAGTTTCTTATAATTAGCGCCAAATTCTATCTGTCGAAGAGCCTCGAGCGATTCTGCGTTGAAAGTGTGCTGAATACGATTACCTTCTCTTGACCAAGTCAATTCTTTCTCGGCCTTTAGTTTTTGAATTTCATTAGATGTTTTCATAAACCTCTCTTGCACATCCTCGAGACTTGCCTGGATTCTAGTGGCAATCGTTCGTTCTAGATCCACCTGCGAAGAGTCCATACGCTGTAGGATCGCATCAAATTTTTCATTAATCGGGATGCTGGATTGATCGGAATTTTCCATGTCGCAATGCGTCTGTGGTGCACAACAAGCGAGATGAACATTCAAATCTCTTACTCTCATATAGCGCCACCTATACTGAATTACATCCCTTTGTTGTATTACGTACCCTACGCTAGGAGAAAGTAATTTCAATCTAATTCGTCTCTCAAACGATTTAAATAACATGTCTCAGGACCACGAAAAGGTATTTGGTTGAGTGGTGAAAAATCAAACCAATCTCTTAAAACTGGATAAATGATTTTTTGTAATAACCTTTCTATTCAATTTGGCGTAAGAGGGAACACGCGTTTTATAACTAAAATATTGTTCAAAGCACGTTAAGACCCAACTCACTCACTCACTCACGTAGAAGCGAAAGCCAACTCCTGTTCGAGAGGCTCCCTTTGGTTGGCTGAAATTTATTCTCACACCATCGGGATAAAAATATTTGATTGGCTGAATTATTGGTTACGGTGCGAAGTTTTTGCTGAGGTTTAAACAAAGGGTATATAGAGTGGAGCGTCAGCTATACGGGTTACCCTGAGACAGCATGCATATAACCGTTATGGTGACTGAGTGATGTACTTCCTTGTGTTCTAATCGAGTATCCAAATTTTTTTGTGAGTAACCAAATTAATTTTATTCATCTACATATTGGGTACTTTATCTATGTCATCTAATCTATCTAATTCAGAGCCATGAAATCCACACATAACACCAATCTTTATCAACGTCCTTCTTGAATATGGCAGTATCATATCCCCGGACAAGTAGTTCCTGGTGCATTTCATGTGCAGAAATAGCATCAAAATAAAACAGCATTTATTTGTATTGCTCTGTTGTGAAGATGATCTAAGCCAATCATAATGCTTTATACAAACATTCTTCTAACCAAAGCAATATCACTATTATATAGTTTTATTCTTAGCAAATGAAAGTTGAGAAATTGCGCAGATACGTCGTTGCCTGAATTAATTTTTTTGAGTACTTTTATTTACAAAAGTAAATGGTACGGGTGGGTGAATAGATTTGAGAATAAATTTCAATCTACATAGGATCTCCAATAACATCAAGTTCACAAGCAAAAGTTTTCAAAGTGAGGCAATCAATGTATGGAAATTATAGATAGCTATATTAGTTTGAAGTCTGTGTAAATGCTCATTTTGTAAATTTTAGTCCAATAACCAAATCATGTATTTTAATCCACATTTTAAAAATGCACTTGACAGACAATAGTGTAATCAATATCACTACTTACCTCCCATTCATCTGTGGTGACACAGCAGGAGACAAGAGCTTCACACAACTCCCTACTTCGACAAAGTCCGTGTTTGAACACAGAGTAGTCTCCCTTGAGTATCTCTTCTCTAAACCTCCCAGCTAAAGCCTTCAGTACAGTTGGATTTGGCTTCACCAAGATGTAACACGGCGATCTACTTTTGTCTTCTTCATCAGATGTTGAGATGATTATCTTCTGTCGTATAACAGAGAGTGTTGCATACTGAACACAGTACAGAGGGTCAATGTCATTGATGACATTCAGTACACTCTCATACACAGAGGGATGAGCAAACTGACAGGTTCCGTTCCTCCAAATAGTGATATAGCTGCCTTCTTGCTCCTTCTCTACCTGAAGAAGTTTCTGTCTTTTGTCTTCATCCTTTACATTGTAAACATCAAACTCTCCATCATTCTTTATCATCAGCTGGAACAAGTCCTTACAATTGTCTATGTACAGAACTTTTGTGGTCATATCCAGAAACTTCAGGGGGGATTCAAAGAATTCTTCAATATCCACCTCATATCCATTTGATCTAAGCTTTGAATACATCTTGCAACAGTGCGGGAAACCATGAGCTATGTCTTTATTGGAAACTATATTCCTGAGTTCAAGATTTACAGTCACATGTTCACGCGTCAGATGGTATTCAAGGATCTTAAGTCGTTCTTTTGTCACTTTCATTACACTCAGGTCAACAACACATTTTGGGTCAAACATCTTATCAGTAAATCTTCCAAGATACATCTTAGATTCATTCACAACGTTCTTCCTACTTATGAAGATGACATGATTATTATGTTGATCGTTTTCATTGATGCTCAAGAATTTTCTTATTACATCTAACCAGCTCTTTATCAACTGTTGATCTGCAAGAAATGCACCGAATCTATCATCAAACATGATCACCCTGTCTTCTTTTACCATTTCTATCTGATCATACTCTTCAGGTTTGTATACTGTGAAGATGTTGATATTCTTCTGCAGGAACTCCTTCAGCACAAGGTAGCCGAGTGTCGTCTTGCCGTCCCCAGCGTTCCCTGTTATAGTGACCCATCGCTGACCTGCCTTCAGTTTGTGTAGAACATCCTCCACAGCAGACACTCGAATCATCCCAGTTGTGTTCAACTCTATTTCTTCTCTGGTTCTAGCTGAGATATTGGAATAGATCATTAACATGCGAGTACGTAATGGGAAATGTTAAATCATTCTTGTCTGTTAAATCAATCTCAAACATTATTTGATAAAATCTCCTTCTTAAATCAAATTTGATATGAATCAGATCAGAAAACTATATTTTATTCATTTTAATTTTTGGTTAGACTGGAATGAATTAAACTAAACATCCAAACTTGTATAAATTGAAAGTTTAACTTACTTTTCAGACGCTGTACTTCCTCAGGGAGCTGCTGAGAATCATCCTCTGTAACACCAACATGGGGACACACGACTGGTTGAGTAATTGTATCAATCTTACCAAAATGGGCAATTTCTTAAAGTTTGAAACTTAATAGCAACTTTACTTTTTACTCTTATGAAAGCTTATGTTGGAATTTGTCCAAGAAGACATATTTGTACATGATGACAGTCTAAATAAGCCCTTATTCAGAGTATAATCTTACATACTATTCAAGCTGTTCTAAGCTAACTTGTTACAGTTGTCAAACATTATCTCCCATGTGTATTTTGATGGTTAGACCTAAATCTGAACTTTTAGTTTGCGATTTGCACTGACTTGCCGAGGAAACCTAGCTTGTGTCTTCGGTTTATATCACAAACTTTACAAACCATCTTCAACAAACTTGATATCAACACCTTTATTTTTGGGAAGAGATGATGATCAGACATTTCTTGATTGATGTTATAATTTTTTGAGAATCCTATGTTATAGTGGTAACTAGAGAAAAGATAAAAAGGTTTTGAGGCCTGTATTTGAAAATGGGGGGAGTTGGGGGGTGGGGGGGGGGGGGGGGGGGGGGTCAAGACCAAAGCTAAAACTAAGCCATACTGACCTGACATCAGACTCATCAACATATTTTTGTTCGGTTTCTTTGGGGTGAAAAGGGTTATAATAAAGATTATAATCTTAAAGTGTGATGTTCTATTTCCTTCTATATGGCTTTGCTTTTGTTCAACCATTCTTAATTTGCTTGTTTTAAAAGTAGGACAAAGAGATTTTCTGGTCTTGGACTCCATCTCACAAAGAAGATATTCTCTTGCTTAGAGATTCCTACTATTAAATGATTCTGGAGAATTGTCAAATGAAAATTTTAGAGTCTAAGAGAGGTAAAGATCTTCACTTTTGAGTCTCAGTCATGTTTCTTACGCCAAATATTTTCTGAGGTGAAGTCATTAAAGGTATATGAGAGTGTCTGTGTGTGTGTTTGGGGGTGTGGGGTGTGGAGGGGGGATTACACTGGTTTCATTAAAGTCATATTGCCTCGGGTAATAATTTCTACAGTACCAACCCACTTTGTTAGTATCAAGGGTTATTTATATGACTTCATATGTTGTGATTGTGAATTTCATTTCACATATTCTTTGATCAGCTTTATTATGAAATTATTATTATAATAATGTTCTGCTAACAAAGGGTGCGGGGTTAAATATCAAATGAAAACAAGGTCTCAAAGTTTCGAAATTATGACATCTTGATTAATAAACTACCGTGTAAAAAACAAAACACATGACAGCTATTAAGTGATATCACCAACTCTAGCAAAAGTCTCCAGAAGTTGACATATCCAACCGGTCGTCAATAATTCGTTATAAATATGTTTGTAACCATAAAACAAAAATGTCGAATAAAACCATTGAGGAGAGATTCAGAAAGATATGATGAGCATCTTTTAGTTCTTCTCCAGAAATTAAGGCCAAGAAAATAATGTTATGGTCCTTATGTAGTTAGTATCAGAATAAGGATAGGTAGGTAGGCATATTTTATATATGTTTGTGTGTTGTATACACATTTAGAATGAACACGTGTTTTTATGGTGTTGCCATGTGAACATTTAATGAATGCTTATCTGTTTGTACCCAACATCAAGAACAATTCGGTTTGTACAAACATATACATGTATATGGTTGGCTAATTGTGGTTTATCAAGTCAGCCTCGACCCCTCATCTGACAGTTTTATTCTTGAAAACGACGAAGAACACATTTTAGATATAGAATATGACAAAAACCTGTTGTCACATTGATTTAGATATGTATGTATTCGGCCATATCCCTCTCACTGACAGAGTACATAATTAACAGAGGCCTAGTGGACATTTTTTGGGCCTTTCATATTTCTATCATATATTTTTTGAAACAATTCATTGTTCCTGCAGAGGAATTGGTTAATTTGAGAATATGAATTTATGGATACACCGTTGATATTTGTACAAAGACATTTCAGTTTTTAGAAAGGTTAACCCTATCAGTCTTGATTGAGTTGTCACAAAGTAGGTTACCTTTGCTATACTTCAGGAGAGGCTCAGCGACATCAGTACCGTTCGTGCCTGTAAAAATATCATATATAATCATGGAATTGTGTTTTCTATATTCATTGTCTGGTAGAAACTAAAGATGCTAGTTTTATTGAAACCAATGCATGTTATACATACCATGTTACTTGCCATCTATATATCTTGGTTCAGTTTCACTTTAGCTCTAATTGCCATGAGTATCATTGTCTGCATTTTTGGCAATAGACTGTTCCAAGAAGAGATTTTTAAAAATATGAATGCAAGAAAGGTGAGAATAAGGTTTACGTAAGATTATCTGTTCAAATGGACCGTCAACTGTAACAACAGACTCGTCTACACATACTTACCCTTCTCAGCATGTGCTATCTTGGATCTGTTGGTTCTGGAACATGATTGATATTATTGAACGATTACAACTTACAAATGTTATAAAATGTTTCAATATAAAATTTTAGCATTCAAGCTATTATTTAGCAAAAATATGCTTTCTCCCAATAATTATCTACATATCAACCTGAATGCATACATCAATCATAATATTTCGATAACATCTACTTTCTATGGAAAATAGTAATTAGAACCGGCAAAAACGATGACGAAAATTGAAATGAAATTGATGTGTTAGCAAAATTGTGAGAAAATAAAATACCTTCAAAAACACCATATAACTTTGATTTATAATAACACATCATGAAAATAATACAAAGCAATACAAATAACACAGAAATACAATTTATTTCTCCTTTCATATCACATTTCAAAAGCTACAAAAAGTCGAAGAGTCATGAAGGAAATCGATTGGTCAACCTGAGGCGCATGTAAAATGTCAAGAGAATTGTGTCTTGTCAGATACACACATAAACTTAACTCAATCAGCAACTGTAAATATTTGTTTATTGTTTGTTGTCCAATAGGAATGTGTTAAGTCATTACATTGTCTAAGGATTTGTGTTTTGTCAGGTACACACATAAACTTAACTCAATAAGCAACTGTAAAGACTCGGTTATTGTAAGTTGTGAAAGTGCAACTCCCGGGTGATTTTGTTCCAAAATGTCCCGTCTTTATACACTTTGCTTCCCTTATACATCTAATAGACGTGAAAAACACCTTCATTAGTTAAAAGGCATCAATATCATAAATACCTTTGCTATCTGGATGAAGGATGTGTTTTTGCAAATCGTAAAAGAAGTTGAAAAGATTTAATATAAAAAACTGGCAAGATATCTCCTTTTGAGCTTCTGACGCAATAGCAAAAAGGAAATAAAATAACAATGACGATTAATTTGAATAAAATGTTAATTACATAACCCGCAAGTAAATCTTCACATATATTGAACACGAACAATAATACAGTACTAATATCGGTTGAAAAAACATTGGCAAACGTACATGTTTTTACAAATCGCCTCATCATTGTATGGCCAAATGAAGATTTAAACAAATATCATTTGTTTAAGATATTTGTTTTACTGATATTTGTCGTTTGATTTAATGAAATACCGCTCGGTTTTGTAAGTCAACTTGCACATACAATATGCAGCATTGTATCGATACACGGGTGTGAAATGATTTTTAAAACCAATACGTATCATGGACAGGTTCAAAATGAAATTAACGGCTGCAAAATTGTTACTTATTATAAAATTGAAAATTATGATAACATGTTACGAATGCATATCACAATCATAATAACTTGTGTTGTTGAACCTGGCAATTTTTTCAATTATATGCTGATTTCGCTAAATAATTTATGTTCATGGCTGATGTTCGAAATGGAATTTTTATTGTAAGCTCTCCATGTTTTAAAATCCATGACCAGTCTGACCAAAGAAAAAATATCATCAACTATTCTGACCCTTCATTCATTCATTAGTCCATTTTTCATATTACCATTGGTAGAATTCTTAAGATAAAGTATGTGGAAATAAGCTCATCAATCGCCCTTCACCTTTACACAAGGAATTATTTAAAAAAAAAAAAATTACGTATATCAAAATATATGATGTTACATACCATGTATTGACAACAACAAAAAATACAGTGAAATAAAAAAAATTTTTAATTGGTGCAATTAATTTTTCTTTCTGTTTTGGTGTTGCAATAAAAATAGATTAATTATTATTTAAAGATTACAAATAATAAATAAGAATTCTTAAGCACAGTGTTTTGTTTGTGATGTTATATACACACAAAATGCCCTTGTCTTATTTAATAGCTTTATTTTTCCTAAAAAATTGCCTGTTACAAAACATAATCGGCTATGAATGCTGAATAAATTCATGCATTGATGTCTATAACCAAGATTTTTAACTAATGGAATTGCATATTTAAATTTTTAAAAAATACAATATTTGTTCAGTCATCTAAAAACATCTTCTGTGTACAACAAATGTTTTGGTTTCCACACCCTCCACCCTACATATCACAACCTGTCATCATTCTGTCACAGCATTAAACTATTGCTCAAGTGAATACTATTTTGACACAATTTAAAAATATAGATTATAAATGCATGTGATAAGATTCATATTACTAAAATAGAACATGCAAAATATTTTTGTATATCAGTCTTAATGATATGTTAATCAAAATTAAGGAATAAACATGAATTGACATGATTGACTTTCAATAATTTTGAAAGTCAAGTTTGGAACACAAAACTATTGGGCCTGACATAATTTCCAAGCTTTGCACAAAGTTATATTTAATTTCCTTATTAAGGAGAAAATTGTCAGCAATTTTTTATTGAATCTGATTGAATAAATGACATTTTATAAATCACTTCTGTTTAAATAAAAATACAATTTGTTTGATTTACTTTATTCTGCTTCGTATTTCATAGTTTATTTTAAAAAATTGTTGAAATAATTAAAGTATATCGATATCATTTTATAATTCAGAGTTGAAAGACTAAAATGTAAATGGGGGTCATCTGGTGGTTTTACACCGTTTTCAAAATTCTAATAGCAACAACAAAATATCTGTGTGCAGTTAACCAGTTAACAATTTACTCAAAACCCCCAGTACAACAAATTTAACTTTAACTTTAACCGATTGTTCAAATGTTTTTTCACACACGTGTACTGATGTTGATGGAGGCCGCATTTCGCAAGTCACGGCAGCGAAACAAAAACAAAGCTAGGCGACTATAGCTTCGTTTGAAGACTGACGATGACAAATCAGTTGTTTTATTTATAAATTCGACTGTAAACTGACGAAGAAAAAAAACTATTTTGAAGATTTTTTGAAAATTAAAACAAGGAGTCACTCACAGGTTTTTTTAATTGGGTGCATTATCCGTGTAGACACGGAGAAAGGCAGTGGTTTGAGACCGCGAATATATCGTATGAATTGTTTTCTAAATATTGTATAAAAGTCATCAAATAGCCGTTTCCTTTTTTTAAATGTAAACATAGCACTTATATTTAAAAACCATCACCCTAAAACGTTCTGAGCTTTCAATAGATGCAAGAACACGATGAACTACCTATGAAATATGGTGTTGTTTACATTTGTTATGGCAGTTACGTCGCGTGTGTTTTCCACAGTTAACATCACATGCGGTTGATTTCACGGAACATTACGTTCGAGGAAGCAATGGCTAACAGTAGCGAGTTATCGTCTCTGGCCAGACAGGGGGCGCCGCGACCGTATTGATCCTTTGTGAACTTCCGGTTTCAATCAACTTCACTTGCCGCGATTATATAAGTTCGAAAAAAAAAAAGTCACGATGTCAAGGTATTGTTCGATGAACAGTTGCTTATGGAAGCTAGACGTAAGAATGCAAAAGTCTCTGGCAGAAAGAAGGAATTAGTTGAAAGGTAAGACTACTTTATACGATTCACATTAATAACCCTAACAAGGAAATTGTTTGTTAGCCTAGTGTCAAATGCTGATATACCGGAATACGCATGTTTGCCAAACCCCTAAAAATGATTAAACACGATGCATCAACATCCAAAAAAATTTAATTTAGATTTATAATTTGTTCAGTGTAATTACATTCTTAAATTTCAAACCGCATGATTCTCACATTGGTAAACAATTCCGTCTTCTTCAAACATTCCCAGTTTAGTTTTTTTATTTTTGCTTTTGAGTAGTTGGATAGCTGAAATAGGAAATATGTTAATGAAAATTACAGTGAATGTTTTAAACTTGTTTAGTTTAGATTAAGATTAATATTCAAGTATATGTGATGGATATTATAATTCTGTTTAATTAAGCTGTGAACATCTATTTTCATTGACACTGATTGGACAAAAAATACAATGTTCACAAAGTAAGGCTGTTTTTTATAACTTGATTTACTGATACAATAAAACCTATATTTTGAAATTCCAAATACAAATTAAACTTCTATTTTGTGACTTTTCACTGATAGTTTCAAAGCCTACCTCTGG
The DNA here is from genome assembly GCA_921293015.1 of Phorcus lineatus. Classification (NCBI taxonomy): domain Eukaryota; kingdom Metazoa; phylum Mollusca; class Gastropoda; order Trochida; family Trochidae; genus Phorcus; species Phorcus lineatus. Next base: position 41,506,499 of record OV121093.1, read on the forward strand.
TCCATAAAACTGAGGAAAATGAACTATGAATATTCTTTTTCTCGTTTTGCAGATGTTATTTTTTAATCTTTTATCAATTCAAATTATATTTTATTAATTTATAGACCTTTGGCAGAACGTTTTTATTGTTCATTAAACAAGGGTTTAAGTTTTTGATGATGGCTTAAATTTTTGAAAGGGGTTATTTTCCACAAAATATTAAAACGTGCATGCAAAGGCCTTGTTTGTTAATAAATTAATAGTAAAGAGAGTCTGCTGAAAAGAGCTATTTTCTAACAGATCAGAAAACAAAGATGTATAAAAAAATTGTGATATTATCTTTGCGAGTCTGCATATGAGAGAAGTGTAGCAATATAACATGTTCTTTTGGGAATTACTTTTAAATATATTAAAAACTAACCACTAACATTAGAATTCATGTATACTTTAATTATTTTCAATGGCCTTTTATGTTGACTATTGTAATATCATTCACAGGGATGAATCTATCCATTTAATTGTAATTAACAGATAATAGGGATACTTTATAAGTAACATTGCATAGACAGTCATATTTTATGAATTCATTATTCTCCATTTCTTTTTTAAAGAGCAACATCTAACATTTGTTAATCATCAGTATATTTTGTTTCAGACTTGAAGCGTATGAGAGGAACAGCAATTTTGGTGCAACTTCTGATATTGAACCTGAGTATTGCATGATCTTGCCCGGATCACACTGGATAACATTCATATCTATCTCTAGATATCTTCTTTTGACAAGATTTTGAGTGACCGTGCCTTCAACCTATATAAGGAAAAGTATTTGCTTACTTCAGACTGAACACTGCAGGTGAGTTTGTTTATGTGGAAAGTGCTTGTCGTGCGGAAATGAGGAAGGCAGTTACCTATCAGGTTGATGTGGTTTTTTTTGCGATGGTCATGTTAATGAGGCACAATATGAATGTGCAGCAGGTATGGGTCCAAATGCAGATTGCAAGCATGTAGCTGCCGTTTTATTTGCATGTTTTGAATTTTCACAAAATGGATCGGTCTTGCTTGAGCAAACATGTACTCAAAAACTACAGATATTCCATCAGGCAAAGAAATATACTGGATCACCCCTCAAGGCCAAGGATATCAACATGCCTGGATCTGATGAAATAACCAACTGCGCATCATTTGATCCAAGACCAGATCAATTAAGGAACGTGCCAGGCTATTCTTCATTTTTTAGAAATATGTGCCTAATTTTTCATGGAATTCACACTATGCGAATTGTTCAGATATTTCCACCAGGAAATACACATGCAACAGCTCATGACCATGATTACCTACTTGAAACACCAGAGGACATGTTTTTTGATTCACTTGGCATAAGGAATATCAGTGACCGTTTGCGTGACAATATCGAGATAAACACACGTGGACAAGCAGCAAATGGTTTGTGGATTTCATCTTCAAACTTTGGCAGGATATGCAAGGTTACAGAAAAAAAAATCTTCCTGAATTAGCTAAGACTTTGACAACTGAATCTAAATCCCTGAAGTCTGCATCGATACTGCATGGAAGAAAATATGAGAACGATGCTTTAATTCAGTATATAAAGGATTTTTCTTGAAGTGAAAGATTGTGGGCTGTTTGTGTCATCAAGTGTACCATTTCTTGCAGCCTCCCCATATGGCATTGTTAATTCAAGTGTTATTTGTGAAGTAAAGTGCGCTTATTCTTCCCGCAACAGAGATATAAACACTGTTACTGTGCCCTAGCTGAAACTCAGTGATGGATCACTTCAGCTGGATACAAAGCGTGACTACTACTACCAAATACAAGGTAAGTTGATCTGCTCGGACAGGCAATTATGCACCATTATTGTCTACACTCTGAAAGACACTAAATATGTCTGTATTTTGTGAGGTGAAAATTTTATTGCATTCATGCTGTCAAAACTGAAGCTGCTTTATGCAGACTACTTTGAGGAAGCGATCTTGAATAGATTCTTCTACAATCAATTCCATGACTAAATAAAAGTCAGGAAAACCGTGTGTTAATGATGATCACTACCAAAACATATATTTATAAAATTTTATTGTTGTATATTGAACTCAACATAGACCCTTAAGTAGTGCAATACATTGAATAAAGTGTCTTCCAGCTTTTACAATTTGGTTAGAACATTGTCTACTAAGTAATTTAGATCAATTGCTTTTCGTTGATAATGGACCTCATTTCTCCAAATGTCAAGTATGGTTATAGAACAGTGAGGCCTGTTGTAATATTTCAAGTTTATGAACACATTACAAGTGTTACATCATCATAATCATCTCTATTATCTCTAACTTAAGTGATTATTAATCTTAAATTAAACTCAATTGCTAAAGTTAACATAAACAAGTGTGGCGCATGGAATATAATTATGTGAAACCTAAAGCCTTGTGTGTTTGGTTGAAAGAGGTGTATATTAAATACAAATTATATATTACATGCAATGTGTGTTTGAACGCATGTATGACTTCGTTAATTGCAATGTGTGTCATGATGTATGATTTCATAAAAGAAGGAATGAAACAGGGTGCCACTCGTGTAGTATTTTTTTTAATGCAGATGTTGATGATGATTATAACATAATGTGACGTTTGGTGTATGTAAACCCAAGTCAACAGACAATTTTCCTTTTATTGTCATGTCATCTTTCTTATTAGCTTTTATTGTATATATGTTATCTATTCATGTGGCATAGATGTATTCCATTTTTGTGTAACGTACTGAATCCTTCACTTTTAATGCCAAGATTATTTCATGCGTAATATCTGCAATCATATGTTATGTATTTCCAATTATCCATATGTAATCATGATCAATTGAAGTGCATAATTATAGTATGTTTTTGTTTAAGCATCATTATTTATACTATTAGACAACAAACACGCAACTAAATTCAACGAAACTTAGATTTATTGTTTCTTGTGCTCTGACTGGAAAAATGAGGCGATTCTCCTGGTCCGTCGGATCTATGCTGCTGGAAATGGACGGTAATGAAAAGGTTCTACCCCTTTCGTCTGCGGCTTGGTTCTTGCAGATGAATTCATGCAAATGAAATCCTCGCCGAAGACCTCTGAGAGGCCGCTACCGCCTCGGCGACGGACTTGGAAAATCCCGCCCCCGTCAGACCCCTTTGGAGACAAACCAAGCGTGAAGCTGGAGAGCCTGGGGGTTCTCTTGAACATGCCCGCTCTGTTTGCTCGTCAGAAGGTCCAACCTCCTGTATCAACGCCAAGTGGTTCAGGATGGTGGGAGGGGGATAGGTGTAAGCGACCATCCCCTCCCAATTCTAACGCGAGCGCATTGAGAGCCCACATGTACGTCGGCAACTGTTGATTGAGCCAAGTCGGGAAGAGGTCAATTTAAGGCCTGCCGAACGTCAGACACACTCGAACACTCTCGGGTGAAGCATCCACTCCGTGTAAGGAGATTTGTCTGGGCTTCCCCAGGAATGTGCACCGTGCGGAGACAGAGAGATCGAGACTGTCGAAACAGCTCCGTCACCAGTTGAAGAAGAGAGTCTGACTTTGCTGAACCCTGTTTGTTTATGGTCCAGGCCGCCGCCGTGCTGTCCGTGTGAACACACAGAATCTGCCCTCGGAGACAGCCCGACCAATGGCTGACTGCCAGCTTGACTGCGTCCAGTTCGAGGACGTTGAGGTGGCGTCTCGCTTGCGCTGACTACCACACCCCCACCTCCACCAGGAAACCTGATGTTCAAACTTGGCCGGTATCGGGAAGACGTGACGGCATGCCTTCTCCCTGACGTGCGTGTTTACAAATATCTGCAACGGTATCGGGTGAAGTGTTGAGTTTAGCTCAACCTCTGCCACTTGCGGAGCGACATGGGCTCCTGGCGCGCTAATTCCAGAAGATTTTTGTACCGACCAATCCGTTCTGAGGTAACGCATGGTAAATGGGAATTTGCAGATACGCGTCCTGCAGGTCTAGGGATATCATCGAGTCCAAGTGATCCAGTAATCGAATGACTGATTGCACAGTCAAGAGTAAAAAATATGGCCTCCGCTGTAGTAAGGAGTGGTTGAATTCCTTCATATCCTGGATCAGCCGCCACTTCTTCGGATCTGCATTCGTGATGAGCATCTCCACCTCTTCCAATGTCAACGCGAGCCATTCCGACTTTAACGGCCGTTCTTTTGGAGAACAGGTTAGCAAGGGCGGTGTTTCATGGGAATATGAAACCCTCTCTCCAATACCTTGCAAACGAAAGTGTCCAACTGTGCCCAGATGGGCGCAAAACGAGAGGTAGTTCCGGAGGTATCCACAAGTCATTGCTTCCTTGGGGTGCCTCCGTAACTGGGTCCCTTGCCACGCTGATTCCCCTTGGGAGAGAGGGGCCGGCATTGATGCCACGGCTTCTGTCCTGCCGAACCCCCTCCCCCCCCCCCCATAAAACTGGCAGATGCTTTCATGATCTAAATGCAATCTCAATTGAAATAGTTTATGAACATTTCATTGAGTTTTTGCTTCTATTGCTGTCACATTTTGAACTCGCACTTGCATTTTTTGCCACTCGATCCTCTGACCGGGACAATAACATAATAAAATCACAATTCCAGTCCTGAATCTTAAATATTTTACTACCCTAGCCACCTATTGCATTTACAGCTCACAGATCCGTAAGTGTTCTCAATGTTTATACTTGGTTCATGCTAGTTAAGATAATCTACACTAAGGTTTATACGCGTTTACAGCGCACCCGAGATCAGCGCCTGAAGCCTATTATGTCTGTTTCAGTTTCCCAAAGATATTGATAATGAAAAAAGAAATATCTTAAAGGGGCACAGAGTATGTTGTTGGAGTCTCATATGTCGAACTTCTAAAATGGTGTTATTTCATCGAGAATTAGTTGTTGTTTCAGAAAATTGGAATCGTAGTGCTTATGAACTAAGTATTAGGACTATAAACGATTTAATGTCTTGATTTGTGGTCAAAAACAGGAAAGTGGCGAGCGTCAATGACTCAAACGTAATATCTGAAAATTATTTACAGCATATACGAAGACCAGCATTGGTTATGTATTGGTAATGAAACAAGAAAATATAATTATTTTTTCATTTTAGATATAAAGATGCAAGTTATGGAAGCGATTTTGATTTTACTCAGCTCATGAGGTATTTTGGCTTGTACTAAAGCCAGAATAAAAACCATGAAACATACTCTGTGTCACTGTAATCGACACATTTTGGCTGCTGCTCCTAACCACTTTCTGATCCTACTTAATTTGAATTAATCATTTAGCAACATCCAATTACCCCAACATTAAATATCATCACACCTGTCAATTTTGTCAAGTAAGGGGGGGGGGATTTTTTTTCAAGGAGTTGATGCATACAATGTGTTCATTGCGGTTGCGGGAGGGGGGGGGGGGGGGGGGGGTATAGTCATAGGATATATAAGATGATACATAATGCCTGCTTGGCTATCAAAATAAGAAGATAACGCTCTCGATACTTTACATATATAGTCAATGATTCAATGACGTCATAATCATCGTAGAATGTACATGTAACATCATTGTGATATGGCAACATTTCAACAATGTGGCGTTCAACACAGCTTCAATGGGCTCATGGAATGAACGAGCGTCAATTTCTTTAAAATGTTTGAATTCAATATATAAAATGTTACATGTCCCAAAAAATTATACCAAATTAATGCCCTTTTATTCCGACCAAAACTCACTACTCGCAACAAATCATTATGACACGATATGCACTGAAATGTAGATTATCCACTGAAATGTAGATTATCGTCAACCTTCAATACTTTTCCTTGAAATAACACCATTGACAAAAACATCACAGTGACCCAAACAGCTTATTTCGTGTCGATTCAGGAACTCGCAAAACATTGTATAATCTTTGTAGCAAACAATGTAAATGTTTGTGAAAGATTGCAATACGCACCACATGAGGCTTCAGGATTTTATAACTAAACAAATTTATATGTTCATTGAGATTCAACCTTACCTTCGAGATCGATGTCTTCTCCAGATAAAAGCAGCAGTCACCAGCCCAGCAAGGAGGCTGAAACGCAATATGATAGAATTTAAGTTAGAGATACCTTAGATCATTCTAAAACGCAATTATCAACAAGATACCTAATTGAGATTTTGTTTTATCATTACTTAATTCTGACTCTGTCTGTCAGGTCATGTCAGTTGGCAGACCTTTCGCTCGTAATGCGGGGGGGCCCTGGTTCGATTCCAATGTCATGTCATACCGAAAGAAAAATGAGGTGGTATATTGTAACAGTATCATAATAAAAGGTTGTAAATGTGGCTTTCATACATGGGGCTCAACAATATCTTGACTAAACATAGTTTAAACCGATAGCCCAAAACGAATTTCCAACATTACTTCGTTACTAGGACAATTAAGAGATATTATAGTTATTACAATTTGCAGATGTTGCACATGGTCTTCGAGAGTTGGTCGAGGAAGGCATTTGAGAAAACATGTTGTCTTCTACAAATGATAATGCTGTGTAAAACAGTGTTACAGTTATTAAAAGCAAAATTGCATGGAAGTTGTTGTTTTGTACCAAGTGTGGAATGACACCATATTCACTGTCATCAGGTGATGATCGAGGAAACAAAGCAGATATTTAGGAAATCATATTAACCTTGTTATATCATTATAAACAATCATGACAATTCCACTTCATGTATATTATGAATATATTGAAACATCGTGTTTAAGATAATATTTTCGTCCTCCTGTTACAAGAAAATACCAGACATACCAGGCGGCACTCTTGCTTTCTTAATATGAACACAGATATATCATAACGTGATTAAAAACAAGCAACTGACCAGACTACAGTAATCGGTACAGCAATGGCCACAGCTGTGCGAGAACCTGAAACTAAGGAAATACATGGAAACTAGTATATAACATTCTTGGAAATGATGAATTGAAGAAAGATAAAGAGAGACAAGCATGATCGTTTTATATCTAAAAACAGTGAGCTTTGCTTGGTCTATGAATCCATATAAGGGTTTATCTTCCTATCCGTGTGTCCATTGAAGTTAGATGTTTCATATTCATTGACTTAGACTTCAGATTCTTCCAAATCTAATTCCTTTGATAGCAGCTACAGATAAAATGTAGACGAAATGAAGACGACTTGAAGTGATTTGAGTACGTCAATTATTTAGATATGCATAAAGAAGCGGTTAAGGATTAACAAATGATAGCTTAGCTGAAGCGGATCAAGCCAAGTCATCGGTGCTTATTATGTTTGATTTGTCTGTAGCATTTGATACGATGGATCATGGCCTCCGTCTATCAATTTTGCAACACTTCGGGTAGATCACAGTTTTAGCCCGGTTTAGACAGTTATCTCTTTTTCAGCTTCACATTTAACTAATTTATGGAAAATAACTCTATAAAATAAAACTAATTGCGATATTGACATCAAATACTACATGAATAATCACTTGCTCAAACTCAATCAGGATAAGACATGATTCATTTTTATTCGTCCAAACTTTCACACGGCCAATATGTTAGATTCACTTGATTCACAAAGTCACCACTAATAAAAGATAAAAGACGAAATGGGGTTTTTCATTAATTGTATTATTCCTTATTGACCGGAACTTACATGCCCTGTTCTCTCACCTTCAACAACTTTCTGTCTTTCCATCTGCTTTAGGTAATTTTCCTAAATAGCGTGCCAGAAGCGGTACATTGTCCTTTATCGATCACAATTGAGAAAAAAACATTACTTAACTACTCACTACACTGAATTGCTCATTTTGAGCACCTGTCATTACTTCAAGATAAAAATGACATCATAAATAACATTGGCATATGCTACTCAACAACTCGCAGGGGGTCTCTTTGACACTTTTCTGCCGCTAATGTTGTAAACTGCGTGCTTACAGTATCTTTAGTTTCGGGATGTTACTCGCTTGGCATGAGGTACACCTTTCAAAGAATTACTCTTTTTCCTAATATCCCCACATAACACTAATGGCTAAAATATGACCCTTGTTTTATCAAATTTCTATCATTCTGTTTATACATCGGGTGATTTAAGTTTGTTTAATCACTCACGTCTTTTTTGGTAAAATGTAAACATGTTAGATAAAAAATGCTGACTTGTTATGAATAAATATATACATATACTATAACTAAATAACCTAAATATTGTTTTTAAGTCTTTCTAAAAAAACGCCAACATACCATTATCCTTTGATAAGTTAAGATAGCCTTTCCATAGTAACATATTTATCTCTAAAATGCGAAACTTAGCGTCCCTTTTACATAAATATTAGTTAAAAGATTTACTGACCATATAAAATGTATATTTGCCTATGTGTATTTCGTGAATAAGTTTCTCTAAATGCCTCTAAGAAAACTGATTGCGATATTGACATCATATGGTAAATGAATAGTCACTCGCTCAAACTCAATCTGGACAAGATCCCAAAGATAATGTTTATTTGTTTTTTCTAACCGCTAAGTGAAATCTGTCACCTTTTGCAAAAGAACATTTTCTGACAAGGCATCAGCATAATTTAACAGGCTGACATTATTACTGCTTTTAAATCTCAACTCAAGACACACTCTCAGTCAATACTATCCGTGAATCATCACCCAGTCCCACTACGCGCAAATAGCACATTATTAGATCCTGCCAAGGCATTTAGAAGTTGGTGTGATAATACGAAACAATTCTTTTTTTGATTTCTCACGACGTTTCTGGGCTACTTCTTGCCCCTTCTTCAGTCACCAGAAACGTCGTGAGAAAACAAATAAAGAAGTTGTTATACACAAGAATTGTTTCGTATTAGCACATTATTGTTGTGAATTCATGCGTTATATAAATGAAGGCATCCTTCTTTAGTGTCAAGTTTTGTGACATTCTAAAAATGCATGTTCGAGTAAAGAATGGAATATTGTGAAGGATGAGGAGCTTTGAATAATCAATACAAAAGGCATGTCTACGCATGATACTGACTGTCAATGTATGTCAAGTTTCATTTGACAATAAGTTTTTGTCTTCTAAATGGACAAACAAACCTACGGTCGGACACGCTGACCGCTACATCCCCCTGAATACTTCGTAGTAGGGATAAACTTAATTCAGTGTGTCTGCTAAGATACATTTTTAGAGATTCCTAGAGGTTAAAGGGCTGTCAATACGAGTGCATAGGGGTTGATTGCGAAGGACATCAAGATATATTCCCAGTTTACGAAGGCAACATTTTGTTCATATTTTGTTTGAAATATCTAATTACTTCACTTAGCGTTTCTACCTGTATTCAACTGTGTTATGTGCAATTCATTCCGGAATAAACAAGTGTTAACTTCTCTAAAGGTCAGTTTCCTCCAAGTACTTCAGTTTTAACTATTGTTTGCCGTTGTTTGATGTGTGGTTTGTTAGCGAGTTGTACATGGAATTTGCTGTGAGTTGGTGGAATTACCATAAGTGATGTTGGTTGAGCGATGGTTGATACTACAAGTGTATTTAACGGAAAATAAGTTTTAAAAGCTAAAACGAAAAAAGTCAAGATGCTCGCACAAGAGAAAATAACTTTGAGAACGTTCAAGGGCAGGTTAAATGACACTGCCACATCGTATCGATCCTCTCCAAAGATATGTTGCAAGCACTTTAATCTTGCATTGGGTAAATTGGCTTTTGACTCAAACTCTTTGCTCACACGTTCCTGTTCACATCCATCAGGAGAGAAGTTTTCTTTTCAAATTTCTAATTGGCGGCTTGGAAGCCGATTCCTAACTAAGAAAGTCTTCGAAAGTTTATCAACTGCCCTTAAAGGATATCACAAGAGACGAGAATAATGTGATATTATGCGTTTTTGTTGTTCATAAGTCTATTCCAGAGGTAGTAATCCAAGACAAATCTTCAAATGATACTAGATTTTCATTATCATACCTTATTGCAAAAAGGTTGTTTATGAAATAACTGTAAGCGAAGAATTAGGACCTTGTACTATTACCTTCCACGGCAAGTAAGTGAGGGGGGAGACAAACGACAACACATTATGTTTGTTCCATGCAGTAAGTTTCATTGAGCTGCATAGCCCATTACATGGTCTCTGAGTTTAGGTTGGGAAACACAATTTTATTTTTTTAGTGCTAGCCAGGTCAAGGTCAAAATCATTCGAATCCGAAAATTCTGTGAATCCCCCAAAGTCTGCCAGCAGCAGTTACTAACTTCTCACAGTGCTGTTTCGTCTCTCAGTGCATATTATCTATGTCAGCACTGCAAAATCAAATAAATTCGTTTTCCTGTCTACAATAAAGCGGAAATCGCATGCCCTTTTCACACAATATAGACCTATCTGTCCTTCCGTCTGCTTTGAATAAGTTCCCAAAATATCGTTCTAATGATTGATGCGCGCCAGAGTCAGTATATATTTCTGTTTTCAATCACAATCGAGAAAAAACATTATATTGTCACTGTACTGAACCGATAAGCCTTAAAAAATGATAAAGTTTAAATGACACCATTAATAACATTTTACATTTAGCATATGTCACTCCAAAGACTCACGCAAATGGCTGAAATATGGCTGAAGCGGCGGTAAAATACAACCTATACACTTCCGGGTCATATGGCATTAAAATGATAACTTTCAGCAACAGTCAGACCATTTACAAAGTTTGTCATATGTTGTGTACTTAACTGAAGAATTCTTACCTTCATTGTCGTATTTTTCACACATATCTAAGTTGGTTTTGTAGCCGCTGATGCATCCATATGTACAGACCCCATCTTGTTGCTTACAGACTCTGCCTTCACAGAATGAGCTACACGTGTAGCTACAAGTCAGTCCGTGATATCCAGACACACACCCAGCAGAACATTCACCTGTTGCCCTGTCACATTTCTCAGATAGACAATGTTCACTGCACGTGTTGCTACAGATCAGTCCGTGGTATCCAGACAAACACCCATCAGAACATTCTCCTGTTGCCCTGTTACAACTCCCAGGGATCTTACAGCCAGTTGAACATTTTAGTTCACACGTGTCTCCATAGAACCCGACTTTACATGTGTCTGGAATTGAAAACAAAAAAATGAATTATTTAGCTCGTCAATCTCCTTTTAAAATTAAAAGCAGGGAGGCAATTTTATGTCGGTTAACTAAATAAGCTAAGAAGGCTTTTTAAGGTATGTAGGAAGCCATGCATAGAAGCTTCAAGAAAGTCAACTGTGTAAAGTCTTTCAACGAAAATGATAACATTTATTTCTTAATTGATTTGCCATAACTACTTCAGTTTGACTAGTGAGATAATAAGATTTAAGTAGGAGATGTAGTTAAAATCTAATGTCATTGCTTTATTTGCAATTTTCTTTATGGTTTCTTAAATAAAAATTCATTTGAGAAGCGAACAATCTTACACAAACATTATATAACAGACAAGCTAGAATATCATTACCTTCAGTCTGACATAACTCACACCCAGACAGGCAGGTGTCGTAAAGATTCTCTGCTAGGGTAAAACAGCCAGTACACTTCTGCTTACACTCATCCCCGTAGTATCCTCGCCTGCATATGATGCACTGTCCAGTTTCTCTGTCACATTTCCCGTACCTTCCATTGCATTTCTCACCACAGTCAGCTCCATAACGACACAGAGTCACATTGCAGGAGCCACACTGTCTGTCACATGTCGCACAGTCTCCTGGACATGCTACCCCACACTTGATATCACAGTAGCCTGGTTCACACCCATCTGTGCATGTAATTGCACCTGAAACAATGTGTACATGACATGCTTTGTTCAAACACCTTGACGGACACGCTTCAACACAGTATTGACCGACATACCCAGGTACACACCCGATGATACATTCTCCATTGTCATGACATCGTTCTTCTAGACATGTTGAACACAATCCCGACACCAGGGAGAGACTAGCCAGCAGAATAAGACAACCTATAAAAAGCAAATATATGTATACATATTATTTTAGTTTAATTTATTCAGAGTTCCAAGTTAGATTTATACCGAACATATTTGCTCTTTGAGGGCGAGCTTGCTTAAGACTTTAAAGTGACAAAGAGTATGTTTTATGATTTTTTTATGTGGCTTAAATAAGAATAAAAATGCCTTTTGTCCTAAATTAGTTTTTTAACCCTCTAAACTTGCATCTTTATCTCTAAAATGTTAAAATAACCACATTGTCTTGTTTTCAATGATATATTAAAAACAAATTTCTGCTTCCAGTTTACATAAACATTAGTTAAATGACCAATTAAACACTTCCAAACATATTCCCTTTGAGTCTGCTGTAAAGTAGTTATCAAAATTACGTTTGAGTCATTGATGAGTGCCATTGTCTGCTTTTCGATCACAAATCGCGACTTACACCTGTTATTTGTCAATATATTTAACTTATTAGCACTAAAGACTGGTTTTTAGATACAACCACTAATTTTCAATGAAATAACACCAAATATGAAAATTTGATCACATTTAACTCTTATATGTCTACTCTGTGGCCCTTTAAGTCCGGTATTCTTACATGTCTTTCATTACCATCAAACCCTGTAAAAAGCAAAAAAAGGCGTACCAGTTAACAAACCAAAAGGTATCATCATCAGACTTCCTCTTGAATGTAAGCAGACAGAAGCAAGAGACTGGACAGCAGAATGTGACAACCTTGAACATGCAAATGTTTCCTTTCATAAATATTCGTTTCAGATTACGTCAAAATTACAATGTTGGCATGTATATATTCACTTCTGAAAATGCATTTCAAACTTCAAACGATTGTCGAAACGTTAATATATATAGGATATTATATGAGTGCCCATAGCATACTATGTTTTCGACACGAGTGCCCAAATATGAATATTTCCAGATCAAGAGCGAGGGATATACTGATATTTAGGCACTCGTGTCAAAAACATAGTATGTCATGGACACGAACATGCCATTTGTTTATCCCCAAAGTCAAGAAATCAGCAAAACTATTCAAAATCAATATCCAACAGGCATAGTGTTATGAGTTTTAAGTTTAAACATAGTATAACATTGTTGTATTATTTAGTGGGTCCTACTTCCACTTGTTTTGATAGTCTTAGCTGGCAGTGTCTAGAATCATCTAGAATGTTTTATCTATTTCTTGATTGCTTGACTTGGACACTTCTGATTGGAGTTTGTCGTGGAACTTTAAAGAACATTCTGGAAGGTATCTTACCTATATTTATATAGGCTGGCATTGGACACTTGCTCATCTTGCTTCTTACAATCAACTTTGCGATCATCTGCCTTGCCACTGTTTTTGGATACCTTTACAAGCCGGATTCATCTATCTCCTATCAAGACTCACTGTCTGTTTTCTACATTCATCAACTGTGTGATTCATAAGGACTGGTGAATATATTTATTTAGCTAATTAGTTTGACTCATTTGATATTGTATCATAACCGGTATCAGCTTGATATTGTAATCTTAAACACTTTGTTTATCATATGCTTTATTAAATTTTAATTAATATACAAGTGTCTTGTTATATTTTGCTGGTTTGACTGAGGATATTTTACTATTACAAATTCATTTGTAATAATAGGCGCATTTGGAACACAACGTCATAGGCGAACTGTGACGTCAAAGCATTGTTTTTGACGTGAAGACACAACGAAAAAGTGTTATTTTGTGAGGTCCCCATTACTATACTTTGGCATCCTGGGCCTAGATTTTTAATTTCCTAACCTCATTTTACTTGTCATTTCAAAGTTCTTTAAGGGTCAGCCAAATTATTTTTCTTCTTTGACATTATACTTGTAGTCAAAATTGCTGTCAGTAGTAGTATAAACATCGAAATGTAGCCGACTTCTAATACAGATTGGTTTCATAGTTAGTCATGAGGAGGAAACAATACATTAGTAACATCAGTTGGCCCAGTCTCTCCCTGCAGTTAAACGATGAAGGTATCAGGAGGACTTGTGATTCTAGTTGTCTGGGTCACCTGTGGTAAGTAAATGTACTTACAAACAACACTCATGTTGGTAAACCTATCTTTTACATATGATGAATAAATATCCTTCACACGCTCAATAGCTGAATCACCTTAAATCAAATGCCAGTTTTATATGTTGGACAAGTACAGTGTACGTTGGTTTGCCAAGAAAACATATTAAAAAACAATTTTCCCAAGGTGTGGACGAATTGAGGAAAGGTTGGATTCTCCAGATTCGAAGATGAATAATATCTGTTTATAAAATTTACCTTTTCTAGTTTGCAATTTTTTATTTGTCAACAATTGTAGGAGAAATAGAGAATCTCACCCAAGTGTTTTCTGACATCAAATATATCAACAAGAGTTGATAAAGGTTACAAATATCTGAGGCTTTCCGAGGATTTTTTTACTTTTATCAACGAGTGTTGATATATTTGATGTCAGAAGACACGAGGATGAGATTCTATTTATCATGAAAGATCACTTTCCATTTCGATTCCATGAAAACGGTATATTTCTAATCACTTTACTTCTCTAAAACTCTCAGAGCGGTGATGCCATGGCATTTTGACGTCCTCATATAGAAATCTACTGTCAAAATGATATCTCATAGGAGATATCACTTGATCTTCCACAAGCGATATCTCCTTTAGAACACAGTTTTTTATGATAAAGGCATTAATCAAGCTCTTTATATAAACTTTATTAATACAAGTTAGAAATATTGATGGGAGCCCGAATATTTTGTTTATTAACTGAAATTAAAAAACAGATTATCATAAGCGAAAAGTAACATTCTTTTCACAAGCTAAATATTTGGTCTCCACAATATATTGATTAGATTATATCTGGAGACTTTAGATCAGTCATCTGGAATACTTGACGTCTTCCGTTCTGACATAATAACATCTTATGATATTTTACATGATGATGTCAGAGCAGTTTGACTCTGTATGTGACAACAAGGTTGTTGAAATATCTTGATGAATTCTAGGATGTAAATTACAATTCATGTTGGCCAGTTAGTAACAATGACTTCTTTATAAACCCCCCTCACTCATAACGTACCATTGTCAGGATTGCAAGTTTCTAAAGTTTCAGGACTCCGACCCTGCCCAGAGAACTGTCAGGTGATTCATAACCCGTCCCTCCCTACGTGTAGCAAGGACACAGGAACCTGCTTACGAGGGTGTATTACTGGGTACTTTGGAGACAAGTGCAACATGAGATGTGATGTCAACTGTCAGGAGGAGACATGCCTGCAGCACGACGGTTCCTGTGCCTGTAAACCAGGATACTCTTTCAAGAACGGCTTTTGCGATCTCCATACAGGTAATATGGTTATATGGTAAATTAATGTCAGTTTAATATCCGGACATAAATATGTATTAATATATGGCAAACGAAAATCTTTTTAAAGCTGAATTGTGACTTTAAATGAGACTATTGAAAAGGAAAATATGTATGTATACGAGTAAATCCTTCCTTCATTAACATTATAAAAAAACATATCAAGTTACTCTTATTGATTTTACCTAGAGCAAACCTCTGATCTATTCACTGTTGTGCTGGTCGAGATTATATGTTGCACATGCCCATGTATACGTGTATTGAAACATATATACATGCTACAATCTATTCATATCAATACTATTTGTTTCCTTTTTCTAATAAGAAATAAGTATCTTAATAAGTGATAACCCTTAACAGGTACATCTAGGGGTTATGATTGACATATGTTTAATAATTCGTGCAGCTATCATTCATAGCATTAGAGATTTGCTCAAAACAATAAATTGGTGAAGCTAGCATGAATAGTTAAGGAGATATGCTCCCGAAAAACGGAATCAGTGTTAAGATCATGTTTCTGTTGACACCGCTAAATATAAATTCTTTTTTCAGGCGCATCTAAGTAATATGACTCATATTTATGTATTGATTTTGGTGAATCTTATTTGTAAAGTTCAGAAAAAATACATTGCGATTGAATATATGGCAGGAATTTAGACTTATAACGGCCAAGGGCCTTACTGAAATTATCTAGTTTTTTTAATCAATGATATCAGATCGGAAAGGATGTTCCAACTTGTATTATTAATTAAGACACTTTATCAAGTCAATTTATGAAAGGGTACTTATCAACAGGTGTGATATGCGAATACAACGACCATTGTTTGAACAACAACTGTGTATCGGCCAGCAGACGAGATTGTTTTGAAGGCTGCAAACCTGGCTGGATCGGGAAGTTTTGTGATCACTCTTGCTTTCTTCACTGTGTCTGTGATGAAGTGACCGGGAACTGTACCAGCTGTATCCCGGGATGGCATGGAGCAGAATGTGGGTCTAGCTGTAGTCCGGGTTGTGTGGACAAAAACTGTTACAGGAACGGGACATGTGTTAACAGTTGTATAAGTGGATCTTACGGAGATCAGTGCGACCTGAAGTGCTCCAAACACTGTGTGTCTGGGTGTGATCAGCTGTCTGGAGAGTGTATCCACTGTGAAGCAGGTCGATATGGTTCAATCTGTCAGTTCGAGTGTAGTACTGGGTGTACAGGTGCCGACAATGACTGTGACAGGCACGGAAAGTGTACAGGAGGTTGTAGGAAGGGCTTCTATGGTGAGAAGTGTAATTCCTGTCCACAACAATGTTTTGGTGATCCGTGTGATGCAAATGGAACCTGTAGCGCCTGCAACAATGGATTCTTTGGAACTTCCTGTCACAAAGTTTGTTTGAGATGTAAAGACAAAGTATGTGAACAAAAGACAGGAGAATGTACAATAGGATGTCAGAGTGGCTTCTTTGGACCCTTCTGTAACCTGAATTGTGAGGACTGTACAGGTGGAGACTGTGACAGGGCAACGGGAGATTGCAGAAATAGAGGTAATGTATTGCATCTGGGCCAGTATTCAAACTTAACTCCTTAAGAAAATTCTTAAATCAAACAAAATGGCCGCCAGCATATACTATACCTTCCTCATTGAAACTTTTCATTGTTTTGTAGTCTTTTAAATTGTCAAACCTCAAAGAGATGGTTAATTTGTCTGTTTTACACTTGTATTTATTGTTGAAATTGACCTTGAATTCATTTTGACAATAACTAATGATGTTAGATAATTTACAAGTATTTGAATCTTGCCTCAATAAGTAGTGATTCAAACTTGTCATTTATTTTGGACCAAATGACAATATGAAGACATATGCCACTGTGAACATTTCTTCTGCTCAGCCAACTGACACATCACACGAGATGCTCCTCACTCCTTGATTGGAAATAAAAAATAAAAAATAGCAACATATGATGTATGAACAGTATGACAGGTACGTGATTGTACTCACTGATACGTTTAATCGAAACTCATGATAATCTCAGTTTTCATTTTGGGCTCAGTAAGGAATCTGAGTTGACAGATAAGAGTTACTGTATTTCCTCTAATACGCGCGGGTCTCATATAAGCGCCAAGCCTCTAATAAGCGCCCGACCGGTATAAAAACAATAAGTGTATGCTCCCTCAGTAAAAAATGATGAAATGAATGATCCCACATCCGTTTTAACGTTGTTGTCACATGGCACGCGTCATATGCAGTTGTAGAACTTAATTCAAAGCAGCTGTAAGAGATTTTCAGGTTTACAAAAATATTGGCAACCAATAGAAGGGGAGGTTCTTGCTCCCAAAGTAGACGCTAAAAACAAATTTGATGAAATTACAGTTTGTGTTATAAAAGATAACGATACTGTTGGCCATGTTCCTGGTGAACTCTCTAACGTTTTATTTCATATCATGTTGTTTTGACTGTAAACATATGGCAAAGTGATCATACTCATTGAGAAATAGCTTGTGGATTAGATATAGCATGTGTGTAAATTCTTGAAGGACAGGCGTCTCTTTTCAGAAAAGCCAAGCAGTGAGTTGATGAAAGAAAATATGGATACATATAAAACTTCTTATTTTATGAAAAGTGGCAATTTGAAAAGTGCATTCTTCAATTTAATAACCAATGGTAATTGCTGAAGGTTGATGGACAATTCAAAGCTGGAAGGTATTATGTTCCTTGAATGTATATATGCATTACAAACATAAAACGTGTTGTTATCTTTAAACCCTACATTAGGTAATAGTAGGTAATTGTTGAATACGAAGTGAGCATAAATAACGGCGATATTCCTTTATATGTCAAGTAGGATACCCGAAATTGAGTAATTAAGTAATAATATAAATGTCTCATCTAAAAGGTGTTGCTTAAAACATAATATTATATGAAAGTATCAACATTACATTTTTTTAGTTAACCAAATGAAAAAAAAATCATATTCATTTTTGTCCAATATAGTAATTCAAAAGGATTTTCTCGTCGAATCATGAATTTGTATCTGGTTGCTTGATACTTCAGTTTGATTCAAATTTGGATTGCAGAAATAAGTGTCGGGTCTCGAAAAAGCCCCGGGCCTCCAATAAGCCGTTGGCGCTTACGGTAGTCCCCTTTTGCTGATGTTAAAAATCTGTATCAATCTTAAATGAAATTAATAAAGTAAATTTTTTTTCATTTTGGTTAACTCATAAGGAATATATGGATTATCAACATCTTTATTTTACTAATAGCGACATTTCGTTAAAGCTTCTTAATGTTTTCAAGCATATACCAAAGTTAAACCGAAACGTCGCTATCAGTACAATAAAGACGTTGATATTCCATGTATTCCTTGTCTTCCCTATACTGAAAACTTCGAGAAAGCCACTCAAACAGTTTGGTTAACTTATATTGATACTTGTATATATTTATGTATGATTGTTCATGGTTGATGTATAAAACTTAAAAGATCGTAAATAATGAAATCTATACCAGATGTGAATACTTTACATGTTAATGAATTGATTGAGAGAGATGTGTTTCATACACATTGATTTCATTTTAAATCAAGGCCTATTTATTTTCAATTCTAGCATTGATGCGGTAAAGATCAAAGGCACCGCCTATCCTTTATTTAAGAAAAAAAGTTCGCTCTACCCCAATGTGTTTTGTAATAAAGTATAGTTTTGCCCTGAACTATTATAGTTAAAGCACGAAGACGGTAGTCCGAGTGCTTTAACGTTATAATAGTTCAGGGCAAAACTATACTTTATTACAAAACACATTGGGGTAGAGCGAACTTTATTTCTTTTCTAAGATGCTAAAATGATCTTTACAGGGACCTCTATGATTTTATTAATTTCGAAATAAAATATAGTGTTTACATCGCTCATATTAATAATCCATGAACAGGGCTAACTGTTGGCTATTCCAAGTATAGAACCCAACCCCTTGTTTAAAACGACATTTAGTTGGTTAAAGCTCTGATTATTGCAGTTTTGCACTTTAACTATTTCATTTATTCAATTTTGAATTACATTTTCTGCTTATTTTTTTCTTTACAAACTTAAACCCACAAATTAACACCTCTTGGTTCTTAAAAAACCTTGACTTTTACAAACTCTTGTCGTGCGATTATGCAGTGCTGGCCACATTGCCCATATAAGGCTTATGACGTGGTCAACATGCCACAAAGAATTATAGGTAATGTTTGTTTTGGAAGCGTGATGGCGGACTCAATCCTGACATCAATTTTTTTTGCTGCTGTCATAAACGTTGAAGGTGATGCTTTAATCTCTTATATAAGCAGACTGTTCGGGCTGTACACCCAGAATTATATAATCATTAGGTTGACCGTGTAACATTGAACCGGGTGGAGACGGTTGACGTGAACCAACGTCACAGTCCCACGGGGCGCCGTGACCTGATGCGAAACAACGCAGTCACTCGACAGTCGACAAGCATTTGCTTTCCATTCTTATTTCCGGTAGATAGAACTAAATGATTCGAAACAAGTCCCCATTATAAGAAACATTATCGACAAAAGCGCCAATACGATAGACATTGATAGGGACAAGCCATGTTGATCGAAAGAACCGAGATGAAAGGTTACCATGGACGCGTGATCACGAGGGGGCAGCGGGGAACAGCGGATATAACGTCATTCGATTGTTACGTCATGAAAAAACTATACCTTTATTGTCTGATAAAGTACTTTTTTTCGATTGTTCTAACCGCTAGGCATCTCAGAATCCGCGATAAAGTATAGTTGACCCATGACGTCAACAACAATAACGTTATGACGTCACTGGTTATGGCCCTGGTCGAGCATTTTCAATTAACTGCCAAATTCGATTAATTTCATTTAAGTTATTTTTGGCCGAAATATGATTTTCACGAGTTAAAATCGACATGCTAGAAAAGAAATAGAGTAGCATCAACCATCATGTGTTTAAGAAATAGAAGACGAGTTGGCGTGCATCTATAGTTGAATACAACATAGCAGGGAGCATAAAACACGAAGGGCGCATCTATCGTTGAATAAAACATAGCAGGGAGCATAAAACACGAAGGGCACAGCCCTGCGCAGCCCTGAGTGTTTTATGCTCCCTGCTATGTTTTATTCAACGATAGATGCACAACAACGAGTTTTCTATTTCTTATATGAGATACCCTTAACAATCACTTGCTTCATATATAAAAACAGTTGGAAAACTATGGTATCTTTAACAGAAACATTTTGAAAATAATGATGCCTCCCGCCGTAGAACATATTCGGACGAGAGCATTATCATGCATAGGGGTGGGAGCTCCAATTTAGATAGAATCAAATTTATTGAACAATCAATATGAATTTGAAAATGTCCCAAGGGGTTACGTTACGTCTCTAAATCGCGTTTTTCTTAACTGCAAACCCACACCTCTCCTTCTTTTGGTTTCGAATCGACAGACGCCGAGTCAGCCATGATGGACAATAGCCCCCTCAAGTTCGAGCAATGGACTTCGTCAATATGACGTCATTTGTAACGTTACTTGAAATGACGTCATTAACCTCGCGCATGGTTTATCGTCAAATAAAGCGCATCGTCGGTCCCATTGTTCTCCATTGTTTTAATGCCGTGGGTATCTTATATTTTGCAATAAAGTATAGTTTTGCCCTGAATTATTATTAACGTCAAACCACTCGGCCCTTCGGCCTCATGCTTTAACTATAATAGTTCAGGGCAAAACTATACTTTATTGCAAAACACATGATGGTTGAGGCTACTCTATTTCTTAAATGTAATCTAATTATCTTGTGTAAAAATAGTCATAAACTTTTCACAATTCCATCACAATTTCCTTTAACTTTTTGCGATCAAAAAATCACGAAAACAATATTGCAGCTAATGTCGTTCCTTATAGAGTATTCTTAATATTACCTCTTGAATAATTATGCAGTATCAGAAACCGAGTGAGGGTAATCGAAAAGGAGGCTAAGGAAGCTTCGACACCCGGAAGTTACGGCTTTGTCAAGTCAGTAACTTTTGAAATTATTCTTTGTTTATTAAACATTTCGATGAGTCAACTACAGAGTGACAGAATTGAATAAGCTGTGACATTTCTTGAGGAAGCACATCTCTGTATATCATTTTACTTGCAGGTTGAGTTCTCTCGACCAATATACCAGGGAATGCCGAGTATAACGTCGTTGAAATGTTTCAGTTTTGTTAAACCGGATGTAAAATATTTATAATAATTTTCACATTAACGAAAACAATCGATTAATATTTTCGTAATAAAAACACTAATTTGCCAGAAATGATACAGATTAGGCCATCTCTTCATAAAACCTTCGCCGTTTCCAAGTGCCATCTGATAAAGTTACTACTGGGTCTTCCTGTACAGGCCTCAATGTAAACAAACCAGAATTTCAATTTAGGGGGCTACAAAACAGATACAATTAAGGGCCGATGGGTAATCATACTATCCCCTTCAATATAATTGAAATACTTGATTTTGTCAGTTTCCGATGAGGTGACAAATCATTCTTGTATGTTGAAAATAAAATAAATATGTTGCTAGCGAACCATTCAGTCACTCCCAAAGTTCTCTTCTTTTTTGGCCTCATAACCAGTTTTACTCATAAGGAATAAGAAATGTGACATATTCTTAAGATTGAAAATGTTATTTGAGGTGTAAAGTGACATTAAATGCAAACAAATTTTTTTTAACGGAATAGAATATATAGTACTTGGCTTCTAAACTTCTTAAAACGCAGTAGCCAAATATTTTGTAATTAAAAAGATATGCCTTCCTTTGCCGTATTGGTACATATAAGATACATACAGCCACAAAATTACATATTTAATTAAAACGGTTGAAGGGCAAGTTTGTTTCGAAAAAAAAAATCAATAGAATTATTCTGAATTTCAGATATTCAAATATTTTTAACTGAAATCAATCAATTATTTGTGCTCTTAAAAAACAAGTTATCTAATAGAATTTTAATGAACATTTTAATGCTCATTAATATATTTCCCTGTTCAGTAAAAGTTTATAACCAAAACAATGAGCAAGCACTGCTGAATCAAAGAAATATGTCATCAAATTGTTAAAGCTTAATATTGTTTTGAAAAATTCAAATAAACATATTTTTACTTGAGATATGATATATGCAGCTAATATTTATTTTGAAAATCTTTGAATTATTACAAATATCACTTGACATATCACACAGATTATATATTCAGACAATACTACAATACATATATATATATATATTCCTTTTTTACTTGAATGGTTAAATATAGACAAAGTTTTTTTTCTTTATTATCATTTGTTATCAAATGCTCCTCTACGAAAACTTTTTAAATGTTAACATTGAAAAGGAACCTAGACTTGCAAGATGATATGATTAAGTTGCGTGTTTGTCACTCTTTCTTACCCTTTGAACAATGAGAGCAAACATCCGTTGTTATAGATAGATTAGGGGATTTCCATTACATCACGAAATATCCTCTAAAAGTGTTTTTCAGGTACCACTCTTCCCACAATGCAACTTGTTTTCATCTTATTTAAATCTAAAAATTGTAATAATTATTCAGCTACGCACTTTTCTTAAATGGACTTACGAGGAAAACAAAGATATTTATTTATGTTAAGAATTCTTCAAATTAAATTAAAGTATAAAACTAAGAAAATTCTAAGAAGATTAATGAAGGAGATTTTGGGCATAAAGGTACTGTCTTGCATCTGTATATCTTGAAGTTCAGAATGTTTAGGTTATTGATAGATTTTCTCTTTTCTTGTGAAGATGTCTAATGTTAACTGATGACACATCATGTAGATTATTCAAATCACACAAACAAATGCATGAATCCATTTCCAGGAAATTCGTCGTACATAATTGGAGGAGGTGCTTTATTTCTCGTCTTCGTGCTTGCTGGATAACAGCCTGCTGCTTGAAACGGTCAGTATCAAATATAAAAAAAATAAACATTAACAAAGAATGTTAATCTTCTTTTTGAAACTAACTTTAATAATTTTTTATAATAACGGAGAGATAGATGGTTCACTTTCAGAGTATCTACATCGTACATTAACCTGCAATACATTGTTGAAAGTTAACTGTAATAACTGATTTTTCTTCACATTCAGAATGCGAGACATAGTGAAAGATGGCGTGAACATGATTGGTCAGAACACAGCAGTACAGTTTATACCAGGCCATGGTTCTCCGCTGAGGTCTCTAGAACTAGGAAACACTGACACCAACGCTTCTGTAACTAACCCTGATGACTCGTACAACCACCTCGGTGCTTTCAAACCAACAGAGGCCACCTTCTCACTAGCTAATGATGATCTGGAAACAGCATCCGGCTACTGCGCCGTGCTCCCCTTGTTCAGTGGTCTATCTTGTCAGCATCTGGATGAGAGCGTTGATGGAAGCGATGGAGGGAGCGATGGAGGGACTGAATGTGGAAGCGATGGAAGGAGCGATGGAGGGACTGAATGTGGAAGCGATGGAGGGACTGAATATGGAAGTGATACGGGAAGGAACATGATCTCTCTCTGTGATAAAGAGGCAGGTGGAATGATGGTGGAAAAAGCTACAGCAGTTGTTGAAAACTGTCTTGTTCTTAAAACATTTCAGGTAGTGGCCTCACCATCTGATAAGGAGGACATTACCCTAGAAACAATCAATATAACACCCATACGTCCTGGCGGAGAGAACCTTCCACCAGAACCTATCCAGATAGTGGATATACGTCCTGACAGAGGGAAACGTACACCAGAACCTATCCAGATAGTGGATATACGTCCTGACAGAGAGAAACGTACACAAGAACCTATCCAGATTGTGGATATACGTCCTGACAGAGAGAAACGTACACAAGAACCTATACAAATAGTGAATATAAGTCCTGACAGAGAGAAATGTACAGCAGAACTTATCCAGATACTGGATATTCGTCCTCACAGAGAGAAACGTACACTGGAACCTATCCAGATAGTGGATAAACGTCCTGACGGAGGGAAACGTACACCAGAACCTATCCAGATAGTGGATATACGTCCTGACGGAGGGAAACGTACACCAGAACCTATCCAGAAAGTGAATATACTTCCTGACGGAGGGACACTTACACCAGAACCTGTCCAGACAGTGGATATACGTCCTGACGGAGGGAAACGTACACCAGAACCTATCCAGAAAGCGGATATACGTCCTGACCAAGAGAAACGTACAGCAGAACCTATCCAGATAGTGGATATAGTTCACGATACTGAGAAACGTACTCAAGAGCCAGTAGTGGAATAAGGAGAGTGTTTTGGTGTGACGATTTTGGATTAAGAGAAATCCACTGGCATGGTAGAGGGATTTGCTAGTCTAGATGAGACTGTACGGAAGACTGAGGGAGATGATACAATCAATGACTCCCAATCCGCTCTCTCGGTGGATATTTCGTCAACAATGAAGCCTTGATACAGCAATCAGACCATTGATTATTTCGACAAATTTCTAAGCATATGTCGAAGTTAAATTTCGGAAACAGTTTGAATATTTATGTATAAACAAGATGTTGTTTTTGTTTTTATGTTGTTGTTGATTTAAATATTTGTTTATGTTTTTATTCACGTCACATACTTTTTCACCCTTTCACCAACGCTGCTTTGTAACTTCACTGTGTCATTGGTTGATATTGTATGGTGGTTTACAGGTTTCCTAATGCTTTGAACTTTGCTTGTGAGTTAGTAATCACTTATGTTACATTTGAATGACTTTGTAAATATAAACAACAGATGTTATCATAAAGAAGTTGCATTATCCATGGTAAAGTTCTGATTTGTTTCATCCCATCATAATAATCTCTCTCATTGCTTAGTGTTAGATGTTTTTGTTGAACACTTCATGATTCTATATCATGATAATACTTGCCACACTGTATGAATCATTATATTCATAGTTTTATTTTTGAATTAAGATATACATTCTATATTTCAAGGATTCTAAATGATCATCATTGTGGACTTTATACTCAATATTATCAAGTTTTTCCCACTTAGATAGTTGAATTCTGATAAAGTATACCACAGTGCAGTATGCCATAAAACGTTAGCAAAGGTTTTTATCATCAGAATGCAGATTTTTTTCAAATAGAAAATATTCATGTAGTTTATTGTTCTCTTTGAAACCGTCAATGTTTCATTAAGGTTTGTTTTAAACTTTTTTTCCAATCAATTTGAGAGAGAGGTAGAACAGAATAAAAGCGAACAACAGAAAATACATCTCTTTGTGGTGTTCTTCTCAAGTCAATAAATGACTTATACGATTACTGCGTTTATATATTACATGTTTTATTCCAGTTCAGAAGGATTTGATTTTGAAGTGGAGCAATTTTTCATTTGAAATTGAGATATTTCTAACCCTACCGTTACTAATGACAGTATAAGTATTTAGCAATGATGATAAGTATTCCGAGTACCTTGAAGGTCGATCTTTGGAATAATGAAAACAAACAGATGATTTACAATTATGTCCGTCAGTAAAAAGATATTTGTTAAAGTTAATGTCATCCAGATGTAGCGATACTATGATAACTGATATAGCGGCTGGTACCCCAAAAGCGATTGATACACATGAAATAAAAACTAGGATTCAAATATTCATAAGGCGCAAATTATTTTGTGGTTCAGAGACAATGTTTTGTAATAAAAAGAGACTGTTCAATGATCAGTTTGATAATGCAAATTCAGCTTCCGACTTCAAATGATTAAAAGATGGCCCCCGATGTTTTTACCCTTAAACTACATTGGTTTGAGTACTGAGTAGTCATAACCCTCTAAGGATTATACTGATGGTTTTACCTAATGTTTATTGTGGAAATTATGAAGGAAATTGTGCTACTGTCCCAGCATTTGAACACGGGTGGGATATTTTTGTACTGATTTCTGTCAGCTACTATTTGCCTAATGACACCTTGTGATTTATGGTTATGCCACGTATCAAAATGCAGAAACATAACGTAAGTGCTTTGTTGAGAGCACATGTGTATTACCCTGGTTGTATTTGAAAGTGATTTTATAGATTTAAAGATATAAAGTAATAACATAACATACGTGACAGAGTGGTTTGATTTAAAATATTGGTTTAATGTGAAGTTTTTACACAAAGTTGTCCTTCCATTACTTCTTGATCCTAACGATAACTATCAGAGGATGAAAGTTCAGTCACAATGCTTTTATTGCATATTCATATTCATGGAGTATGTACACATACTATGATTTCTCTCTTGAAAATTAATAATTGATTTACGCTTTCAAGAACAATGATTTATTTACAACCTCTGAAACAACGGAGTAACAGTTCCTGTAGATTGAATTTCATTTTTAAAAAGGTCTCTGCCGTTTATACTCAACGTATTTTCATTTTAGATTTGAACTTTTTCACACATAAATACATTGACCCAATTGTAATCATCTCAGCATTAAATAGTTAAAATTTGATTAATATCGGAACAATTACAACGCATCAGTGACCTTTTCTTGTAGAACATTGACCAATATCGTGTGTATGCACAATATGAGAGTGGCACTGAGGTTCAATTACTGGGCATTGAGAGCTTATAACCGTAGAATTGGACCTTAATTTTTTCTTTTACTACACTGACCTCTCCTATTGAACCTGTTTGTTATATTCTAAAATGGTGTCAAATGTGACGGGTATATAGGACTTGCAATCATTCAGACGTAGAAAGAAGATTTAAGGTCAAAATAAACGTATCTGACAATATTCAAAGAGTAATAATGTAACACACAAAAGAAAGTAGTCAGCAATGCTTGGTTTATGATATGTTTTCAGACAAGTGGAGTTCAGTGCAGTCCTGGGTTGGTGGGGGCGTGGCTGTCCTCATCCTCAGCATCATCATTGCAGTTGGGACCTACGTGTCCCGTCGCTTGAAACGGTAAGTGTTTGGCAAAGTTTTCACTCATAGCTCATAAGAGATTAAACACATAAATAAGATATAAGAATTCGCTGTAAAATGGCATTTTAACCTGACTATGTTTATTTTGTTTAAGTCAATTTAGTAGGGTAAGTTATCAGTGTATATGCACAGTTGTGACATTTTCCTATAAAGTGAATCGCATCTTTCAGAAGATTGTGTTTTATGTAAAACGCTAAATAAATGAAAACATAGTCCTGCTAAATGTAATTTAATGTGTCCTTCTGGCTCTAATTCTTTTCAAGATAACTGCCACTAATATCATGAAGCAAAACATCTGAGTTCGCTGAAGACTCGACAGAAAAAGCAAAGTTTCCTTTTAAATCAGAGATTGATGGGGTAGAATTATATCCCATAAGTGTCATAAATCCTTTCGAAACAAAAGCCAAAAATTCCTAAGTAACAAAATAATCTAAAATCTCACTCTCAAAAGCAACACTCTCCCCAGAACCATCAGAAAAGCCGTAGGTGTAATAGACACAAAAGCATTAGGGGAAACTTATGACCAATTCTTCAACTTGAGTTTGGGACATGTAGAAATCAAATGACATGGCCTCTTACGATAAGTACAAACAAGACCAGAACCACTAGAAGTTTTAGGCTTAGACTGAAAATATGATTGCTTGGTGAAAAAACTTAGAGTTATCCAGAGACCAAAAAGAACTCTTGTGAGTCAAAAAGTTATCATCTGCCAACACCGCTGCATCATGTAAAACATCAACCTTCTGCTCATCCAAACAAGTCTTAAGGTCAGAACTAAGACACTGTTTAAAATCCTCCATCATAACAAACAGCCTCAAACAAGCATAATCTGAAACCTCTTTAGAACCACACCATCTATCAAGCAGACAGACAGACAGACCAACAAATTTATTCGGTAACGAGGCCATAGGCCAATACTACATGGCAAATGCAAATATTATTATCTTGCATGCATTAATTTAAGTTTCTGTTTTCCATCTATCAAGGTCCCCTTCTCTAGCAAACTTTACAAAATCGCCATTGTCCCTTTTATGAGCATTCCTGAATTTCTGACGATAATCTTCGAGCACTAACTCATAAGCTTTCAGAAGGTTTTTTTTAACAAAATCATTATTTGAGCTTTGTTCAATGGAATGGACCGAATATGCATCCTTTATCCTTCAACACAGTTTTCAATGACAACGTCCATGACTCGTTTGACCACTTAAGGTTTTCAACAACTTTTTTTGTACAAAATATTTTTCTACTTCTTTTTCAATGAAAGGTGGGACCAGTCTGGCGTTGTTTGTAATGTCAATAAGGAAGGGATTGAGGGAGGAGATGAAACTCCAAGCTTTTGAATTCAATTTCTCTTTCTTTTTCTTTTTCCTGAATTTCTCTTTCTCTTTCTCTTTCCCGAATTTTTCTTTCTTAAGCCTTTTCCTTAAATTCCAATCTTTTTAATTCAATTTCCTTTTGAATTTCGAGTTTCTTTAATTCAAAATTATCCGAATGTTCCTCTTCTGAATTCTCATTTTCCTCTTTCCTGGTTTAGCAATTATCTTTCAAACTTAAGTCTTATTTATTTTTTAAAGTCTCAAATGCCAAATGAATTTGATCCTGGACGAGCCCCCAGGAAAATATAAAAATACAATTGTACATTAATTACAATTAATCCATCAAATGATAAACAAAGGGTTTACAGTTACAATATCAAGCTAATACAAGTTTTGATACAATATCAAATTAGTCACACTAATTAGCTTACTAAATATATTCACCAGTCCTTATGAATAACACACTTGATGAATGTAGGAAACAGTCAGTGCATCTTAAAATGAATCCGGCTTGTAATGGTATCGAAAAACAGATAATCACAAAGTTGATCGATGAATAAGAGTTCTAATGCCGGCCTTATATATAGGTTACATAGTTTGAAGAATGTTCTCTAAAGTTCGAATCCCGCCAGGGGCTCGAAAACTTTATCTGCAGTAGAGAACTGTTCTAAACACAGTCAGGTTTGGGTGAAATGAAACGCTGAGTTTCAGCGCAGTACCACCCATGGTTCGCTAGTTCCAGCCGATGCTCGCAGGTTTCACTGTAATGCATAACCATATTGGTGTTGCGGCATTTCTTCCTGCAATAATACTAGCAGCTGCAATATAATTGAAATACTCTTGAAAGCAGCGTTGAACCCCATTTCACCTCACCTCTAAAGTTCGACCAACTCCAATTAGAAGAATCCAACTCAAGCAATCATAAAATTCAAAGAACATTCTAGTACATTTTGCTATGAATGTAGAACATTAAAAAATAGCTGATTTCATACAGTGCCAGCTATCAAAACAAGTGCAAGTGTGACCAACTACACAATACAATATCGTTATACTATGTTTAACTTATGAACGATCACATACTCATAGCATTAGTACAATTTGCTCTCTAAAATTTTTGTCTTGTATTATCATTTTATTATTTGCCTTTTTAGTAAAATATACTGTTACCATAATAGTATGCTGCAAATGTAACATTGTATTTTTTTCAGAAAGTTAATTCATGCCCATTACTATCACTTGTGACGCATATTTCTAATCATTACTTAACAATACGAACACTTCTTATTATAATTTGCCTACAAAAAACAAAAAGCATCTTACAATATGCATGCCTAAAATACCATTGGCTGAAATTTAAAACTTTGTAGTAGGTTACAATGGTGTTGAGTCAGGAATTATTTGTATGTATACATGAAGATGCATGTTGAATAAAAATAACCCAAAATTTGTCTTGTCTTGTCTTGTGACGCTTGCAAAACAATAAACAATAAATAAAATCAATCTAGTGGTAGTTTGAAAAGGTGTCATTTAACCAGATGACTAAAATGACTATGCATATTTTGTTCAACTGGAGACGGACAAACCACATAATAGCAAATGGAAACATTATTGGAGAAAATTCACATGTTATGTTTCTAGACGATATCCATATCCAGCCATTACATTTCCAAAATGATCTTCTTGAAACAATAAAAAAAATCAGGACTCTATGGTTGAGAAATGAGCTGTGTAAGGAGTTTATTGCTCTCACCACAGTTGTGACTTAGATGTTTAGACGTGAAGACAAATGTCAAGGTGTTAATGAGTCAAGCAAATATAGGAATTCCCTTGCTCTTAGTTTGAAATTGAAATAGATGATTTAATATATGCAGCGAATCGTCACAACACAACCAATCAAAATTTGGTCTCGGTATTTTGATTAGATACAGAATCTCTTTGCCACTTATTTCTAACTATAAAAATCATTTTACTTTTTAGAGAATTTAAAGAAACAATAACTATAAGGAGTAACTTTAAAGACCCAAAAAACTACGGTTCGCTTTCTAACAACCCTTTTACTCTTTATTTGGTTTAACCATATCATAAGCATATTTGGCCTTTATATCTATTTTTTCTTGTATGCCACATTTGAGATAGCAAGTATGTAACTACATTTTCCCTGCAGGATTCAGGGCGTTGTCTACAACATTGAGAAGAGGAGGGGAGGTCCTGCCTCTGCTGAACCAGATGTCCGACCGGTTTCTGCTCAAGGTTACTTTGAACTTGGAGAACAGGTAACATTAACAGCTCGAAGGGTTTGCCCAATTGCTCCAATCAGACACACCAGCTATATCGAACCCAGACACAGTGGCAACTTCGGAAACCTTCAAATACAACCTCAGTCGCAGGCTGATGAAGTGTCTGATCAACAGAACAACGAGCCACAGGGTGCAGCTGCTCCACCACCACACAGACTGCCACAAAAGGTCCAACGACGATCTGATGAGTGGTCCGATAGGCCAGATAGTTATGTTCTACCTCATTATTGTGAGGTGAACGAAGAGGGGATGACCACACCTCCACAAACTCCTCAAGGAGCTCAAGCATCAACTTCTGTGTTGAAAACAAACCTCTTCTCTGTAGCAGCTGATGTACATGCAACTCGAGGGGAAATTAGGATTCCGCCTATTGCTGAATGTTTCGGGCCAACTGGAAGTGAGGACTCGTCACCCGATTTACAACCATTAGTTGAAAACTATGATCATCTCAATAGAGGTCGCATAGCAATAATTAGTGAAGACCGTGAGACCCATTCCAATCAAGATGATGATGAAGTTAGAGTTAGCCTGGAATGTCGAATGAGCACAGGAAGACCTGACGACTATATCGAACCTCGACACATAGTCCCATCTCAACAACAAATGTCGACTTCTGAGGCGTCTGATCAACAGGAGGACGAACCACAAACAGCAGTTGCTCCACTATCAGACAGATTGCTACATGATGCCCTGACAGACAAAGTTCCACCACCCGCTCACGGAGCTAAAGCATCAGCTCACGGAATAGACGACTCCTCCTTATCTGATGTAGCTGATGAACATACCATTTGAGGAGAGACCAACATTCTCGTCATTGCAGAATGTTTTGGATCAATTGAGACTGAAGGCTCGTCATCTGACAACGATCCAAAACTATGAGTTGAAAACTAAACTCCTCTATTTGGAGACCACTACATGGAGCATTAACTGTTGTTAGAATTTCGCTGACAGTAACATAGGAAACGCCATAAGACCTTTTTGGTGACCCATAATTATGGTCACAATGAAAGAGTTGAACCTCACTTTCTATTTCTTCCCAGGGTCTTATAGTCTTGTATAATAGTTGACAGCGTCTCGGTCAACTAAACATTATTTTACAATGTGATCCTTGACAGTGGTCACGCAATAAGAGCAAATGTGGTCATCTTCTTTTCGCATAGGTAAAAATGAGCCACGACATAAGTTGTCATCTTCTTACGAACAAAGAATACTTTATTTTTCGACTTATTTGAAAAGAATGAAAAGCTCTATAAAGGCAAAATCAAACATATTTGTTTTCCTTTCACGGTTAAGAAATATCAAGTACCTGCTTAAATGACATTTACAAATTCGTCGAGCGATTCGAAGATCATGTACCTATTTTGAGTTCCACAAAAGTACAAGATCTGTGTGTACATATTGTCTGGGTAGTTTTGTAATCCGACCATTTGCTATCATTTTGTCTGATATTTTAATTTGTTTGTCATATATTCAAATCATTTTGAAAAATCCTTTCCTATAGAAAAATAATTAAACATTGCATATTTTACACTTATAAAGAAAGATTGCAACATTTTCTAAATGAACACTAGCGATCAAGGTTTCAAGATACGGGATAAGGTATAGATGAGGTTGTGTTAATTCAGTTAGTTAGTCATTCTGACCCAAAATTAGATGATATCAAAACAAGACTACAGGAAGCCAATAAAACTTGAATCTAGGACAATGAATAAATCTACGAAGGTCCCTTTCATTATCCCCCGCCCAACGTAGTTCGTCCGCCCGTTTGACCGTCCGTCCCGATAATGTTTCCGGAACACAACTCCAAATCGGTGTGACCTATCTCGACGAAACTTGGTATGTACAACAGGCATCATGCGGAGAAGTGCCTTTTGGGGTTTTCAACTTCTTTGCAATTTTATTTTTACCCGTTTCCATGGAAACGTAACATAGGATTTCGTTTCCGGAGGAGAACTGCAAAACGGTGATACCTATCTCGACGAAACTTGGCATGAGCAATGGGCATCATGCGGAGATGTGCCTTTTGGGGTTTCAAACTTCTTTGCATTTATATTTTTACTTGTTTTCATGGAAACATAAGATAGGATTTCGTTTCCGGAGCACAACTCCAAAATGGTGAGACCTATCTCGACGAAACTTGGTATGTGCAACGGGCATCATGTTGAAATGTGCCTTTTGGGGTTTTCAACTTCTTTGCATTTATATTTTTACTTGTTTCCATGGAAACATAAGATAGGATTTCGTTTCCGGAGCACAACTCCAAAATGGTGATACCTATCTCGACCAAACTTGGTATGTGCAACGGGCATCATGTGGAGATGTGTCTTTTGAGGTTTTCGACTTCTTTGCATTTTTATTTTTACTCGTTTCCATGGAAACGTAACATAGGATTTCTTAAAGGTTGTTTGTAGAAAAAACCATGATCACTGTTCAATATTCCACAACTACCCGTTCCCTTTGGCGGGGGATATTGCTGACCCTGTCTGCTTGTTTTATTCCATTTGATTTATGTTTAGCTCTATTGAATATGTTCAACTTCAGAGCTTAGCATAGCTATCATATGCAAATTTATGGTGACTGGTGCCATTGTGTTCAGTTTGAGTTTAAATTAGATTTTAAACTTGTGCAACTTGTGCTGTAACAACAGTCAATCACCATGTACATCAAGCCTTTAACTGTATCAATATAATTATCTCTCTGTACTTCAACCTATTCAATTTTTAAACCTATTCCCTTTTATGTATAAATTCCCTCTCAAATCATGTCCAATAATACTTGCTTAAGGACGGTGTTAGTATCTACATCAAAACGTCAAAATTGTGCAATTAAGAAATTATAAACCCACAGAACTTGTTCTCTATTTAGAAGTAGAAACTGTTAATGCCTTAGGTAATTAGACGTGTTTGTACCTAAATATTGTTAAAAGCTAAAACGTTTATATAAGTTTGTACAAGTACAAACGGTGTTCTCTATCTCATTTGACAATTCAAATACGTTCTTGTGTACATATTGTCTTGGTAGCTTTGAATGTAGCCCTACCATTTGTTATAATTTTGTCTGAGTGTCATATTTTTTAATCAATTTAAACATATTTTCCTAAAAAACATGTAACCATTACGTTTTTCTCTTGTTTTTTCTTATTAATAAAGAAAGAAATTGCAACTTCAATTGTTGATTTTATAAATGAACACTAACGATCAAGGCTTTAAAATTCAGGATAAGGTGCAGATATGTGGTTGTGGGAATTTACGTAGTCAGCCTTTCAGACACAAAATAAGGTGATACCCAAAAGAAGTCTATAAGTAAAAAAAGAAATTTGAATTTATGAAAATTAATAAATCATCCTTTTCATTTTTTTCCACTGGGATTTCGTTTTCGCAACCTACAGACTTCAAATGGCCTGCTAAGTACTACAGAACTTTATTTGTCGCTGTGTCTGCTCTAAATATGATTCTACATTATGTTGAAAATTTTTGAGCGCGCCATTGTCAGCATTCGATATTTCGTTCTTTACCACTATACTGAACAGATAAGCATGGAGATTTTAATTCTTACAGGCAACCAGGGAAATCACATTAGAAAGAGGATAGTCATATTTGATACAACATACTAAGATACAACAAACTCTGTACCCCCTGAACTTGCAACAAATCAACTTAGGAACTGTTTGGGTTGTGGCTAAACACTGCTCATTAAAGTAATTACTTGCATGGCAGTTGTTATGCACTTGCCGTAATATATGTTTAAGTATATGTTCAGTTTGCAATTGATATCAAAGTACTTATATGGTATTTTTCAAAAAGACTAGTTGACCTCCATGCCTGTGTCACGAATATACTAAATAACTGAAACTAACACTGAATAACATTTCCCTGTGAATACAGACTCTGACCGGCCCTGATCACACACATGATATCTGCACATCTATCCAGCTGCATGTGTTGGGACATCCACTGATCAGTTTATAATGTATCACTTGAAGTATGACACATATCAAGTAAACACACCAATGGTACGGACAGATCAGGGAAGCTAGAGGCAACCTTTGACCCGCTCTTGGCACTCTTTGTAACAAAAGATCAAAGCCTTTTAACAAATGTTTATTGAATGAATATTTTTAAGTAACTGAAATAACTAGGGGTCTCATGTGGCGAAGACTAAATATTGTTGTATTTTCAACCATAAAGTCTTAGCTGTTAAGACAAAATGAAGGACGAAGATCTTTGTGGTCAGATAACTTTTTTATTTAATATGATAGAATCAACATTGGAAAGATGTTTAATCATTCGCCTTCCAATTCAATTTCAAAACCCAGTTATGTCCTTATTGTGAAGGATACGTGTTTTTTTAAAGTGAAATTTGTACCCTATAACAAAATTGTTGTTCATGACAACTAACATCAGAATCCATCGCATACTTTTGACAAGCAGACGATAGTTATTTTGGGTGAAAAATCAGTACCATTACGTTTTTTATCTTAAGTTCTCAAAATGTCATCATGTATGATGATTTTAAAGATACAAAGTCACGAAAAACTTTAGTTTCTATGTCAAGGGGATCCAATTAGTCATATTGTCGTGTTTTTCTCCCCAGATGCATTTTGCAATTTTGAAAATAGGGGGGTGCCTCACTTTGTTCTCTATGTATATTACTGCACAACTTTTGAAATCATTGCAACTTTGCACACAGATACTGTCTTTTCTACTTTATCATGATTCGTGGCAGGCTTACACAGAAGATAATTCAAAGTTACAAACATTACCTCCGGCCTCTGACTTCTAGCTCGTATTTCACTAATTTGATAAGCTAACCATATCCGTGTGAGTAATTGAGACCAACTTATTCCCATTACATTGATATATGCTATGAAACAACAACAATATCGTATTCGTTAAGACAAAATAAAAAACGAAGTATATACATGTTAATTAACTTGTTGAATAAAGAGTTTATATTTGTGATAAGATGAATATTTATGGGTTTGGATGGGATTCATGGGATAATTAATGATAAATGAATTGAACAGAGGATACACCTCAGATCAATGACCACGTGACTTCAATGTTGGGAAAGCCTCTGTGTACTTTGACCCTCGCTTACTGTATTCATCACTACAAACATGTTTTTAATTCATGTAAAGGAGAGGGCAGGTGAAGATATCGTCATATTTCAGCATACCATGGATAGCCTCGCACTAAACATACCAGACCTCTGACCTATGACGGACGGTTTGTATCTTGGAAACTATGTCATAAATGAAATTCGCTGATGGTGCATATGTAAAAGTAGATATTTTTTCAGAAAATGGAGACCTACTTTACACTCTTACTGGTCTATGACATGAATCAACAACATAAAACATCAAGAAAAGTGAATAGGTCGAAACATTACCAGATCAATGAACTGAGTTTCTTTGAAAATGATGTGGAAATTGCGAATATTTGATTTGGTGTTTGATTTCAACGTGATAAAACTAATTCCTTTTGACGATCGTCATAATGAACATTCTCGTGAAAACCAATCACGTCATTAACAGAAGGAAAGATAAGAATCAGTCATTGCCATCAAAACCATTACATTTCAAATCTGATATTTTTTCATCAATAAACAGGGCATGTTAACACATGGATAAAAATAAAACAACTTCCAATACTGTAAACAATAAAAGGCCTCATGTGAAATTTTTTCACACAATCTCTTACTTGATTCTTTTAAATCGGCACTCACTAAACCTAATATCTCTTTATAATGAATATATCAATGTCTTCTCAGTTCATCATACCAATTTTCAAGTTTGTAGAAAAAGTATGTTTAAGTAAGTCACGATGAGGCTGCCTTCATGTGGAAGTGCACACCGTGAGTAGGAATGTTTTTAAATGGGTAACCCTACCATAACATCGTGAGTAGAAATGTTTGTTCAATGGGTAAGATGAATTCTTTTAGTGCTTGTAAAATCTTCTCGAAATCGTATTGATTACATTTAAGAACTAGATGCATATTTCAACTGTTTTATATGTACGTGTGTACGAATACTATGACGAATATTCTCTAGAAACCTGACTATTTCTCTTTCAATTATGACGATTATTATACTTGCATTGGCTGCACTAAGGACACTTAGTGGTATTAATTCAAACTGAATATTAGCTTTGATCTGCTTGTGTGTTTCATACGTGCGTACATTCATACTATTGCCTTGTCTTCCATGTACTAGCAACTTCAAAAATGCCATTTATAAAAATGATTCATACTTTGATTCTGTCATTCCATTTAAGTGAATGTATAGCTGGGAGAAAGGACGTTAGACTTTGTGAGAGAGTAAACATTATCACAGGATCA
This sequence comes from Phorcus lineatus, assembly GCA_921293015.1. Taxonomy (NCBI): domain Eukaryota; kingdom Metazoa; phylum Mollusca; class Gastropoda; order Trochida; family Trochidae; genus Phorcus; species Phorcus lineatus. The sequence continues at coordinate 41,543,762 of OV121093.1, forward strand.
TACCAATCAGTTTAAATAACATTTGTGTTTATATTCAAAAAGTTTCGTTTCATTCATATCGGGTCCATCTTTGTCATACGATGCCATGGGCAAAATATCACTTTTACATTGTGACGTTCACATGCTCTTGTTTGTAACAAAACCTTTGAAACGAAGCTGCGTCATCGCTAATGTTCACGAGTTACCCCCTTGCTAGCTGACAAACACTTATTCACCTCACACACATTGGCTGGATGACAAATATTTTGGATTCCAGATATCATCATCTTGATATCAACAATCATTTGAATAACCTGATACATTCCATTGTTAGCGAATGGCTTTCTATTTCCTTGATTGATAGCGCGCCTTATTCATGTAATACAATACAATACATGTTTGACAATGAATGCTTTGCAATTAATTTCTTCGAAACTGACTAAATTTCTATGAGAAACATAATTCCAAATTGATAATAATAAGAATAATAATAATAATAAATGGCTTTCTACAATTATAAAAGTCCCATCATTTTGTAGTCTTATTACTTTTAAACTTTACAATCACAACAGTAAATGTCGACAACACAGATCTACTTTTTTTAATACTATGATGGCTGTATCCTTGAAATATCATTAGAGTTAGAGTTACGACAGCCGTAAGTCAATGTTAAAGAGCCACTCCGTGATTTTCATAACATATTATTTACCTTTGATAGGAAGCTAAATGTCATACATTATATGTGGTGATATAAAATCAAAACATCTTTACTTTTCATGTCCAAAAGGCATATATATGACAATACTGGTTTTCCATGAAAATCTTAAAACAGCCTTAAAAATGCAAACAGGTGTATATGTATCATCCCAACTGCGGATCCGCCCCATCTTAAGATGGGACGCGTCCCAACTTGGGATTCCAAGTTGGGACGTCCCATCTTGAGATGGGACGGGGGATACTAAAACATGTTAATAATATTCATATTTTATAATGATTTGTGTCAGTAAAACATTTTTTTAGATAGTTTTATTATATTCTTTTCACACTTATGAAGAAAACTTGATTTGATGTTCATTTACTTCACTTTTCACTCGATTTCATATGTTGTCGAATACGAACGATTCAACACTACTCAAACATTTATTTAAAGTCACATTTGATTACTGATTGAATCACATTTGTTAAGCGACATAACAAAATCAGATCAATGTATACATTTACATTTAGATAGTAGTTTTCAGCATTTTTCAAACGACCAATACATGCGTAGATCACCGATACATGCGTAGATCGAACAGCTGACATCACAGAGACATCTTTGTATCTTAGTTTCTTTACAAAAAGGTGGTATAAACTATTAACAATCAAAGATATAAAGTTATTCTAATACAGATACAAGTTTTACAATACTAGTGATAAATTGCTTTTTCAAAAATATATATATTTAAAAAAACGTACCTGATACAGAGAAGTGAATAATCCATGTAAAAACGTCCTATACACAGAATTTAAGGTACTCTCCATCGTTACAAAGCAGCACTGAATAGACTGAATACGTTAATGTGTCAGCTTGGCGTGACAGAGAACGGATGAATGGGCACCAATTTGCCCACAGTAGGTAGTGTCAGGCTAAAACAACATATGGAGACACCAAAACCCCATGTTGTTTTAACAAAGTATTATCTTGTTTATCTACTTGGCGACTTGGTTGATTGTATCAAATGTAAAAGAAATTAAAAGTTCCTATTATCGAAGTCTGGTTCCCAAACATTTTTAGATATTTTCAAATAGCGCCAACCTTAGGGTTTGAATATTCCCTCGTAACTCATATCAATATACTAAAATCTATTTTAACGGCGACAAATCTTTGTCACAGAGTGTTAACGAATTCCTAATAATATATATTTATCATTTCATAAACGATACCAATCGATTTTTAAAGTTCTTTCCTAAAAGTTGTACAAAAAATGTAAGGTAGACGAAGCTTAATATAAATATGAGTTTAGTAAGAATAATTGCAAATGTATATTTCCACCAATGTACTTGGTATCTAAATCGTTTTATGTTTGTTTCAGGAAAAGAATTTATATAAGCATTTGCTGCCTGTTTGCTAATCCTTTTTTCTTTTTGTAAATATATTCTGAAGTTTGTGTAACACATGTTTTATTGAAATAAAATACCGTTTAAATCATAGTAATATACTTACTAACCATTATATGATTACACAGATTGCATATTTTCATACAATGAAATATCGATTATTTTACAATAAGCAATGACAGTTTCAATATCAAATTTGTATAAGAAATGACAGTTTCTATATCAAATTTGTTTAACCAATAACAATATGAATCATTTAGTCCTCTGAGGGATATTACATTAGCATATGTATGTCAGCCCAAAATACCTCGATAGGTCTTAGTATATCAATAAAACTTCATTGATGTGTATTTACAAACCTAATGCCTTTTTTCGGGCGGACATGTTAAGTAGAATATTTAAAGATAACAAAACGATTAGTTATGTAAACTTTCAGCTGCAAAATAACAATATTACACTGACATGTAATTCTTGCCTCTCACCTACTCATCTTATTTGACTTATGTACGGATCAGTTGATTAACATATTAGTAGTAGGAACACACAACAATTCTCTCAATTCAACACTTCTAACAAGCCTAGTTAGACGCTTGTACATATAAAAAAAACAACCTTTTAATACTGATCAAAATCATATGTTACCTCGGGCTTTGTAGAAAAATAGTAGAATGATTTTTATCAACTCTGTACCCTGGTTTGTGTCAAAAAATCTAGTGAAGGTAAACAAAGTTTTTTTAGTGAACTCAAAGTCAACAAACTCCGTTTATAATCTTCTTGTAGTATTGATAAGAACTGAGTTGAAATATTGCATTTCTAAATTAGCATGAAGAAATTGCCTTTGCAATATTGAATATCTTAACGTATCGTGCTGCAACTGTACATCGTATTTGTTTGATTTTTTGTTGTATGTTGGATGGTTTCAAAATATAACTTTTTTTGGAGTGGCATTAATATAAGCTTCCAGCTTGCCTCCAAATCTAATTTCTTTTTATAAAAATGAAAAAAAAGGTTTAAACCATAATCTCCTTTGCAAATCTTTGAAACAAAGTTCTCAATTTTTTAAAAATCTATTGAAAAGCCTGCTTTTCCCCCATAATTAATCAATGGATGATGTTAGATTTCATTTTGGTTACTTGACATATAATCGTTCTGTTAATGAAAAAAAATATTTTGAATATATTTAGTGTGGCAAAACAACTTTAATCGAATAAAAATACAATAACAATAAACATAAACATATGTTATTGTTTTTGGTTAGGGTTTGATCACGTCTGCTTCCACCTATCAGAGATATTGCCGGTAGGGGCAAATGCCTTGATAAAAATGAATGATGATCATTGACTAAAACAACAAACGCTCGGCGTGTACCTTTGTAGTGTTACAAGCATGCTCATGTACAATTGGTACCCATTCTTGTCACTAATTGGAAGGTGACACACAGGTATTAGTGTCATAACCGAACCGGATGTTTACCAAAATCCCTTCTTTCGGACATCCCCCCCCCCTTTCCACCCACCCCACACCCATCTCTGAACTACCAAGCAGGTACGTTTGCCATTTGCACCACGACACTGATCAGATCAGGTTCGATCGGAAATATTAGGAGGCATAACTGGATTTCTTTACTGGACATCATATAAGCATTGACGGAACGCCACTTATAGGTTAGTGTTTGTGAATTATGTTTAAGAAACATACACTTTTAGATTCGACTATCAAACACAATAAGTACATTGCAATCTTGCTTAACGGAATGGTTTATGTGTAAGAAATTGAACTGATTACAAAGCATTAGATTAGCATTCTTGGTATTCACTAAGAGTAGGTTTTGAGTGAATAATTTAATATAATTTCTGCTGTCTTAATTAAAAATATTTCAGAATATAATGAAATGATTTATAAGATTTTGTATAAGAATTACTTTTGAAATCGTATTGGGCTATGATGAAAGACTCGTATGCGATGAGAGATATATATAGCCAATAAGTCATGAAAATCAACATAAAATTAAAATGTCTTTCGATGTCCTTAAAGCGCTTACCTAAATGTTACATGTTATCATGGTATTACTAAATTCAACATTAGAATAAGGATATTATGAACATGTTTAAGTATCTGCCGTCCCATCTCAAGATCGGACGCGTCCCATCTTAAGATGGGACGCGATCCCAAGTTGGGATGATACATATATATCATTTCCAATATAAATGGACACTAGTTATATAACCTAACAAACAATATCAACTCCTAACTGCCCTCCTGACTGTTTTAGATAAGTCTCAAAAATAACGTTTGACTATTTGACGCGCGCCACTGTCCGGTTTTCGATCACACTTGCGACGTTCTACCTTCATATTGTCACTGTTAAAAACCAACAAGCTTTAAAACATGTCTTCTTGGTAACAGTCGATACAGATCGATCAAATGACACCATTGCTTAAGTTGGCATATGTGACTCCATCAACTCATGGAGTGGCTCTTTAATGTATGGTTCTTACAACTATGCTAGTGATTTCTAGGTTAGGGTTAGGGTTAGGGTTAGGGTTAACTTAAAATCTTAAAATAGCTAAAACCCAAACACAGTAAATGTTGGTCATAATGTCAAGGGAAGAGCGGGAAAAGCTGGAAATCTTTTCGTTTTGGTCGTGTTGTTGTGAAGGTTATCTCATGTACACACATTGTAAACCAATATCACTCCCATTTATAGACAAAACAATGTAATGTTCTTCTTTTGGCAGATTGTATTCGAAAGTCTTGTACAATTTTGAATTAATTAATTTATCAAATGGCGGAATTTTGATACACTTCACTGGGAGTATGAGTAGAAAATTAAACTTACCTAGACACTTCATGCCAACATCTGTAGATGTTCCCCAGTAAGTGTTGTCTCTGAGTCACGTGACTATCCAGTAGAGCGAGCTCCATTGAAAACGCGTTCTCATCATTTTGAATATCTTCAAATTTCTTGGAACATCCTGTAGCTCGATTCAAATAATCGTCTTCAGTAGTTTTGACTACCCTGCAAAGATAGAGATAAGAACTGTATTGTCATGCTCTCAGTTAATGAGGTCATTCTCTTTCAAGTGATATACTGTAAGGGACTCTTCTTCTTCAAATATGAAAAGGTTTTATTTGCCACAGTCTTTCGGGATTGTTATCTATGAACTTTATCTATTGTGAGTTTCAAAATTGATTGACTGTTTAATTCATTGATTTCATAGTATCTGTTCGGTTAGAATAACAAAGTGTGGAATTTACCAACTGAAGAGTCAATCTACTTTGACATGTTCATAAAGATTCTGTTGACTGAACTAAAGTTTTCTTCATATCTTATGTTTTTCTTAGTCACTTGTGATAATATTTTCTAACATGGTATATCAACTAAAATGTTCATAAAAACTTATCTAACATGTTCATTGAAGGAGCTAACTGATGCATATACAAATGTAGTTGTGCATTTCAATAATTACATTGTGGAACGATTATAATACGCCCTCACAGATTAATGAAGAAGAACGTTGAATAAGAAATACTGTATCATAAACATGAGGTCAGGCAAGGTCAACTAAACATATTCCATCTTTGGTCACATGGCTCTGTGATCACGACAGTAATCGCGGAAATTGAAACAAACTGCAGTTTTTCAGTTCCTTTTAAGTTTTAAGTTCCTGGTTTGTATCATTCTAAGTTTCGAAATAATGAGAGACATATATCTATTATTAGTTTTTAAAGTATTTCGATTTTTTTTGTAGAGAATCTAGCTAAAAAATGTAACCATTAAACATAGGTTTAGACAAATTAGGTAAAATTATTATGCTTACTTTAGACGTTAATATGCGTTTTTCGTTAGGTCAAATTTAAATACTGTTAAAACTTGTAACAAATATACATGCATCAAAGAACCAAGTCCTGTATAATATTTCCCTGTTGGTAAAGGCAAAGTCTGATGGGTCCTGATCACAGACATGAAATGATAAATCAAAGCAATGTTAACATTCACTGATCAGATGATTGTGGATCAAAGAAAGTGAGACAACTCAGCACGTCACCGATAGTGTTTGTTCTGTGCAGTTGATAAAGTGTTGAAATAATTGCATTTACAAATCCATCGATTTCTATCATTTATCATTTTACTAGTATTTAATATTATAAATAATGCGAGAAAGAACTTCTAACCACGTCACATCACTGAAACTGATCAAAGAGTTCTGAAATAAGAAATCACCACTAAGAATGGTTCAAAAGTAATCTCATTGTCAGTGCGTTTGTACGATGTTAATTGCACTAAGGTAAAATTATATTATACAATTATTTTCACGATCTTCATTGTCTGTTATGAAGTGTATTCCTTGATGCACCATTATCAATGGAACATCATTCCATTGCATGTGCACGTGCCAATTGCGACACAATGAGTAATATTAACATTCAATTAGATAGTCTTATATCATACTGCCTGTAAACAATATGTAGAATTATCACACCACCAGTAAATAATATTAAGACCATGGCGAGGTTGTGTCAAAGTGCAACGAAACAAGTTGTTTTCTCTCTAATTTCATCATTAAATTCTGAACAAGACTATACTAAATATATATATATCTATACATGAATACTTGTACTTGACCAATCAAGCGAGTCGGATCAATGAAACCATTACTGCACTACTCTTGAAACCATTGTAACTTTGGACACAGATAGTTTCTTTTCTACCAAGTCATAATTTGTGGCAGGCCTACACAGAAAATGCCTCAAATTAACAAACAGTTCCCTCCGGCCTCTGACTTTTAGCTTTTATCTAATTAAAAGCATATGCTAATCATGTCCATGTGATTAATCGAGACCAAATGTTTCCCTTTACATTGATATCTGCTATCAAACAACTATATCAAAGTTTTATAAGTCAGAATTTTCCCAAATCATTTGACCAGCTTTTATATAGATGAATACAAATGTGTGAATGTTGGACTAGTCAATGATTTTGAATACCAGACGTTTCATTTGTAGTTTGAGCTTTTATACGTCTTAACGGGAAATGGATTACTTGGAAAGCTTTGCGGTTAAATTCATTGAATAGTTCGATCAGTTAATATCAGTAGTGAAAGTTGTCACTGTGACAGTTGTTTTCAGTATCCTTGTATACAGTGATCCTGGTGTATGTCGGGATCGATCCCAGGTCATGATGACCTACCTGTAGTGCTGAGATTAGAGGGGTTTTTTTTGTTTAAGGTTGAGTTTCATTTGTTTAATGTCCACTCAGTTTATAACAATCTATATCAGGTTTATAGATAGAGTATTTTGATAAACAGCACGATCAGTGCATCTCCGAGTGGATAGACAAAGAGGGACACAAACAATTGTTTAATCTGTGTGTACTGAGGACTGTGTCTATAGTATAGAAGCGCTTGTAAAATCTCACAGAAGCTACGAAGTTGGTAGCCATTCTGTTCAAGAACTATAGAAACATACATGAACATGCACAACTGTTAAGTTTATGTACAAGTCTAAAGATAATAACAGGTCAAACAGGTCAACCAGCCGCCACCAAAGACCTCATATAAAAATGTATTAGTTGAAAATGCACGGGGATATATTTTACACATGTTTTCACAAGTGATGTGAAACATACTTGGTTGGCATTAATTGTCTGCGTGGTTCATACACATCAACATTTCATCTTTTATGAACCTTCTACCATGTCAGTGCTATAGACGTCACTTTAAATGTATCTTTCAGTTTTGCTTCAGTCTGTTTAAAATCTACCCTGTTCCGAGGAATAAAAGTTTCAAAATATTGACTCTATCGAGATTCGAACTTTATCTGTCTAGGTCATCCTCTCCACTAGGTCTGACCGCACCCTACTGTAGCGCACGTTCTTGCTTATACTCATCTAACCAATCACAATGCGTCCGGCAAAAGCATTCGGTATCAGTAGCTAGGGGCAAGTAACTCCCATTTACCATTCGTTAACCTTGATTGCCGCTATCTTTATTTTAAACGCCATGATGTGATTGGTTCGCTATTGACTAGGTTTTGTCTGCGCTTAACTGGTGTCGGCACGTGCGAGCAGTGAGGCTGCCTTCAGACCTAGTGGAGACTGAATGTATTTTACCTCTGCTGGTTTTGAACGGGTTGACAAATATTTCTGCCTTACGGATGGTCAACAAACTCACTGTGTAAGACATGATCTGGATCTGACACAATCTTGATAGTTTCAAAACTCTTTTTTTTCAAACTTCTATTATTAGTCAAAAAAGAAACTCCGTCAATCTGAGTAACTTTTTCCCAAGCGACACTTGTTAACAATAGATATGGAACCATACCAACAATAAAAAGAAGAATTTATTATTATCTCAACGAAACAATGAAAAAAGAATGAAACTCGTTCATTTACATTAGAAAATCGTAGCTTGCGCATGAAATGCAGTCTGTGTTAACATTATTTTGTTTAAAAAAACATGAGTCCGAGCATTCCAGTATAATTTACTATTTTTTTATTTGCCAAGTTTTGTGTACTCATCTAAAATCTCGACGGTGGAAATATTTGGTTTAAACGTATTTATTTCATGAAAAAAAATAGAGACATGAAATGGATTGGTCAACAAGCTCGTGTGAGCTTATGTGAAGACCGCTCCAGCAACATAAATATATGAACATGATCATGACAAGAAAAACATACAGTGAACATGTCTAAGAATGATAATATTATTTAATAAATTAATTAGAGATGATGGCTAAATACATTTTTGATATTTGCAGTCAGTATCATTTTTGATTAGTCAAAACGTTTAGTTTTGTGGAACTATTTATACACATGGGGTTTTTAACGTGTAAGTTGTTCCTGAAATTGAGTTATTTTTTTTACATTCAACCTTTGGAAATTGTTCTCACACAATAAACTCACAAAAAAATACATTTTCTTGATTGAGTCTAACTAACGCGATATCACCAGCAAATTTTGCTGTTGGATTATTGGTGTAGAGAATTAATAAAAAGGGTGAAAGGACTGAACCTTGAGTGGTTCCTGTATTTGTATACAAGACAGAAGACCTGATGGAATTAACCTTTCCAAACTGAAGTATAAAAGTAATAAATTCTCAATACATTATATAATATTGCAATTTACACCACATCAACTGGTTTCTTAAACGATATGTGATATGTGGCTGGATGCTGTTGAATGCAGAAGAGAAATCTACAAATAGATATCCCACACATGGAAGCTCTACACGCTTTTAACAAAGACATGTTCCACTGCAAAAAGAAAATCAAAGTTGATTGTTGTTATTTGGAAATGTCTGTCAAGTGAGCTATTTATTCCTTCAGTAACTAACTTTTACAAATAGTCACGTGTTACACCAACGTCCAAAAGTTTGGAAAAAGGAAATTCTTTTAGGTCAATGTTGTTTAGTGACTCTTTCTGTTTGTTGATATCCCACAAGAAAAAGTAACGTTTCACTAACGAAACAATAGGAATCTCCACTAAATTCCTTAATCATTCGATTGTAATCGTTTGCCACAAAAAGAAATTTTTGATGCCTTTTGTAGGTACGATAAAAGATTTGTGATCTATGAATTTCAACTTTTGAAATAATTTTGTTTTTAAAATGTCTTTATTGTGTTGTTATGACACAATAGCAAAAGTTAGTTTTGGCAAAATATTCAGTGCCAATGAAGTTTGAAGAATGTTTTCACTACGTTTCACATTTCCACAGAAATTTATACAGTCAATTAACGCCAATATTTCCACAGCCATTGTAGTTCTGAAAAGCTAGGTCGGGATTGCTAGACTTTCGTCCGGGTGATATAGACTAGGAGTAGCATATAAACTTACCTAGATACTTCATGCTAACATCTGCAGATTTTCATGTGTAGTCTCTAGGTCACGTCGTCCTCAGGACTCCAAGTAGACATCTGAAGATCCTCTTAGGACATTCTCTAAATCTGTAGGAACATTGACTGGCCTGCAAGGATACAAATAAATGCTAAATGAAACAAATGATTTTCAGGTATAATGTTTAAGCTCGAGAATAAAAGATCAGAGCTGAGTGACGAGTGGATTTCTTTTCAATATGTTTGTGTCGGTTCTGCATTCACTGTCAATGCTCCTGACACACTCGCTTGAAGAACTTCTTGTCTCCTTTGTGATTATCAATATAGGACTCTACTCTGCCATAAACACCTTTTGAAACACAATTGGCGATATTAATTCAGACTATTCTCACCTGCGTTCATATTCTAGAGGATGAATCACATCTGCGATAATGATTATTCATTATTTTTCTTATATTTAATGGAGTTTTGTCTTATATTCCACAAAGTATTGTTCTTTGCAATATGTTTGGTTATATATTGTTCTTAAGATACAGCAGTTACCAGTTTGCTTCAAGTGGCTGTATACAATTCGTGTAACCTCAGGTGCTATCATGACGCTCAAGGGCTTCATCTCTTCTTTAGCGCAATTATCTGCTGTATTTGATATGAATTGATCATACTTAGGTCACGACGACCGTCTCAACACTTATTCCTTGCCTTGTATGTGTTTGTCTGGGGTATTTATGTTGAAATATTAAGTCTGCCTTTCATGACTCTGGCTCTCTTTCTCGCTATTGAAATTAGTCCATGTATTCCTCAACTGTTATTCTATACGTGTTAGATCCTTATTCAACCCCAACAACCAAATCGTTTGGGGCGGATTATTGAGACTATTTCACGTGAGTCATGGCGACCACTATAACTGCAAGGCATTGATATAGAATGCAGACTGAGAAAACATGGAATATACTTTCTATGACATACTAATCTTGCAGCCAAACTCCAAACCAAACTCTTAGCTACTAAAATAATGTCCTAATTGATCATCTCTATCACTAATGGAGTAAGGAAACACGCATTTTATCAACACCTTTAACCTCCGTTTTTCAATGGTGTTTTAAATGTTTCTGCTTTTTCTAACAATTCGAGTTTGAGGACCACTTGTTGAGAAATCTGCAGGAAACGAAACACTATTTATGGCAACTTTAAGTTGTTTAGGTTGTCTAAAATGACAAAAACAACTGAAAAGCAACTTTATCAGTTTTTGGAAACTTATTGGGTTTTCTTATTATTTGTTTTATTTGAATGACATTGTATTCATTTATTCAATACTTATAGGCCACAGGCCTTTAGTACATTTGTTGAATACATTATTATCTGTACAATGGATGTAACGTTAAAACATAATATACATCATACCATATAATATCTGCAATATATTTTGTATAAACATGAATACAGTTCATTTTAATTTAAGTATTCATCATATTATGCCTGTATAAAGAGGCATAGAATATATACATAGAAACATTTTGAAGAATATTACTATTTGTATTTGACAACAATGCCACGAATTTGTTTATATTAGGATATCTGAAATAATATGCTTTTAAGTATTTGTCCCTAAGATGTGAATAAACAGGACAAATAAGTAAGAAATGGTATTCATCTTCTATTAAATTCAAATGACAAAGATTACATATTCTTTCTTCACGAGCTATGTTGACATAGCGCCCTGTCTCAATACACAGATCATGTGAGGAACATCTGAAACGTGTTAGGGCAATTCGGAATTTTTTTACAGTAACTTTTGTTAAATATTCCTCCATGATTAATTCAGATTTAATCATTCTATAATAGAAGCACTTATTTGTTAGAGTCATCGATGCTGACCATGTCTGCAAATAGATATCTTTCAGACGCTGCTTTAATGATGATATAAAACTTGCTTTTGAATACACATTTTGTTTGTTCCAAATATTACCAAAGCCACAGTTAAAAAGTAATTCTCTTACACCTGACACCCAATTTCTCTTACCATTGTTATCATAAACTATCATCATGTCATAAACTTTTTTTGGTAATCTGTATGAAGGCATCTCAATAAGTCTTAGCCAATAATTAATAACTTTAACATTTGAATGTACATAAATAGGAAATCTTCCACATTCTCCATATACCATCAGACTAGATGTGTTTATTTTCACACCTAAGTACTTTTTACAGACATATAAATGAATCTTTTCTAAGACATCAAAGTGTTGTAAACCCCATATCTCTGCTCCATACAAAAGAATTGGAAGTATCTTTGTATCAAATATTTTAAAAAATGAATGGTATGAAGTATTCTCTAAAGCCTTTAGATTCTTATATATACATATGAATACTTTCTTTGATTGTATAGCAGCTTGATTTGAATGCCTATGCCATGAGAGATTTCTGCTAAAATGAACCCCAAGATATTTGTAGAAACCTGTAGTTTCAATTTTTTCTCCTCTAAAATACCAATATTCATTACCTGATAGCTGGCTTCCATTTTTGAATACAAGAACTTTTGTTTTATTCATGTTTAATGATAACTTCCATTTGTCACAATAAGAGCTAAGTTCATTAATTTGGCTCTGTAATCCTTTGATTGTGGATGAGAAAATAATAATGTCATCTGCAAACAATAATAAAAATACTTGGGTAATATCAGGATGTAGCTGAATGCCATGTGTACAGTTGGAATTGATTTGAGCTGCTAATTCATTTATGAAAAAGGTAAACAAAAATGGGCTTAAAATGCACCCTTGCCTCACTCCAAGTTGACTTATAAAAGTTTCTGAAATCTCATTATTATTTCGCACACAAGCCTTTACATTCTCATAAATGCTTCCCAATAGTTTATTCATTTTGGCGCTAAGGCCATGAGATCTTAAAAGTTTCCATAGTTTATCTCTCTGTACAGAGTCAAAAGCCTTTGCAAAGTCAACAAAGAGCACATAAAATCTCCCTCCTTTGACACTGAGGTATCTATTGACCAAAGCTTGAAGTATGAATATATTGTCAATAGTTGAATATCCCTCTCTAAAGCCTGCTTGTTCTTCATTGATTTTATTGAAAGCATCCGCCCAAAATACAAGTCTTTTATTGATTATGTGTGTGAATAATTTACCAAATATACTAAGCAGTGAGATGCCTCTATAATTGTTTACATTGTTTGGGTCACCTTGTTTATGAATTGGCACAATAATCCCTAACGACCAGGCCTCTGGAAATGTTCCATTGTCTAAGATAACATTGAATACAAGTTCAAGATAAGGCACAATAATATCTGAAGAGTGTTTAAAAAACTCAGGAATAATCTGATCTTCCCCTGGAGATTTATTACATTTTAGATGTTGTATACTTTCTAGAATCTCATCTTTAGTAATGGGGGAATCTAGTATATCATTTGCTAATTCAGTGTCTGGTTCTGAATAATCATTGGCTTGTGAATCAGGCTGCCTATCCATGTTTATGTCAGTTTTGGTGATTGTAAACAGATCCTTGAAATAACTGTACCAATCTTTTATGTTGATATTATTTACCTTTTGATCTTTACCTAAACTGTTTATCTCTGACCAGAATAATTTTGAGTCATGAATGTTTTTCTCTATGACTTGCTGCTTATTCATAAAATATTTTTGTTTCCTTTCTTTACAAGTAGCTGTATATTGGTTTCTGATTTTGTGGTATTCTCTGAGTGAATCCTTATCTTTACATCTCCTAAATTTATTGAGTGCTCTACATCTCTTCTTTTTCAGATTATCACACTCTGCATCATACCATTTACATGTTTGTTTAGGCTTTCTATTTCCAAATTTCTTTTGCATGTCTGAGCCAGCTAATTTAAGTGCATCCACTAGGTAATTAATACTTTCATCAATATCTGACAATGCAGTATCTATTGATTTGTCAAGTAAAACCTGGACTTGGTCAGAAAATAAATTGTCTCTAAAGATATGAGCTTTGTCATTATCCCAAACAAACTTGAATGACATCCTTTCTTGATTATTGTTCTGTTTTGACGGTTGTTCTATTGCATGAGCTCTTAATGTCAGAGTAACAGGGAGATGAGTTGAATCTGAGCGGGAATCTACAGAGAAATCTACAACATTGTCAAATAATGGGGACGAAGCTATAATGTAGTCAATGACACTTGTGCCATTAACACCAACAAAAGTAAAATCACCAACATTTCTATCACTGCCACATCTTCCATTCATAATATGGATATTCAGAACTGAACATAAATCTGTTAAACATTTCCCAAAGTTATTCAAAATTTTATCAAGTGAAAAGCGTTTAAGATTAAAGTAATCAGATATTAGATTTGACAAGAAGTAATTATGATTTTCAGTGTACTCTACTATATCATCTTCCACAAAATCAGGTTTAGTTCCAGTTCTTGCATTGAAGTCACCACCACATAATATACACAGAGAATCACATTCTTGTAATATTTCAAATAATTTCTCCTGAAATATGGTTATGCCATTCTTACAGTTTGAGCTGAATTTATCATACCATGATGAAGTCTCTGGATGGATATACACACATGAGTAAAGCAAATCATATTGTGTTCCAAAAAGTTGTTTGTCAAATAATGCAAAAATTGCATTTTCTGAAATTTTAGTCCATTTTACATATCGGAATAATTCTTTCCTTACAAAGACTATGATACCACCTGATAACCTGCCATGAGATGATATTTTATCAGCATTTTTGTTAATGATTTCATACTCTTCAAAACTATTACATAAATCTAGATCTTTGCTCCAGGTCTCTGTTATACCAATAATATCAAATGATTTAATATAACTGCAGAAGTCAGAGTCATTTAATTTGTTACATATCCCAGAGATATTCCAGAATATGACATTGTAATATAATACATAGAACACACCACTTGATACATTTTAGTACATTTATAATTAGTATTTGTATCTAACTCGCTTTCGCTGTTTAAATATAAATCCATCACTCGTTTCATAAAAATGTAAAAACGGGACTGAATTTAGTAATTTATTCATTACTCTCTTCCATAAAAGTATTAGTTACTTCTACCCTCTATACTATCATATTTATCTAAGATCTTCAACACACAGTCACATCACCAGTATTTAGTTGAATGGAATCCAGCTATATTGTACAGCTATTAATATTAGAATTGCAGCGTGCTTTCTCGGCAGCGATGGTTCTTTGTGCAGTCCAGCACTGACGAGGAATTAACGGTAAGTGTGACTGTTGAGAGATTACATGTTACCACATGCTTGCTTTTCAGAGACTTCATTCACTACTACTGCCTTCAGATTATTCATGTTTAATCCAAACTGCAACACACAGTCACACATGTCATTGAGCTGTATTGAATCAATGGAGAATAAAACCTGTACAGGTATTTGATGTGCAGCATTCTTTCTCGTCAGTTACGGTTGCCTAGTGCAGTCCTAACCGTGGTTATCAGCTTTCAAGGAGCGGTAATTGTGTCTCGGGAGAGATAACCGACGTCTTATTTTTACATGGATTAGATGAATTACATAATAATTACATGTTACATAAAGTTCTTTGCTTAGGCTTGACACAACTACTTTTTTTAAATGTCCATCATTTGCTTAGAGAAAAAAATACAATAATAAACAACATTTATATTATGATATGCGTTACCAGGTCACTTTGAAGAAGTAGCATAACACCCACATCGTCACATGCCTGATATTCATGGACAAGTAACTTTCCAATCTCATTCAAAATCTTAGGTCATCTCACTATAAGGGTTATAATTCAACAATGTTCCTAACACTGGTTGGACACCTACCACATGTTTCATATTAACCATTGCTTTTAATTGTAAGAGGTTCTGACAAATTTAATAGCTTCAAGCTTCAATTACTAAATGACAACACAATGATTCAGGTTTATGTTTAAGAGGGATACAATGATTCAGAATTATGTTTAAACAAGGTACCATGATTTTAGGTTTATGCTGCTGACAGCTTAAATTATTCAATAGCTTAACACTTAAAACTTAGCAAATTTTAAAAAATTCTGACCTAAGCTTTCATTTTACAATACTTCCGACTTATCTTTATCACAGCTTCAGAGTTATTCGGGGTGATTCGGGGCTGGGCTTAATGCCGCTTAAAACAGTTTACATTATTGAGGTTAACTCTTGAAGAAGCTTCAATAATTCAGGGTTAATACTTGATATGCTTTATCTATTTCAGGCTAATGCTTGAAAAAGCTTCAATGGTTTAGGTTACTGCTGAATAAGAAATTTCGTGTTTAGGACCACGCAAAATTTATTCAATTGGCTTAAAAACGGAATTTTTGTACCGTTATTAAGACCTTTTGCGTTAATTGGACTTGTTCTTTTATGTGTTTAAAGTCTGGCCCATTCAATATCATGGTCATTCTAGACGTTTCACACGTTATTTACAGTCTTTAAAAGACAATGTTTGTTTTTTTGCATATAAATTATATAATGATATCACCCTGATTTTTCTATGACTAAATATTATTTAATCATTTTCATAATGTGCTGAGTTATTTCTCTCAGAATATATGTATCAAACATATGCCCAATGATAATCCTCGTCATGTAATGTTCACCCACGGTAACCAACAGAACTAACCAGCTGTTAACTATTATCTATTAGCTACACGTATATAAAATGGTCCTTTATTACAATTGTTATAACGAATTTTGAATGATCAACTTTCTCAACAAACGATCTCAGGCTTTTGCTTTGAAATCGACGTTGTGCATGTGAAGGATTAACATTAAACAGTAAAATATTTACAATGCATTACTTGTAGGTTTTGAGATTTTTGTACCCACATAAAAGCGGAACTGTTGAAATATGAAAATCATAATAAATCAATGCGAATGCATGGTGGTTCCCGTAAATCAATTTGTTTACGTAAGGTTGTGTTGTTCTCCTCATTACGTCTTGTCCACCTGCTGGTACATTATCAAATCGCCATCTCATACATCTTGCTGAATCTCTTCTAGAGGCTAAAACTGTTCATGATAATTGGATCGAAATAGTATTTAATAAGACTTACCCCGACTGTTCAAACACAATTTCACAAGTACAGGAAGTAGCTCTAAGCTACAAGCGGAGAAACGACGGGGTGGGACACAGACATGAGACATGACTGGCGAGGAGATGTCTTTCAGATTCAAATGTGTTTGTTCTACAAAGAATCACACAATCAAGTATTCACTTCTTATTCTCCTGTCAATTTCTTAAGGAACGTTTATAATTTTTCGGCAAGACATGCATGAGCATGAGCGTATAAAAGATTCGAACTCTTCTCTGAACACCTTTTGAAACGGTGAAATGTTTCACACAAATTGAAACGCTTATTCACTAACGCTTCCTCTCTCGCACTGGCTTAACGTCTCCTAAACTCAATTGATCTGTACACTTTTGTATCCAAAGTAAAACGAATGCTCCTCATAAATGCTTCTCAAGTCTTAATTTTCGCAATCGTAGATTTCATCTATTGTGCAATTCAACATTATGTATATCCTAATTGCCTTTTAACTTTCCTTCACAAATGTATTATTTACAACATTCAAATGACTCATTTAGAAATATTACATTTCATACTTAATGTGTTCTAGTTCCATTGAGAAAATGTCAAATTCAACAAGGCAGTGGAGCGTATAAACCAATAATATAAATTGTCTAATATCATAAATGCATTCATATACCAAAACAGCAAATATTTGTGAGATGTTCCTATCAAAATACTTCTGTTGTTGGTATATGTTAGCTCTTTGATATCGTTTTAAGATTTAAGCATCGTATAACCATATCCTTGTTTTTGATATTTCAATCAGAAAATGGTATGGACAGGGTTCAATCCCGTCTAGCACTCTAATATTGGAGGCTTTTTACATGATGATCCGTGTACAGTGAACATATTATTTGCACTGACTCTGTATTCACGGTGATGAATAAAGAGCTACATGTATAATGAGGATACTTATATATATATTGCGCTGGACTCGACACCACAAAGGGGCTTGCTCAAAGCGCCACACACGTTATTACTCTGGTGTTAGGACAAACACTCCTTTTATACAATCTCAACTCCTTAGCAGTATGCAACCCAGCGGCCGATTAAGCGCTTATTGGTTATCTGTCATATTGCCATCACTTCCAAACCAGGTACCCAATTGTACTGCCGGGTGAACAGAGGCACATTTCGAAGTATCTTGCCTAAGGAGACAGCACAGTATTCTGTTGAATCAAAATTCTGATACCACCAGTAAATGGCATGTACGAGGGTATATTTTGGCTGATTTCTTTCGAGTTCCACAATTTGATTTCTGGTTACAATTGTGGCAACTCGCGTGACAGTCGTCTAATAAGTTCATGACCACTTGTGTTAGGGTTTTACACAGTTTGCACATCGGTTTTTAAGTTTATATCAACTTTGAAGTAAATTCTTAAATATAACGATCCAAGTGCAGTACTTATCCTTTCAATGCTACAATAAGCTTTAGACCCGTTTATGAACAATAACTTTAGGTTGCAAATGCTTTGAATGGAGCTCCCTCTATTCAGAAAACGTTAGTATTTCACGACAGGTGCAATCAAGTTAAAACTAGCTGTAATATGATATGTCCCGAACTCCGTTCTTACATCTAGAATTACAAGCCTATTTCGTGTCGCGCAGGCGCGGTCATCGACCAATAAAAAGACAACTGGCCCAGCTCTTAGAATCACTGGTCAATGCGATTGTTTCGCCGTTTTTAGCACCTCGATTACAAAATCCGAATGTCACCGATGTATCGCAGTGAATTGTGTTGAAAAATATGATGACAGATTCAATTTGGTAAAGATAATTTTGACGGAATCTTTGTTTGTTGCATATTTGTTCATTTGTACAAAAGTAAAACAACAAATTAGATTAACAAAATAACAAAATAAGTTTTAAAGGATAAATATAGACAAACGTTGGGAAAACGTCAGCAGGTGACATTAACCAAGATGCAAAAGAAACTCGTCTTTGATTGGTTGAAAGCTGACTTCCTGCCCTCGTTCTATTGGTCGGTTCATGACATGACCTCAATCAGTAACTCTCTACATTCAATTCAATACATCTTTTTTAACTAGATTGCGACAGGCGTCAGCGTTTGAAGTAATTTCTGCAATATTATATTGCATGATTCATTCCATTGATATTTTAGATAAAGTTTGAGGTAAGTGCATTGGGTACTTTTGTTCTGTTTCGGTATGATATTGTGTCCGTTTCAACTGTTTAAAGACTATCACTTATCGAATGCCTTCATAAATCATACTATTCATTTTGTATAATGTCAGCTGTCGGGTTTTGCCAGATCCGACTGCGGTAAGTCTTTGCATACTTTTTTAAAATTTGATTAGTGATTTTTTCTGAGTAAGCTGATGTAAACAGAATATTGTATATCCATATATTACGCCCTCTGATTTTTTTCATCACCCAATTAGAATTGGGTTTGTTGCACAGTTATGGTAGAATGAACATTGAAAAAGACATTTGAAAATGTTTCCAAACGCAACGTTAAATTAAAAGAGAACCCTTCACATATAGGACGGAATTTACATAGCATTTATTATTTTGTTCTCACTGCATTTTACAAGTATCAGATTTGTGAAAGAAGATGCAGTTAAAATGTTTAAGCTACAGTCATTTATTTTGGTTCTTCTTTTCTGTTGAAGAGCGAATGGAACCAGTAATTAGAACCATGTTTTGTGCATGTATTAACTATAAATATAATCAAAAAGAGATAAATAGTTAATTTTCACTGCATTTTACAACTATCAGATTTGTAAAAGAAGACTTAGTTACAATGTTTAAGTTATTGTCATAATTTTTTAATTTTCTATTCTGTTGAATAGAACCAGAGATTAGAACCATGTTTTGTGCATGTGTAAACTATTTATATAATCAAAAACAGTTTAGTACAAACTGAAATCTGTGACACAAAACCTTGATGCATGAAGCTCTTTATGTATTCTTTGTTATCCAAGGACACATTTATCATTTAACATTTATATTGGTTATTGTATTTGGTCTGTCAAGTCTCATTTATAGTTGTGTCGTTGCGCATAGTCAACGCGAGTCCAGTCAGGGGTGGTTAATTCCAGCTGATTGTCACATGTGTCATGTGAATGTCAAGTCAAGTTCATAGTTTAGCTCTCAAGTTTAGAGAGCGCTTCAAAAACGGTAAGATAAAGAATAAAATACATATAATGAATATAAAGAATATATTTAACTTATAAAATAGATAAACTTTAGAATATAAAAGCCTATCGTTGTAAAGAACATATAGTATGCAAGTTCGGCTGCAAGTACATGTATGCATGTAACAATGCCAATTGACTGATGCATTTAAAATATATAAGTTTGTTTATTGTTTTCAGTCAATCTCACACTATCTCTCTATAAGAATAAAGAAGTGACGTCGCTCTCCATTGATCGTTCGTTCACTCGTTACAGTTTTTGACGTCGTTAACGTTAACGTCCAATTTCGGTCATCCATTTTTCATACTGCCTGTAACCACCTTCATTCATCCAGTGCGTAAGTTTGAGCAAAAGAGGTCGCGTGACCTCACTAGATGTTCCAACTGTACATGGAAAACAAGAAGTTAACATGCCAACAGCCGTAAACCTCAAATGAATCACGCCAGCTCCCTAATGCATGTTATAACATTAGATATGTATCACCTTCACTGGAAAATAATTATATACAAATCCCATTTTATCAAGAAAAGCATATGGGCAAATAAGAAGAGTTGGACCCAGATGTTTTGAAGTGTTAATTAAGATTCATTGTATTATATATTCAGATTTCTGACACCACACTAACAACACCAACCTGTTATGACTATCTATGATATCAAATGATTCATTAACAAACATACAGTCAAATAATTGGTCACAGTTATTTTGCACCAAGTGAACAGAAGTCAAGAAAAAATTAAATCACCCAAGAGCATATTTACTTTGCCTTAAGGACATTAAGCAGACATGTAGAAGATGTCAGGAATGAAATACGAGTACCCAACCTTCCCCGCATTGGACTATCGAGATCCATCGCAACAGCCTGGACGAGAAGCACAAAAAGTAGGGAAAATGCGGTAAGGCCTATCTCAGCACGTCATTTGAGCTTGCGCAAGTATGGGACATGCGAGGGGAGATGACGAGTACATGACTATAGGTTTTTGCCGGGCAAGAGACAGGGACAGACACTCTAAGAGCTTCCTAATAAACTTCTGTTACACTACTCAGCTTCATACTTCAAGTAGATCTTCAAAGTACAAACAATATACAAAGTAGGATTTTTTACCTATTACTTTCCATATAGAAAGCAATTGAATAAATTCATTTGAAAACGGATAGTATTTATATTAGTATCTTGACTCTATGAGAACCAAACGATTTATATTACCAATCAAAGACAAGACAAGAAGACAAATTTTATACAAGTTAGCATTCTAAGTAGCATAAATTATCTTCTCTGATGATATTCCAAGAATGGCGAGTCGTAAAGACAACTCGGTGGTGAAGCCATTTTCAATTCTATTTTCAAAAAGATATACAAGATTAATCTTCCATCTTTATCTAAAATGTTTTCCTTATAAAGAGAACGGTTAGGCCACACGTATGATTAAATATCATTAAACCCACGATAACATTTAATGCAGGAAAGAGTTGAGATTGCTGCCAAACTCTTACATTAATTCTTAGGTTTCGGATGCTTCAATATCTCTTTTAAAATGTTCTGATATTGAAATAAATTGAGTATTTGATTCATGGTTGTGTTCCATATGTTTTTCAAATGATTTTTTTAACTGTTCTTATATTTATATTGATAGTAATATGAACATATTCAAGCATTCTTAATATTAATAAAATCACTTATAATGGTATCTATGAAAACTTTGGACAATACTGTTCTCTGGTGTTAAGTGTACAGTACCATAGGTTTATGTCTGTTAACCTGTCTCACAGGACCAAATCAACGCAACCTGCTTGTCAGATGACAAGTGTCTACTCAAGTCCTAATCAACGCTCTAAATTGAAAAAAGGCCATCAGCCTCTATCAGTTCTCGAGATGTTTGTGTTGGTTAATATAAAGTTTACTGGTATTGAAAGCTCTCTTTCAGGTCAGCTATCTGGGAAATTGCTTCAAGTCACTTTTCTCAAACGTCTGATATGCTTATTTTGTATATAGTTTTGTTTCTTAATCACTTGATAAGTCAACCTGGAAACTGAACATACTTAGATCTGACGTGGCAGGCAAAAGCTACATGATTCTTGCTTTCTCAAGATGAAATATATATACCTTGAGAAAACCACACGTTTACATAAATCTATCGATTAATCCAATAGTCCAGTCCACAAATTAGGTAAAGCTGTGTAACCTTCAACGACTGAAAGGAAAGGTTCAGTACATTTCTACAATCTGTGCACTAACAATGTACATGATTGGATTGTTACTGATACTAGGGGTGGTCTAGGATGCATCAAGGATCCTTAATACCATGCTTGAATGGTGAAATGTAATGTTATTTACCAGTTTATGGATCTGAGAACGGGTTTAAGACATAAAATCAAGTTTGAGTCAGCTGGAAAAAAATAAATCCAAACTTATTGTTAAGCAGCTTTAAAGGTGTAGACGTTGTTTCATCAAAGAACATCAGATGTTCTTGAGCTACATGAGCCTCCTCGTAACTGCTAATAAAATTCATTTAAAGACCTATTTATCCATTGATGCATGTTGTTAACTTGTTTCAAAGAGTTTTGTTATAACAATGATCCACCACTTGGACTCAATAACTTACCGTGCCTCAGAGACACCAAAACCTATAGCCTACCGGAGCTTACATGCTTCTGAAAAGGGCAACCAAAGCTGGTCGACGGGTAAAAGCCAGACCAAACGTGAGTCCTTCTAAAACCTGCCTTCTCTCTCTCTCACTATATCTTTACTTCCCTCTTTTTTTCTTATCCTTTTGATCCCTTCTCTCTCATCTGTCCTATCTCTTTTAGACCCTTGTCATCCACTTGTTTAATGACTTAAAAAATGTTCAAAACACGTTGAACCACAACCCACTCACTCAAACAATGAAACATTGCTATGTGTGGTAAATAAAACATGAATAACACTTCAAGTAATATGTTTTGTGTCAATGGTATGTTTCGTATCTTAATCCTCCGATCAAAGATATCCAAGAACTAACAAATTGCCAGTAGCGGAAAGAATGATTCAAAAATAATTTTTGAAAATTGATTTAGCTGTCTGTTTTTATATCTATAAAAAATGCAAAAAATATTCTTAACTGTTGATATCAAAGACTTACTGATCCATTGATTCACTCCGTTGCCTTGTTTCAAATATGAATCTTGTTGTGTTTTTCAGTTACCCAGGTAACACACCTACATCGGCCCGACATCGGCCTGATGCTGTTAACATCATCGGCCCACCGCCGGCTAACTTCATCGGGCCGATGAAGTTTTGCTCATCGGTTATTCATCGGCCCGACGTCGGCGAACGATATCGGCTGAGCATCGGTCCAGCATCGGCCCATCATGGATTTACTAATTCATTGCTTTCTTGTAATTAGTATTTATTCACAGGTGTTGAGCTCGAGCATAGTCTACAGTTAATTACTAATCATTAGTGAACTGTCAACTCTTCGACATCTTACTCTCTGCTTACTTTACAGCAGAGTTTATATCAATCTTTAATATATCCTGGGTGTTATTTTCCTGATTCAAACAAGTATTCATCAAACAAGTGTTACCGAGACATGCTCAAAATTCAGGAAAAACATCTTCTTCGGTACAGCATTTTTATTAGCAAAACTGATACAGTAAAATTGGACAGTGAAGCTTCCTCTTTTCTTGAAAAGAAGCAGTATCCCACCGGCCCCTGATAAAGTTTTTCTCTGAAAAAATAAAACATATAGTCAATATTTTATGAAATAAACCAAAATTGCATTAGTTACCTTTACTGAATATCTACAAAACATATAAAGAATTATATTACATACAGTGATTAAAATCATATATGATAAACCAATTAGAACTAAATATTATAGGGCAAACTGACCGAGATTCGGACACCACCCGAGGTCGCCCGAACTTCGGACACTTTTGACTATTAGCTGGCGCAATAATACGTGCAATTGCGGCAATATATTTGTTTTGAAATATGAATTTCTCGAATGTCAATTTCTTCATTTCATTAAATAGACAATTGCTCGAAGGTAGTATATCTAATCGACGTTTTGCTAAAATGTACAAATAATAGAGCCATGTTAGGAATTGGCAAAATATTTGTTTCAACGTAAATGTTGACTATCAGATTAGGAAATATAGGAAGCGCCAAAACATTTAAAACTGTATCCATAAACAAAGATAAACAACCAAATAGCTATATTATGCCGAACATCGGTATATAAAAAGGGGATTTTAAAGTAAATGTTGAGATATTGATAATATGTCAAAATTACCTTGCTTCGGACAGTTTTGACCATGGTTCGGACACTTTTTATATTTCACTTGTACGGACTTGTAGTGTTGTAATTCAACCAATAAAAGTTCTGGAAACATGCAATAACATACGACTAACATATTTCACTAAGTGATACATTTTTAAAAGCTACGGTTTAGCGAGTACGGCGTTTTTGCGTCAAATGCCTATGAAACTGATTGTGACGTCATAATTGTGTAACGACGCATGCGGCAGTTTTCGGAGAATTTAACGTCGGAAAGCATGCTCTGTACAGATGACAAATTAATTCATGTTTCCGAAAAACCTTGATATCGTTGTACATGAACTACCCAATGCGTGTTGTGGAATGTCTGAGACCATTTTGATAAATATTCTAAGCTAGGGGGGCATGCGAGAAGATCATGTGCAACTGTCCGAAGTTAGGTCAGAACTGTCCGAACCTCGGGCGATTTCATATTCGCAATAAAAACCGTTATTTTCGGAAAATTTACGAACAATTCTGCATTTTAAGATAGAAATCCAAAATAAACATTACTTTTTGATAATTTGGTTTGCTCATATTTACATTATTCAAATTATTTTTTATAATGCAGAGTTTCAAAACATTTGAATCGATACACTGTCCGAACCTCGGTCAGTTTGCCCTAAATGTTATTCTTGTATAAATCATAAATGTATGAAAAACATAAATCTGATTATAAAAGGTGATGCTTACTCAAATCTTACTCTGGCATATGTACTTCTGGACAGATGGCAAAGCAAATCCCCTCCTGAAATAAAAGAATTTCGATTAAATTGGAAAAGAAACGGGTATATAAGTTGCCCATTTATATTACTCCCGCATAGATTTTCAGGCTCATAACTAGAGTTCACATCTTGTTCAGTTGCGATTAACTCTTAAAGTGTTGGATATTTCACATACTCATACTTAAGTGAAAGTATTTTGTGTATTTGTACTTCCTTCTCATGTCACTTGCATAGGTCATGCGATAAGTTTTCCACATTAATATACAAATACACGAGTGTCGGGTACATATACGCATTAACTAAAAACTTTACCTAGAAAATCAGGACGAGTTTTAGCTTGTAATAAATTGATGTCATAGCATCTTTGGGCAATTTGGATGATATCATAAAGTTTTTGAAAAGGTAAAAAGGATTTAAATGTTGATAACTATGGCACAAAAGACTGACAAATTTGTAAAACTGACAAAATTCCTAGCAAATATGTCGTCATCAAACAGTTTGCCTTCTCACAAAGCAATTGTGACCAACATATTGATCGTACTATCGTTTTATCTTTACCTAAACTTAAAAAATCAGTTTTAACATGGAATGAAGTTCTTAACTTTAACAATGACTTGGTTTTTATCACTTATTTTCTCGGTTGAATGATCATGTATGTCTTAGGTGCGTAGCGTACGTGACAGCACTGTACATAGTAGGCCTACGATTTATCAAAAAAACATAAAATGGCTGTGATAATTTTGAAATTAAATAGTTGTCGTCTTGCTTATTTTGATAGTAAATTGAAATTGGCATAGTGACAGTTTAATACTATTACAGCAATATTTACCTCAGATATATTAAAGCATTTGTTCGTTCACGAGGTAAAAAACCCCACTACGACTACGAGCTGACACAATTTCAGACCTGCCTACCTTCTGTTCGGTGAATGTGTAGACATATTGTAACTTAAGTGTATTTAGAAATTTTTATGTGTACAAAAACAATGAAGCTAGTATTTTTTTACTGATAGTTCCAACGTATCATCACCTGGTTTGACATTTCGAAACCTTTTCTCACTTAGTTAACTAAGAATATACAGTTCAAATTGAATTTGAAACACATAGCAATCGAATATTCGAAAAATATTTCAATGAAATAAAGAACTGATTTTATCAGAATAGGTGTACAATTTGCAACATTGGTGTACAATCATATTTTAAGACTTTCAAGTGTACAAAATACTCCAAAAGAGTACAAGTAGGCAGCCCTGCAATTTTTTTATCAACATCGGTGAACTTTGACATCGCGCCAGTAACATTTAAATTTCACTGTCTTATAAGCAGAAGCTTTGGGGAAAGAATCCAGGTGGCAGTAAACGACATGAACATCCAGTCGCAATAATATTCGTTATCACTCAAATTTGTGACTCAACCATCAAAACATTCAGTGACGAGCAATTTGATTGACCTATAAAAGTGACACACCGTTTGCTTGAGTTGCCGACCACACAGCAATTAAAATATTTTATCTTCATAGCGTACATCAATGGTATGGATCTATTTTAACTCCTTGACTTCAGTAGACTAATTCATTGTTTACTGTTAACAGTGTGCACCAAGCCAAGACACAGCCATGGCATGGCCATTCCTAATAACATGAAGGTCAACATTACCGTAACTTTGCAACAGCAATTTGGTTTTACTCAAACATATACTCATCAACAGCAAACATTATCAAGAGTAATCTTTGTACGCCAATCCTGTTTTAACGTCACAGACAATGAAAAGATTATAAATTTTTAAAATACTTACTTTTAAATTTAGGCGCAGTTTGCGTAACATCAAATGGAGCAGACGACACTGGGTTATCATCAAAACTTGCAAAGTGATTTAAAACGAAACATTTATATAAAAGTGGGATTGCGATGCGGAAAAAGAGAATGTATAAAAAAATACAAAGATGTTCAAAGCAAAAGGACTTTATTGTCAATTCCAGAAATATTAACTGTATGTGAAATATTTTGGTGTCAAATGTCTAAAGACAGAAGGCTAAAAAGATACAGGTAATTTCAAATATTTTTTTAATAATAAATAGATGCCTGAAAAATTTCATGTAACCAAAGCAGCTACATATCTAAAGCAATTAAATAATTATGTTTCCATTTTATTCATTTCGTCACTAAAAAGGGGCCGTATCATTTATCAAGAAGGATTTTATATAAGAATTCTATAAACACAAAGTTTACTCATCAGCCCGATGTCGGCCCGACGCTGTTAGCCGATGTAAAACAAGTGCCGACGGTGCCGCTGATCAGCCGGCATCGGGCCGATGTAGGTGTGCTACCTGGGTATATGTTTGATGATTCATTCAATACGTTTAATATCTACATCCTCTGAAAGATATCCAAGAGCTGAGGAAATTGCCAGTCAATACTTATTTCATGTTGCCGAAAGTGAGTGTTGTTCATCTGCTGCTTCTTTAGATCCCCAGCTCTATGGAAATAACATCAAACCACACAAATATCATTCATTTTTAATGCTAAAGTGTGCCCTCAAAACTCATCCTACACAGATGGTTGATTGCATGATAACTTTTACTCACAGGAAGCTAGTGTGGGTAAGCTGATAACATAATGAATTCTGCATGCAACTGCTCTGGTCTCGAAGATAAAAAGTTAACTGAAAAGATCATACTTAATCCCTGCGTGGTAGATGAAGGAAGGTTCCACTAATGAAAGTATATTTTACCACTTCTGCTTTTGTCGAGATGTATTTGCTACCATCAAAACAATCTCTATGCTCTATAACCATTTTCCTCTTTGAGCAAGCAGAGAATAAGTTCACATGTCTGTTGTACACAAGTGATAAAAGGTCCTCCAGTGTAATTTCATTTAACTTTCAAATTTTGTCTCATTTTCGTGATATTTCAGGGTAGCAAACGATAACATTCGATACAAACTACAATTTACGATTTACATTTTGTGCACATTTTCTAATGAGATATCATTTTCCTTAATGACAATGCCGAGAAATGTAAAGATGAAACCAGAAAATGAAGTGATAAAGTTCTCCGAACTAGATCTACCTTATGAAGATTGAGTGGATAATATATATATATGCTCGGTCTATTTCTCGATTTTAGCGGCAGAGAAGGACAAATTGTGCTTCTATAAAGAAGAATATTTCGAGTAAGACATCATCTGAACTTACGACCTGCTAATAGTATCAGAGTAACTTTACCTGGTAATACGGGAAACTTAACCTGTCCGAAGTAATTAAGTTATTATTGCAACAAAAATCTGGTTATGTTAAGAAACAGCCAGATTCAGATCACGTTAGCTCAGCGCTAGTTCAGTTTGATCTTGATGAGTACCAGTCATCACAAGATTTATTATGGAACACAGGTGAAAGCACCAAACTGATCAAAAAAGTAAACAATATGTTCCCATTAAACTGATGCAAGCTGATTTGTCATAGTTGGTTACTTATGAACATCCACGCATGTTGTAAACTGGATACGGCATAAAGAAAATTCATTGCAGAAAAATCACATGTGATGTTTCTGTTAGTTATCCATATTCAGTCCCTCCATTTCTTGTTTCGTCATGAAACAATCAAGACTTTATGGTTTACGATTAGATAGTTTCTGTTCCTATCGCCCCATACGGCCTATTGCAATATAGGCACAAACAATAGCAACAGCACGGCAGCAAATATCATAGCAGCAACAGCTCTTAATATTCAAACAAAGGAACGAAACAAAACAGCTGTTGTTTGATTTAAATCTGAACAATATTAATCATGATATTTAAGTCGAAGATAAGTATGCAATATATTTCCAATTAGTATTGGTATTATAGTATTAATATTAGTATTATACAAGGATTGTCCCGTAAGTAGTAAGCATCAAATAGAAAACGATTGAAATGTTTAAATATTTTGATTTTACTCACAGCATCTTTCAAACAACAGGAACTTGGTTCTGTTGTATTTATATATCATGACCCTCAGTTTGTGTATCTTTGTCTTCCAGCTAGTGGGTTATGAACTGAATGAGATTAAGGTCGAAACAGCTGTACCCATTTAATTGCATGCAACATGAACAACTGTGTGTGTATAAATTTAAAACAGTAAATAGCCTTGTGAAGAACCAGAATGCAAGTTAATTTGCATGCATAACGCTATACTAGTGAAGAACCAGAATGCAAGTTAATTTGCATGCATAGTCATTCGCTCTGCAGCTCATCAGGCTCTACATGATTTATTATCTGAGTTTGCAGAATTATATGAAATAAAATATCTGTAACATGCGATCACTCTTCAAATTCCTGCAATTATAATCTACTGGTCAAAGTATGTCTACACAAGATCAACAGTGTTTATGCAAAATGTAACATAATACAAATTATTGCGCACAGGTTTTGCAGTTAACAAAATATGAGTAATCCATTTATGTCCAGGCAATTTGTAGTGTTGTTAAACAATCTCATTTCAGCCTACCATTCACACTTTAAAAGCTGAATGCAGGGAAATATAAATAACGTTCTAGCAAGTGACAACAAAATTGCATGGGCATGAAACTTAGTAAAATAGTACGGAGTTGAAATATTACAACTTCTTTATTGCATGATTGCGACGTTTGCCTGTAGATATCACTTGCTTGATAACGGTGTTAGTATCTACATCGAAACGTCGAAATCGTGCAATAGAGAAGTTGTAAATCAATAGAACTTGTTCTCTTTTCATCTCACCAATTTCTAAATGACTCTCAAAGAAGTAGTACGGAGTGTAGTGCTGAAATTAAGCGTTTATTTACAAGTTCACATTGAAAAGGAATGATACATTCAGCTTCGATAATCAAACACGCTGTTTATGTACATCTATTACAAAATCAGTTTCATTGACAAAACGTATTGGCCAGTTGTTCAAAATGTTTAGCTTAACTAATAATACACCGTGTCCTTGTGATTAAACTCTTATTAAACAAACATTCATGATAATACATTCAGTTTATCTGTTCAAAATCAGGGTTATTAGAATATGCTATTTATTTTTACAAAAAAAATTGTTCCTGCAACACAATTTGATGATAAACCAATTTATAAATAACTCAAAACAGTGTTCTTATACAATATATATCCAGAAACAACTAACAAATCGCAAGTACAGAATAATGGAAATCGAAAAACAGGATTCATTATTGAAGCGACATTCACTGACAATTAAAAACAGTGTTTACTACACAAAAAGCTTACTTGGTCTATGTACAAATCAACTAAAACGTTAATATAAAAAAAGTTACATAGAGTGAGTTCAATTGGCTTTTGGGTTGTTGTTTTGCATAAAGTGAGGAAAGAACACGCTTTCGTCTTACCATTCGTACAACTCATGAAGACATAATAAATGTATTGGTATAATATCCTCAAACTAGTGAACAGTTAATCCCAAGACGAATCAAATCTTTCAATACTCATAGCAACAACATCGCTGTCAAAGCGTGACATCTGAGTCAACCAAACTATTACCTCTTGTGACATGCTTCAAGTGGATTTTGTACGTTATTTGTTGGACAAATTTATATTCCCAAAACATACCTAGATGGAACCCTCTCTTTAATGAAATCACAGTCAGCTATATTTACCAATCACAATGATAATGTACATACATATTCAGTAAAATACTTGCTGCAATGTTCGCGGAAAAAGGAAAACATAACTCAGGTACAGATAAACAAATCTCCACACGATACTTTCAACAATTGGTAGCGTGGAATCAGATTCTGTCTGGTTATTTCAAATTCAGTATTTAACATTCTGTTTGATAGTTTGCTTTACACCAAGCTCGTTTCCACTGGCCCAACACAGTAGCTATCGACTATACATCATTGCATCAATTGCACCAAATGAATCGGTTGAAGATAAAGTGTTTAGTCTTAAAGAGCACCCCACGAGTTGTCTGGGCTTCATAACATAAACGTTATCAATCGAATACGTATACCTTTATTTGTTGACTTTTTCTGAAAAGCGTCATCAAGCTATCTCAAGCTTTAGGAATTTGACGTATATATAGGTAAACAAAAATAATAGGCATTCCCGCACAAATAGACCATAGTACCTTCCAATGACATTGTACTATGGCTGTCTTTGTGACTCTAGTTACCCGAGTGTTTTACAACAGGACCAAGGCTCCTAGCAGCCCTGGAGACCAAAGTTTACATATTACAAACAAAAATTGAACATGGCTCAATATCACCTGATCTATACGATTACAGGTAACATCCTTTTTTATCTTAGTCTTAAAATAACTCAAATAGTAGGTGTCGGCGTTCAGCGCCAATGGATCAAGTCATATTTCATTTCAATAAAGTCTAAAACACACAAGAGGACTAATAAAAGAGACTGGTCGGCAGAACTTTAACAGCCCTTTTTATAGCCAAAGTTTCGGTAATATAAAAAGAAATCAGAAAATGACAGGTAACCTTCTTAGCCATCTCAGTCATCCAGGAACTAAAATAGTAGATGTCTGTGTTCAGTGTCCATAAATAAACCCATATTTCATTTATATAAAGTCTAAAACACACAAGAGGACTAATAAAAGAAATTGATTGAATTATATCTGAGAGATATGTGCTTGAATGTACCAACCAAAGGGGAAAAAACAAACAACTGTGAAAAGTGTTTTTTTACAACAAATATCAGTTTGATACAAATGTTTAGCCTTCAGTGTGCCAAACACCCCATAATAGAACCAGGTCTTCCGTCCGTTTTACAACTCCTTTTTTCAATTATAAAGCATTGTCTTGCCATTGACTGCATAGAGAATACTAAACGACGTCTTGTTTGATAACACTTTTATGAAACGAGGAAATGGTTTGGTATTTAACGAGCGAAAGCATAACTGCATAAATGATAAGACCATAAGACTTGCAGTGACAATATACTTTTTGAGTAAAATTTAATTATTTGTCCCTAAAAGACCCTTCAACTAATTCATAATTTCAGTTTATCTGTTCAAATTAATCCTGTTTTTTCAATTGACGAACCGAACGGAGATTTATGTACCGCAATACGTACCGAACCTCGGCATGGGCGTACCCTTTCGTCCCCTACAACAAGTCAAAACATTATTTTTGTGTTTTAAAGATGCTTTTCAAAATTGTTGAACATTATTGTTTTAAGAAAAATTAACCTTAAATCGCACAATTTTCACACCGGAAAAACGTCTATGAACTCTGAATCAACTAAAACTGGATCATTCATACCAACGTCAGAATTAATCGCCATTTTCCCTGCACTATTGGGTACAGTTTGGGGAGATATCGAACGATAGAATTAATCGCTCTCATGTCATTATCCTTTAAACCAACATGGCGGACCGTTTCCGATAGATATGTCTCTTTCAGCAGTTCAAATAAACATGGATCACTCTTTCTAACTAGATTGTTTATTCGGTTAATTAGTAAATTATTGAAGAGAAGTTTAGCAAACACTACTCAATAAATCCAACTCACTTCAGATCTTAAACACAACTGCGCTTATTCTATTTACACTTTAATCACACACAGAAAAGGGATCTCCGTTACACTAGTGATACATATTGCAAGGTTATATCAAAATCTTAATTCATTTAACATGACTGACATACATAGGTTTATCTACTGTAGTCATATTTCCCAACATTAACATTTCTTCTAACGCTATTCGTTCTGCAACACAAGTATTGCCGCACATACAATAGATAACTAATATCTTTATATCTGGGTAGAATGTTCGTACTGTCAGTGCTGGCTGTGTGGGTTTGCAATGCCGCAAGATGTGAAAAATATCCTGATATAAAATGATGTTGTTGCTACGTTTTCAGATAAAAGAATTGACCACTCACAAGCCACACTTGACTTGGTCAGTAACCTAGATTATGTCAAATCACTGTCGCCTTATTCTTTGATGTACTGAAATAAACAGCTCTATTCAATCGCTTTGTGTTGGTCAGTTTTGCCCTTTATTTTTAGGTTTGAAGATGTTTTCGATACTTTATTTGAATTGTCCTAAATATGACCACTTCCTCGTAGCTCATAGTTTGTTAGAGGATTTTCTTGGGTGATGTTGCCTGGAGACAAAAAGGAATCTGGATAAATAGATAAGAATAAACATATCTGTCCATAACTAAGAAACATTCAGGAAACTAAAGGTGAGGTGAAGTGTAATGGGGTTTAACGCCGCTTTCAGGAGTATTTAACTTATATCGCGGCTGCTAGTATTATTGCAGGGAGAAAGCCCACAACACCAATGTGGCTATGCATTGCGGTGAAACCTGCGAGCAGCGGCTGGAACTAGCGAACCATGGGTGGTACTGTGCTTAAAATCAGTGTAGCATTGCACCCAAACCTGACTGCGTGTAGAACAGTTCTCTACTGCAGACAAAGTTGCCGAGCCCCTGGCGGGAATCGAACCACGGACCTCTTGATGCGAAGGAAACTAAAGAACAACCGCTGTATCATTTCGTCTTATGCGTTTTTATTGGCTCAATTTTGTATTAATTTGATTAAATATATACATACATGTATGGTTCAATGTGAACAGTTTCTTCTACTTTAAAACATTAGATACAAGTCAGAAAAAAAAATCTTTTCGAAAATTCTTTTCTCTTTTTCTTGAGAAAATATGTTTAATAAATAGCTTTCCCCATTTCGGTTAATGTCGTGTGTTTTCAAGTTTTCATCTGATTTTGAAGTAGCAGCGATTATCCTGAAGAAAGGTTTTGATGAAGTGCAGTTCTTCTAGTATTCAAATCTCAATTCCTTTAGCGGTTTAAAATTAGTTTTCCATTCAATTTGTTGCCGTCAAACAACTTAGACAGAGAGATTGACTTGAATGTACAGTGAGTAGGTTAAAATTGCCCTAATAAGATTCAGGTAGGGAGACTCCACCTATAACCCAGTAGGACAGCAGGAGTCAGTTAGTATACGGTGACAGAAAATTCGGTGTATTCAGGATTATATAAGATTACTGCTAAGATACAAGAGTTGAATTTCACTCACGAAAGTTGACATGTTATTCTCGAAATATGAACTTATTTTGAAGATGCCAACCAGTAAAAAGGCATTTGGTTCTTTGATAATCGGTGCTGTCGGTAGGATGTGTGGCCTTGTTGGAACTAGAAACATTCAAATTAAAAATAGGAAGTAGGGTGGAGCGAAAAGCGCGGGAAAAAACGTTTATTTAGTAAGACTGAACTGGGAAAACTATATACACAACCAATATATAGACACAAACACTACAGATCACTCTCGCAGAGAAATATTAATTGTGACAAGGCGCACTTTGGATTGAACTCATGATCAGAATTACCATGAATGATCTGCAAAGCACGACGAAAAGCTGCCTGGAAATCCCCATTGTTGTGTCAAGTTTGGTTCGAATACGATGACGTCTTAAGCACGAGCAGATGTGACGTCACAATGCGTTATGAACCCGGTAAAGTGAGCGGGAAACGTTGTCGGAGCTTATGAATGATATGTCGGATCTCTTAGATTTCATATTTTTCAAGCATTTCGATCCAATTTACATATGAGCAATAAAAGCATTATCAAAATTAGGAAGGGGAACATAAAATGGTACGAGAAAAAAAAAGTTATCCAATTCTGGAAATACAAATCTTGCTAAAAGTCACTCAACGGCATTTTCTAGCTTTCAGATTTAACAAATAAAATCTTGAAATTATTCTCTGAAAAATTCTAGTGTGTGATAACAATTTCACATCAATGTTTCATGGAAAAAAATCATAATTCAGTCCGGACTCTTTGATATTATTTGATTTTTGATAAGTATATCTAAAAAGATAAACTGTCATTGAATTTATGAAAATGGGGTTTTGTTCCTCATGAAATATTATGATAAATACAATGACAATAATTTCAAACAATTATGTGACATGCACACCTTATAACAGATCATTTGTTTGTGGAGAGAATTATTAGCGGTGTATGCAAATGTGATCTTGTTTTTCATATTATGTTATAACAAATACATTTATAACAATTTGAAACAAATATTGGACAATTTTTTAACAAATCGTTAGTTTGTTACAGAGAGGAGAATGTCGCCTTTTATGGCCGCTTCACTCAACAAGTTCACGGAAAGACATTCTCAGTGATTGGAATTGAGATTTTATTTGTTTAATATGATTTAAAAGTGTACAAATGTATATTTGTTCCTCATATTAAGTCAAAAGAAAGACAATGAAAGTATTTTCAAGCAAATATCTCTTACTTTTTTATAAATTTGTTCATTCAACAGGTTTGGGCTTTTCCCAAGATTAAAAATAGACAACTGCGATAAACAAGATAAACTAAGATAATAATAACTTGCTAATATTTCTAACTAAAAACTTTATTTTTATTTACAAATTCACAAAATATACAAACAATATAAACTAACTTTGTTCAGTCTGACAAGGCCTGCTGAATGAGATGTATTTTCCTGTCAGTGACGCAGATCTCGCGGCCGCTAACCAGTCTCATTCTTGTAACACAGTTGTAGTCTGGATTAACGTGAAACATGGGGGAAACCTCTTCTTTCATCTGGAGATCTACTTTACACAAGAGTTGCCCCCTCTCCACGTCTATGAACCCCACCCTCCCCCTCCCCACATCCAGCACCAGCCCGAAGGTGAGGGTGAACTCTACACCAGGTGTGGGGAGAGACAGAGAGACACACTCACCAACCTGATGTCTCTCACTGTCCTCCTGATCTCTCCTCCATACCTGGATACAGAGACGGCCGCGGTGATCGTCACAGAAGTCCGTCACAGACACACAGACGGAGTCGGGGAGAGAAGAAACAAAGATCCCCTCGTCCATGTTGCTCCTCCCCAGCTTTAACCCCATCTCCAGCAGTACGGGTAAATAGCTTGTCATCCTCGGTGTCAGTGTGGAGCTGGTCTCCCAGTAGGAGGGGGGAGTAGTGAGAGGGGATGGGGAGGGAGGGACGGGGACGGGACTGCTACATGTCCCCCAGAACTCCGTGAACTGACCCGGACTGTTTCTGTCTCCACTTTGCTTCAAGTTTGTCAGGACTCGACCGAAGTCTTCAACTTGTAGAGCCCCGTGTACTCTCTCTGAGTTGAGAATCATCGCCCGGCCTGAAATATACAAGTTTATTATTATTAAACATATACAAATGACATCTTAAAATCTTTATTTTTGTATTTTAAACATTTTGATGTAAGAATAATTGGTAATGGTCAGGATTTTTTAAAACTTTGTTTAACCGCTCAAACTAACAAATTGTAAACAATTTTGGAGCTTAGTGTCGACTTTAGTAACAAAATATATCATCAAAACATATACAAATGGCATCTTAAAATGTTTATTTTTATATTCCAAATATTTTGATGATAAAATATTTCATAATTGTTAAAAAAATTTAAATTTTGTTTAACCGCTCAAACTAAGAACATGGCTGACATTTTTCTAGATCTGATTATCCTGTAAATAAACAATTATTGTTATCAAAACATAAACAAATGGCATCTTGAAATGATTATTTCAATGTTTGGAATAATTTTATAAGAAAATTATCGATCTTTGTGACAAAAAATATAAACTTTGTTTCACTCGGCAATACACAATAAATTTACAGTTGATTTTACCGACAGCCGGTTTTCAAACTGGATCAGTTTTCATTGAGC
This sequence comes from Phorcus lineatus, assembly GCA_921293015.1. Lineage (NCBI taxonomy): Eukaryota > Metazoa > Mollusca > Gastropoda > Trochida > Trochidae > Phorcus > Phorcus lineatus. The sequence goes on from OV121093.1 coordinate 41,580,617, forward strand.
GCAGGACAAACTGTTGTTATCAAAACTTATACAAATGGCACTCGAAAATGTTTATTTTATTATTTCAAATACATTGATGACAAAATATTTGATAATTGGGGAAAAAAATTAAAACTTTGTTTGGCGCTCAAGCTGACAGATAATTCAGCTGCTTTCTTACAGCTGAGAGTCGCGGTCTGTAAATAACATAAATTATTGTTAAAATGTGTTGTCTCAATATGTACAAATGGTATCTTTAAATGTTTATTTCACTATTTCAAATAATTTAATGAAGCAATACTTAATTTCCGGATTTCTTTTAAAAATGTTTGTTTACCGCTTAAACTGACTTAAACTTATTTTTCAAAAGGTTATTGTCCTGTAATAAACACGTCTTGCTATCCAAACATAAACAATTTAAAGTGTTCATTTCACCATTTATATATTATAAACATCACTGGGGCAAAAAATATAAACTTTATTTTCATTCTCTAATTTCCAATTGGCTTTTTATTGCCGACAGCTTGGTTTTTAAAACGAATTCTGACGTTTCCGACATATAAAACAATCACTGCATACCTACAACATTAAAATGATAACTAAGAATTCATATTTTGATAATCAAAATAGAATTAAAATAAAATATATGAATTATATGAAAGTTGTTACAATTATTTACAACTTTTTTATGACCATTTTTATAGATCTGACTGTCCTGTAAATTAAACTTACCAATATATATGAATGCTATTATTAAATATTGACTTTATCATTTAGAATAATTTTTTCAAAATATGGGATATTTGCAACAAATTTGCCACTTAAACTTATTAATAATTCAGCTTTCTTCTCAGTTTATACAGTGTCAATTTCTAATATCTTTGTTTTCAAATTTCAAATCACTCATACACGATATCTAAGAGCTTTGAATGAAGACAATATTTTCTCCAAATAGATACAAAGGGCATTTTAAAATGTGCATTTCAAGAATTCAAGACTGTTTTGATGAGAAATTCATCAATACTTATGACCTAAAAACGTAAACAGCAGTTGATTGCCGCCTCCGCCGCTTCTCAAAATAGATAAGTTTTCATTAAAGATTAAACAAATTGTTGTAATTTGTACACAAATAATTGACATCTTCAATTTACGCTTCACTTTGCTGAAATATATTGATAATGTTATATTTGATAATCGCAAATTCTTTCTAAACCTGTGTATTACTATCAAACAATAAAAGTAACACAAATTAACTCAATTTCAAGAGCAAAGTGAACACCGTCTGTTTGTTTTTTCCCGAATACATACCAATGTAACCTTGAAATGTACTGTATATTTCAATAATTCAAAATGATACACCAAATCAAAATTGTTATTCATCGCCACAAAACTTTGCTTAGGGGTCACTTGACAATTCAGTATTTGAATCGATACAGTGTCCGAATTCTCGGTCACCTTGCCCTACTGCTTTTTTACACTTTTCAACCCATCTTAAAAGTTACTTCTTGTATTATTCTGCCAAAATATTCTAAACTCTTTATTTGGATACTTAAGAGCATTTGACTTTATTCCAGTGCAAATTTTCCGATAAATAATCATAATAATGAATACCCTCCTAAAGGAAATATATCAGCAAAAACTTCTATTTCCGAGAAACAATACACGCCAGCCAATCAAGGACGAGCTATCCTTAAGTGAAAAATTTGTCATTCCTCTATGTCCTTACTCATACTTCAAATGATTAAAAAGTATTCACACAAATGTGGATTTTGCTTGTTATATGATTATTCCATTAACAACTACGGATGATCAGGTATAGTAATGAGATGTTTTGACTATCTGAAGATAATATATTTTGCATAAACTATTGATTATTGGGGAAAATAAAAATCGAGGAAGCCAAACTGAAACTGGCACTGTTAACGGTAAGTAGACAGTCTAATTGGCGCCAAGACATTGCAAATTATACATCCTTGGAAAGAGTTGAAAAAGTTGTTTAAACTAGAGGTGGACAGTTAATGCTTTTACAATCGACAGCTATAACGAACATTTATTTTCGTATCATTTGAATTGACCTTAGACGTTAGTGTTCCATGACAAACCAAGCCATCAGAAATCTGAACGATAATTACTTCAATTGAATTTTCTAAATCATCTTTCAAATAACGTGCTACTGCCCCTTTGTTCATGAGATGGACAACACATGTCAACTCAGATTTGTGTCACAGATCAATTGAAAGTTTTCCGTGACGCAGGTGAATTCCTGTAACCAGTTTTTACTTTTAACCTGTTAATTTTCACTATGAATGAGTTTTATGACGAGTTGGATATTTGTGTCAAATAAACGTCTGGCTATTTTTTAGTTTTTGTCGTCTCTGGCCACTGAACGGCGTCATTTCCTTTGATCTCTTGCTACAAGCCTGAGTGTGCAACAATGTTGAAATATATCCCAAGGTCGTCGGCCACATGTTGCTAGCTCCGCTCTAAACTGGCCCGTCCTTCATGATTACTGAATGAGAACGTCCACAATCCGTGTTGGGCGATATATTTGTGACGTACTTGATATCAGCCGAGTTTTCTCTAAATATCATTTACCATTATGAAAAGATCAAAGCGACAAAAGCTGCCCAACTATTTTTTTTTAAACATCTTGTTTTAATCCGACACTCGGATTGGTGGCCGTTAATTGCTAGAGGATGCAATATATTATGAATATATAGTATTAACCTTTCTGTAGTACATTTGTCAAAATGTTTTTGAGTGAATATTAGTTCAATTGATCCCGCCGTTAAAATATCAATGAGTTAGAGTCGAGACTTGGGTCCGACTGTCAGTATCATACTCATGCAATGATCGGTTTTCAAAGTGAATTTTAAGTCATCATTCCATACATTTCCCACCTACCGTTTAGCATAGATTTAGAAATATATTATTTTGATAGACATGAGTGAATGTTTTAGTGATCGAGTGCGTGAGTGAGTAAATCAGGACAATGTTTTAGCAACTTATAAGCAACATTTGGATTTAATCATCGTCTTTTCCTAGGCAAACATTTGAATGTATTTGTTAAAAACTTGATGGCAGATTTATTTGAGTGTAGTACCTTTATACCACATGCCGGTTTGAAGTTTGAACACTGTATTAACAGATATTAAAATCTAATTGTTGAAGGTCAATTATTTTGATTGTTATAGGACTAAGGTGGTGAGATGATTTGAGGTTATGCTGCTTTCAAGAGTATTTCACTTATATTACAGCTGCTAGTATCATTGCAGGGAGAAAGGCTGCAACACCATTGGGCTATGCATTGCGGTGATACATGCCATTGATACATGCGAGCGTCGGCTTAAACTAGCCAGCCCTAAAAATCAGTGTAGCATTGCACCCAAACCTTGCTGCGTGAAGAACAGTTCTCTACTGCAGACAAAGTTGCCGAGGTCATTGAGATGTTTTTATTTGAAAATAACCATGTAACCTATGTGTATGTGTTATCTACAATAAATCTTGTCAACTCAAATTATTCATTGAGTTGAATAGCAGATATAAAATGCATTGCCACACGTTAGGTCACTACTCCAAAATGCCTTGACTGCGAAAGGTATAATCCATAACATCATAGAAGGGCACAGGTTCAGTTTGACGGATTTCTGTACAGTAAGAACAAGGTAAGGCAGACATGCACACACTGGCGATGTGTCTTTACAGCATGCCATGGCAAGTTCAAGTGAGAGATTGTTTTATATCACTTGGTAAGCGACGATGAATTTAATACGAATGGAAAAATCAAATAGTGGGCAGGTACGGCTTTAACGGTGTTTATATTGGTACAGAGAACTTAGACTGTATCAAAAATTTAATTTAATTTCAACGAATTGTAATTGCTTTAAATTTTTATTCAAATTAAAGTTGCTAAATAAATCAGACAATTGATCATTTATGCCTACGACATTGTGGGTATCATCCATTTTTTAAGATGTAGCCAGATGCTAATGTGTCCAAACTACAACCGGGTTACAGCAATAATTGTAATCATGGTTGTCATGTTCAATGCTGAAATCTGTGAAACTGAAAATTTTGAAGAGTAAATGAATAGATTATGATAGATTTTTTTAACTTTGTGTTTATATTACCTTGTGGAGTAATTTATTTTCATAAGTTAAACTTTAAATTGAAATAAACCGATTTATGACTTTAGGTGTTTTTTTCTATATAAAATTCTAATTAATATTTTGCATGTAATTGCAAACATGTTATTATATAAATTCCTTAGAAAGAAATTCAACAAAGAAATTAAAATATGCCATTTGAAAAGTTGATTTTCTTAAAGAATTGAAAAAATTGAAACGTCAGACAAACTATCTAGCATAGAAAACAATATGGCTATTAAGTAAAACATTATGATCTAAATTGTAATGAGAAATGGTTATAAATTCATATTTGTTTCTTTCAGAAATATCTAGATCTATATTTTTAACAGTTGATTTTTTTAAATTTCAGCTGAATGTAAAATCATATTATTAATCCAGTTTTTTCTTAAGTCGTTATATGAACATACCTTGTTCTACGTAAAAAAAAAACAATCGATAAATACAATAATCTATACTTCTTCATCGAAGAATAAAAGGAAAGTAGACTTAACTCTTCCTCGAATGAAATTACCTACAGCAAGGTTCTAGTTAAAGGGAGACAACCCGACTTGTTCTAACCATATTTCATTGTGAAATACAAATAGATCATACACTTTTATTCGTGTCATTCAAAATATAGATCAGTCAATAATGTTACTTAGTTTTCCATGGAATGATTTTAAAAATTTGAAAGTGCGTTTCTCATCTTTATTTATCAAAAAAATTTTCGAAAAAGTTAGATATTCATTTAGAAATCATCCAACGATTTTGACGGTCCATGATGATTTGACTCCTCAAGGCAAATTATAAATGAAACTTTTTATTGCAAAAAGCGTATTTTACCCCATATAATGTTCATTTATTAGTTCTAACTTTTCTTACATTTGAAGTCTTATCAGGTTATGATATACTACTGAAAAACCAAATCTGTTAGAAAATTCAAGTGGAGGCAATAGGATTTCAGGCATGTAATACAGTATCTTAGTTCAAATTCAACTATACTGAGCTTTTCTGTTTTCGAAACATAAGCTCAGTATACTTTAACAATATTTCTATCATGTTACATTTACCTCAGCAATAATCATTACTGTTGTAATTTATATGTGAAACTCACTTTAAAAAGTAACTCAATTTGACCTTAGATGACTTTAGTTAAAAGTTGGCTAAAATATGTCTTAGTTCCAACTTATGCACCTATAAGCTTTAATAATTTCTTTAATTAAAATCTATTTACCTGGATAGATAAAAGGTTATTTCTATTTTAGCAATGTAGGAATTCCAACACCATGAATGATATTATAAATGTTGATAACAATATTTAATTTATTCCTATATTAATTTCCAGTAATGTAGATTTTTTAATTAGATATTGTGTTAATTTTTAGACATCTTACTTAAATAATCATATTTGTTAATATTGTTTTGAAATATGATAATGAAAGGAGACGCTAGTATGATTAGATTATATTACTTACTGTCAGTACTTGAAGACAGTGAAAATTGTTAAAGGACATTGAGTTGTTGTTATTGTGATTTGTACTGACCTTTGCCTTGAGAGACCAATGGCTGAGTTTTACATCAGTTTTTATCATAATGAAAAACTTTCACAATATTGTTTGTTTTATATTATAATCACTTTTTAGTGCATGGGTTGCTACACTCAGATCATCCTAAACTGACTGTAAATGTTTAAATAAAATAGATTCGAAGTCAACAATTAAAAATGTCAATAACGTCCTATGTCAGAGTGATAACATAAACCTTCTTTCGTGTATAAAAATTCCCACTAAAAAACAATTGGAAGAATGCAATAGATTTGTAATTTTAAAGACAAAGAATTTAAGTTAATTCACTTTCATTATTTTCATGCATTTCTGTGTTAACTACGACTAACTTCTGCGTTGCTGTCTTCCAATTTATGATGAATTCAAATACAACTTCAACATACAGGAAATTAATGGATGTTATTATCATATACAAATATATATAATGATATCCTATCCTCTTTACCATGGCGGGATTGATTCCAGTCAAAATGAGCTATTTCTTCACGATTCCCCCTATTTAGCTTTTGCTAGGTCTGTGATTGTGATTTTAGTTCTCAATGTATTTGAGTAATCCTCAAAATATAAGCTTCGCAACACAAATAAGTTTTTTTACGTACTTGATTACATTACAAAATATGGAAGATTCAGCCTTAAAACTAAGTTCAGCCCTATTTGTACCGCTTAACTTAAGCTTAACTTAAACAAACTCGCGTTGGCCTTTTGACGAACAGCCATTGGCTGAATTGTATCCTTAAAGGGTTGTAACGTCTTGATTTCACAATGTCAAGATTGTTAAATTTACTCAAAATCAGTTATGTTTTCTTTCAAATATATGCGGAGGTCTTCCCTAGATATTCAATATGTGAAACCTTGCAAATTTGGGATAATACACAGACGGCCGCCTCATTGCCTCGACTTTAGCGAATGCACTTGCATGGCACAGCACTGGTCAAAACACTGCTGGGATGTGAATATTCTCGATGATCTGTTGCTTGAATAGACTGATGAGAAACTGTTGAGAAACGGTTGTTAGTGTAAGCGCAGTCACTCGACTGACGCCATCTTTGCTGCATTTACGAAACAAAATCAAGTTGCAATACCTACTTGGCTGTCTTATTTTTTACGCAACTTGCAAATAATTAATGTCACAAATCATAAATAAATCAGCTCACCTCATATCTTAATATGTATAATAAGGGGACCGTTTGTGTGTTGTTTAACAAAGTTGATTATCCCTATAGGGCATACTTCACATTCCATTTGCCGTATATAACATCTGTCTGCGAGAATACAAAGTCACCAAATCTACTTTTTATATTAGCCATTGACAAGATACCTGTACACAGGTTTTCAACCTTCCAGAGCATATTTTGTTCCAGAGAAGAAAATGGAAATTCAAAGGACATGGTCCCTTATGTGCACTTTAGAGGTCACAGAGTCACCAAATCTACAATTATAATGCTTTCTGGTCAATCCAGGTTCTGGAGAAGATGAAATATGCTTTCAGGGCAGCCTGGCATTTATATTTGCAGGCCGTTAGGCCCTCAGTGGGTGTTACAGAGTCACTAAGTCTACATTTCATTGTCTCATTAGGTTAAGGTACTTGTAAACAAGATTCGAGTTCTCTAATGGTCATTGAGAATAAGAAAAGGTTCCGAACAAGCCATTGAGCTTGTTGGAGCCTGCAAGTCTCAGTGATATCTAGAGGATATTTGCCTTTTCTTGACAAATACCAGGTTAATCTGATTTCATGGATAGAAAGTTCATATTGTCACGAGTGGCACTGCTTGCATTTACATTAAGTCACCTGCAGGAAAGCCGGTACAAGACTTCTAAGTGACGGCAATGCAATGTCCTGATGACGTCACGTTAGTCAAATACTCATTTAACTGCAGAACAGCTTCTTAGTGACAGCCAACAATTGCTGTCACACTCAAGAGGTTTTTATTAACTCTAGTATTCACAATGCAACATAAAAAGTTAAGAAAGCATATCATAGCCTAGGTGATTATATGTAGTTTCCTTGACTTTTGCAACGCATGAATTTAAATATCAATTAACTAAATAAATGAAAATTATTGTTATTATCTTAAACCGATGACACCAAAGTTTCTTAAAATCAAAGCCTAGAGTTTAAATATTCCATCCAACTTATTAGTTTGTACGTTAACTAAGCTTACGGTTGAAGCTTATCCATGACGCCATTTTATATCATGATGAATATTAATAACAATGTGGCAAAGGACATGATTTTCTTCTTTTACACAGTACCAGGGCTCAAGATTAGATGCTATCTGTGTAAACTACGCACAGATATGTAATAATGTGCAAAAATAATGAATTCAAAGAGTGACAGATATGCATAACTTTCCCAGAATACGAGTCATATATTCATTACATGGTCACTGAATTTATCTGCATGATCTCGCTATATACAATCCATTACGTCTGAGTTCTAACAATGTTACACAATTAACCGCTGTAATTATTAGAGATGTCAAATTAAATTAAAATTGTAGGTTATTCATCGCTGACATCTCTGCATTCGTAAAATGATTTTTTATGTTGAGTTTGTATTTTAATTATTTCGTTTCAAAGTTTTTTATGTACATATTCTGATTTCAAATATTGCCATATTTTGTCAAAAGTAGCATCTTACACTTCGACTTACCATTTTGGGGTGAAGAATCATGAAAATTATATGATAAAATAGAATAGTGTTTTCTCAAAAGGTGTGTGCAGTTTTGATGAGAATTCTTTTGTAGTTTTTGAGAAATTCCTATTTCCGTGACGTTGTTCATTTTACGGCGCTTCTGCTGAAATTAATCCAGATGACAGCGGGAGTTAGGTTCAAACATTCCAGCAAGCTAAAGGTTAAGGGCCACTTTGTTATGATGCCAACCCATATACAGTGTAACTATTTTTTATTTTTTGGGGCGTAAGGGAATAAATGCATATTTCTTATAACAATGAAACTTCAATTTACGCCGGATTTTGAGACATGTTGTCATTCTGTATTATGAATGAACTAGAATTTCCCATTAACATGATACAATACCTCAAGGGGCACGATATACAGTGTTTCCGTTCTCCGAAAAATTCTGGTTATTGACTGGTGAACAATATGACTGTCCGGTGTTTTAAAAGACTGTCGAACATGATTTCCAATTTTAAAAAATCAAGTTTTCAACTTTCACCCATTAATCATGGTGGTAAAAATCTGTCGAGTTTGGAAAAAAATCTGATTGCTTAAATAGACTGTTATTATTAAGTGCGCAAGATATAATCGTTCGGATGCTAAAAGCTGAATTTGTTGTTTTCGGAGCCAGTGGTTAAGTTAACTGTCTATGAAAATTAACGCAATTTATCTACAAATTCCGAATCAAACACTGACTCATTCAGATAACTTAACATGAGTTCACTGTTCTTGGTGACTGGTTACATCAAAGAGGAGGCAAAACATATAATTTTGATTATTACAAATTATCTCTATTCATATCACCTCTAAGAATAAAAAAGCCAAAAAATTAGAAAATATATGATTTAATTCGACTACTAGGACACCTGTTTTGGATAACTGTCTAATCATCCCGGTGAAATCTTTCACAAAATAATCGAAGCATGTTTTTAAGCCATGCCCAGTGTGTGCCGTGTTAGCAGTCAGCTGAAACTCCAGCTCTGTGATTTTCTCTGTAACTGGTTAAGTTAACTGTTTACGAAAATTCATTCAATTTTCAGATCAGATCCAATTTCAAACAAACTTTCGATAGAAGTTAAAAAGTAGAACAATCTTTCGGAGGAGAAACATTTACCCTAAGGCCTAAGTGATGGTAGAGAAAGAAAGTTTTATTTATTGATTGCATTTAATGTACATGACAAAATGTAAGTGTCCAGGATTCTGTAAAGCCATCGGATTTGGCGACTATATAGTGATAACTTAAGGTTATGATGTTGATAAAAATTAACCTAGTGTAGTACTATATTTACCAAGCACAATGATCCAGTTGTCCCCATGTTTCAACCTACACAGCACCAGGTCAGCAGCACATCTGGCTATCATCCCGTCTTGCCAGGGTAGACTGTCATCTGGACAATACAGAAAGGTACAAAATATCATTCAGTAAAATTCAAAAAGGGTTTCATTTAAGGGACTTTTAATATATATAGCCACTATTACTCATTTTACAAATAGTCACAGAGTCACCATTTTGGAGCCATAAGGTCAGCAAATGTATAAATTAGAATCCCCATCAGCTGAGTCTGCACACAAAGTTTAAGCTTTCTAGACCTTATGCTTTTGGAGAAGATGAAAATAGGTTTTTTGGGTGTGACCCGTCACAAGATCACAAAACATGGAGGTAAAAAGACACATCAGTAAATGAATCTTTGCACAAAGTTTCAGCTTTCTAGTCAGCTGGAGAAGATGATATACTGTAAAATCATTAATTTTCCCGGGGTTTTTTTCCGCACAAACATAAAAAATGACTGATTCACGGGGTTTAATTTTCGCGCATATCGACTGTCAACTAGGTTGAGAAGTTTATTGTTACAAAACTAGTATAAAATGGTTGCATGTACATTTTACCTCATTTTACCGAATTCTGTGTACAGGATGGCATTATGTATGTGGTTAAAGAAGGCACCTAAACCCAAGATACCCAGGCTCCCAGATCCAAGTGACACAGATGACTGTGACTTGTGATGACTGTTTGCACAACAAACAACGTGCACATCGGCGTGCACACATGTGAGAGCTCTAATTAGTGACTCGTGAGAAATAAAATGTGTCTACCAATTTATTTGTTCGTTATTGTTTTTCTTCTCATTCATAACTATAATATTTTACAATGTTTTATTTTTCGCAAATTATGGCTTTGCGCAAAAAGTGTGCAAAGTAAACACCCGTGAAATATAATGATTTAACAGTAGATGAGTTTATAGTCAAGTAGTCTGAACACACTTTTTCAGATTTTCTTAGTCAATATTTCGAGAGAAGAAGATAAATTAGTTAAAATTTTACTGATGGACAAATGGATGCCTTGCGACATACCATGTCATAAGCCTTTTTAAGCCAGATGATAAGGGTAAACAACATATTTACAAATTTGAGTCCAAATATCACAATGGAATGCAATTTTCCTGCATACTTGATGCAGAAAATATCTGGAGTACCCCAAAAAATTATCATGTGCGTCCCCGGTGAAGCAGTAAATTTCAGGTACAATTTACTTGATCTGCTTTTGATAAAATCCAAAATTACTAAGTCACTATAAGGCGTGTTAAGGTTAAAGAGATAATGCCTGCTTTGCCCAGATTTGAGGATGGGTCAGTCCCACAGTTACAAATTTGTATCACTTAGGTGCATGGTACATTCCACAATAATTCAGATTTGGGTGAAGCAGTTCTGCACTGAGAACATTTTCTGGATGATAGGCCTTGGCATATAAGTCTAAAAATAGCATATATCTAGTCTATCTATCTAGTCTATTCTTTATCATCTGACAAGTGTTGGCATTGACAGTATTCTTTCGCATAAGAAAGAATTGAACCTCAATAACAAGTTTCTCCCATACATCAATTGCTTTCCTAGGAAAAATACTCTTAAATGGAAATTATTTTGCCTCTTCTGCCAAATATTACTTTAGCAGTAATATGATAGCGATATGATAAACCACAAAAGTTTACAATAAAAGTGCATAAATGGTCACAATTACAAACTCATATAATTTCATCCTCTAAATAAATACACCCTTCCAAAAGTTACTCAAATTTGTAAATAATATAGCTATAAAATACTCTTTGAGGAAATTTAGAGTGAGTATAAGACAAAAGAAATAATATCACCAAATGTTAGAAATAGGACCAAAAACTTTTGAAATTAAAGTATTTTACCCATGAAAAATAGAACATTCCAAATCAAAGATGTAAACAAACTTGAGAATATAAATAATTTATACAGATATTACCTTGAATAGATAAAAACCTACTCTGAAAGAATGTTTATACATATTTCAAAGAAAGAACAATAAGATTATTACCCCCATATGTGAATTGTTGAAGTTGAGCCAACATAAACCATGTGTTTCTCGCACTCAAACATCATGCACTTATCAGCGCAGCGCATCAAGCCAGAAGCGATCGTGAACAAAAGGGAACTTATTACCAGCATTTAGGCCTAATGTTTGCCGCTAAAGAAATTATGTAGAGATATATATACAGTAATCATAATGAAATGAATAAATTTACTGGATAGTTTCAAAACATTATACATAACAATAAACACTCTTATATGATATTTTAGCTGTAGATTATATTAATTCATGAACCAATGAACATTTCAAGCGATATTACTCTGACCAAAAATATAGTAAAGCAGACTGGAGACTAAAGCTCTGTTCAGCAACTAAGATGGCTGACACTTCATTTGGATTATGCCCTCGGATTATAGAGAAAATGTTATCTACCATTTGTTTTTCCAAGATGCATGTTTTAATTTGTTATTATACTTATTAAATTGTGAAAAAATGTGTGCATAAGTGTTTTACAGACTTTGGATTTCTTCTGCCTCGAGGTTAAGTACCCAGTAATTGAAGACAAAATTTCGCTAGTTGACCATGAGGCAGATGAGGATTATCACTTATATATAAAATAAAATTTCTTTTAATGAAATCAAACTGAGAGAAATGACATTGATAGATTTTGTTCACATCATTTTGCAGTTTAAGAGAAGGCTTAATCAGTGAGATAGTACTTGAAACACTGTTGGTAATTAATGAGTGATTGTAGGATACTCTTAAGATGGAAATATTGGACTGTAAACAGCCTATCATCACCTATGACAATGCAGAATATTACCTTGGTCTGTGAGGTAGTCCAGGGGTGTGTAACCGCAGACGTTTTCTTTCTTCATGTCTGTTTCAGGGAGCTGCCCCAGTTCTTGTAACACTTCAGCATTGATTCCTCGCCTCCTACACAGGAAGTGGAGTGGAGTGTTTCCATACATGTCGGCCTTGTCTCCCTGATTGATCAATGTCAGAATATTCTTTATCAGAAGTGATCCCTTGCAAAGAACATGAAGCGGTGTTATTCCATTGTCATCTTGCTTGTTGATGTCTTCCTTTGCTGTGCTGACAATACGACGGACTACATCATGTTCAAGCTTTCCATTTTCACAAAGATAATGAAATGGTGTAGTTCCATGTTCATCACCTTTATTGAAGTCACCTTTCCCTTCCTTGATCACTAGATCTAGAGTGTCCAGTTGAAGACTTGAGTTTGCACCCAGATAGTGCAGTGGGGTGCTCTTATGCTGCTCACACTTATTTAGATATCCTTTACCTTGTGTGGTAAACCACCGAATCTCTTCTGTAGTAAATGTACAGGATTTGAAAAGATAATGGAGAGGGGTCTTCCCAAAGTTATCAGAAATATTTATGTCCCCTCTTCCTTCAGTTATGATCAGTCGCATGGCATTGATGACAACGTCCTGTAGCTTATCATCATTATGTCCATCATCCACAGCAGAGTTCCTGACCTGACAGAGATAATGAAGAGGTGTCTGTCCATACTGATCTACAATATTCACATCCCCTCTTCCTTCAGTAATGATCAGTCGTAAAGTGTCCAAGTATAAAGGATGTAGTTTATCTTCATCTTCATCATCATCATCTTCATCATCATCAGCATCAAAATAAGCACCAGTAGAAATCCTGAGCTGACAGAGATGGTGAAGAGGTGTTCTCCCACTCATATCCTGTATGTCCACATCAGCGCCAGCCTTCACTAAAGTGTGTACAGCAGCCATGCGTCTATTCTGCAGGGCTGTCCACAACATGGTTTCTCCATCATCTCCGGGTTGGTTGATAAATTGCTTTGAACCATTCTGGAAAAAAAAAGATTAATGCAACATCTTGAACATACTCTTTACATCAAATCTTTTATCAAATAATTTGATATGTACTACTTGTCAAAATTCACTTTTAAGATGAACTACTTAATTGACGGAAATACAGTAGTAGGTAAAGAGGACAATACGTCAGGAAGGAAAGAACTGTATAACCAGTGTGTCCACTGTAAATAATGTTACGCTCATTTTGGAAATTGCCTGATTTACAAATTTGTAATTTTGCTGCAGAAGAAAATATTTTTGTTAAACTTGATAATGAAAGTCAATAATTGTTGTTGTAATGATAAACATAAGTCTTTTGGTTTTTTTTAACATGTGACATTTTAAATTCAAGTAAGAAACCTTCATATGAAATCATTACTAAATCAGTGTGCACCTTTAACCTCACAACATTATGAGCATATCAAGTAAATTCAAGATTTATCAGGACAATTTCCTACTGGTCAGCGATTATTTGTAATCTAAAATCACTTATTTTTACATAACCAATATAATGTTTTAAAAATGAATAGAAAATTCTACATCCTTATCATTTCTACTGAACAAATGCACCCTTTCATTAGAAATGCAACAAGTAGCTGACCATATAACCCGCATATAAAAAAGTTTTTTAGCTTTTTTTCTATGACTGTAAAATAAACATTTGTTTTTGACAAACTTAAAGGAAATACAGGGAGGTATTGACTTAAAAGCAATGGGCAAACTGTGTAAACCACTGTGGTGGATTTACGCCGAGTTTGCACATCGGTTTTCAGGTTTATAACTTAAGGTATATAAGATTGCAAAACTTAAATAATCAAAGCTAACCCTTACAGTGCCCGGGGACGATATGTGGTCCCCTCCCCCAAATACCCTACAATCCCACGGGACCATATGTGGTCCCCAGCTATGACCCCATCCGCAACCCAAGAATTAAAAATAAATCTGCACTTTTACAAGTTTGAACCATAGAACATAGCTTCAATTTGATACCACTTTGGTATCATATAAGATTTTAACACAGAAATTAGGGTTTACACACAAAACATTCACCAGGACAAATATGGTCCTCGGCCATGGCCACTGGGGTTAATTCTCTACAATAGATAGAAGTTTATTCAGTATAAAGGCCACAGGCCCATGTACAAAAGTTACAAGACAAATTTATAAACGTACAGGTTTGGTGCTAACAAATGAAACATAACATATTTACAGGCTTTGGAAATATATGCATTGAATTAAAGTAGAGAACATCGTAACAAAAAAGCTTCTCTGACATACTTTGCACACAAATATAAGCGATTATCATTTCCAGTTTGCAAAAGAGCAGTGAGAGTTGCATTATTTTTACATTTAAAATTGAGCATATATTTTATTCTTAATTCATTATATAATGGACATAAGAACATAAAATGTAATTCATCTTCTAAGACATTTTTGCAAAAAGGGCAAAATCTTAATTCTCTGGGGATATCATTTCTTCTCCCGGTATTTTTCATGATTTTCAATTCACTTATTCGTAAAAGTGTTAGAAATCTTCTTATATCTTTATTTCGAACAGTTAACAAATACGATTCCATTTTAAATGATGTTTTCACAGATGAGTAGAAATCTAAATTAGAATGTTCATGTAACAGAGAAAGAATATTTTGAGTGTTACAATCTTTAACCCTATGGGCGAATTGATTAACAAATGTATCAATGTTGATAATATTTTGAAACTCCCATGCATAACTGAAACCATATGTACAAATTATGTTTTTGATATTACTAACCCATGATTTACGATCATGTTCGTCAAGTCTTTTTAACAAGTAACATTGTTTTGGGTACCTATTTTCATTCATACATAATAGTTTACACCAGAATTTTATACATCTACAAATTGTAATACAAAAAATATTTTGACGACCACATTCAGATAAAACAGCTGCATTTGTTGAGTAAACACTAACACCAAGAACATATTTACAAAATTTTAGATGAAAACTTTCCAGTATTTTCCATTCTTGAAGACCCCATATTTCGGAACAATAAAGAATTATAGGCATTATTTGCGTGTCAAACAGTTGAAACAGAACAGTTGGAGGGAGATTTCTACATTTACAATGGAGTTGTTTTATAGGAATAAGAGCTTTATTAGCTTTATGAATAAGGGTTTGGACAGCTTTCGACCAAGAAAGTCTGTTTGAGAAAAGAATCCCTAAATAACTATAATAAGTTGAAGTTGTAAGTCTAATGTTATCAAATAACCATTTTTCAGTTTTCTTCAAAACGCCCCCATTACGAAACACAAGTATCTCTGTTTTGGAAAAGTTAACCCTTAAACCCCATTTTGTACAGAATTTGGATAAAACATCTATTTTCCTTTGCAAGCCTAAAACAGTATCTGAAAATAAGCAAAGATCATCAGCATAAAGCAGTAAAAAGAGTTCTAAAAAGTCTGGTCCAACAAAAATACCTCTGTCGTCATTCATCAATAGATTTTACTCAAGTTGGTTTACAAACATACTGAAAAGTAAGGGACTCAGTATACAACCTTGTCGAACCCCGCTCGTGGAGTTGAAATATTCTGTGACACTTAAAGTTGATATTTTTACAGCAGACATTGATTTTTTGTACATATCACGCACTATAAACAGCAGTTTACCTCGTACATCATTATGAGCAAGAACATACCATAAGAGCTCTCGGTTAACACAATCAAAGGCTTTGTGGAAATCCACAAATAAACAGTAAAATCGACCCTTTGATTTAGATAAGTATTTTTGAACTAAAGCTTGCAAGGTAAAAACATTATCAATAGTAGAATAACCGGAGCGGAAACCGGCTTGACATTCTGGGTTTAAATGATGTAAATCTACAAAAAGTTTAAGTCTCTCATTTAAAATGTAAGTAAATATTTTCCCACATATGTCCATTAACGAAATCCCCCTATAGTTATTTACATCATTTCTACTTCCTTTCTTGTGAAGAGGGAATATGATACTTCGTGACCAGTCAGATGGGAAGTTCCCGGAGTTAAAGATTCCATTAAAAAGTGCCTGTAAGTAGGGAAATAAAATATGACCTCCATATTTCCACATTTCAGGAGGAAGCCCATCGGGACCACACGATTTGCCGAGTTTTAAAGCAGATAGGGCTGATATAATTTCGTCAAAGCTTATCTCTTTATTCAAAACATTGTTTGAATCATCATCGGGTAATAGACCTTCATTTTGTAATAAATATTGTTCAGCAAAAGATGCAAAGTCATCGTCTATTGTTACATTTGTTATATTAAGAGTAGTTTTGAAATATTCAACCCATTGCTTGTTGTTAATACAAGAATTATTGGTAACAGATTTACCTAAAAATGTTCTGATTCTCGACCAAAATTTTTTATAGTTACCATCATTACAGGACTGAAGTAACTGCAGAGTTGCAGATTCATAATATAGGTCACTTTTCTCTCTGCATATTTCTCTATATCGATTTCGACTGCGACGAAATTCATTGAGATAATCCATGTTTCCCGTGATCCTAAATTTATCAAGTAATAAGTACTTCATTTTCTTCAATTTATTACATTCTGCATCATGCCATACCTGAGATATTTCTTTATTATGACTCTTTCCTAAAAGCATGCCTGCTTCCTTCCCACTCTTTTGTACACTGTTTATAAGTGTATTTGCTGCTAAAGTCGTGTCACTTTTTGTTAAATCAATAAAACTACTCATACTCAGCTGAGATATATTATTATCAAGACACTCAAGAAACAAGTTGGAGTTTGAATGTTTCCATTTAAATCTTTCAATTTGGTGAACAACTTCTTCGTCATTACAACTTGCCTGATCATGTGTACATTTAATGTAACACGTCAAGGGAAAGTGGTCTGATTCTGTACGCGTATGAACTTCAAAGTTTTCAACTGAATTAAACACTTGACTGGAACACAGAATATAGTCAACAAGACTGCCTCCATTATGAGTATAATAGGTAAAGCTACCATTTACATCACCAGGAAAACGACCATTTAACATGTGTACTCCATACGTACAACAAAGATTGATCAAATCTTTACCAAAAGTGTTCACATCATTGTCTTTAGATTTTCTTAATTTACTGAGAGGATCTGCATTGTAATTCATGTCATTTAAAATATTTATAAGTAGTAGATTATTGTGGGTTAAAAACGCCATCCATGATATGCCATCCAGCAAAGCCATCCACGAACTCTGACCTCGACATCTACGTCAGAGACTACTTATCTATATATGTAGGTCATGCTTATCTATATATGCTTTCTAGCCACTTGGTCTTGTGTGCAAACAAACCGGGCTGACCCGTTAAGTTTGTTCCATTAGCTGTACAAACAAAGACTGTCTTATGTTAAAGACATAAGTAAAATACATCATTGAAAAGGAATAGAAACCCTGACTTTAAGTTCAGGTCGTATTTTCTCCGAAATATCCCACACAGATAATGGTTTACTGTATCTGAAGAGTAATATGATCAATATAAGGTATCACGAATAGAGACATTTAAGGTAAACATTGAAGGTGTTGTTGTCATGACAACACACTCCACTCGCCTCACCTTTTGTGGCACTGTTAATGCACAGAGAGGTATAGCATGTGTTGGAGCGAGCCAGTTATTTTCATATCTGACAAATTAATTTTCATTCTTACAAGATAATACGTTGTAATGTTACTGTAAGAATGTATAAGCCTTTTTAAACAAGTAAAACTCAGCACTCTGTCCCATCTTAAACTCCTGTTCAGACTAGTGTAGTGAGTGAGTGAAGACTTTAAATACTTTTCAAACTCTAGATGATCACAATGGGTGGTATAAGTGTAAGAGGAAAGCCCGCAACACCCCTACGGTCATGCGTTCTGATGAAACCTGCTTTCTAACGAACTAATCTGATAATGCATGACTTTTGATTTATCAGGTCATGAAATATGCATATATATATATATATATATATATATATATATATATATATATATATATATATATATATATATATATATATATAGGGTTGTTTCATGTACACACAACTATGTACAGACAACTATGTTTGTGTTTTATTCAACCATAGGTTTGTCATTGAAATGATTGTATATTAACCATATAAAGCACGTGTATTATTTGCTTCACTGGGTTTGACAAATGTTTTATACTCCCTGTCTGTTTCGAGTTTGAATACCATACACATTGAGAACAAACACATACACTCTTCTAACATATTTATTCAATCTAGGCATAAGTAAAAATACAGCATTAAGTCATTCAGTAATCAAATCATGATACAAACAGTTAGTCATGGTTATACATGTAGGGAACGCGCTTGACCACACCTATTTCCGAATATAGGGTTTTTCACAGGTAGATGAAATATAAAATTGTCTCTTTTGGATGCATATCTATCCTTTGGTCTCTATCCTATCCAATGTCCGTCGCCCAGGCGGTCCTCGCTTGATCACCCCTTTGACATAGAGAGAAACAGGTTTTTTCTTATCGTTCTTGTGGTTCTGTCTTAGGGGTGGGTTTGGTGATTTCACCACATGAAGCAAGCTTCGTTTATACATCCTGTCTCAGCAAAGGTAAAGACTGAACTAACAGTGGATGAGACTACGCCTTCTGTAATAAATCAGCCCTGATCACTCTCCTCATCACCAGCCGCGCTTCCATCTGTAGCCACGTCTGATTCCGCATCAGTGTCCAATTCAGGCCTATCCACTCGAGTGAGAATGTCTTTCAATTTAGGATTGATAAAGCGTTTGATTTTCCCCTTCACCATGCTCTGTTCTGAGGACGGATCTATCTCATCCAGACTGGTGAGGATGGGTACAAACAGCGGCGCTTCTTTAAAATATTGAGTAAACTCGAGGACGCTGTTGAGACTGTCCATCAATTTAGTATTCCAAAGCTGTTTCATTTTTCTGTCTATCCAGTCTGTCGTTCGACCCAGCCGCTTATATTTCCTCCTGTTGACTGCCATGTCACCTTGATAAAGTTCATACACCCGCTTCCAGATACGTTGCAATCCGACGTTCTGCCACTCCTCGGCTGCCATGTCGTTGATGGGTTTCCAGTGACGAGGTAATGGTTTTGAATCATCTATACCACTCCCTTTCTGCACAGGAAGGTCCCCATCCGAATCTTCATCGCTAATGTAGCGTTTTCGTTTTCTAGATATCAATGCCTTGTCATTGGCAGCTGGACACCAGGACTTGATGTGACGTTGTAAATCGTGCATGTTGTCAATCAAAACACCACAATCGGCGCAAGCTGTGGCCATAGTGAAAGGTCCCGACTCCTCACTGCTGCTTGAATGAGAAGCTGTTTCAATGGAGTCGTCGAGAAACGTCTGTTCAGCATGAAGGTTTCGAACTGACTGAACGTCTAGGGTCGGTACACGGTCTTTTATCTCACGTTGTTGGTCATGTATACCAGTTTGATGGTTTGTTGGATCGGATGTCAAGATATTAACGTGTAGCCTGTTCTTTTCGCTCGTAGCAGGTTTCAGATCTACAGTTAAGTTTCCAAAAGGCGTTTCCACAGCTGTTTCATAAAGGCTCATGAATTTCGTGATATCATCAGGGAATATTCTTCTTGCAAATACCTTAATTTGCTGTCTGTCTACGGGCGAGTTGAACAGGGTCACGTAATGCGAATTGAGAGCAATGTCACGTGATTCCTTGCCTCTTGGGAACAGGTTTTGCAAGAGTAAAAAGATCAGTACATTCTTATGGTGAGAGGTTTGGGTAAACAGACGTGATATCCGTTTATCATTCTTGGCTTCAGCCAGGAAGTCATCCAGGACCAATACGTTCTGTTTGTGGTCATCAAAGTAATGTTCATCCTCGAGATTGTAAGGTAGGCCTTTCACAAATTGCACATAGGGTAAGACCTGAAGGATATGGTCGTACAGAGGCTGCCACACAGCATAGCACCAGATAATCCTTTCTGGTTGGGGGTGGACTAATCCCTGCCGTAATACATTGAACATAAAGGTCGATTTACCGGATCCGCTTGGTCCGACCAAAAGACCACAGGATGCTATACGAAATTGGAATGGGTGCTCCTGCGGCGGCGGCGGCGGCGGCGGCGGCGGCGGCGGCGGCGGCGATGGCGGTTGCGGCGGTGGCTTTGATGCATAAGAGGTCACTGGACCAGGCGGCGGCGAGGTTGCCATTGAAGTTACTGAGATGGGAGGAGGCGGCGGAGGCGGTGGCGTAGCTGTGTTCGAATGTATATTCCTCCTATGCCGATACATAACATCCTTTCGTGAAAAACGTTTTCCACAATCAGGACAGGTGACCGCCTCCATGGCGATCTAAAAAGTATATGGAGTTAGTGTTTCTCAAGCTTCCGTTTATACCCTTTCTCAAGCCTCTGACGTTTCAAGGCAGCTGCAGCCCTGTTCACAACACCTTGTATGGTAGAAATGTGTCTTATGTGCAGTTGACTCGGGGATTTCCTGTGCTTGTTCCCTTTTGATTTAGAAGCAGTCCGATGTGTCTTCAAAGTAACCAGTTTCTTTGTTGAAGTTTTCAGCTTTGCTTTTCTCGGTTTGTCAACGGTGGAGAAAATATCTCTGGGTCTCACCCCTGACGTTCTTTTCATTTTCTTAGAACTGTTCTGTCTGCTGGTCAGAGAGAAAATGTCAATGTGTGCCTACTGTGACCGTGTTTTATACTGTCTGGTTAACACCACAAGTACACAGGGGAACATGACGAGAAAGTTTTCTTTTCACAGTACATTTGTCACTGTGAACTAAGAACCGGTGGTAAGTATACTTCAACTTAGTCTTGCAGTAAACACAAGTAAAACATCCACTGTCATCTTCTCCACGAACATCTACAGGGAGCAAGCCAAGACAGACAGTACACTGGAAGGACATCTTGAATAATAACCGCTCTTTTCTCATGGATGGTTACATTTAAATAAGGCGCATGCGTAGTACAGAAACTATGACGCATGCGCACTTGGCCAAGTCCATGTTTACTCTAGAAAGAAATCTCTGGGCTGAGATGGCTTCTCTACAAAAGAATTTTTGGGTGAGCTCTGGCCTTCTAGTTGTAGACTGTCATCTTCTGCTTTGCGTTTGATAGCTTTGACTCGCTTTGGTGATCTCTTGGTCTTCTGTTCTTCAGCTCCGTCAGCTGGAGAACTAATGGTGATAATACGGGAACCAGCCCGAGCTTGGCCTCCTTTCTGTCCCCCACGTCGACGCTCGAAAAAGTCTATAAATTTCTGTGCATCGGGAATGTATAGTTTTCGTTCCATGGTAGACTTCATTAACACCAAGTGGCAACTGATCCGTTGATAGACTATGTTGAAAATGAAGTCAGACTACTTTCCACATGGTTTTTTATAGAGTTCAGTTCAACGGTAGAGTCGAATCTGATGCATTTAAAATGGTAACCTAGGGCCACGAACATCTGTATATCTATTCATGTAGTGTAAATGTAGTGATAGATCGTGATATAAAATAGCCAATACGATTCTGAACACATTTAATTGAAGCTGTATAGCTATGATCAACAGCTTTAACGTTTTAAAGGAGTATTAACCTTTTTCATTTCAAACTACTGACTATATGAAATTTCCATGTAAGATCTTTAACATTTAAAATATCCATTAAACAAAAGAGATTCGACCTCCCTATTTTCTGCTGTTAAGAACCAAACCTTATTGAAACAGTGAGAGGCTTTTGTCATTCACTAGGTCAAAATCTTGACTAAGGGTATAAAGCAAAAAGCAACGTACCCATGGCTCTCGCCTCTGAGTCATGTCACGTGTCGCTAAAGATAGTTCTGGCGCGCTCATTCAAAACCGGTTTCTGATTGGACTGACGCCTTGTCTGGTCTAGGCTAGGGTTAAAGAAGGCTTTGTTTTGCAGTCATGACGATGAATAGCTTAATGAGCATCCTCGCATATAACTGTCAACTGATTGGTCGACCTTTCTGACCTGTGACGTCATGCATCTATTACCATCTTGATGAGCTATTTACATAAATTAACTTTGGAAGTGGCCGACATTCCCCTCAAGTAAATACAATACTTCAAGATGTAAGAACATAGATAGTCCGCTAATAACAAACCACTCCACTAACTAAATATTCTTGTTTGACTTGAATACCCGTCCCTGCCCAAACCGTTCTTAGTATCATTATCACCAAATCGATGACCCTGTCCAGTTAACAGTGGCCATATCTGGGCCATGTAAGGCCACATCGCATAATAAAATAAGTAATATTATTCTTTATATGTACAATATGTTTCCAACATTTTATTTAGCAAATATCTCATTCTACTCATACATTACATTCAAACTTTAAATAAACATAGTATGTGTTGTTTTGTTGAAATTCATTACTTTGTCTTGTATATGTCACCAACTTGCTAGTGACAATAATTTCTTTGATATCAATTCAGTAAAATATTATTACTTCAGTTAACTTTGTTCTCAATTAGTATCACTCAATTTTGTTACTACACTCTTTAACTTTATCAATTGTCGGGGTCAGACTTCATGGATCGTTTGATCATAAGCAATAATATTTATTCCTTAGGATAATAAACTCATTGTTATGTCCAGATATTCAACACAGAATACAATAATCATACAGTCAAAATGAATCGTCCTCTGCGATTCGTGTCAGATCTCTACCTTAAGTGTAAAGTAAATACTGTCCACAAGTCCCAAATCGATTATATGACCTACATACATAGATATGTCTGTACCATGACGTAGTTGGGGTCAGAGTTCATAGATGTGTGTATGCCAATAAGAGTTCATAGGTCAAGTATGGTCTATTTTAAGAGCAAAACCAGTTTTCCGTCTGACGTAGATGTCGGGGTCAGAGTTCGTGGATGGCTTTGCTGGATGGCGTATCATGGATGGCGTTTTTAACCCACAATAATCTACTACTTTTATATATGCATCACTTTTATCATCATCCTGCAAAATATAATCATCCAGTAAACCTGTCCTGGCATTAAAATCTCCTGCCATAACAATATCGACATCGCCCAACAATGATAATAACTGCACAAGACATGACTCAATAAAATCTATCCCTCTCACGTCACGAGTATCTGTCTTCTTAGAAGACTCATAGGGGTGAACATAAACAATGCCAAGTAAAACATCTTTCGAGAAACCAAAGACTTTAGCATCTAGAAGGATATAAATACTATCACTAAAGGAAACGTTAACATATTTTACGCCTATATTCCAATTGTTTCTAATGAGAACTAGGACACCTCCTCTATTATTGTACTCCCTTCGATGTATATAACCTGTAAATTCATGAAAATAACTTTCTATTGCTTCCTTCGAACAAGTACTCCATATTTCAGTTAACCCAACTATATCAAACGAATTACAGAATGTTATAAAATCATTATCGGGAAGTTATATACCTATTCGAGCATGTTATAGTGCAAAACATAGATGGTTCCAGTATCGAATTCTCCATAGAATCCTCACAACAAATAAAGATTTACATAGATATAACCTTATTGAATCACCACAATGTACATTCTGCAATGTTGAAGCAGAATCAATTATCCATCTTTTTTATGAATGTAAATTTGTAAAAACGCTGTGGCAAGATCTACTAAAATGGATTGAAAATGAAACAGACACCCATTTGAACCTAAAGGCAGAGACAATTCTTTTTGGATTCAGTGAAAGAAGAAATGATGTTCTAAACTTCCTTTTTATCCTAACTTAGGAATACATATATGCTACAAAACGAGCAAGCATTCTACCGACTCTAGCAGGCTTAAAACCAAAATTAAATTATAATTATCAACTACACAAAGCAAATGTCTACACACAATGCAAATACGATAAGTTTGTCTCATTTTGGTCGTCTTGCCACAACTTGTTTATTTGAAATGAATAGATATGCTTTAACTTGTTTACCTCAATTGTTTTATAGTTTACATTGATGTCAAGAAAAAGCTGTACCCCACTCAAAAAGAAATAAAGTGATAAAAAAAAAAAAATTATCGGGAAGTTTGTTTGCAAGACCATGGACGTTCCACACCATTAGTGACAGAAAATGAACTGGGAAAACACCTCTGACCCGGCCCACACCCTATCTACGAAATGTCTGTCCTCGCTGACCTAGTGAGGGAAACTGAAACTGAAACTACAATACATGTAGAGTAGAAAGATATCTTTACCAACTACACTTGGCAACATTACTTAAAGAATCCCTGTATGTATAGCTTCATTTTGATTACCTTTTTGCACTATAGAACCTATTATTAACAGAGAAATCAAGGTTATCACACAAAAACCTGTCTAGGCCACATATGGTCCTTGGCAATGACCAATTGGGGTTAATTCTCTACAACGCATGTGAAAAGAAATCTTTACCAATTCTACTTTACAACCATATTCTCAGAATCCCTGTAAACATAGCTTCATTTTAAAACTTGTTTCTGTTGTAAAACCTTATATTAACTGAGAAATCTGCCAAAACCTTGTCAAGGCCACATGTGGTCCTCGGCCATTGCAATTGGAGGTTAATTCTCTACATGGCATGTTTACATGATCACATGCAAATCGGGAAAAACCAGTGCAACACCATATTCCAACTTTACTTACAAAATCTAAATTGTGTCTAGTTTAGAAATCACATTATGATAATGGACAAAACTTTTAGAAAAACCAAGAATGGTCGTAAACAATAATTTATTAAGTTTCAATTGTGAATAATGTCCACCATTCTTGACTAGCCTTATTATTCATAACTTGCAGTAAGCTATTCACTTAATATCTAATTTCAAAATGTAATATGAAATATGTGTAGGACTCAGAACTGTGGCGGGTCTCTAATCTATGGCGGATTTCCTTTTCTGTGGCTTGTTTGATTGGTTAGACTTTCTCACGACGTCATGCTAAGCGACGTCATTGTGCATTGACTTCATAATAGCTAGCTGTTCTCGTCGTAGGGCCCAATTGCGTCGCTAGCAACATTATTAGGGAAGTAACAGATATATTGCGAACGGATAACGATAAAAAAATAAGAGTCCATATCCCAATTACGAAAATACATTAAACAATACCTTACATTTAAATGAGACATTTGCGACTTCATGCCACATCAATTGTGTTTATTTTGTATGATCTTTTTAGCCCTCGGTGAGTCTGTCTTCTTATCCCTAAGATATTGAAAAACTATCTTTTGTAACCCTTGGATTCCTGTCGACGAATTTTTAGGTAAGTTTGTCTAGCATAAGGTTTGGTAAATCATTGCAGAAAAATACCAAAAAAAAGGTACAAATATCAGGCATTTGAAAATCTGCCATATATTTGGAAATCCGCCACAGATTTGAGGCCTGCCATGGATTCGAGTCTTACATGAACAGAAATTAATATTTAACAGGAATATCCATATGCCTTAGTAATAACATGTTCACACCTTCCCAAAACTATTAGTCAAGAAAGCAAGGGTCATTGCTAACACATATATAAGCTAAATAAAATGGCCCGGTTTACCTCGCTACCGAGGAGAGCCTCCCTGGGATGCGGTGATTTCGTAGACAAAACCATTTCGTAGACACGAAATCCGGTGAATTCGTAGACAAATCGAGCAGTGAATTCGTAGACAAGTTTTAAAATAGGATTATAAGTAATAATAACAAACTTTTATTTATGAAACTCAAGGATTCGAACACTTGTAGGTTCGATTAAAGAAATCAAGTGAATAAAAACTATAAATAGTCAATTTTGTTGTGTTTTGACACGATTTAAGTAATCCAATATTTATGTGTTGTTTTCAATTCTTTTAGTTCTTGTTTGATCTTTTAATAAAATAGATTAAGGTAAGTATGATTATATTTATCAACAACTACGCAATCAACACCAGCTCAGAGATGAGAAGACATCCGGGAAGATGAAAGACGGTAAGTCACTGACAAAAACAAATAGCGCGGCTATTATAGCAAATCCACTTGCATGAGTAGAGACTCAAACTTACCTGCCAAAACATATATACAGTATATAAACCACAAGTTTGAAATTATAATTCATTCATGGCAAACATGGCTCTCTGCGTGGAATGTTCAAACGAAGTTAGACCAAAACAACATGCTATCCAGTGTGACAGATGTGACTTTTGGCAGCACCGAACTTGCGAATCGGGAATGGATATCAAGACATACAGACAGCTGACCAAGGGAACAATCGAGTTAGAGTTAGAGAATCGAAGCTAACAACATTCTCGTAATCAATATTTACACATAAATTACTATAAAAGACAATAATAATTAAAAATAAACGTCAATACTGACTTAGAAATACAAATTTAATACTGTCTACGAAATCACTGTCTACGAACTGGTTTTGTCTACGAATTCAGTGCAAGCCGCCTCCCTAATGATCAGTTGGAAATTTCGATACATTCTAAATTTTCTTCGCCAAAACAAATGACTGACCTATTTTCTGTAAAGGTCCTTTACATTACACTGTCGTATTTCAAAAGGATGCAGCCTATGACAAAACTATTCGACAAATTTAAAGCATGTGTCACAGTCAAATCTGACCGGAGCAAAAAACTTTGTAACAAGATTCGCGATGTCAACTTTGCGAGCCCGTTTAGAGCGAACACATTACTAACATTACCTGAAAATACTATCGTAGGATAGCATTTTGTTGTTTCTTTATGTTTATGTCCTCGATATCTGATTTGATTCGTACGGAATTGTTAAACGGTCGTTTTGTTTTGCAGACTACATTGCATCTCCCGGGCCAGTTTTGTTTACAATATGGCTGTGACATTGTAGATACCACTTTCGGGAGATCTTATTACAATGAACGAATGTGGTACGGACATCTGATGGTTATTGTGCAATAAGAGAGTAAACCACAATACCATTTTAACTTTTTTGTTTGCTTCGATATGTACTAATTACATGGTAAAATCCAATGCCTTGAAAATGGATTGTGCATTATTTTACTGACTTTTTGTAACATATCAAGAATATATTTTAAAATGTTTACCTTTAAAAATCAGTTCAAGAATATGAGAATAATTTGTCAAGCATATGTTAGTAGGATACCTATTTAACCAAAACTTATTAAGTTTTTTTTTATTTGAGGGATACACAAGACTATGATCACGAAGGTTTGTTTCAACTTCCAATCGAACGATTTATTTGGGCGGGGAACAATCACCTGTCGTCTGGTAAACAGCACGAGCCACGCGAGGCGAGACGTGACGCATATTCTATCGTCATTTCCGGAGTCCCTCGCGATATTTACCGCTAGCTAGTTGGGGAATCCCTTGTTTGAGAAATCCAACAAAATGTAAACAACTGTGACCAACTGGCAGCGACTGTGGCAAATAAGAACTACCGTATTTCCTCGAATAGAGGGGTTATGGCTTTTTAAAGTAAATACATTGAAATGCAGTGAAGAATAATTCAAAATTTATATGATAGTGATAATTTTTATTCATATATATTTATATTGAAATAAATAATTCTCGCTTCTGGAGTGACATCAACCTTCAAAAAGTATTTGTTATTTTCAGAGATGAATTTCTCTGTTTACCTATATGTAGGTTGACTTAAATTAATTGTTCATTGTATAAACTTTGCATTTTAAATGTTTGCGTAATTGTCATCTTCTTCTAGGTCTCAAGACAAAATAGTAAATCCCGATGAAAGTATTTTTAATAATTGATTAATTCTATTTTTGTTGTTATTTTTATCACTTGTAATAAGGACTCATACTAGAAGATATAAAATGAAGATGAAAATAAATTATCATTTATAAATCAAGACATAGTCACACTTCTTTCAAGATTTCAAATTAGGAAAATGTCCCGCCATAATTTTAACGCGAATTACATCGTGAAAATTTCGCGAGTGGGCGGAGTTAATACGATTAGGGACAGGCGTCAATCACGTTGGCCTGGTTGGGGAAGCTTGATAATTTTAATATTCACATTCGTCCGTGTGAAGCAAGAACTCTATATCCACATGATATCAAAAATAATTCACATCTTTAATTAGTTTTCTTCTTAAAAGATAGTTTAAGATCTTTCCGAATTTGATTTACGAGCCGAGGTGACTATGGACATCAGTTTGACCTGCGTTCTGTCAAACTACTCGGCTAATGAACGCTTTCGTTGTATAGATAACTATTTATTTGAATAATTTACTCTTTAAATGTTTTTCATAATTTAAACTGTGTTCATGAGTGAATATTCATGCTATATACATTTTTAATTTGCTGAAGGAATGCAACCGATATGCATTGCTAAAACTGCCAAGATACGTTCCCGATATTTTTTTATTCAATTTTTTTAATTCCGTTTTTATTTAAATGATTTTGTTGGATTGCCACCTAAAAAATTAGAGCAAAACTACTAATAGGATAGTTTATGAACTCTATTTTCATAATTAATAATTAAATTGTATGAGAAGATAAGATGACAATTTATCTTCAGTTTTGTATGCATTTGCAAATAGGCTGTTCAGAGTAAGATTTTACCATCCAGAAAGCTGATACTGTGTGCGGGCTAATCAAAACAACCTTAATTTCAGTTGTAAAGTTGCCGAAAGTTACATCATTGTCAAGATGGAAACACTAACTATTAGTGGATGAAATTTCAGTCACTATGCTTTTATTGTGAAAAGTCAGGAGGTATTTCCATGCACAGTCCATTTTCCGCACTTTGTTTGTCAGTGACATCACGCGAACCAATGTTCAACAAAATGATTACAAAAAGATAACTCGTATTATTTCGTGAACAATCGGTCGCACGAAGAAAGTAAACATACCATCGTGATCACCGTCGTTTTCTCTCTTGACGTATAATAATTGATTTAAATCATCAATTTAATTACAATCTATGAAACAAAGGAGTAACAGTTCACGTCTATTGAACTCTGCCGTTTATAATCAAAACATATTCATTTTAAACTTGACTTTTTTCACACAAAAATACATTGACATTGAATGATAAACATCTCAGCATTCCACAGTTAAAATTTAATTAATTTCCGAACATTGATAACGCCTCAAATACAATGCTAACATCACCTGAAAATGTCCGCGTTTTCTGATTGGATTTGTGCGAGATTGTTCAACTGTCATATTGTTTTGCAGTGTACATTGCATCTCCTGGGCCAGTATTTATTTACAATAATATTATGGCTGTGATATTGTAGATACCACTTTCGGGAGATCTTATTTTAATGAACGAATATGGTTCGTACATCAGATGGTTTTGTCCAATGAAAGATGAAATAACAATACTATTTTAACATTTGTGTTTGCTTCTATATGCACCAATTACATTATAAACTCAACGGCTTGCAAATGTCTTGTGCATTATTTTACTGACTCTATTTCATGTTTTTAAGAATATATTTTAAATTATCAAGATTGAGACAAGAAATTATCTAAAAAAATTATTCTGATACTTGTCAGAAAATAAATATTCAGCTACAAGGGGAAGGTCATGAAAAAAAGTACGAAAGGTTGGGGAGGGTCATTTTAAAATATACAGTTATAAGACCATCTTTCTTTAAGGAATTGAAAGAGGGGCTGAAACATTATAATAAAGTATTTTTGAAAGAAAAAAAAGGTCCAGAATTTGAGCAAGACTGGATTTTCCATGTAAAAAACGATGCTTACATAAATCAGCATGAATTCTCTGCCTCATTCATTGTTTTTATACTTAAAGAACCAAAAACAAACCTGAGTTCTGTTAGACTTTGAGTTTATAAAAGCATTTAATATATATTGTTATGAGTACGTGATTGTTTATAAGTTTAACATTGTATAACATTGATGTATCGTTTAGTGGGTCACATTTGCACTTGTTTTGATAGTTTTAGCTGGCAGCATCTAGAATCATCTATTCTAGAATGTTCTATCTATTTCTTGATTGCTTGAGTTGGATCATTCTGTCCTAACAGAGGTAGCTCCGTCATAAATTCCTTTACTACCTCTGTTTCAATACGAAGGTTTCTCGAGCACCGGCAGATTTCCCTAGCGGGACAATATCGCATCTTAAACTACCTGGCAATATTTCAGCCAATGAAAACACCGAATGCATGAATAACATATTTATTGACACACAGGCCTCTGCAATGATACAGTTGCTAAATGCGGCGTATATGTTCTGTAAAGAAGACTCAAAGTGCAAGGTGAATATTCGAATAAAGTTTAGCTTTTGAAAAGTTTGCGGAAATAATTTAGACGACTTGAATGATAACTTTTGAAACGGCGTCGCTGATTGCACAACTAACTTTGATTGCATCCAATCAGCGTTCTACTTTTCGTGCACAAGAAACCTTCGAATTAAGACAGAGGTTATATAGGAATTTATGACGGCACTAGGCCTCACTATAACATCATTACTTGTGGTTGGTATTCAAGTGGTTGGTATCAATGTCCAGTGATCGTCACAGTCATAACTTCAAGAAATATTGTTACTTATGTGTCAGTAAAGGGAAAGGTTCTCTTGGATTTCGACATCGAATCGGGTTTTCTCATCTCGACGATTTTATTTAATCCTTGGAACCCGTCTTGGACATACATTTAACAGAGGTTAGACTGTAGGTTGATTTCGGTCATTTTGTGTGAATTCGGTGATTCGGTGTTTGATTTGCGGTGCATCTAGTTTCCAATAAGTTACGGGTTAACTTTTGGACACATTCTGATATATACATCTTTCTGATTAAATGCATTTATGTCAAGGGTAAGGGTTGTAGTAATGTGATGTAGTAATGTAAGCCGAACTTCTTTTTGACTAGTGAATATCCGGCCCGGGATGTAAATTTTTGGGCTACTCCGAGTTGTCACAAGTCCCCAAAGAAAGAGGTGTTAGATCTGATAATAAAATTAACGTCAAGGTAGGTTCCAGTGATGATTACCAATATACCTATAAGTATTTTAACATCTTAAATGCATTTAGTAGCATACATTTACCGTGAAAGTCAATGAAAACATCGACACATGGGCTAGGTCTTTCACAATTTCCTGTGAATCATTTCATGTTTTGTTAAAAAAAAACTATGTTCATTCAAAGACATGATACACAAACAAATGCCTTACTTATAAAATGACATTTAGTCGTTAAAACGTTCATGTAACCAATATTTGAAGCATCAAAAACATAACGTAAACAAAAACATCACCGTTTCTGACATGAGATTTTCCCCAAGTTACTCCTTTCTTTTTTTTGAAGCTTTCGTCACATGAAGTAGAATTGACTAATGAGGTTCCTTTTTCATTCTCCTTGACAATTAATTAAATATTTCATAATATATGATAGCAAAATGAGAAAATTATAAAGAATTTAAAAATTTCAATTATTAATTTTCTACATATCAATTATCAATTCAACATCTTAAAGTAGCTTACATTAATATCGAAAATTAAAATACAATGAGCATATATCTAGAATTTATTTATGGAGAGTTTCCATGTCATTTGTTGTAATACCAGAGATTATAAATTTCCCATACTGTTCCATGATGATATGGAAATAACTTAAGCTTGGTGTGGATATTTTAATTTCAGTAAAGTCAAAACAAATATCCAGTAACCTAGATCATTTCATGTTGAAAGCAACCTTAATTTCTGTTCTATACTTGCCGAAGGTTATATAATTTTCAACATAGGAACAATATCTATTAGTGGATAAACCTTCAGTCACAATGCTTTTATTATGAACAATAAGAAGGAATATTCGTACAGTCCATTTTCCGTACTTTGTTTGTCAGTGACGTCAAGTGGAACGTTATTCAACAATATGATTACAACAAGATAAAATGCATTAGTTCGTGAACAAACGGTCACATGAAGGATGTAAACATACCATCGTGGTCGCTGTCATTTTCTCTCTTGAAAAGTACCAATTGACTTACTTTTTAAAAAATAACTATTTATGACAATCATATGAATAACGGAATAACAATTCAGTTGAACCTTAGCGTAAAATATACAGTGAACAGTGTTAAACAACTCCACAACAATGCTTTTTTTAATTTATGTTGTGTGTGCTATGTCAACAAGCATCGGTCAACAGATTAGATATATAAAAAAGGAAAACTGATAAATTCAATTAGTAAACATAGATAAGAATGTAAAGAAATATACATGTTACCTCATTTTCATCTGTGGTGACACAGCAGGAGACAAGAGCTTCACAGAACTCCCTACTCTGACAAAGTCTGTGTTTGAAGACAGAGTAATCTCCCTTGAGTATCTCTTCTCTAAACCTTTCAGCTAAAGCCTTCAGTACAGCAGGAATTGGCTTCAGGATGATGTAAGATGCAGATCTACTCCTGTCTTTTTCATCAGATGTTGAGATTACCATTTTTTGTCGTATAACGGAGAGAGATGCATACTGAACACAGTACAGAGGGTCAATGCCATTGATGACATTCAGTACACTCTCATACACAGAGGGATGAGCAAACTGACAGGTTCCATTCCTCCACACAGTGATATAGCTGCCTTCTTGCTCCTTCTCTACCTGAAGAAGTTTCTCTCTTTTGTCTTCATCCTCTACTGTGTAAACATCAAACTTGCCATCATTCTTTATCATCAGTTGGAACAAGTCCTTACAGTTGTCTTTGTACAAAACGTTTGTGGTCATGTCCAGAAATTTAAGAGGAGATTCAAAGAAATCGTCAATGTTCACATCATATCCATTAGACCTTAGCTTTGAATACATCTTGCAACAGTGCGGGAAACCATGAGCTATGCTTTTATTTGAAACTTTCTTCTTGAGTTCAGGATTTACAGTCACATTTTCATGCTGTAGATGGTATTCAAGGATCTTCAATCGTTCTTCTGTCACTTTTCTTACACTCAGGTCAACAACACATTTTTGGTCAAACATCTTATCAGTAAATCGTCCAAGATAAATCTTAGATTCATTCACAACATTCTTCCTGCTTATGAAGATGACATAATTATTATGTTGATCATTCTCATTGAAGATTAAGAATTTTCTTATTACATCCAACCAGCTCTTTATCAACTGTTGATCTGCAAGAAATGCACCGAATCTGTCGTCAAACAAGATTACCTTTTCTTCTTTCATCTTTTCTATGTGATCATACTCTTCAGGTTTGTATACTGTAAAGACGTTGACATTCTTCTGCAGGAACTCCTTCAGCACAAGGTAGCCGAGTGTCGTCTTGCCGTCCCCAGCATTTCCTGTTATAGTGACCCATCGCTGACCTGCCTTCAGTTTGTCTAGAACATCCTCCACAGCAGACACTCGAATCATCCCATTTGTGATTGACTCTATTTCCTCCCTGGTTCTAGCTATAATATTAGAATTAAACATTTACATGGTAGTAAGTAATGGACAATCTTAAGTCATTCTTGTTTTCAGTTAAATCTTGATCAATAGTGTATATTAGTTGATAAAATGTCCTTCCATCAAATATTATGTGAATCGCCTCTTGAATTGGGTTGAATGAATTGAATGACACATCCAAATGTAAATCTCACTTACTTTTCAGATGCTGTACTTCCTCAGTGAGCTGATGAGGAGCTTCTGCGGTAAAACAGAAAATAGTTGCACAATCTTCAAAATCAGCAAATTCCTTAAAGTTTGAAAATTAATATCAATTTTCCTTTTTACCTTTATGAAAGTTTTTGTCAGATTTGTTCTAGAAGACTTATCAAAATGAAACTTATAAAGTGATCAATTATTGCATCGTATGATGTGCAAAACTCTATTGGGTATGAATTGAATTAATGTCCAAACTTGTGGTGTGAGGTGAAAGTTTAACTCACTTTTCAGATGCTGTACTTCCTCAGGGAGCTGCTGAGGAGCATCATCTGTAAATCAACAAAGTGACACACGACTGAGTGAGTAATTGGATAAATCTTGCTATAACAACAATTTATTTTGAGTTTGAAAATTAATATCAATTTTACTTTTTACCTTTTCGAA
Source organism: Phorcus lineatus (assembly GCA_921293015.1). Taxonomy (NCBI): domain Eukaryota; kingdom Metazoa; phylum Mollusca; class Gastropoda; order Trochida; family Trochidae; genus Phorcus; species Phorcus lineatus. Next base: position 41,615,103 of record OV121093.1, read on the forward strand.
AGTTTTATTCGTAATTTGTCCAGGTAGACTTATCAAAATGAAACGTATAGCTACATTTGTACATGGTGACAGTCACAATAACTTGAGTAGTGAATCTTTGAAGAAACCCTTATTAAGAATTAAGTTTTCAATATTCAAGCTATTCCAACCAAACTTGTTACATTTGTCCAACATGATCTCTCATGAATGTTTTGATGGTTAGACCTAAATCTGAACTTTAAGTTTGCGACTTGCATAAAAACATGATTAAGCAATGACATCTTAAGAAAACCTATTGTCTTTAGCTTATCTAACAAACTATGCAAATTGTCATCAACAAACTTGATAAACATGACTTCTAAGAACACCTGATGTGCTATTTGAAGGGAGTCCGATCACAACTGGCCGTGTTTCGAGGAATAAAAGTGTTAAATAATTGACTCCAGCTGGATTAGAACTTATCTATCTACCCAGCTGGTCACTGCTTCATTGACCAGAGCAGAGGGTATAGTTACAGTGTTACAGTAAAAGTATTGTGTTGTATTATGTATTGCTGATGCTACAGGTATGATATATTGTCATTTGAAAGTTCATGAACATGGCTGTTTGATTACATTCAAAATTTTATCATAGCCCTGAACTATTTATTTTTGGGAAGAGATGATAAAATTGACATTCCATTATGTACTGATTTTTAGAATCCTATGTTATAGTCGTATCCAAAGAAAAGATGAAATTTTGTAGGGAGCCCCTGCCACGCCCATATTTGAGGGTGGATCAAGACCAAAGCTTAAACACTTTAATCCTTTCAGGCCTTAAACAACCGCTTACCTCGACTTGATCACTTCTCGATTTTTGTTCAATGATTTTTCAACAAAATAAGAACTGGGCTTGATATTTGTTAATTTGTCCAATAAAAACCTTTAATTAGCCTTTCATTAAGACAGCGTAATTGTCGGCTGTGAAAAACCCACCTGGGATAGGGGCCATAAAATTCGCGCGGGTGTGACGTAACAAACAGACTGTACAGAGTGGCGCATCATTATTTCAACTGAATTACCCCCTTAAATAATTGTTTACCATTGATGATCTTTTTCACGCAAACCGCTTAATAGTGTTACATCGTCAAATGATGGAAAACATTATCTGAAAATTGTTAATTTTGGGTTTTGTCTGTGATATTGTTACAATAGATGTATAGATCACGGGGCAACGATTCTGTTTATTACGTCACAAAAAGGGCGTGTGACAAGTCATGCATTCACTGGTTTGTGGCCAGATAGATTTTAGCGGCCCATCAAAAGTGTTATTCAAAACGGCTTTCATTAACAAACTGAACATATTATTTGAGTAGCGACCTTTGACGCACTATACAAGATTGTAATCAGACATTCATATATTCCAAAGAAAATAGTGAAAAATGTTTGTGGTTATGTTATTTGAGGGAGCCCTTGCCACGCCCATATTTGAGGGTGGATCAAGACCAAAGCTTAAACACTTCAATCCTTTCAGGTCTTAAGACCTAACATCAGACTCATCAATGCAGTTTTGTTAGATTTGTTAGATTTCTTAGATGTGAAAAGGTTGTAATAAAGATAACAATCTTAAAGTGTTTGATCTCCTATTTCCAAATGCTATTGGTTATGATCAGGCACCCTTATTTTATTTCATTTTATTTTATTGTAAGAGCTGAACAATGACATTTGTAGATCTTAGACTCCATCTTACAAAGATATTTTTTCATTTAGATATTCCTTATATGAAATGAAGGGTGTAAGCCCAAGAGTTACACACTTGTACACTCGTACCGTTTAACTCACATGACACACTGCCTCGGTGATAATCTCTATATAATCAACCTTCTATATAGGCATCAAGGGGCTACATGTTATTCATATGAGTTCATATGGGTTTCTAAAATAAATTTTACATATTTTATTATCAGCTTTAACGTGAAATAATGATTGTTCAAGGATGCACCCCAGCAGGCATCTGATGTCATTTTCGACATCGAAATGTGGTTGACTTCAGGTCAGGACGTCGATCAAATAATGTTACTAATATTGGATATGGATATATATTAAATAAAAGTTAATTTCTTTCAACTTCACAATAAAGGGAGGTAACTCTGTCCCCATTTTTATTAGAGTTAACAAGATATATGGTATTTTTCAACAGGTTTTCATTTCAACGTCGAAACGTCAGATTTCGACGTCACCACAAATTTCAAATCCAATCTTATTTCAACATTATTTCAACATTGCTACGCGACGTCACTTCAACGTTGATACAACATCAGACTGCCTGCTGGGACGTTTTATATATATTACAGGAAAATGCCTAGACAATTATCTATGTTCTTTTTTCATTTGTTTAGAAATATTTCCTGAATCTAGGTTTTCAAATTATAACATCTGAATGACAAAAACATTGAAAAAATATGCACAAGTGTTAAACATTGAGGGTTATCGGCAACTCTAGCAAAAGTCATCAGAAGTTTACATATCTCACCGGTCCTCAATATATCGTGTAATCATAGAGGAACATTTCAATAAAACCATTGAGGAGAGATTCGATAGACTGGGTGCGCATTCTTTTGAGTTCTTTTCCTGAAATTGAGACTTACTGTAAATTCTACTTGTTTCCGTGACATTATCCAACGGTATTACATACTGGTGGGATAACACGGTAAATTTATCATTGCACTATTTGTTTGAGACACATTCTTTATGTTATTAAAGGAAAGCAAGGGTATTTTCACGGATGAAAATTGTACTATTAACACTATTCTTCATCTACCCAACCACTAGAGTTGTTATTACCATTACATTGTACTAGACCATTATGTCAATACCATGGATACAAATCTACAAGTATCAGCACACAGGACGACTATGAAAAGAAGAATTCTCACCTCTATGAAGTTCTGTTGGGACGGATTCGTCAGACAACAGCTGGGCAGACTCTGCATCTGTGAAAGAGGAGTATGTTATAGTCACTAGTGTATTGAAGATTTGTAAACATAGCTCAATTAATGTTAAAAACGGCATAATCTTGGGCAGCATACCATTATGTCATTCATTTCTCATCATTAAAATAAACCGTGCCTTATCAAGAGGTGTCATCTGTGAAGGATTGACATTTGAAGATATCAGTTTATTGAATCTTATATGAATTATTAAAATAACTCACCTATTGTTGGATCAGCTTGTATTGACCGAATAGGAACCTGCTGAACCCTGTCTGTGGCTGTTGGTTGATGAAATACATGCAAATTTTCAGTAAGACCCTATGAATTGTTTTTAAGCTCTGCACCAGAGACAAAACAGATGGACATGGCGACGACTTTATCCCACGGTGTTACATACTGGTGGGATGACACTAATTGTATCATTGCACTATTTGTTTGAGTCGCATTCTTTATGGTATTGGAGGAAAGCAAGTGTATTTTCATTGATTAATATTGCACTATTAAGTCTTTTCTTCATTTGCCTAATCTCTAGAATTGTAATTACCAACACGTTTTACTTGACCATTATGTCAATACCATATAAACAAATCTACAAGTATCAGCAAACAGGACAACTTTGTAAAGAAGAATTCCCACCTCTATGAAGTTCTGCTGAGACGGATTCGTCAGACAACAGCTGGGCAGACTCTGGGTCTGTGATAGAGGAGTATGTTTTAGCCACAAACATAATCATCTTGAAGATGTGTAAAATACATAGCTCAATTGATGTTAAAAACCGCATAATCTTTGGAGCATACCAGTATGTCATTCATTTCTCATCATTAAAATATACTGTGCTTTAACAAGAGGTGTCATCTGTTAAGGATTGACATTTGAAGATATCAGTTATTGAATCTTATATGAATTAATTAAAATAACTCACCTATTGTTGGATCAGCTTGTATTGACCGATCAGGAACCTGCTGAACACTGTCTGTGGCTGAAAAATATTTAATTGTCATAAACCAGTGGAGTAATACTGCAAAATAGGATAAAAAAAACAACATTTGAAATACTCATTACATGAAATAACTCAAATCCTGAACATTTAAGAAATAGAATATTGCAAAAACCTGTCACATTTATTCAAATATATTTGTAATTGTACGTATCTCTCTCAGTGACAGAGTACATTTAACAGAGGACTAGAGAATGCATGCTGGCCTTTGATATCTCTATAATAGATTTTCTGAAACATTTTCATTATACAAGCAGAAGAATTTGTTAATTTGAGAATATGAATTTATCGATACACCATTTATGTTTGTATAAAGAACGTTAAGATTTCAAAATGGTTAACCTATTAAGTCATGATTGAGTTGTCATGAAGTAAGTTACCTGTCTTATACGCCAGGAGAGGCTCAACGACATCAGTACCGTTCGTGCCTGTAACAATATCATATATAATCATTGCAATTGTTTACACTGTTTCACTGTCATGTAGAAACTAATGATGCTAGTTTTCATTTAACCAATGCTTTTTTTTTACATATGTTACTTGCCATCCCTATATCTTGATGTAGTTTCACTTTAGCTCCAATTTTCCTGATTATCATTGTTTGCATTGTTGTCATTGTTCCAATAAGTTAAAGAAATTCTAAAAGCAAAACCAGTTGAGAATAAGGTTCACGGAAGGTTATCTTCTCTAATAGACCATCAACTGTAACAACTGACTTGTCTACAAATACTTACGCTTCTCACCATGTTCTGTCTGGAATCTGTTTGGTCTGGAACAAGATCAATATCATTGAACAACTACAACTTACAATATGATCAAACATTTCAAGTAAAATTATCAACATTCAAGCTATTATTAAGTAAAAATATGCTTTCTCCCAATAATTATCTGCATATCTATCTGAATGCATACATCCAAATCATATTCGTGCGATGACATCTATTTTCTCAGAAAAATAGTAAATATAACTCGCTCAAATGATAATTACAATGTTAAATTAATGAGTAAGCAAAATCGTGATAAAACAAAATACCTTCAAAAACAACATATACCTTTGATTTACACTTTCTACCATTTCATACTATTTTTATAAAACTCGCTTGTTTCATACGAAATCATTAACTCGTTTGATAAAAAAGGTATCAAATGAAAGATCGTTTAGTATCTTTATACTTGTTATCAAGTTCCCTTTTGAAAAATAATAATTGGAGTACATTTCGGAAAACCGCAATTTAATTGCAACCTATGAAACAACGGAATACTGATCAACGTTCATTGGACATTAGGGTCAAAACATCTCTGCCGTTTATGATCTGTTGCATATTCACTTAATTATTTACATCTATGACGAAACGTATATGAGTCAAATGATAAACTTGGCATTCAACAGTTAAATTTCATTAATTTCCGAACATTCTGCCTCAGTGACATTTTTTCTACAACGTTTACCAATAACTTGAGTTATCGAAAATTGTGAGGGGCACTGTTTTGGATGCGCGAGAAAATGCGCAATAACAAACGTTTCGAACGTCTTGAAGGGAGAATGTTAACATATGCGACACTAACTTGAGACTGTATATTTCCACTGTTCACTGATTATGTGTAATAAATGCTTCATGGCTGATTACGGTTGATAATTTTGTTGTATATTAAATCAGAAATAATCAAAATCTAAGATACTACCGCATCATTTTGATTTATTGCAAGACGAACATTATGATTTAAGAGTATATGCGTTTTGGCTTGGAATATGATCGATAAGGTCTAGGGAGCATGCAGATAGATCACACACCTACTTTTATACGACTTTGATTTTAACGCGACCAGGATTAAATGGCAATTTTGCCATAATTAACGATAAGTGACAATACGTTTTGCTTCGATTTTCTATAAACGTGGTAACACCTGACAGCAAATGGGAGGAAGTCAGGTTTTTTGATAAAGATTAATGTGATATAATTTGATCACTTATGTCAACAGCTAGAATAAAGATACTTCTCCAAAAACACCGATTTCTTTTTTTTTTCATTCACTACTAGATCATAGGTTCGACCACGAAGTGAACTCCTTTAGTCGCAGTATTCGTTGAAGTATTTCCCAGTTTTAATTCTGCCAAATGTTATTACTAATGACAAGATCCCAAGATTAACAGAACAGAGGTTGTCTAAATTGAAATATGTTATTAATGTTTCACAGGCTTCTGTGTCTCATGCTGCATTTTTTTGTCCATTGGACCAGTTACATAAAAAAAATCAGCAGTGCTGCGCATATCATAGTTTACTCGTACTGTATCTAAAATATTTTAGAAGCCTAACTACAAATTGAGTTCATTTGTTCACAGCGTCGTTAGTGTCCTCCTCGGTTCAGACAATCTAACCTTAGGGTTATATGCGTTGAAAGTGCATCTGAATGTAGAGCCCGAACCCTATATTTTGTCTGTAGCAGTTTCCCGAAGATTTCAATAAAACAATAATTATAGTGACAGTCCGCTAGAATCATGGGCCCCGCTAACAGAGTCCCCTATGTATAGTCAATAGTCTATACATAGGGGACTCTGTTAGCGGGGCCCATGGCTAGAATCGATATAGAAAAAGTGGCAAAGATTCATCGCATACATGTATACAATAACCTACACATCACAATTTCGTGAACACAACGATTTCTCACGGTAACCATATGTTTTACATCGTTTTTGTTTTTGAAGGGCGGAAGGTACGGAACACTTTTGACGTAATTGAATATCGCTAATGAAGAAATGTTAATGTGTGCTACTTGATAACTGTTACACAATTATCTATAACTTAATCGACGCCCTTTGGCTACACAATCTGACCACTATTTAACCTAATTCTAATTTTACTAATTCACCATTATCATTTAGCAACAGTGAGTTACCCTCTATATTAGATCATGCCTGTCCATATTGTCCAATAAAAGGCGGGGGTTACCATATTATAAGAGACATCTATTTCTGGCAAAGAGTTGTTACAGTGGCAGTCGGGCACATGAAATTTGTACATTATAAGGGAATATAGTCAAAGGGTACATAAGATGAAATGTAATGCCTGTCAGCCAATCAAAAATGAGTAAATTTGTGAAAGAAGAAAATGTTATATATACATTATATACACTGTCAATGATTCCATGACGTCATCATCATCCTAGACTGTAACATCATTGTGCCACACAAACCTCATAACAGTGTGACATTTAAAATCGCCTCAGTGGGCTCAATGCATGGCAATTCGTTTTTGCTATCATTTTGACATTAAATTGAGGAAATTGTACTGTCCCGAAATTGGGACAATGGGCACAAAATACTGAACATTGTCATGTCCCGTTAATGGGACAGTGGGTTTAAAATACAGGACCAATATATGTATAACGTATGTGAATATACGAACTTGGAACTTGTATGAAAATAAACTTACCTGAGTAGGTTAGCAACTTTTCATAATTAATGTTATATTCAATTGGACAAAAGAAAGTTACAACTTAACAAGTATTAGGATACATGGCTACTATTCAACTTGATATATACATGAATTGTGATGCCCAATTATGGAATATAACAAGGAATTTCTACATCTTTATTCAATAGGACTAGTAAATGTGACTGATCTAACAAAATACATCCAGAAAGATTCAAGATAGATGGCATCTGCTTCTTGCAGGAATGTACTTATTTTTTTTTTAAGAAGTTTCCCTTGACATGTTTGAGACAATATTTTATATGCTGGTGTCCTTACCCCTTACAAAACTGTTTTTCTTTTCGGCGGCTTCAACATATAAGACTCTTACCGTCTGACAATTCTTAAGACAATTGGAGCAACACGGTCGTAAGGATGTTTTGCTCTTGATAATTAGTGTACAGGTAATTGGAAGCTTTGAGTAGAAGCCTGCAGCTGATGGAGAGTCAAATTACTGATAAATGCCCTTTCTCTCAACCCCACGTCCCAAGTTGTTTCTTCCTTTTTAAGATTGTACTAGTCCTTTGAGGAAATCAACCTTTAAAAAAGTTATAATCATCTTTCAGCATTGAATAAACTACATTACAGTAAAAGTATCTAAAAATATAGCCCACTGTCCCATTATTGGGACAAGATTCAAACTCATTTTTTATGTATTAATATACATTCCAAAGCAGTGCTCACAGAAACATTTGCAGTTTATGTCAAGAAAATGGGTTTTTAGTCATTTTTCTTATTTGCAAGTTATATAAAACATAACGAAATACTTTTAATTTTCGTTGTTTCTTATTTTCTCGAGGATCGTATTGATGCTGGTGTAAAGAGAACTTCACCTGATGGTGTAAAGGTTAAACACTCTAATAAAGAAAAGTTTCAATTTAGTTTTTCATCATTTTAACCAAGATTACGGTACCAGAGCCCACGGACACTGGAAAACACTTTTAGTTCATTGAAAACGTAAGTGTCCCAAAAAAGGGACTGTGGGCAATAATGGGTTAAAATGTTGATTTTCATCAACCCTCAGTACCTTTCTTTGAAAAAACACCAATGACAATGAATATTATATCTGTCGCGACATCATACTCTTTGTCACTTCATTGAATGTTTAAAACTCTTCACACCCATGTAGCAAATGAACAGAAGTATTTGTGATAGTAAACCCCATATGGAGCTTCAGGATACTTTATAACACGCATATTTACATGTTCATAAAGATTCAACATTACCTTCGAGATCGACGTCTCATCCAGATAACAGCAGCAGTCACCATCACTGCAAAGAGGCTGAAACACATTACCGTAAATATAAGTAGGAGAAACTTCAGAACATTTTAAACATAATGCGATTGCCAACATTATAACCTATTTATAATTTTGTTTTATCATAAATAATTCTGACGCTCTTTGTCAGGACATGTAGCTCCCAGCTCGTCAAGCCCGAAGACAATGACAGGTTGCACATAAATCGGACAAAAAAGAGTTATCATTGTTATTATCATTTGCAGAAATGAACAATTCATTTAATATTTACCTTTAAATGATTTTCACAAACATTTGGGGATCTAATTTACCCGAGCTCAAGAAAGGCTGTAAAGAACACTGGCTGACCCGTTTCATATCTGAAGAAGTCGAATGGCGGCTTCACTGATGCTTCATAATTATTTAGAACACAGAAATATCACGCCACTCACCAGACTAAAGTTATGGGTACAGCAATGGCCACAGCCGTGTTTGAGCCTGAAACCAAGGTAATATATAAGAACATAGCATTCTTTAACATTTATGAACTGAAGAAAGGTGAAGAAAGACAAGCACGATGCACTTACGAATAGGCACATGTAACCCTTGGAACAAGAACATTAACCTTTTATATAAAAAATTCTTACTGTCAAACTAAGATGGACCATTGCTAACGATTCACGACACAGGGCCCAAGTATTTTTTATGACGGAGTATATTGGCACTGTGATTAGTGTGCTTGCCTAGTACGCCAAATGGCTTGGGTTCGGATCCCGACGGAAGCACCATACATTGGAAGCAATGCCTGGTACTGTGTTGTGTTCTTCTTCAACAATTTTCATCAACCTTGAACTTAGTCTAACAAGCTCTACTAATACCTGAAAACGGGGAACAAACTGACCTATTTGTCGCGCGAGGCGCTTATTGGGCTGCATCAAGGTACTATAAAGTTAGGTAAATGATGCAATTTGCCCGCTTTGTTATGAAATAATATGCCATGCAAGAAATCTATCATCGTCATCATCATCTTCTTATAGCGTTACTTCTAACTTAATCAATGAGGCTATTTCATGTTGCTTAAGATTTTTTTTCGGTCATCTCATATGCATTAAAAGCACTTCAATCAGAGTGACTAAAACTAAATGTCTTCTGCGGAATGGAAGTTTCAAGATGTTTGTTCTCTACCGCGATCAAATTTTGATCCATTGTAGAGTATACTCCTCACACGGTTTGAGAACATGTGTCTACACAAAATTTCATCATTTTAGTGATTTTAATTTATCTTAAGGACTAAGAATTACATTTTTTGGCGTGATTTCTTTTACTTGCACATTACCCTCAAATCTTAGTCCTAGTCTAAGCTAAATTAAAATCACTAGAATGATGAAATATTGTAAAGACACATGTTGTTCTCAGACCGTCTGTGCGACTTAAAATCTATTATCTAAATCTAAAGCGAACAAAGTTGTGTGGGTCTGAAATGTTTATAAACTGTGAAATATGTGAAACTCGCTGGTGCACTTATGAAACCTTTCTTGTCAATTGTTGTACAATATTTTTTGTCCGAGTGATAGGTGCTCAAATGTTGTTGTGTTATTTAGTTTTCAAATATTTGTTTAAATCATTGAAATAGCAGGAAACAAGATCGCTAGAACAGTGCTATATAATGTTGGTAAGCTTGAACAGATAGGCGGCCACATGTTCATGACATTGGCATCTGAGACATTGTTCATGTATGGAAGGCCAGGGTGATAGGATAGCAACGCTATATACACAATATACGATGGTTGATTAAGGAATTAATCTTCATTTAACAAAACGTTGTATCAAAGAAATGATAAGTTCGTGAGATGGAATGCCATGTGAATTGAAGACGGTTTAGCTGAAGCATTCTTACCTTCATTGCCGTATTTTTCACACATATCTGAGTTAGATCTGTAGCCGCTGATGCATCCAGATGTACAGACCCCGTCATGTTGGTTACAGATCCCGCCCTCACAGAATGAGTTACACGTGTAGTTACAGGTCAGTCCATGATATCTAGACACACACCCAGCAGTACATTCTCCTGTTGCTCTGTTACATCTCCCGGACAGACAGTGTTCACTGCACGTGTAATTACAGGTCAGACCATGATATCCAGACACACACCCAGAAGAACACTCTCCTGTTGCTCTAATACATCTCCAAGACAGACAATTTTCACTGCAAGTGTAATTACAGGTCAGTCCATGATATCCAGACACACACCCATTAGAACACTCTCCTGTTGCTTTGTTACATCCACGTCCAGGGTTGTCACAGCCAGGGAAACATGGAAGCTCACACAAGTCTCCATGGAAACCAGCTGGACATTTTTCTGAATAGAAAGATGCAAAACTATATTCAACTTGTCATAAGCTTTTCATCTTCCATATATAAGTATTATGCAACTATCATCTTGAAATGAAGCATTCTTACCTTCATTGCCGTATTTTTCACACATATCTGAGTTAGATCTGTAGCCGCTGATGCATCCAGATGTACAGACCCCGTCGTGTTGGTTACAGACCCTGCCCTCACAGAGTAAATTACAGGTAATGTTACAGGTCAGTCCTTGATATCCAGAAACACACCCATGAGAACATTCTCCTGTTGCTCTGTTACATCTCCTAGACAGACAATGTTCATTACACGTGTTGTTACAGGTCAGTCCTTGATATCCAGAAACACACCCATCAGAACATTTTCCTGTTGCTCTGTTACATCTCCTAGACAGACAGTGTTCATTACACGTGTTGTTACAGGTCAATCCATGATATCCAGACACACACCCATCAAAACATTCTCCTGTTGCTCTGTTACATCCACGATCAGGGTTGTCACAGCCAGGCGAACATGGACGTTCACACACGTCTCCATGGAAACCAGCAGGACATGTTACTGAAAAGGAAGATGCACAACAATCTGTAACTTCTCTTTAGCTTTACATTTAACATACAAAAGTATTTTACAATTTGTAAGTGTGGACATGATCCTTCTCTTTCTTCGAGCACCCAAATTTTGGTCTGATAACTATATGTCTCATTTTTTTATGATTTAGAATCCATATCTTTTAAAATTATTTATTAATATCAAATATATTTAGCAAAACACCCCTTTAATACAATACTTGAATTTAGGCAAGGGGAATAGATTATTTAAAAAACATAACTATGTAACGTAGTAGTGATTGTACTTTTTTTAGGTGGGCCATGTTGACTTTTTAAGAAATTGAGACTTAAGGTTTGATAGTTCATAATTTGAAAAACCCCTCTTGAACTTACAACAACAATGCTATTACCATGTTGACTTTCAGACAAAACTGGCTGCAACACTTGTTTTTCTGTGTAATTATTACATTAAAAGTACAAGATTTCGCGCACTAAATCCGTAAAAGGAAGACAAAGCCCTTACATGAGAATCTAATTGAAATCAGGTCTAATTTATCACTAGTTCCTTGCTGAATTTTGGCTATTGATACTACACCATTCTGGCTTGTCCGATTAATTTTTCAGCGAATGACCGTTCTTTGGAAATAAATAGTACTAAACATATAGATCTTGTATATATGAAGAAATTCACGAAACAATTTGAAATTTGAAGTGCATCCCTTCTTATATGGTCCACCTATTGCTCGCAGGTTTCAATGCAACGCATAACAACATTAGTTTTTTGGGCTTTCACCCTGCAAAAATACTAGCAGCCGTGATAAAAGGGAAATACTCTTGAAAGCTGCGTTAACCCCAAAACATCTTACCCAAGCTTCTAGTAGGATAGAAGGCATGTGCATTTCGTAAAAAGAATCGGATCAATTTATTTTTTGCAATCGATCTGCTAATAATATCTTCAGACTGACGAACTGATGGACTGCTGGAAGCATTGAGGGAATCGTTGCCCTCTCAGCATTTGTTAATGTAGTGATGCTTAGATATTACAAGGGGGAACCGGCTGATTATTTTATAGTATGATCCACCATGTCAGTGGAATTCAAAGGCGTTCAGAAACACTATAGAGGTCAGTAATAGCACGGAATTGAAAGAGGTTTTAGGTATATCTAACTAGTACATACTACCCTGTAGTAATGTATCATCCCAACTGCGGATCCGCCCCATCTTAAGATGGGACGGGGGATACTAAAACATGTTAATAATATTCATATTTTATAATGATTTGTGTCAGTAAAACATGTTTTTAGATAGTTTTGTTATGTTCTTTTCACACCTACGAAGAAAATACTAGTGATAAATTGCTTTTTAAAAAATATATATTGAAACAACGTACCTGATACAGAGAAATGAATAATCCATGCAAAAACCTTCTATAAACGAAAATTAAGGTACTCTCCATCGTTACAATGCAGCACTGAATAAACTGAATATGTTAATTTGACAGCTTGGCATGAACGGATGATTGGGCACCAATTTGCCCACCGTGGGTAGTGTTAGGCTAAAACAACATATGGAGACACCATAAACCCATGTTGTTTTAACAAATTATTATCTTGTCTGGTTCCCCAACATTATAGATATTCTCAACAAGTGCCAACCTTAGGGTTTGGATATTCCCTCGTAACTCATATCAATATACTAAAATCTATCTTAACGGCGACATATCTTTGTCATAGATTGTTAACGAAATTCCTAATAAATAATTAGAAGATAAATAGTTGCGTTTGTAAAATTTCCGGGATTCATTGTTATTCAACACCCGCAAATTTAGTTTAAAACCGACGGCGTTAGCCGGAGGTTTTAAACGCTTAAATTTGCGGGCGTTGAATAACAATGAATCCCGGAAATTTTACAAACGCAACTATTTATCGATATTGTAACATGACCGTTAGTTATTAGAAGTTTAAGAGCGAACTCTGTTTTTGCGTACTTATATTTGTGTGGAAAGGACTTTACGACTGTTCTATTTCTGTAAGAGGTGAGATAACGTCTAACTAATGTGAATTCAAGGCATTATTTACATTACAAACATCGTTGTGTTATTAGCAAATAATGGCATTCGTAACAGCGAGACCTCACAAAATACTTGTTTAAATCGAGACCGAAATCATCAATCATAAAGCTCGTAGAAAAATATCGTAATACCCCGAGTACAAACGTCTTGAACTAGCCCAATACCATTGTGACAGCGACTCAAACATTGTGACGTCAAAACGGTTGGCTTTTGTGACGTCATACCATGGGAACGGCATTCGAAAGAAGGCGGCCGCATGAAACTTTGCTGCAAACTTGGACTAAGAAAGCCAGTTAAAAATATTTTCGTTCTTAAAAAATAAATCATATTAAAGTGTATTTGTGATATTTACCGGTAGACACAATATAAAAAAGGATAAAAACAACTGTCAAATCGGGGTACGGCACGAATTTTCTAAGAAACTGGAAAATTAAAACTTGAGTCGAGCCGGCACTAGTGAACATCTTGTATCAATTCGCGGTGAATCGCCTTTGCTAATTTGTGGGTATTCATTGTCGTTCAACATAGGGTAATTTTTTCGAACCGACCAATCAGAATCGAGGATACAACGAAGTCATGTTACAATAGTATAATACATTATACCAATCGATTTTTAAAGCTCTTTCCTAAAAATTGTACAAAAAATGTAAGGTAGACAAAGCTTAATATAAATTTGAGTTTAGTAAGAATAGTTGCAAATGTATATTTCCACCATTGTAATTGATATCTAAATCTTTTTATGTTTGTTTCAGGAAAAGAATTTATATAGGCATTTGCTGCCTGTTTGCTAATCCTTTTTCCTTTTTGTATATATATTCTGAATTTTGTGTAACACATGTTTTATTGAAATAAAATACCGTTTAAATCATAGTATTATACTTACTAACCTTAATATGATTACACATATTGCATATTTTCATACAATGAAACATCGAATATTTTACAATAAGCAATGACAGTTACAATATCAAATTTGTATAAGCAATACCAATCTGAATCATTTAGTCCTCTGAAGATATTACATTAGTACATGTATGACAGTACAAAAGAACTCGATAAGTGTTAGAATATCAATAAAAATTCATTGATGTATATTTACAAACCGTATGCCTTTTTTCGGGGGACATGATAAGTAACATATTTAAAGATAACAAAACGATTAGTTAAGTAAACTTTCAGCTGTAAAACAAAAATATTACACTGATATGTAATTCTTCCCTCTCTCCTACTCATCTTATTTGACTCAGTACAGATTAGTTGATTAACTTATTAGCAGTAATAACACACACAAATTCTCTCAATTCACCGCTTCTTACAAGCCTAGATAGACGCTTGTACATATAAAAAAAACCTTTTAGTTCTGATCAAAATCATATGTTGCCTCGGGCTAGAAAAATAGTAGAAAAATTGTTCTCAACTCTTCACCCCGGTTTGTGTCAAAAAATCTTGTGAAGGTAAATAAACTCCGTTTATAATCTTAATTTTGATAAGATAAGATATTGATAAGAAATGAGTTGAAATATTGCATTTCTAAATAAGCATGAAGACAGTGGCTTTGCAACATTGGAGCGGCATTAATATAAGCTCCCAGCCTACCTGCAAATCAATTTTTTTTAAATTTCATATGAATGTGTTATAAAGCATGCTCATGTACATTTGATACCCATTCCTGTCACTAATTGGAAGGTGACACACGGGTATAAGTGTCATAACTGAACCGGATGTCTACAAAAATCCCTTCTTTCGGACTCCCCCCCCCCCCCCCCCCCCCACCTCGTTTACCATTTGCATCACGACACTGATCAGATCAGGTTCGATCGGAAATTTGAGGAGGCAAAACTGGATTTATTTACTGGACATCTTATAAGCATTGACGAAACGACACATTTTATAGGTTAGTGTTTGTGAATTATGTTTAAGAAACATAAAGTCTTAGATTCGACGATCAAACACAATAAGTACATTGGAATCTTGCTTAACGAAACGGTTTATGTGTAAGAAATTGAACTGATTACAAGGCATTAGATTAGCATTCTTGGTATTCACTAGGAGTAGTTTTTGAGTGTATAATTGAATATAATTTATTTCTTTAATTTGCTTAACATGCCGTCATAATTAACAATATTTAAGAATATAATGAAATAATTTATAAAATTTTGTATAAGAATTACTTTTGAAATCGTATTGGGCTATAATGAGAGACTCGCATGCGATGAGAGATAGATATAGCCAATAAGTCATGAATATTAACATAAAATCAAAATATCTTTCGATGTCCTCAAAGCGCTTATATAAATGAAACATGTTATCATGTTATTACTAAATTCAACATTAGAATAAGAATACTATGAATATGTTAAAGTATCCGCCGTCCCATCTCAAGATCGGACGTCCCAACTTGTGATTCAAAGTTGGGATGATACAGTAATACTACCTTTTGTCTGACAAATGTCACAGCCTGACAGACAATCGTCGAGTAGGTTTGCTGCTCTAGTAAAACAAGCTGTACACTTCTGATCACACTCGTCCCCGTAGTATCCTCGTCTGCATATGATGCACTGTCCAGTTTCTCTGTCACATCTGCTGTATCTAGGGTTGCATATCCTACTACAGTCAGCTGCATAACGACGGAGAGGACAGAGGGTCACGTTGCAGGAGCCACACTGTCTGCTACAGGACACACAATCTTCTGGACAGGGTTCTGTACACATGACATCACAGTAGCCTGGTTCACATCCGTCTGTGCAGGTGACAGTTCCGTAGTTTATGTCTAAGTGACATGCCTTGTTCAAACATCTTTCCGGACACACTTCAACACAGTATTCACCGATATACCCAGGTACACACCCGATGATGCACTCTCCATTGTCGTAGCATCGTTCTTCTAGACAGGTTGAACACAGTCCGGACACCAGCGAGAGATTGGCTAGCAGACTTAGACTACCTGTAAAACGGATATATACTCAAGGACAACAGATGACATTTTTTCACAAGTAAGTGTTATCTTACAAGACAGCTTGTCAATGAAAGCGACTTTAAGATGTGATAGAATGAAAAATTAACATTTTAAGAAAGAAACGTTTATTTAACATTCATTTGGACATTTGGATGTATTAAATGTGATATTTTGTCATCAAAAACCATGTTAGAAAAATCAGTATTGGTTGTTGTAATTTGGATGATCCCATTCGATTAATCAAAACAAAAAATTACAAAATGTGAAAGAAGGTAAGTGCCTATGAATGCTTCTTTTAAAAAAAAAGTCAATGCATTAGGAGACATCTAGGAAGTGTTCATAGTAAAAAAGTCATTGAATTAGTACCGCCAATATGATGATTTTGAATAATGTTTTCTTGTATGAAGCAATATCATAATTGCTCCACTTTTAGTTAACATTTCATCTGACTAGTCCAGCCTCGTCCTTTTTTCCATTCGTTGTATAAGCTTTTGGTTTCATTTTTTTCAACATCGAGTTTTCAGGGTCGCCTTCACTAAGCACTCTAAACTAAAGTTAACCTTTACCCCCATTCTACTACCATTAACATACTACTAAGGTTACCTTCAGGGCTGCATTTTCCCGAGGTCTTCTCGCTACTTGTACTAGAGCTAATATCAGTTTCTGTCAGTGAAAATGTGTTGTGGTGCTAACAATACCCTTCGTGCTACAATCATTCACTTTATCAAGTTCATGTTTTTTTGTGTTGGAAAATAATTGACGATTTTTGATTCTTTAGTCCCGAATGAAATGTGGAAAATATGAGTCAACGTTTGTGATTGGGTCATAGCCGTAAGAAATATGTGTATAATTAAAGCCTGGATACAGGTCAGATATATGGTTGTCAAATGCGGATTTAATTGTCTGTCACATATCGACACATTTTCAAAACGTTTTCGTGAATATTCTGAAGATGACAAAGTTTAAACGTAGGATGAGGAAGAATATTTATAGTGACGGATATAGATACTGCACAAGTGTAGCCAGGCACACTTCGTGAGATTCAACAAAAAGACGAGATGCATGTGGATTTTCATGGGATTATTTCTTCTAAGTACTTTGTGCCAATCTGGCAGTCGACCTTTCTCGCGCGCTTTCCCTGGGCACCCTCACGACGCCCAGCGCGTCTTCGCTCACATGGCTGGTCGTGGCTGTCACCAGCCCATGGACGGATCCTCGCTGAGACTCAACCCCTCAGTCCCGTGTCTGAGACTCAACTCTCTTTCCAGGACAATGGCTGAGAACTGAACCCCGAAGTCAAACCTGGGTCTTATATACCCAACAGGCTCAGTTGTCAAAACATTGCCACTTGACAACAGCTTAATGATTATTACATACTTAAGCAATACTAAGGGATGGGATTAGCAGAGTATAAGATAGGTTTCATAACAACTATGTTACACAAGGCAATTTTAACCTGAGCAGAATATGTATGGTAAATTCTAATTCTGATTGAACTGTAGGCGTGTTTTAACTAGGCATATGAAATCGTGGTGATTATGTGTGAATTGGATAGATACAGATCTTCCTCTACATGCCTGAAGATGCTATGTTTAAGAGTCTTTCTGTCACCCTAGGCCTATAGCTAGGACCAAGAGACGTCAGGAGCTAATCACTCGCTTATTTAAAAATCATTCAGTTAGAATGAATGTTTGAAACAATGCATGTTGTTAGTGTTGTCGTGGTTTTGAAGGTGTCATTATATCTTTATACAATGAGGAAAATGATTAAACTTTCCAAAATATTGTTATAAAACTAATAATCGATACTTTTAGTAACCTTTTGGCAACGCTAATGCCCCTTTTTGTAAAAAGTCAAAATGTTTTTTTTACATTATATCCAAGTATATCAGTAAGTGAGTAAGTAAACGATGTCGCTCACTTCTTTTATTCATACCCGTGAATCTCTTGTTGACCATCGGAGTGGCCTTACTTATAATTAGTATAAATGAATCGAGATGTTTCTACTTATCAGGAGCATCTAACGAGTACCTGTTTTCGAACGCAGCTCATACATTGTTCTCTCAACTCTCAAAGAGACAAAATCAGAATAGATAATATTTAAATAGCCTTTCCTTTTTGGGTTGATGATTGGAACGAGAATACTATGTTATGCGTAATGCGGAGCAACTCAAACAACCTCCTGTAGTGAAACCCTAATCGGCTTGAAATAAAAAAAAAGTGCCGGCACTTGTTACCAATATTACCTATATATTATTTAAGACACACAGCCTTGTCATTTTTCACCTAAAATCTTTATATGTTTTATCAAATACCCATGTTTGAAAATAAGCTCATACGTACCAATGAAATAGCCAGCACGCATCATCTTCAGACTACAATGTACTGGTGATCTGAAATCAAAACAAGGTATATTGCATGAACTTTCATACAGTATTTTAATACATCAGTGTTGTCAGAACTGCTCCACGCGGAAGTCTCTGCTGCTGTTATTAGTAGAAAATTTGATACAGATTGGTTTCATAACTAGTCATGACTAGGAAGTGATATAAATTAGTTAGCACAGTCTCTAACTGCAGTCAGCACGATGAGTCTATCAAGTGGTATCGTGATCCTGGTGATCTTGGTTGTCTCTGGTATGTATTTTATCTTTCATACCTAACTTATATAGAGAAACTCACCCAAGTATCTTCTGATATCAAATATATCAACACGATTTGACAAAAGTTCCTTATTTAATTTTAACTCTACTTTCATCAGCGAGTGTTGATGTATTTGATATCAGAAGATACGAATATTGAGATGCTAGACTGTAAGAGGGCATTGTTCAAAATCTACTGTCAAAACGATGTCTCCTAGGAGATACTTAATCTTCCACAATCGATATCTCCTGCGGAATACAGTTTTGGATTATATATTCATATTCTTACTCTTGACAATTTCATAACTGGTCTCATATTGATCTCCTCATATCTCAATATTGCATGGATACTTACATTAAAACAAACTCGCAAATAACCATATACTTGTTGATACCTCCCATGGTGCAAAACGTACTTAGCGGAAATAATCAAAATTATTGTTAGGTCACGTGACCTCGATTGTTCGTTCATCACGCCAATGCTCCGTTGTGAAAGGAGTGATTGAGTTAGCAAGTGTCGCACTATTTTTGACTATCAAAATATTTAAAAACACGTCGTTGACAATTAGCCTAGGCCTAAGTCGTCTGACTTGGAAAGTTTTTTTAATTTGATATTTCACTTCAATGTGTGGTGTGATTTCATAAACATGTCTTTTCCATGGCAAAATAACTGGAAACGTATAGGTAAAGCAAATCAACGTATTGCATCCTTTGCTCCCTGAACATAATAGAAATGTAAGAACTAGATATTAAGAAAGGCGGTTTTCAGTTTTTGATCATAGATAACAATGATTTTGATATCCCTAGGAAGCAAATAGATGACAGAAATCACAGAGATGTTTTATTTGGAAATGCAATTTGAAGTGAACAATTTAGTACAAGTTATAAATTTTTAAATCTATGATTCTATAGTCAAAGAATAGTGGCCATTATTCACAATTATAAATAATACTTTATATCTTCGTTATTGGTGTCTCATAATCATTGTGTTATTCAAAAACTAGACTCACTTGATTTTGTTGATGAAGTTAGTTTTAAGTGTTGCATTGTTTTTTTCCAATACGATTGTGATTTTGTCATCTACTTTCCTTAAGTACTACATATCTTTCGAACTGTTTCGGGCATTTTGATAACTGTTATATAACAAAAAAGAATAAAAGGTTGTCATCAATTCCATATAAAATCACTGTTCATTCACACCAAAACATATTGATACAGTAACTGCAGCAAATAGAATAACTTTGGCACATTATGTGTTCATAACTACATGATGCATCCCAAAAACGATTATATCATAGTCAAGAAAACACATTGCCCTTTATATAAATATGTATTTTCGAGGATAAAAGAAATTATAAAACACCAGTGTCACAAATCAGAACACATGAAAGGTTTCGAAAGTTTATTCTACCCCAGCCTTGTAAAATAGAACACAAACACTATCACACACACACACATCCGCTCTATTCAAAACATTTATAAATATTCAACTCTCGTGCATTTCACTTGCATCCATACATGAATATCAAGACTTCCTAATCCAGATACACTCATTACCACTACATCTTCTTATCTGACAGTAAATGACATTAAACACTTAAACACAGGTTCAAGGTTTAGCCATTTATAACATTGTGCTTATAGATACTGATGGTTATTATAGCAACGAGGTAACAATGTCCTTGTTCAGTAAGAACACACAGTTCCTAAGATCCCATGGCGCAATTCCACTGTCTGACTCATCATTCCAAAGTGAACCTTACTCTGACCTTGTTAATCTCATGATGATCTCACGCTCGCCCACTAGTCAAAGCTTATCATCCTTCCATAGAACACAGTTCAACGGTCCGTCGCTGAACCACAATTCATCCCGACATCTACAATACAAACCACTTGTTGTTTTTTTTTCAGAACCACAGTCCGTAAATTCTATTGATGCCATTTTGAACACAAATTAATAGTTGCCATTACAAACCATCCTGTTACACATATCTCATATGGAAAAGTTAAGCACCCCTTGTAATTTTCAGAAGTTCCTCAACTGGCGAGACGAGTGATTTTAGAAAAGAAATAATCGTTAAAAACTCACTGCTGTTTGAAAACCCCTACTGTCTACTGTGTGGAAACATTTTGAAGAAAGCCTACATGATTTTTGTGATACACAGTGTGCCTTTACAAAATTGCCCATTTTGATAATAAACTATACCCATTACAAGTTTGGTCTTGCAAAACATGACAAACAACAAATTGTGTTTTGAAAATGATATGTCAACCTTGTTCTACACAGCAGAGTTGTTTATAGTCAACAACACGTGTATCCACCCTGTGCATTGATGACATCCCGTATCCTGCGTCGCATACTATCAGTGTACCTCCTTATTCTTCTATGGTCAATCTGCACCATTCACGATGTGAAGCAGCTTCCAACTGTTGAAGAGTTTGCAAAGGAGGATCACAGGCTCTCACTCGTCGACCGATGAGGTTCCAAATGTGCTCCAGAGGGTTCAGATCAGGATCCATGGCAGGCCAAGGTAATCTGTCTACTGCAATGGTGACCAGAAACTCGGCTACAGCACGAGCACGGCGGGGTCTGGTGTTGTCATCTATAATTAACGGCCTTATGGCAAGGGCTTGGTTGTCGAAATGTGGTAGCACAACTGGTTTCAATACGTCAATACTGCCTGTATCGATCCCATGTTAGGTTACCACGAACTATCAACAAATCAAGTTTACAGTCATGCGACAAGCAACCCCGGATCATAATCGAACCGCAACCAAATGCAACTGTTGACATCACGTTCTTACGTGCAAATGCTGTATTGAACCGCCGCCATACTCTCACTCGACCATCATTTACATGCAGTAAGAATCAGCTTTCATCTGACCAATGAACTTTGCGCCGAGTCCTTTGATTCCAACCTCTACGAGCCAAACACCATTGTAATCATAGTCTTTGGTGCTGATCACTAAGGAAGGGCCGTTCGACAGGTCACCTACAGCTCAATCCACCATGTCTTAGATAATAACGAACAGTCCAGGATGAGAAATGACGATTGGGTTAACCAGAGTTCCTTTAGAATGCTACCCGACGCAAACAGATAACGTCATACGATTCTCAGTAGTTCTCTCTTTTCACGCTGATTATTTTTTGTTGTCTCCCGGATCTTGGTCTGTCCTTTACAAGATTTGTTTACTGGAATTTCCTCACTAAACGACTGACCTCCGCATAGTGAACGTCCAATTGCTTTGTAAGACATCCATGCATTATGCATACCAATTACTTGCTTTTTTAGCTTCTGTTTTTCGCCTTCCTGCCATAGTTGGTGAACATTTGAGAAGATCGTGGGTTGTGATGTTGCATTTCTTCCCTGGTTGTGTTTGTGCGACAAAACCTACAAGGTTTCATAGCAATTGTAACATATAAGTTGCATTATCAATATATCAACAACATTTTACACACTTGCCAACATATTGGTGCTTAACTTTTTTCCATATACATATTATACACAACATTTAATATAAATGCACATATCCCTACAGTACTCTATATTCTATACAGCACATCTGCAATATATTTCTCAACGAATGCATTGCTTATTCATTCATATTCTTTAACACAATAAACATTCATTGAACAATAATCTTTCCTCACACATCTGATCATGATAAAAAATAAAGAGTAGTCTTTTATTCTTTACATCGATGATTTATGTGTTCAAATAAACAAGGCACAACACGTGCAGTAAAAGGACAAGTTACACACTTCCTTTTGTTGTTAAGTTAAACCAGAGCCATAACAAACATGTTTCTGAACTGACGGGCAAAATTTCAAAATATTTTCATCAAAGTAATTTGTTTGTACAACAAACGATACATATACATCAATATCAAACATGGCCAATAAATATAACCAACATCTGTAAGAAAAGAATGACCAATATGCATTAAAATTTCGGAAAATATGCCTCAATTATTAAAAACAACATTGAATAAAAAAACAGTGTCTCAGCGAAGGCCGGTTCATGAATGCAAGTGTTCAACTGATATTTTTCAGGATTTTGCTACACTATACAAGTCCGTTAATTGGTGAATGCATCAATTTCAAAGTCCAGCTTCCACGATTCAGTAAGGCTAACTGCAGCGTAGCTTATCACTGACCATTAGGAAAACCACGGCTTGAGGATTAAAAAAAATTCAAGTATCATTACACAAGTGAAACAGATTTTATTTCTTTTATCAATCATTGCATCACTTAAAAGAATATGTGTTTTAAACATTGCAAGTTTGTAATGTCAAGTTTGCACTCCTAATACTTTTCCAGAAGAGGATTTCTTCTTCAAAGAGATCTTTATTCTCGGGCGAATTTTTTCCCACTAAAGGTGACAGCTCCAGGAGCTAATCCTCGGACATTCTTTTGATGATACAATCCAAGTTATATGGTTGTAAAGCTTGAAACCTTCATCAAAGCGTGTTGTATAACTCACAGGAACGTAAAAGATTAATGCTTACATTAAATCTTTGAAGAATTGAAAGGCAAATGACAAATGAGGAACTGCGAAAAGCAAATGAAAATCGCTATTGCCATTCAAAGTTAAAAGACAAAAAAACATTTTGAAAAGTCAAACAGACATTATTTCTATCATCAATCATTTCTTCACTTTATGGAATATGTGTTTGAAGGATTGCAAGTGTGTATTATCAATTTTGCACATATCACATCTTCTTAGTTCTTCTGAGAGACCTCTATTCTAGGAGCTTATCCTCGGACTTTTTTCATTCATCCTCGTCATTCAGATATCAGTTTAATAAGAAAGTCGAACAACAATTTGCTATTGTCATTCAGATATCAACAAATCACGAATGACAAACAGTGAATAACAGTCTAAATTCTGGTCGCAATTTTTCTGAAATTGAGGAATGTTCTCATTACTGTTTTACAAATTTACCTACTTATTGTTCTATTTGTATCACAGCGGATCGAATGACCAATGGACAGAAATTAAGCAAAATTAAAATTTGTAATCATATGGGTACCACAAAAAATTTAATGTGGTATGGGATTTCCCTACAAACATCATATTGAGAAAAAGGGTCATATTTTCTGTATGTCGGTAAATGTGTGAAAACGTGTTTGAAAATAATGCCACACATGGTCTCTTAGAGATCAGGGATAATTGTCAGAGAGATTATTTTGAATCATTCTTCTCTGATCACAAAGTTTACAAAGACTTTAACTACAAGGTGCGGGTGGTATTTCTGTTGTTGTACACAACTCATCGACAAGTGGCTTAGGGCGTGTTAAAATACAGCAGTGACGTCATTGTATTGTTTCAATCATACATTATCCTACAAGAATCTACTGCTTCTATGTGGACAATTGAGCAATAATAATTTTGAGATGGTCCCCGGAAGGGAATTGGTTTCATTATTTGATAACACAACATCATCCTCTGAAGAAATGTCTTCGAAGTGTGGATACTCGGCCATGTCTTCCCACTCAACAACAAAATTGCCATACATAATGTCTAAGTTGAATTAAGACCACCTTCCTTTTATACCAAATCCCAAGCTGATTGCGGTTTCAAACGTCTTGCACGTGAATTAAGCTGGTAACGTTGCACGTGCATTAAGAATGTACTAGCTAGATGGATACATTGCACGTGCATTAAGAATGTACTGGCGAAATGGTAACGTTGCACGTGCATTAAGAATGTACCGGCAAGATGGTTACGTTGCACGTGCATTAAAAATGACCGGTGAACGAGTTGGGACCATCTCAAATTTTGTTAAAGGATTTTGTTTTATTGAAAAACGTTTTTTGTGTTATAATTATGCAATGAAATACGAATGTTATTATCATAAACCAAAGCAGGTCATACAAAAAACACTTTAAACTAGGCTGTATTTTAAGTCAGATAACATACTCGTAACCGTACATTCGTGAAAACAATGTCCTCGCCGCTTCGCGGCTCGTACATTCTTTTTCACGAATGTACGGTTACTTGTATGTTATCCTTAACATATTGTCGAGAATACAGACATGATATTTCTTGTGTTTGACAAAAACACGTTTAATTCTAAACGTGACATCATTCTGGGATTTGTCTACATCCATTCAGAGAAAAAGAGTCTTCTGACAGACAATAGATTGCATAAAGGCATTGCATACTTAAAGAAAGCTATATCGACTGTCATATATCAACTTCCTAATTGTGATATTATTCTGCCAGGGGTTTATAATGCGAGGACTTGTGATATGAATGATTACATACTGAATAATAATAACAGATACATCACTAGTTAAGGGGACATGGACTATGTCTCTTGTACATTTAGCTGTACCCGCAGTTCTCTAGAGGAATTGTAACGACTATGGGTGAGACTTGATTGATCTGTGTTGTGCTTTTGCAATACGTCGAGTAAATAGACGTTTCACTGGCAACGTGCACGAGGCACATACGTGTTTCAAGAAAAATAGCGCAGGCCTGGTTGACTACGTTTTGTGTTCAGTTGATGTGTCTCCGTTAATTGTAGATTTCAAAGTCGACACGTTGTGAATCAGTCCATTTCCCAAACATTACTATATCTAATGTCAGTCGGGTAAATATTTTATCTGATAATGAAGTAATTATTTTACATTTCTATCAGTTTGCTATTTTGTATAATAGCATTCCAGAGTCCCAGGCGGGTTTCAGGACTTGATATTGTACTATTGACAATGTTTTTACTTTACAATGTCTTTATCATAAACATCTTATCTAAACAAATTATCTATAAGTTGTGGTAGTTTTTTGATGGTATTAAACTAAGGACAGCAACATGTTACAATTATCACGTTTTCTACAAGGTTGTCTTGGAGTGTTTGTACTAAGACGATAGTTACAAAAGCCAGCAAAGCGTTATTAGTTATAAAACAATTACAGTATAGATTTAAGAATAATTCTGTCTATGTATTATTTAAACATTTTCATCGTAAAATAAAACCCATTTTTGCAGTACGGAACGGACTTATGGGGATATCAAGAAAGAAATGTCGTTGATAAATTTCATAAATGTTTTTGTAAATTTGCTCTCGGTGTCGGTAAGCATGTGTCAAGTAATGCATCCTTAGCTGAATGTGGCAGATATAGTATGATTGGGAATCATCTTAACTGAATGTCATTCTGGTGTAACTTATTATTATTTGTTTTTATTGGCTCCAAAGATTACAAGTATAGGTTTTTATATGTGCAAATTATGAGTCAGATACATGGTTGGTGTAGTTTTCCATTAAACAGAGAAAATATGTACAGGAGTGATGTCAATCATAATAAAACATAGATGTACATGCAAATATGATATAGTAATACATACAGAAGTACAGTAAGATTAAGTAAATATGGTAAAGTACATGCTGTGGTCATGCAAGTACTGGTATGAGAGGGTTCCATTTATGAATAAAACTTTCATTTCTATTATTCCTTTTTGCTATATATTTTTCAACAAAAAATATTTGTTTCAGTGTTTACAAGTTTACATTTGGCAGTTTATTATTGATACTGCATATGTAAATATGTCAATGCATTATCTTTAAGATGTAACATGAGGTGGAAAGAAACTTTTATCTCTAATATAATTTGAAAATGTGAAATAGCGGTAATAATGAAAATGAAGTCCAATTCCTTTTTGAAATAATAGATGCAATAACTAGAAATAATTTAGCCTAAATAAGTGAACGAACATGTTAATACTAGAAAAACCAACAGATCTACTCTTTGTGGGCCTCCTGTCTAAATAGTCGAATCATAGCATTGTTTCGTTAAAGATTAAAGGCGCCGCCAATAGTTTATTCCACAATAGAGTTTATTTTCTTAATGACGCCACAAAATAACGGTCCAATAACGGCATGACATCACTTGATACATTTCATTTACGTTTGTAAATGCTTGAACATAAATAGAGCAGCTTTAATCATTAACACGTTTCCCAATGAAATACAATTTTCCTCGTATTATTATTAGCATAAAAAATGGGCCTTCTTCTTCGTGCTGTAACCATACTTTTTTGCTAATCTTATTCTTACTCTTATTCTTGGTTGAATACTTCAGTTTCAGGGCCCTGTCCAGAGAATTGCGAGGTGATTCAGAACCTCTCTCTTCTTAGGTGTAACGCAGACACGGGAGCTTGCTTTCGAGGGTGTAAAGCTGGTTACTATGGAAGCACGTGCAACATGAGCTGTGATACCAACTGTCATCTTGGGACCTGTCAGCAGCGAGATGGTTCCTGTACCTGTGGACCAGGATACACTTTCAACGATGGATCGTGTGATTTCCGACAAGATAAGTCAGCATTGGTTAAGAAATTATTTCAGTGCATTCTTCAAGATTTCCACTTGAAAGGTATCCCGGTGTAACAGCCTAGAGTTAAATTGCGTTAGCCTCACATGATATTGAGTTAATTTGGCCTAGCCCAATGTTACCCTGGAGTCGTGAAGACCCTATGACCGCTCAGTTTCTAAGGATGTTATCCAGCCTCAAATAGGGCTAGCATACAATCAAAATACGAGGAGAAGTAAATAAGTTCATGGAAGAGAGTATTCATACACCCCTTATGTCATCTTCGTCGAGTCATCTGACGACAGTTTACTGACATAAAGGTTCCTACGAAAGAAGGGGTGGATGCGACCCAAATACATAAACGTATGCCCGATATGAATGGGAAATTAGTACAGTAATATTCTACCGTTGAAAAATGGTCAACTGAGATAATGCGCAGTTGTAGCTCCTTGGATGATGACCAACATTCAGGAAGGCCTGTTGAAACCCCTTTAGATGATATGGATGAACGGGTCCCTGGTTTAATCGTGTCAGAAAAAGATTGATGAGATATCTTCCGAATGTGGAATATTCATAAAAGCGTTTGCACCATAATTCATGTCCAAGGAGTCTGCGAGGTGTCAGCCACGAATCTGAATTGTCGTGAGCTCTTTGCCTTCTACAATTCTGATCTCGATGACTTTAATGCCCGTCTGGTGACAGGGGATCAAATGTGATTTCACTAAAGGGATCCTTACAACAAGCAAGAATCTAATTTGATATATGGACCATAAACACTCTCATGCACCCCATAAACTCAGAACTCATCCTTCTGCTGACAAAACCATGGCGACCACTTTCTGGCATTCACGGGGCGTGATCTTATAAATGATATAAACCGCTTGAGACTACATTAACAAGAGCCTACTATGCTGACTGGTTGAATTGATTGAGAGCGGAGATCAAAAGGAAGAGGCGTTGCACGTTGACTGCTTTAGTTATTTTTCTTTCTGAGTCGTATCGTACCGGCTAAACTTTAACAGTGTGCCTTTAAACAACGTAACCATCCCCCTACAGTCCAGATCTTGCCATAACCATTTCCTATCTATTTAGTAATTTGAAGTCATACATACGTGGTACAACATATGGCGATAATGATGATGAACACAATGCAGCTACTAAGTCAGTAGAAGTCTACCACAAAGACATAGATAGTCCAAAAGTAAAATGGGCAAAGTGCATGGATTTCGAGGGAGATTGTACTTAGAATAAAATCAATATCACAACCATTTATTTCTGGCTGACATTCATTTGTAACAATTAACTGACACAGGGTGAATATACCCTGAATCCGTTAGCCGGATCCCCTGCCGGATCCCCCGGATCCTCGCAACAATGGTATACTGGGATCCGTCGCCGGAACCCTCACCGGATCCGGGATCCGGACGGACACCACCGGATCCTCTTCCGGATTCTTAGTAGATAAGAATACTGGGATCCGGAGACGGATACCCTACCGGATCCTCTCCTTGTAGCGAAAGTAGGAATGTAGTTTAGAAAAATGAAGTTTTTTAAAGTTAGGTAAGCTTTTGTCACAACAATACACCATACCTCTTTGACAGCTTTTACATATTCTTTACATGATTTTGTCATATAAAGGCCGTTTGCATTTATAAAGAAAACATAAGTGTTGATATGTCTTTGTGAAAGATTGTTAGCCAAAGCTGACAAAGTCAAGTTCAAATGATAATGTTTTGATGATTCGATTCAAATTGAAACACAATCTTCAGAAAAACACTATTTATTCGGAATCAGAATTTAAGGGGTTATTTCTTATCAAAATTTATTCAAAATACTTTCTGAAATAACCATGGTAACGTATACTATTTTACACCAATTGTCACGCTTGAATGCACACTCATCACACCTGTTGGTCAGTACCCATATCAACTTGCATAATTAGGGTCTTCCATAAGTGTTAATATTGTAAATGAATTCGTTTAGATAATATATCATAGATCACTTATAGTTATGCAAAACTTTAGTACACAAATTAAATAAAAAATAATTCTATTCAATGATTTCAAACATTTATTTACAAACGCACACACACTTAAATATATAACAAAAATCGTATAAACATATATAAATTTGTATGCAGCTGAGGGTAGTGTTTGTAGCGTATCAGGCGAGTTTTTTTATACCAGAAATTGAGGGGTCAAGGAGGGGGTTCACCTTATATACGAGGTCTATGTTCACGGTCCGTAATCATGTCGACCTGCCAGCCTGGAGCCTATACACATATGTCTATGTTTCAGGCCTAAAAATTCTGAGGTTAGGTGACGATCTTCCAGCCAAGAGAGACGCCTTGATGTCAATTCATCGGCAAAAAACGTAATGAAATTACTTTTATAAATATTACATATTAATTATGGAAATAAATTGTTTTCTAAGAAATAATAACCTCGAACCGAAGCACAATTTGGGGGGGTGGGGGGGTGGGGGGGGGGGGGGGGGGGGGCACCTTTCACACGTGGTCACCTTATACATTGTAATATACGGTAATCTTCAAATAGGGTACTGGCTGTGAATGCATGAACCAAAAGTTGCTTAGTGTTGAAATATGTTCAGTTTGATTGTTTAAGAGATGATTATAATTATGGTTCTTAAAAATTGTTATGAAAAAAGTTCTTGCAACTAGATTTGACAACATATTCTAGATTCAGGAAAGCTCCTTTAATAATTTGTCCTTTGATTTCTGGATGAAAGGTTTTTAAAAAGGTAGTTTGCATCAAATCTACAACATCATTTTGAAATTGGTAGGTCTTCAAGATTTATAATATATCTTGTCATTGAACGGCATTATTATTTCAAAGAAAGAACTTATTATAAACAGTATATTTCACGTGTATGGGTTACAATTACTGCTATTACAATATATAATGATGAATGGAAATGTTACATTCATTTGGATTGTAATGAATTACCCATCCCCCCCCCCCTCCCCCCCTTCCTCTCTCCACCGTCTCTCTTGCTACGGTTCGTTGAGCTCGTCTACCTGTCTCTTGTCTGATTGCCTGTAATTGTATGCAGGTGTTTTATGACCCCAAAAGGCTTATAGGCGGGGAACTAACAAAAGGAGTATAATTACGCGGGACTACTTGAAGTCATCGGATTAAATTGAAGGCACATACGCACGTAAAATACTTACTGGTATAGACATTCCTTATATAAATGACACTGTGTATTGACTAACCACCGGAGGTATCTAACCCTTTGGTGGGGTACGAATACACATCCGCAAACATCCAACATATTGATTTGGGCGAAGAGTTAGACTTACCATACACTGTAAAACATAAGATTAATTTAAGAACTTTATTATTTGAAAATCTTTCTATATTGTAACTAAAATAAATTAAACACATATTATATATATCATTTATATTCATTCCTGCAATTCATACTCGTGATCGTTGAACAAATTTACTATCGATTTCATGAAACAATCTATAAGTGAAGTACTCTGCTAAAATTTTATTATTAGTCTGATTGCTTTATTAAATAGAAAAACGAATTAGTTTAATGTGTTGTTCCCTTCAATTGAAATACCGATTTCATGCGGCTGTACTGTAGCAAAATTATGTATGCTCATTGATGTTACAACATCCAGTACTTTTTAGATGATTACAACAATGAGAACGTGACCTGATGGACTACGTTGAAATGGGTGATCGGAAAAAAAGTAAGAGGAATTTTTAAAGCCAGTTAACGAATCGATTGTTTGAATGTCGAGAGTTAATGAATTCCACAGTTTTATTGTATCTGGTAAAAAGGACTTGACATATGTCGCCGTTCTGCATTGTACTGTTCGCACAGATGAATGATCTCTGAGATTGTAATCATTTGTACTAGGTATTCTAGGAAGGAGGTTGCAGAGATATAATTGAGGCGCTAATTATTCTTCATTTTGTATAAACGTGTTAGTTTAGAAATATATTCACGTTCAGATAGTTGTTTTTGATTAGTTTTTTCATATAATAGGTTATGGCTTGTACCGCGAACTGCTCCTCATATTGATCTTAAAGCGTCTAGATTAAATTTTTCCAGTAAACTGCATTGTTCCTTGGTAAGATGAAGTACTTATAAATAATTTACAAACTTTTCCGTGGAAACGATATTTAAGGCATCTTATCAGAGGGCTAACTTTCTTGATCATAGAATTTATATGGATATCCCATGACAAGTCGTTTGTCGAAATAGTAAAGCAGATGAGAAGGACACATTTAGTACCAATGTAATTATGTTGTTATAGGTAACAGATGTACCTTTTATGTGTGTTTAAACATATGTTATATATTTCAATGAAATGGATTGACAAATAAGCTGGAAGCTTATATTAATGCCGCTCCAATACAAAATTATATTTTGAATTTATTTCAATGAGATGATATTTATTTATTTACATAAATGTTATTCTTTTGATATCTTGTTACAATGGTTTGATCTTGATGTACATCATGATGAAATGAATACATGTTTAACAATGTACATATGTGTTTGTTATTGTTTACTATTCATATTTCATTTCATTTATCATAAGTTATGATGCGCCGTCTTGTCGGTTAAAGCATACCCACTTACCGCATAATTACTTGCACTTTCACCTGTTGCAGCAATAAGACACAAATGAGTCTAGGTGAATGTGTATACGCTGACAGGTGTATTGATCAAGTGTGTGCGTTCAAGCGTTACAGTGTAGAATATTGAACCGTGCTTCGATAAAATTAAAGTAGCCTGTTGAGAAAATTCCTTTCTTATTGTAATTAAAGTAATATATCATTTGGATGTTGCGATGAAATCTTATCGTTAATTAAACTTCAAAGAAAAAGGTTTTAAAGTGGTATCGCTGGGTAATATTGACTTTCTAAAAATTTAAATTCTAATGTCTACTGAAAAGAAAAGTTAAGATTCAATAGTTTTAGTTTAGAGAAGTTGTTTTCAAGCAATAAGTTTCTGTTAATCCTGACTTTGTCCACTCAGGGTAACACACTTACACAAACAAATATTTTAAAAGCTATAGGTTAAAACAAACACATTATAGTCATTTATATAATAATGTTACTAGTTGACAATATCATTTCAGGAATATGATAGTAGAAGGTATCAAAGATGCCAGTATGATACTTTTTTTTTGGAAAATCTTCATACTTGCAAATTCTTGAAGGTTCTAAGAATATTGATCATGAGATGATAAACCTTTTTTACATGCTTGCCTACTCTTACCACCTGGAGAGGATCCGGTAGGGTATCCGTCTCCGGATCCCAGTATTCTTATCTACTAAGAATCCGGAAGAGGATCCGGTGGTGTCCGTCCGGATCCCGGATCCGGTGAGGGATCCGACGCCGGATCCCTGTATTCTGATCTACTGGGGATCCGGCAAGGGATCCGGCGCTGTACGGCCGGATCCCGGATCCGGTGAGGGATCCGGCGACGGATCCCAGTATACCATTGTTGAGAGGATCCGGAGGATCCGGCAGGGGATCCGGCTAACGGATTCAGGGTATTTCCACCCTGTGTGACTTTCAATCGTATTGATTAAATACCCTAAAATATATACATATAGACCCCTTGACAACAGTTTAGGGTGGGTAGAATTGCTTGTATGTAATGTAAAACATTTTGTCTTATTTCATCGAAACCGATGTGTTTTTGAGTAAAAAGTGATTCATTCCAGGATAGATTGTGATGTCACTAGCAAATAAATGCAATAAAAAAATTGGTAAAACCGGTGTTGTTGCAGTAGAATTTTGTAAAGCATCAACGAGCCCATATAGCCCCAACGAGCAGGCTGAAACTTGCAAGCTTTTAGTTATTAATAATCGTTATTCGAATAACAAATATCTGACTAGTAGGTTACTTGATATTTAATTAGTGAATAACTCGCTAATTGTTTTGAATAACGAATAACTAAATGATTTATTCAAAACAGTCAGCCAGTAAATAATTATTTGAATATCGAATAACTAACAAAATAACTGCCAGTTAGTTATTCATTATTTGAATAATAATTAAAGAAATTCTGCCTTTCTAAAATCGATACAGATCTTTACTCCCTCCATTTATAAAAACAAATAACATATTTTGGCTGACCATTCAGACAATACGCAGCGGATGTCACACGCATAACTTAATCAAGTGATTGGTTTGTTATAGCAGTTGACTCTCAAAATTTGTCATTGTGACACTGTTGACACAGCAATCACCAGACAATTCACGTAAACGACCGACAGCAGACAAGGGGCCTAGAGTTACCACCCCTAAAAATGACAGATGGTTCCGTTTTGATCACTTTTTTAATTACTGAGTATCCCGTAACAACAATCATAATAAGGATCGTTTCGGTGGATGTTTAGTCATAACAGTTATGAACCGATTTGAACCTGTGGCTGTCCAATTAGAATACACTTCTGAAAAGGTAAAAGGAGCATTGAATCATTCATTGGTTTTAGGAGTTCATTTGAAACACCACATTTATTCGCATATTCTTATGAACGTAGCCGTTAATGACAACGATCACACAAGGATTTGCAAACCCGATAAAGGGAATAACCTTTATTTGCCTGTTTCATTGCGTTACGACGACGTCTCATCGACACTTTTAAGTCAATGAAATCAGATAAGATTGTATGCTCTTACATCTGTCTCTAATTAAAGCAATTTATGTCCAATCTCACTGAATACTAATTAGATATATGACGTTCTATTTTCATCAGGTGTGAGCTGCGAATCCAATGGCCATTGTCTGAACAACATATGTCTCTATGCTGGTAGATCGGATTGTTTGAACGGTTGCACACCTGGATGGTTCGGCAAGATTTGTCAGAAACGTTGTTCTCCTCGTTGTAACTGTGAGGAAGTGACAGGGGTCTGTAACACCTGTATCCCAGGATGGTATGGACCTGATTGTGGATCTGCTTGTAGTCCGGGCTGTGTGAACAAGAACTGTCACAGAAACGGGACTTGTGTTCATGGCTGCACGACTGGAACATATGGAGATCAGTGCGATCTGAAGTGCTCCCAACACTGTATGTCTGGGTGTGTTCAGCTGTCTGGAGAGTGTGTTCAGTGTGAAGCAGGTTGGTTCGGTCAAACCTGTCAGTCCGAGTGCAGTGCAGGGTGTAGAGGGACCAAGAAACACTGTAACAAAGACGGGATATGTACTAAAGGATGTCTGCAGGATTACTTTGGAGAGAAGTGTGAGTCCAAATGTCCCCAGCAATGTGTCGTTGATGCATGTGATGACCATGGAACCTGTAGCGCCTGCAACAGTGGTTTCTTCGGGACTCGTTGTAACCAACTTTGCCCCAAATGTAAAGACTACGTCTGTAAACAGAAGACAGGAGAATGTACAAAAGAATGTCAGAGCAGTTTCTACGGATCCTTCTGTAACCTGACATGTGAGGACTGTGTAGATGGAGACTGTGACAGGGCCACGGGAGAATGCAGTCATAAAGGTATTGTATTGCATCTGTAAATTTTGAAGTTGTGAATGTTTAGGTAATTGATAGACTTTCTCTTTTTTATGAAGGTGTCAACTGTTAATTGATTACACGTCATGTAGACGAAAACTTAAAGATAATGATTATTCAAATCACAAAAACAAATGCATGAATTCACTTCCAGGAAATTCGTCGTACTTAAAGACGTTCGTACCAATAATCAAAATAAATGAAAAATTGCTGTAAATTTGCATGATGAAAGCTGAATATGTATTCTTCAATATTATAAAATAAAAAAGGCATGTCACGGACCTTCCTTTTCCGAGAAATTATGATTTTTGACCGGTTAGTTTAATAAAATGGGGATATGCCCAATTTTGCTTATTTCATCTTTAAAACAAAAAAATAAAAATGCTTATAGTTCAGTTTGCTTTTTTCCAATTAATGAGATGATAATGTAATAGAAAATTGATGCCTGATATTTCTTTTTTTGTCTTTAGTAACTTTTATGCAAATTTTAAAGATACAATTTCGATGATGATTGCTACGAAAATAATTTCAAAAGAAGCGTTCTAGAATAAAAATAAATGAAAAATAGTTCAAATTTATTTTAGACTGAATAAAACATATTGAAAAGAAATAATTTGAAAGAAAAAAGATATGTCACGGACCTATCTTCCGAGATATTTGAGGCTGAAGTTATAATTACTTATATGAACAATCTCAGAAGGGGAGGTAACTCTTCATTTTCTTTGAAAGATAATTCATGTTACAAAGTTTATCCCGTTTCAAAGTATTTCATGACATTCTAAGGTCGTGTTATGAAATTTTTTAAGTGTCAACAGACATTCATTGCCTCTTGTTCAAATCAAGTATGAACAAAGTATTAGTATTCACGATAAATTTAAAAAACACACCTTTTCAATATGACAAATGTTTTCTACATGTATTTGTAAATGATTAAAAATTTTCAAACTTTGATTGAACTGGGGCTATAGATGCATGTTCCAGATAGTGGGATAATAAGGTTGATCACAAAATATAAAGAATAAACCTCGAAACTACCTCTCAAAGGTTTATTACTTGTGCGATAAAAGTACAGCGCGTGCAAGCGCCGCATGTTTGCGGGGCTATTACGACGAGGAATAGACCTCAATGAAGTCGGCCCGTTGCGGGAAGGCTCCGGAAGCATTCGGTGCTTACGTTCATAATTAAGTCATACTCTTGAGATGTTAACAAATAAGAGTTTAGATTTATATTTTTTCTCTCTCCAGGATGAATTTATAATCGTATCATTTTGATTTACTTAATGAGACCGAGCAGACCACGAACATATTTTCAATTTATTTTTGACTTTTCACTTCGGTTAAATGTACTTTTATAGAGCTAATTAATTTCACGTGTTTTCAAATATTACAGTGAATGTTTTATAAATGTTTCCCCACAATTTTAAGTGCGTAAATAATTGCTCATATAATCAATTAATTTGCAAAATAAGTGCAGCCAAACCGAAATGTAAACTTCCGCGATACATTCCCGATTATATTTATACCCATTTTGTCTCAAAGATCGTTTTGAAGTTTCACTTAAAATATCTATCTAGATATTTTCCAAAAGATTGCTTATGAGTTCTATTTCTATTCTTTATTATGCATTTCTATTTAATGTTTGAGATTACAATACAATACAACGGTTTATTTAAATTTGTTTATGTTCCTGCAATAAAGCTATTCAAAATAGGATTTTACTTACGGAAACTGCTACTGTTTACGGCCTAATGAGGGTAACCTGATATTCCGTACTAATTTTTCTACAAGTAACATAATTTTCAAGATGGAAAAGGTTTTCTTAGTACATAAAGGTTCCGTTACTAGTCATATATTGTGAAAAATTACGAGGACCTTCCATACACAGTCTATTTTTCCTGCACCTTGTGTGTCAATGACGACATTTCAACAATGTTCAACAAAGTGATTGCAACGGACAACTTGTATTACTTCATCAACAATCGGTTTTATGCCGAATGTAAACACCGATAAATGTTATCAGTGACATTTTCTCTGTTGCAAAATAATAATTGGAGTACATTTTGGAAATCCGCAATCTAATTATTACCAACATTTTTGTCAGAATATCTCTGCCGATTATGACCAATGCATATGCATGTGATTCTTAAAAATCTATGTCCAAAGTTCCAGAGTTAAAATTTCATTTATTTCCGAACATCGATAGAGCCTCAGTATCATTTTTTCTACAACGTTTACTCAACTTGAGTTAGTTAGCGGCACTTTTACGGATGCGCGAAAAGATGCGCACTGACAAACGTTCGGAACGTCTTTAATTGGAGGGAGTGCGTTATTTCTCGTCTTCGTGCTCGCTGGATTAACCGCCTGCTGCTTGAAACGGTGAGTATGCAATATAAACAATAACAAACATTTACAAAGAACAATAATCTTCCTTTCGAATATAACTTTAAATAAAGTGTTTTGAAATCGGAGAGATACATGGTTCACTTTTTAAATATCTACAATGTACAACAATCCTTTTTACATTGTTTTTAATACCAACTTATTGATAACTAATTTTGTTTTATATTCAGGATGTGAGACATAGTGAAAGATGGCGTGGACACGATTGGTCAGAACACAGCAGTGCAGTTTGTTCCAGGCCATGGTACTCCGTTGAGGTCTATAGAACTAGGTAACACTGACACCAACGCTTCTGTAACTAACCCTGATGACACGTACACCCACCTCGGCGCTTTCAAACCACGAGAGGCCACCTTCACACTAGCTCATGATGATCTAGAAACATCATCCGGCTACTGCGCCTTGTTCAGTGGTCTATCTTGTCAGCATCTGGATGAGAGCGTTGATGGAAGTGGCGGAGGAAGTGAGGAGCTTGATCTTACTCTGTGAAAAAGAGGCAGCTTAAATAATTCTTTAAGAAGCTACAGGCGTCGAAAAATTTCATGTTTTTAAACCAATTCAGATAGTGGCCTTACCATCAGATAAAAACAATATTGTCCTAGAATCAATCAATATACCGCCCGTAAGTCTTCCCGGAGAAACCCTTATCCCAGAACCTATCCAGATAGTAGATATATGTCCAGACAGAGAGAAACGTACACCAGAACCTATAAAGATAGTGGATATACGTCCTGACAGAGAGAAACGTACACCAGAACCTATCCAGATAGTAGATATACGTCCTGACAGTGAGAAACGTACACCAGAACCTATAAAGATAGTGGATATACGTCCTGACAGAGAGAAACGTACACCAGAACCTATTCAGATGATGTATATACGTCCAGATAGAGAGAAATGTACAGCAGAACCTATTCAGATAGTGGATAAACGTCTTCACCAAGAGAAACATACACCAGAACCTATCCAGATAGTGGATATACGTCCAGACAGAGAGCTTTGTACCCCAGAACCTATCCAGATAGTGGATATACGTCCAGACAGAGAGCTTTGTACCCCAGGACCTATTCAGATAGTGGATATACGTCTTGACCAAGAGAAACTTACACCAGAACCTATCCAGATAGTGGATAAACGTCTTGACCAAGAGATACTTACACCAGAAGCTATCCAGATAGTGGATAAACGTCTTGACCAAGAGAAACTTACAACAGAACCTATCCAGATAGTGGATATACGTCCAGACAGAGAGATACGTACCCCAGAACCTATTCAGATAGTGTATATGTATCATCCCAACTGCGGATCCGCCCCATCTTAAGATGGGACGCGTCCCAACTTGGGATTCCAAGTTGGGACGTCCCATCTTGAGATGGGACGGGGGATACTTAAACATGTTAATAATATTCATATTTTATAATGAATTGTGTAAGTAAAACATGTTTTTAGATAATTGTGTTATATTCTTTTCACACCTACGAAGAAAATTTGATTTGAAGTTCATTTACTTCACTTTCTGACTAGGTTTCATCTGTCATCGAGTACGAACGATTCAACACTACTCAAACAATTATTCAAAGTCCCATTTGATTACTGATTGAATCACATTGGTTAAGCGACATAAAAAAATCAGATCAATATATGGATTTATATTTGAATAATAGTTGTCAGCATTTTCCAAACGACCAATACATGCGTAGATCGAACAGCTGTTAACAGAGAGAAACCAAACGTCTCCACATTTCACAGAGACTTCTTTGTATCTTAGTTTCTTAACAAAAAGGTTTATAAACTATTAACAATCAAAGATATGAAGTTATTCTAATACATATCCAAGTTTTACAATACTAGTGATAGATCAAAAAAATATATATATATATTTAAAAAACGCACCTGATACAGAGAAATGAATAATCCATGCAAAAACCTTCTATAAGCAGAAAATAAAGTACTCTCCATCGTTACAATCCAGCACTGAATAGACTGAATGTGTTAATGTGACAGCTTGGCGTGACAGAGGACGAATGAGTGGGCACTACGTAGGTAGTGTTAGGCTAAAACAACATATGGAGACACCATAAGCCCATGTTTTTTTAACAAATTATTATCTGGTTTATCTACCTGGCGACTTGGTTGATTGTATCAAAAAAATTAAAAGTTCCTATTATCAAAGTCTGGTTCCCCAACAATTTAGATATTTTCCACTAGTGCCAACTTGGGGCTTGAAAATCCCTTAGTAACTCATATCAATATACTAAAATTTATCTTAACGGCGACAAATATTTGTCACAGAGTGTTAACGAATTCCTAAAAATATCTGTTTATCATTTCATAAATGATACCAACCGATTTTTAAAGCTCTTTCCAAAAATTTGTACCAAATGTAATATGAGATAGACAAAGTTTAATATAAAATTTGATTTTAGTAAGAATGATTGGACATGTATTTTTCCACCAATGTACTTTATATCTAAATCGCTTTATGTTTGTTTCAGGAAAAGAATTAAATAGGCATTTGCTGCCTGTTTGCTAATCCTTTTTGTTTATATATTCTGAATTTTGTGTAACACTTGTTTTAAGGAAAAGAAATACTGTTCACATCATAATATTATACTTACTAACCATCATATGATAACACATATTGCATATTCTCATACAATGAAATATGATTATATTTTACAATAAGCAATGACAGTTTCAATATTTAATTTGTATAAGAAATGACAGTTTCTATATCAAATTTGTATAAGCAATAACTATAGGAATCATTTAGTCCTCTGAAGATATGACATTAATACATGTATGTCAGCACAAAATAACTTGATAATTGTTAGTATATCAATACAACTTCGTTGATGTGTATTTACCAACCTAATGTTTTTTTCGGGGGGACATGTTAAGTAGCATATTTAAGATAACAAAACGATTAGTTAAGTAAACTTTCAGCTGTAAAACAACAAGATTACACTGAAATGTAATTCTTCCCTCTCACCTACTCATCTTATTTGACTCAGTTGATCAGTTGATTAACTTATTAGCAGTAACAACACACAACAATTCTCTCAATTCAACGCTTATAAAAAGCCTAGATAGACGCTTGTACATATAACAACCTTTTCATAGTGATCGAAATCATATATTACCTCGGGTTAAGTAGAAAATAATAACTCTTTACCCTGGTCTGTGTCAAAAAATCTTGTGAAGGTAAACAAAGTATGCTAGTGAACTGAAAGTCAACAAACTCCGTTTATAATCTTCTTGTTGTATTCATAAGAAATGAGTTGAAATATTGTATTTCTAAATTAGCATGAAGAAGAGCCTTTGCAATATTGAATATCCTAACCGAACTGTGTTGCAACTGAACATCGTATTGGTTTGACATAACTTTGTGTTGTATGTTTGATGGTTTCAAAATATAATTTTTATTGGCGCGGCATTAATATAAGCTTCCAAATCTGCTTACAAATCTATTTTCTTTTTTTGAAATGAATAAAATATGTCAAAGCTATAATCTTCTTTTATAAATCTAGGAAACTAAGTTCTAAATTTGTTAATATTTTGTTAAAAAGCATGTTATTTTCCCATAAATAATCAATGGATGATGTTAGATTTCATTTTGGTTACTTTACATGATAATTGTTCTGTTTAGGGTAAAAATATTTTGAATATATTCAGTTTGGCAAACAAACTTTCATCGAATAACAATACAATAACAATAAACATGTTGTTGTTTTTGGTTAGGGTTTGATCACGTCTGCTTCCACCTATCAGTGATATTGCCGATAGGGGCCAATGCCTTGATAAATAAGAATGATAGTCATTGACTAAAACAACAAACGCTCGGCGTGTACCTTGGTAATTGGTACCCATTCTTGTCACCAATTAGAAGGTGACACAGGTATTAGTGTCATAAGCGAACCGGATGTTTACCAAAATCCCGTCCTTCGGACATCCCCTTAACCTCCCCCCCCCCCCCCCTCTCTCCACCCACCTCACACCCGTCTCTGAACTACCAAGCAGGTGTGTTTTCCATTTGCGCGACGACACTGATCAGATCAGGTTCGATCGGAAATATGAGGAGGCATAATTGGATTTATAAGCATTGACGAAACACCACTTACAGGTTAGTGTTTGTAAATGATGTTTAAGAAACATAAAGTCTTAGATTCGACTATCACAATGTGTACATTGAAATCTTGCTTAACGGAACGGTTTATGTGTAAGGAATTGAATTGATTACAAGGCATTACCATTCTTGGTATTCAAAAAGAGTGGGTTTGAATGTATAATTGAATATAATTTCTTTTTTTATTTGCTCAACATGCTGTAAAAATTAAAAGTATTTAAGAATATAATTAAATAATTTATATAATTTTGTATAAGAATTACTTTTGAAATCGTTTTGTACTATGCAAGACTCGTATGCTCTATGAGAGATAGATATAGCTAATAAGTCATGAAAATCAACATAAAATCAAAATATCTTTCGAGGGCCTTAAAGCGCTTATCTAAATGATACATGTTGTCATGTTATTACTAAATTCAACATTAGAATAAAAATATTA
The DNA here is from genome assembly GCA_921293015.1 of Phorcus lineatus. NCBI lineage: Eukaryota > Metazoa > Mollusca > Gastropoda > Trochida > Trochidae > Phorcus > Phorcus lineatus. The sequence continues at coordinate 41,657,128 of OV121093.1, forward strand.
TGAACATGTTAAAGTATCCGTCGTCCCATCTCAAGATGGGACATCCCAACTTGGAATTCCAAGTTGGGACGTGTCCCATCTTAAGATGGGACGCGATCCCAAGTTGGGATGATACATATATACGTCCTGACAGAGAGAAACGTACACCAGAACATATCCAGATAGTGGATAAACGTCTTGACCAATAGAAACGTACACCAGAACCTATTCAGATAGTGGATAAACGTCTTGACCAAGAGAAACGTACACCAGAACCTATCCAGATAGTGGATAAACATCTTGACCAAGAGAAACATACACCAGAACCTATAAAGATAGTGGATATATGTCCAGACAGACAGAAGCGTATCCCAGAACCTATCCAGATAGTGGATATACGTCTTGACCAAGAGAAACTTACACCAGAACCTATGCAGATAGTGGATAAACGTTTTGACCAAGAGAAACGTACACCAGAACCTATCCAGATAGTGGATAAACGTTTTGACCAAGAGAAACATACACCAGAACCTATAAAGATAGTGGATATATGTCCAGACAGAGAGAAACATACACCAGAACCTATACAGATAGTGGATTAAGAGAAGTCGACTGGGAGGGGAGAGACAGCTGATCTAGTCTAGGTGTGGCTGATCGGAAGACTGAGGGAGATGATCTGTCTACAGTCAATAACTCCCAATCTGCTCTCGGTGATAGCCTTGATATAGCAATCAGACAATAAATTATAACGACAAATTTCTAAGCATATGTCGAAGTTAAATTTCGGAAACAGTTTGAATCTTTATGTATATCCAAGATTTTGTTTATGTTTTTATTCACGCACGTCACGTGCTTTTCTCACCCTTACACCAACGCTGCTTTGCAACTCTACTGTGTCATTGGTTGATATTGTATGCTGGTTTACAGGGTCCTAAAGCTTTGAACTTTCGCAGAAGATGCTTGCACGGTTAGTTCGTAATCACTTATATAACCTTCATTTCTTTAGATATGAATTACTTTGTAAATATAAACAACAGATTGTATCATAAAAAGGTTGCATGATTCATGATAAAGTCTTGTTTTTTTTCAACTTCCGGTGGCGCTGTCTTCGTGAGCGGACGGTGGTAACATCGCTCTCCCCCCAAACCATGTCAAAAACATATCAATATGTTGTCTAAGAAAAGTGGTACAGCTAAAAACACAACAGAAGCCCCACAAAACCCTTCAACGACTAAAATGGACGAATTCATCCAGATTCATTCATAAAGACGTCCGACACAACAAAAGGCCAGACCACGCCGCTCGCCATTTTGGACCCGGCCGACACGGACATGACTCAACTCGAGGTTCTCTCGGAACATACGCGCACAATTGTAAGTAAAATAAATGAATCCAATGCCGAGTTGAAGCAGCTTCAAACTAAAACAAGGGTTTTTTGTCCTCCGTGTCTGACAACTCTCAGCAAATTCAGACTCATTCTTGTGACATTGAAAAATTGAAGCATGATATGTCGAAAATGAAAAAGAATTATGATATGAAGCTTCTGACTGTCGAACTATATTCCCGGCGTAACAATCTGTTACTCTATGGTATCCCCGATACTAGGGACCCGGAGACAGCCGCAAGGGAGGTATTCTGCTCTCTTGGAGTGAATAATGTGGACCAGATTTTAATTGACAACATTCATCGTCTCCCCCGCAACAGCACCGACCCAGCTAACTTTAGGGCAGATATGCCAAAGCCCATAGTTATAAAGTTTGTTAAGGCGGCAGACAGACAAACCGTCTTTAATGCTTCATTTAAAGGTTGGTCTTACCTGACGAAGAACAAAATAAGCATACGATCGGATCTCCCCGTGCCCCCGAAGAAATACAGGGGTAAACATGCAAATCGAGCTTTTCAGCTCAGACAAACGCAGAAGGTACAAAAGCGGATCTTGGAGAGAGGAGTCAACCTAACTCTTCAAATGAGGAAGAACCCCCAAGATAACTGGAAGACCGTTGATCTGGATGAAGAAACCATCGTGGGATGATGTTTCTTTTTTTGTGCTCCATTTCGAGAACGTAAAACAAGAGTGTTTTAATATCCCTTTTGAATGAACTTTTGAACAACCAAAACGGTGAAAATATCTTTTATGTTTCTTTGTTTCTACTTGACAGGTCGGTGGATTAATACCGACTATGATTACGATATAAAAATCAGCAAATCTTTGCTAAAGGCGACACGATCAACACAACGTGCTTATGTTTATAAACACTACCACGTACTGAGCTAAATATAGCTATTTACTGCGCAACTGTTGCCCAGATGTGTAGAACTTGGATATAATCCTTCCCGCTCATCTCTGTTATACTTTAAAATTTGTTCAAGCATTTATTATTTTCTTCGACAATTATGAACATGGAGTTTATCCTTTCAATCAATTTAGACTGTTATAGTACTGTACTAAAATTAGATCTGGACTTTCGCTGCGCAACTGTGCTACTAAACCGGATGTAACGAGAGTTAAAAGTGACGGGCTGTGAGTATCCTTGAAAGCTGATCTTTTCATACACTAATATATATGTGTACATGCCTTTATGATCCATTTTTGTAGATATATACAATTTTGATGGATTTTTCAGTTGCCAAATGGCACTTAGCCTTACACACTCTACCGCTCTCTGTCAATATCTACCAGCACTGCAGCACTGTCTTTTATATGAGAGAATATGTTTTGTTTAGAAATGTACAAATACTTATCTCGGCCTACATTTTCTTAGAAACGACTGGTTTCGGGGGGAGTATAAAAAAACGCCACCAATTTCTGAAAATTTGTTTTAACCCCCCCATCCCCCCCCCCCCTTTTTTTTTTTTTCTTTTCTTTGTTTTTCTCCTCTCTTTTACTTTTCTATTTTTGTTGAAAATAAGTTCCCATGTATTACTTTCTACTCTTATGAAATTGACATTCCTGCTACAACACCAGACCATGACCTCACAAGCATATTGATATTTATTCTGCCAAAAATGAAAATTTATTTTTACAATGAATAATGTAAAAAAAGTAAAACTTATCTCAGCCAACTGTAGAGGACTTGCAAACAAATCCAAAAGAAAAGAACTGATGAATTTATATAACAAGAAATCATACTCAAAAATGTGCTTACAAGATATCCACATAGATGAATCTGCCTTTAACACTATGAGAAATGAATGGGGATTGCAGTCTATAATTGCTCCTTTTAAATCTAATTCTAAAGGAGTAGCTATACTCTTTAACAACAACATTGACACAATAATACATAGAACCATAATTGATGAAAAGGGAAACTATATTTTTTGTGGACATAACAATAGAGGATAAAAGAATGACACTGACAAATATTTATGGTCCTAACAATGATGATTCCCAATTTTATGTTGAACTTTTTGATAATATCTTAGAATTTGATAATGAATCATTAGTTATTGTTGGTGACTGGAACCTTGTACTTGACCCCACTATTGATCTAGAGAATTACAAACATGTAAACAATCCCAAATCAAGAGAGTCTGTTTTAGAATTTATTGAAACTTATAATCTTATTGACATATTGAGAAATTTAAATGATAAATCACGAAAATATACCTGGTGGAAAAAGAATCCAAAACAACAAGCTAGACTTGACTTCTTTATTGTATCTGATGACATATTTGATATAACCTTGGACTCTGATATTTTACTGGATATAAAAGTGATCATTCAACAATAATATTAACCTTTTCAAATAGCTTAAATCAAGATAGAGGAAAAGGATTTTGGAAATTTAACAACTCTTTACTACTAAACCAAGAATATGAGAATTTAGTTAGAAATACATTAAACGAGACTATTCAGGAATATGCTTCAGAAAAGATTGATGACTTTGAAAACCTTGAAGATATTAACCTTACAATATCTAATTCTTTATTCCTTGAAACTTTATTGATGAAAATCCGTGGAAAGACTATATCTTTTGCATCTTAAAGAAATGTAAATCAAAACAAACAGAAGAACTTGAAAAAAAATTAAACATGTTGAAGATGATATCAGAAGAGACTTTCAAAATATAAATGAGGAATTGCTCTCTGAACTATCAATTTATAAAAAACAATTAGAAGAAATAAAACAAGAAGAAATTAAAGGTATACAGATCCGAAATCGAATCCAATGGTATGAAGAGGGAGAAAAACCATCCAAATATTTTTGTAACTTGGAAAAAAGAAACTTTTCAAAAAAATCTATAAAAAAACTAATAACCAAGCACAAAACTGAAATTACAGACAGTAAATCAATACTTAAAGAGGTTAAATCCTTTTATGAAAACCTATATGCTCCGCATGACAAAGATAGGTTAAAAGGCTGTTTAAAGATATTGAAACCCCAACTTTGCACAAAACTCTAAAAGAAAATCTTGAAAAAGAAATCAGAATGGAAGAAATCAGCAAAAATGTTTATAAAATGAAAAATAACAAAAGCCCAGGAATTGATGGATTTCCCATAGACTTCTGTATGTTCTTTTGGAAAGATTTAAAAGTTTGGATTTATAAATTTGTTAATGATGTATCAAATAAGAATGACATGTCCCTAAGTATGAAGAGAGGTGTAATCACTTGCATACCAAAAGCTAATAAAGACAGAACATTACTAAAGAATTGGAAGCCTATCACATTACTTAATGCAGTTTATAAAATTATCAACTCATGTATAGCAAATAGATTGAAGACTTCATTGGATGAATTAATTCACTCTAACCAAACCGGTTTTATACCCGGCAGAACAATTAGTGAAAACACAAGACTTATATATGACATCATTTTTTAAGCCAAAAAACAAAACATTTCGGGTCTCTTAATCTTGATTGATTTTGAAAAAGCATTTATCTGAATTTTTTCAGATTGAAAGGGGCTGTAGACAAGGTGACCCCTTGTCGTCCTATCTTTTTCTACTTGTTGTTGAGATTCTTGGTTGTATGATTAGAAATAATGACAAAATCAAAGGTATTACTATTAATGGTACTGAATATAAGCTTGATCAATATGCGGATGACACAGAATTATTTCTTGATGGGACTGAAGACAGCTTGTATGCTGCTATTGACACAATTAATACTTTTTACAAAATGTCTGGTTTGAAAATTAATTTGGATAAATCAAAAGCAATTTGGATTAGTGCAAAAGCTAAATCTACTGATAAAATATGTAAAGATCTCAATATCGAGTGGACAACAGGTGAATTTAGTGTACTTGGTATTACATTTACCCCTGATCTTGATAACCTATGGGTGATAAACACCCGAAAGAGACTGGAAGAAATAAATAGACTTTTATCTTCATGGAGGAAAAGAAATTAACTCTTATTGGTAAAATTACAGTGATAAAAACCTTAGCAATTTCTAAACTAGTTCATATCTTTAACTCTTTGCCTAACCCCCCTGTTGAATTTATTACAGACCTTGAGAAAATATTTTTTAAATTCATATGGAACAATAAAAATGATAAAATTAAAAGAAATGTTCTCAAAAACAAATATGATGATGGGGGTTTGAGAATGATTGACACAAACAGATTCATAGAAGCTTTGAAATTATCCACCTTAAGGTTATATCGGAAAAAAAAACTATTAAAAATAACCCCTGTCAAATACCTTTTGATGATATTTTTAATTTTGGAGCTAACGCTGATATATATTTGAAGATAGAAAATCCTTTTTGGCAAGATGTATTCAAGGCTTGGAAGGTATTCCAAAAAAAATATTATGTTGATCCTAATACTTTAGGTGATATTTTACCCCAACCGCTTTGGTTTAATCACAATTTTAAAAATACATTTCATTTTGTAAAAGATTGGGCAAATAAAGGAATAATGACTATCCATGACATATGTGATAAAAACGGTTTACTATCAATAGAATTTTTAAAAGACACATACGGCATCAAAGGTACATTTCTGGATTATAATTACTTACTATATATATTGCCTAACGCTTGGAAACATACCCTTACCGACTCTTCTAAAGAAATCAATACAAGTTTTATAAATGTTACTGAATGCCAGTTGAATTTGATGAAAACATCCAAAGGCTCTAGACTTTTCTATGACATACTTATCTCAACAGACAAATATCCTAACATCTGTAACAAATGGCAACTTACATTTCCTGAAACTACATTTGATTGGAAAGACACATTTACAAGATATATGAAGGCAATAAAAGACACTAAATTACTAGATTTTCAATATAGATTTCTTCATGGTACCATATACACTAAAAGAGAATTACTCAGAATGAAAAAGGTTGACAATAGCTTATGTTGCTTTTGTAAGGATGTTGATGAGAGTGTTTGTCATGTATATTGGGAATGTGAGGAGACACAAATCTTTTGGAATAATTTACAAATTTGGCTTAATAATTCATTTCCAACTCCAGTGATATTTTCTAAACCTTTAATCTGGTTTGGTACCCAACACCAAAACAAATTAATTAATCACATCATTAGATCTGCTAAAAGATATATTTATCTTAGCAACATAAAAAATACATCACTAAACTTAAACATGTATTTAAAAACTTTGAAACAATTTTTTTGTGTGGAAAATTTTATTGCAATCAAACGCAATAAAAATCATGATTTTCATAATAAATGGTATCTCCTCTGTCCAGCTCTTGAATGAACATATGTATTCTAGTTGTACTCTTTATTGTATGTTTCTATTCAACATTGCCTATGTTTTCTCCACTACCTGTATGTAACGTAAAAACATCTTGGAACTAATAAAAAAAAAAAAAAAGTTTTGTTTTTTTATGCTATCATAATAATTTCTCTCACTTTTAAGTGTTAGATGTTTTTGTTAAACCCACACTTCATGATTCTACAATATGGTAATACTTGTAACACTGTCTGGCTCATTCTATGTTTATTATTATTTTTGAATTAAAATATACTGTCTAATTTTCAAGGATTCTAAATGATCATCGTAATATTGGAGTTAGTGGGAGTAGTTGAGTACGCTCAAGGGTATGTCACTTATCATATAGTTGGATTCTGATAAGGTATACCGCAATGCAGTATGCCATTAAACGTGAGCAAAGGTTTTTATCTTTAGAATGCAGAATTTCTTTTCAAATAGAAAATCTTTATGAAACTGATTGTGCTCTTTAAAACCGTAAATATTTCAATAAGCTTTTTCTTCAACTTATTTGCATCTAACATCAATTGAAGAGATTGCTATCACAGATTCACAGTGAACAACAGAACAAACATTTCTTTGCATTGTTCTTTTTAAGTCGATAAATAATTAATACTATTGGTACGTTTTATGTTTTTATTCCAATTCAGAAAGATTTCATTTGGTAGTCTAGCAAATTTTCATTTGAAATTGATATTTTTCTAAAATACAGTTCTAATGACAGTATTAGTATTTAGCAATGGTGATAAGTATTCCAGGCCCCTTGAAGGTCTATCTTTGGAATAATGAAAACAAAAAGTTTATTAACTACTGTGTCCGTCAGTAACAAGACATTTGTTTAAGTTGATGTCATCCAGATGTAGGGATACTATGATAACTGATATAACGGCTGGTACCCCAAAAGCGATTGATACACGTGAAACAAAATAAGAATTCATATGTACATAAAAGGGATAAATCATTTTGTGGCTCGAGGACAATCTGTCGTAATCAAAACAAAACGAACGTGCCATAATCAGATATGTAACTAATGCTAATTAATTTTTCAACGGTTCACATAAAATGTTTTTGCCGTTAAACTACATTGGTTTGAGTAATGAGTTGTTTTAACCCACCTATGGTATAACTTGTTGTTTATTTGGGGAATTTTGAAGGAATTAATCTTTCAGAAAATGTGCTACTGCCACTACAATTGAACATGGGCGGGATTTTTCTCTACAAATTTCTGTCAGCTACTATTTGCCTAATGACACCTTGTGATGCGAGAATCTGTACTGAGTCTGTAGAAGGATATTAGGCCTGATCTATTCTTTAAGAATATCATCTCCTTGAAAAACATAGTTACGGCTATGCCACGTTTCAAAATGCAGAAACATAACATAACGTAACGACTTTGTTTAAACTTATGTGTATAAAACATAAGTTGTATTTGGAAATTATTATACATTTTAAGATATAAAGTTATGACATAACAAAAGTGGGAGAGAGGTTTGATAAAGAAGCTTGGTTCAATAAGTAATCTTTTACACAAACCTCTCCTTCAGTTACTTTTTGATCACTGTGCCTTTCCCTGGTAGTTGACACATTGTGAGACCTTGTGGTGATATCTATTATACATCTTTATTTAGTTACTCAGATTATACATCTATATGTAAAAAGTCGCCGTCAACATATTCTGTGAATATTCGACAGTCAAAATGTTTAAGTAACTTGTATATAAGCTACACATAAGAGTATGATAAGATCTGATACTTCTCAAAGAGAAGACTTGGTAAATATTTGCTGTAGTAAACAGTGGTCATGTGACCATAGGATATGATCGCTCGGATGAAACAACTCTATCACACCTTTGATCTATGAGTAGAGTTTTAGAAGATAACCAACGAGGTACGATTGATTATGGAGAATATGCACCAGTTGAAATAATGTTCAAAGTCGCGAGCGTTGACTTGGTTATTCTATAAATCTATAAATCTAAAGCAAAATAACTGATTACAGATGAAAATACTTGTCATTTATAGACGGTAGTGACATTAAACAGTTGATCTGTATTCGAACGCATCAAAAAAATAAACATTTCAGGAAGTAATGAGTCAACACTGTAGTTCTATTACAGAACTAACATGAAACTAACGACAGTTTTTTCCATAAATATTTTCAAAATATTTTAAAGCTAGAAACGATAACTATCAGAGGATGAAAGTTCAGTCATAATGATTTTATTGTGAATATTGTTCAATCCACGGTCCATTTCTTAACTTTGTTTGTTAATGCCGTCACGCAGATAACTGTTAAACAAATGACTAAAAAAAGACTTTTATGATTTCGTGAAAAATCGGCCGCATGGAGTATTTACACATACTATGATTTCTCTCTTGAAAATTAATAATTGATTCACGCTTTCAAGAACTATAATTTATTTAGATTTGAACTTTTTCACACAAAAATACATTGACCCAATCGTAATCATCTCAGCATTAAATAGTTAAAATTTCATTAATATAGGAACAATTAGAACGCATCGGTGACCAATATCGTGTGTATGCACAAAATGTGAGTGGCACTGAGGTTCAATTGCTGGGCATTGAGAGCATATAACGGAGATTGGACATTATTTTTTGTGTTTTGTTACACTGGCCTCTCCTATTTATCCTGTTTGTTATATTCTAACATGGGGTAAAGAGTGACGGGGACATGTGACTTGCAATCATTCAGAGGTAGAAAGAACATCTCAGGTCAAATAAATGTATCTGACAATATACAAAGAGTAATAATTGTCCAACCAAAAGAAGAAATTAGTCAGCAATGATGTATTCATGGTATTTTTCAGACAAGTGGAGTTCAGTGCAGTCCTGGGTTGGTGGGGGCGTGGCTGTCGTCATCCTCATCATCATTGCAGTTGGGATCTACGTGTCTCGTCGCTTGAAACGGTAAGTGTTTGACAATGTTTTCACTCATAACTATAACCTTAGGAGGTTTAATGAATAAATAAAATAAATGAATTCGCTCTAAAATGGCATTGTGAAAGCTGAATATGTTAATATTTTTTAGGTCGATTCAAAGAGTAAAGTAAATCTGTTCATGTTGCTTTTTTTCATTAACCTTCTACAACATTAACAATGGATATATGTTCATAACTAGTTTTCTAAAATGACATTTTATTTCTATTTTTATTCATTTGAAGTCAAACATAGGACGGTGTTATTTGCAATATATAAATTCACAAACACAAACAAATTTTACTAATTGATGTAAATTGTAATAAAAAAATCAAATTGCACTCAAACAGGACATATATTGTCATAAGTAAATATATTAAAAACTGATGTCAATTGTAATAATATTTTCTTCGATCAAATGTAATAAATGTTTACATAAATTGTAAAAAACTAAATATCATGGGGACTTTCAATCTTCACACAATTCCCTTAACTTGAACGTAGATTTAATATTAACATATAAAAAACACAACGGAAAACACACTTAGATTAAAAACACTTTTTGCTGGACAGAGAAGTAAATTGTTTGTACCGTACATTGTATACGTCTTACTGTAATATTCTACAGAAAATTATGTCGTTAACCAGGGCTTTATAAGTACATGCTACTAGTATATACCCATTCATAGATAAGAAGAACAACGAGTTCTTGCGAACATTCAATTTAATACATGAGAAGGGGGCTGGGTGATTGATATTTTATCAGTATTATCATACCCCTTTTCATGTCATCTATTGTTATATAAATCCCTAGCCATTGGGTTAGCGCTTGAACATATCAGGTGACATACCATCTGACTATTGCCACAAGGCAATTCCCACCTAAGACAATTCCAACCCAGTGCAATTGCCAACAAAATACAATCAAATGAAATTGTTTTAAAAACATTTATTTGAGTATTTTCATGATGACAAAAAGTGACATTCAATTGCCAACAAGTTATTTAAATGTATTTGGGATAACAACGAACACAACCGTGAGTTGTTTTTTTTTCTAAGTTCTTGAACTGTTAGATCTTAAACTGTTTCAATGCAAAAAAAACCCTACTGTTTATTGCTGCATTTAGCCAAAAGTGAAAGAGCTGCTCCTTTTATGACATCCGTCATGTCCTTTCAGATTAGAACGTTAAATTGCACTCTCCCATTTCAGTAGACACACGCCAATCAATTGCAGTACAAATGTTGGAGTATGTCATGAAATAACAATATTCATCAATAAATTCCTTTTTGCTATCTTTAACATGCAGCATTATTCAAGAACCAGGTCAGGACTATGTGACTGTTAAGCGTCTAACAAGTTCCTCTGATTGTCACTTTGATAAATTCATATTACATTCATAAGCTTACAGGGGCAGTAGAACAATTTCTGAAAGAATTATTTCTTCAAATTTTCCCAAATTGACACCTGACACCTGACACCTTAATGATTTGAGTAAATTGGTTTGTGTGGTTAAGTAACCATGAGTTAACAAGATATTTTCTTTGATGGTAAATTCGTTAACACAAAACAACGTTGAACATCTACCATTTATCTATATCTGAACAATAACTTGTTTGTGTGTTTGATATGTCATAAATTACTTGAATGAGTTAAAATGTCATGCTGTAAGATGTGACAGGTTGGGACCAATGGATCGGGTTAGAAATCATGGAGCTTCTTTAGGAGTAATGAGATAGGTTATAAATTATGAAAATCACAACTTTGTATGTTATGATCTGTGAGCAAAGGCTGAAATATCACCACTACATACGAAGCAATCACAATTCTGTATGTTATGATCTGTAAGCAAAGGCTGAAATATCACAACTACATACGAAGCAATCACAATTCTGTATGTTATGATCTGTGAGCAAAGGCTTAAATATCACAACTGTTATTCTCACTATATCTTATTTTGCGGACAAATTCAAATGATTAAAACATACCCAGTTATAAAAAAAATGATAATACTTGATAAAACTAAGGTAGTAGTGTATGTGAAGTTGTGACATTTTTCTATAACAGTGAATCACATCTTTCAGAAGATTTTGTTTTTATGTGGAATGCTAAATAAATGTCTCTGTCTTTCTGGCTCTGTTTCTTTTTAATCTGTCACAACCGTTTTTCATTTAATTGTAGCAGTACAATTAAATTTAATATACCAACAGTTTTATTCCGTTTGTATTTATCAACCACAATCTCCTTCGTTATTCAAATAAATTTAAAAACAGTTTTATTCTGTCTTTCTGACCAAAAACTCATTTGACACTCACAATTTTGTGAAATACAATCGGTTATTACAAATAGCATAAAGATTATCACGTTTAAGGGTGAATAGACAATTTACGTTAATCATTAGTACAATTTGCTTTTTAGAATTTTCATTTTGTATTATCATGTATAATTATTTGCATTTTGAGTACAATATACTTCAAGAGTTGTTACCATAATAATATGCAGCAAGTATTACAATTTATTTTTATTACAACTAACGTCTCTCCTTTCAGAAAGTTAAGTCATGCACATTACTATCACTTAGGAAGCATATTTCTAATCATTACTACAACACTTCTTATCACAATTGACCTTCAATCTCTAAAGAATCTCTCAATATACAATAATAGCTTACAACGGAATTATTTGTATGTATACATGAAGATGCATGTTAAATCAAAATGACTCAATTTTGCTAGCAATCTAGTGAAAAAGATGTTTTATTGAATATGAAGACTAACATGTACAAAATACCAGCAAAAGGAAAAATTATTGAAGAATATTCTCTTGTAATGTTTCTGAACAATATCCATATGCAGCCACTACATTTCCCAAATGATCTTCTTGAAACAATAAAACAATTAAGACTTTATGGTTGACAGATGAGCAATGTAAAGAGTTAATTTGTCTCGCCACAGTTAACAACTTTTCAGATGACAGACTTGGGTGTTTAGACGTGAAAAGTATCAAGGTGTTAATGAGTCAAGCAAATATAGGAATTTCCTTGCTCTTGGTTTGAAATTGAAAAAGATGATTCGAGAAATGCAGTGAATCGTCACAAAACAACTAATCAAAAGCTGGTCTAGGTATTTTGGTTCCGATATAGAATCGTTTTGCCATTTACTTTTAACTATAAAAATCAATTTAGTTTACTAAATTTAATTTTAAGAAACAATAGCTTTAAGGAAAACATTGCTCAAGAGGCATTAAATAATAACTCACTCACTCACTTTAAGGAGTAACTTTACAGACCCATAGATCAAGACTTGCTTCCTAACGACGCTTTCGCACACGGATTTTTCTCTTTATTTGGTTCAGCCAAGTCATAAGCATATTTAGCCTTTATAATTTTTTTATCGTATGCGACATTTGAGACAATAAATGTGTAACTACATTTTCCCTGCAGGATTCAGGGCGTTGTCTACAACATTGAGAAGAGGAGGAGAGGTCCTGGCTCTGCTGAACAAGATCTCCGAACAGTTGCTCCTCCAGGAGACTTTGAACTTGAAGAACAGGTAACAATAACTGCTCGAAGGGTTTGCCCACGTGTTCCGATCAGACAAAGCAGCTATATCGAACCCCGCCATAGTGGCAACTGTGGAAACTTTCAGTTGCAGGCTGCTGGAGTGTCTGACCAACAGAACGACGAGTCACAGTGGGCAGCTGCTCCACCTTCAGACAGACTTCTACAAAATGTCCAACGACGCTCTGATGAGTGGTCCGAGAGACCAGATAGTTATGTTTCACCTCATTATTGTGAGGTGAACGAAGAAGGGATGACCACACCTCCACAACCTACTCAAGGAGCTCAAGCACCAACTTCTGTGGTGAAAACAAACCTCTTCTTTGTAGCAGTAGATGTACATGCAACTCGAGGGGATATCTGGATTCCGCCTATTGCGGAATGTTTCGGACATACTGGAACTGAGGACTCGTCACCTGACTTACAACCATTAGTTGAAAACTATGATCATCTCAATAGAGAGGGCATATCAGGTATCGGTGAAGCTCGTGCGTCCAGTAACACTCAAGATGATGAGGGAGATAGAACTAGCTCTGGTCAAATAAGTACAGCAAGACCTGACAGCTATATCGAACCTCGACACAGTGGTTGCATAGTCCCATCTCCGCAACCAATGCTATTTCCTGGGGTGTCTGATCAACAGGAAGACGAGCCACAAGCTGCAGTTGCTCCACCTTCAGATGATGCCATTATGGCCTATGTTCCACAATCTGCTCGAGGAGCTGAAGCAACAGCGCATGAAGCAAACAGCTCCTCACTGTCTGTTATAGCTGATGTAAATACCAATAGAGGAGCCATCAGCATTCCCCTCATGGCGGAATGTTTTGGGCCTACTGAGACTGAGGACTCGTCACCAGGCGAAAAATTCCCAGCAATCAGTTGCAAACTATAACAATGTATTAAGAGACCACTACATGGAGCATTAAATACTGCTTCAAAGGATTACTTTACATTTCGCTGAGAGTGAAATACTTCACCTGATGTGACGGCGTTAAAACCATTTAATAACAGCCACCATAAAGGAGTGAAGCCTCACAACGTATTTTTGTTTTCTTCTCTTAGCCTCTTTCTGTATTATAGTTTTCAGAGTCCTGGGTCAACATATAATGTATTACTACGCGATCCTTAACAGTTGTCACAGGTGCCACGGCATAAGGCCGTTGTCTTTATGATGTCATAATAAAAATAAGCCTTGCCATGAGACCTAATGAAACCCTAATCATACAGTTTTGTTTACCATTCACGATTATGAAAGTGACTCCAGGAAATTAAGTACATGCTAAAATTTCGTTTACAAATTCGTCTAGCGATTCGATGATATTTTACCTATTTTGATTTTCTCACGGGAACTTAACCATAGAAAACAGATCTAAAGTAATAAACCTCAGTTTTAAATGGCATTTTGTTTAAATTCAGATGAAATGCCCAACGCAAAGAGATATTCTATAAGCTAAATATTCAGATAATAAGACATGTTTGTACCTCAATATTGACAATCTAAAATGTTTGTCAGGTTTTATATGGTAAAGTTTTATCCATATCATTTGAAGATTCAAATACTATCTGTGTGCTCATATTGTCATGGTATATTTGTGGCCATACCATTTGCTATCATTTTGTCTGATTGTCATATTTCTGAATTGTTTTGTTAAAGATGCCTTCCTAAAAAACAGATAGACATTACGTTTTTCTCTTGATGTATTTTGATAAGTAATTTGTCTTGAAATTAACAAAATATGGGTCAATGCAAATTCCAGATCCTGATTCAAGCAGCTTACTTTTGTCACAAATCAACGGTCTGGTAATCTATCGGTTGTGTTTATGCATGAATGGTATTTGTTCATTTTCACTCGAAAGTTTTTCTGAGATAAGAATTCTTTTTAGAGGCATGGCTTGAACTTCATGACCTATAAATAAAACGCTGTGTAAATATTGGTTGGAGGTGATAGAAATTGCATGGCTGTGTGATCACTGTATAAATGAACAAAATGTTTTAAAATCACTCATATTTACACTAATCACTAATATTTTGGTGAATATTTATAATCATGAATCATGCAAACTGTTCATTAGATAAGGATTTTAGTGCACTTTCAGTGTTTAATTCCTTCTTATCGTTCTAATGATTGCTGATGATTTATTTTCACTTCTTTTTTCCACCTTATGTATTCACAAAAAATAACGGAAATTGATCAGTCATGAAGGCTTCCTTGTAATATTTCGTGATATGTTTGCAATCCATTATGCAAGACGGAAATAATACATGCTTCAGGAATATAGAACACCACTTGGCCATCACGTTTCCAATATAAATTGTTCGACTATATCTTCCACCTTCTGAAATTTTTTTCGATGTTGCACTTGGACACTTGACCTGAAGATGAAACAGTGAACTTTGCTATACATACCAACCGAGTTGAGAGGTGTGCATGAATTGGAACACCTAGGCACCTTGTGCCTTGGTGGTATAATTCATGCACGCCGACAACGAGGTTGTTAACTGACTTAACATTCAACCATGAAAATCAATTTCAAACAGCGACAAAATCATTTAAAACATATATTGAACATACTTTAAAATAATAGAAGTACTTTTGTTGATACCATTGGTATGATATAATGGCGCTTCCGGGTAAAGAAGCGGTGTCTAAATACGGTAGGTGACAGAGTCCTGAGGAAATCGCGCGCACGTGCAGAAATATACATGCAAAATAACAAAAAGTATAACCATTGTCAAAATCATCAGAGTAACCAAAGAAAAAACTAAATCTCAAAATTTGAATTATAGATGTAGACATTTAAGATTGACAAAATTAACCAAGTATAACTCAATCCTATCACTTTAAAATATCTTTGGGTCATTAAAGTATCGTCTATATGTCAGCTTGTTTGCTGGTTTAGTGGTGAACTCTCTGAACATATCTCATGAGGTTACGAGTTCAATCCCCGGTTTCGACAATATCATATGTAGATTCTCTTATTCTAAAGTACAAGTTATTTTACGAATCATCTTCACTTTCAGAAACAACTAATTCAAAATTGTAATTTGTTTACAGGTGAGTAAGTTAGTTGAACACATACATTAAACTTACCACCTGAGCACGAGCCATGGTTGGTCAACTTAGTTACCGACCTTAAGAGAACAATAGAGTTGAATGGTAAGTTTCTAATACTTTCATTCTAAAAAAGAAAGTGGACACGGACGATGATAATAGAGTTGGAAAACTTCACGATATAACGCATTTTCTTTGATCCAGGCACACTGATGCACTTTTCTTATGGTATAAAACTATTTTTTTTTACCCCGAAAGGTTTTACTTTTAGTCATTAGGTCAAACCATTCACTCACCAAGATGTATATTGTATAGTCTGATTTGAATTTTTATTTGCACTTCTTCAGATTTTTTTCAGTAACAATATTTTCAAGGAAATCTGCAGTAGGCTACGTCACCGCTCACAAGCTTAACACATGCATTCGATGTGCTGTTCAAAGTGACGTCCATAGTCACTTGTGAAAGAAACTAGTAACAAGAACTTGAAACTATGATCGTTTGTTAAACAACTTTTTTCTTAAGCTGGACGAAATTCTTAAACATAAATGTTGATTTTGAAAGGTGAAATAATGAAGACTTAAATTTTCAATAAACAGTCATCTGTTCATTTAATTATCCCGGAATACCTTAAATCTATTTGAGGTCGAACTAGTTTTTTCTTAGCATATTCAACAACAACTTAATAACAAAATTTCATTCAAACCATTTTATTCGGATATCGATTGAGAAATGATTCAAGAATAATGTCAATAGCTTAAATTAGATCTTTATTTCAAATGTCCTCAATAGAATAATGAAAGACGGCCGTGACAACTCAGTTCTTATCTTCTGATTGCTTTAGATGAGTTACTAAAATTACGTTCACATTACATTATTGTCAAGTTTTCAGTCAAAATCGCCACTTTTAACCTTAGATTGTAATTCATCAGGACAGACTATATAATAGTTTTTAGCAATAGTCAGTACTTTTGGATAAAATGACACGATTCATTACGTTTTGCATATGCGGCTTCAGCAACTCACAGAATAGTTTTCTTCAATATAGTTTTCTTCAATATAGTTTTCTTCAACAGTTTTCTTCATACAAATACATTAGTGTGTTACTGATCTCTCAATATTATTAACCACATGCTCATATTCACTACTTCTACGACTGTTAATAAGATCAATATCGGTACATAAAGAATTGAAATACTGACACGTCATCCACTAGCCAGAGAATGATTAATTTGAATATGAATATTCATTTATGATAATAGCAACTACAAAATGACAGGGGAAAGATTAGATTTACGTTAATCAAAGACTATTCACGTTCTTGTGACTCCGAGATTTTCAAAATGGCGTATGTAGTTTACCCGATTAACAACCAGATATGATTCAGATACTCGATCCTCATTGTGCAATAGATCTCAACACGCGATTGTTGTCTCAGTGCTGACAACCGAGTCCAGGTTGTTATAGTATTAAGTTACAGGTACAAACATTTATGAACTGTTTTGATGCACAAAATTACCTTAACACTATTTTTTAAAATTATTGCCATACTTTAACATTACTCTCTGGCAAACTAAGAACATATAAACCTGTGAGCCCTGTGAATCTTTTAGATTAGATGAAAGGCTGCAAAGAATAACTTGATAAAACCTTGATTCACATGTACCGATGTTGCTAACAGTCAAGTGCTCACTAATAACTCATAAAAAGACCAAGTGAACAAGTTTGTAACGATTTTGAAGAAAATAGTTTTATTTATTTACTCTTTCTTATTCATAGTAGATGGCATAGATAGATACTGATACTGAAGGCTCAAGCCGGAGTCACTGTAAAAAGTAGAAAGAAAAGCCTCTGATACAGTAGGTTTGAATCCTCACTTCCGGTGGCGCTGCCAGCATGAGTTGAACTCAGTTGAAATAACTTACAAAAATGTCCGCTAAGAAAACAAATAAGGGTAGGCAGAACACTGAGACCCCTCTTACATCTCTATCTTCTTATGTCGAAGCATTCAGACCAGAGCCCGAACATGTCAAGGCAAAGTCAGGCTTCTGCTTAATTTTATCACAAATCTATTGACTGTCTATCGTCTGTGTCAGTGTCAGTGCCTCTTCGGTAAGAAACATGTTTAGAGGCACTGCCTGAACCAATAAGCTAAAATGCAATGCGATGTTTGCATTGTCTACTACGCGATACGAGTGCATCGATACGAAACATGTTTAGACAATATACCAGGATATTTATATCGTAAGGGTCCACGATACATCGATGTATCGGCATAAGACACAATATATCCCGATACTGTTAACATAATTTGTTTCAAACAAAGGTTAAAAGGTTTGTCTACTATTTCAGAAATAACAGTGACAAGAACAGAAACAGAAAGAGAAATTGTATGACATTTCTGATATTTTATATGTAATTTCACATTTTCTCTAAATTTGTGATGTCCCTTCATATGATATCTATGACAAGTTGGTATCTAAGAAATAACATAACTGTTCTATGTCCTATCTATACAGTTCTATAGTTCTTTCATAAACTGTACAGAATCGGGATACGTATTGTATCGCAACCACTGTATCGTGATGATAATCGTCTCGCAGGTTCCTTGGCAATAATTCCATGATATATCGTCTCGCCTAATAAAAATAGAATAGGGATATATCGTCTCGCCAATAAAGCCAGGATACACAGGTCTACAGGTAACGGAAGTTGCATTACAGTGTGATTATTATCTTAATGAACAAATGGTTTAAAATCCCCGGAGTTATTTTTAGAGAATGTTTCAAACGTTGTCAATTATACATAAAATAGAATTTTAGTCTATTTTCAGTTTTTCTTTCCTTTTTTATGTTTTAAAGATTGTCTGTGATATCATCGGACCTTAATTTTCACTTCTATTTTCCATGTCATGTAGCAAAATAACAAAATAACGGAAATTGATCAACCACGAAGGCTTTTCTATAGTATTTCGTGATGTGACTGCAACCCGAAATGAGAGCCGGAATTATTTGATATCTTCACATGCAATCATTGCAATAAGTGCAAGTGCAAGTGAATGATTTGCTTATGGCAAACGTGTAAGATTAGTCTATTTCTCTATCTTTATCTGTTTAAAGCCGACAACTACCACTAACTGGTACCTGCAGTACACGGTAACAAGGTAATCAATATCTCTACATGCATGTAGTATATGGTTACGAGGTAATCATTATTTCTACATGCATGTAGTACACGGTAACGAGGTAATCATTATCTCTACATACATGTAGTACAAGGTAACGAGGTAATCATTAACTCTACATGCATGTAGTACACGGTAACGAGGTAATCATTAACTCTACATGCATGTAGTACAAGGTAACGAGGTAATCATTAACTCTACATGCATGTAGTACATGGTAACGAGGTAATCATTATCTCTACATGCATATAGTACACGGTAACGAGGTAATCTTTATCTCTACATGCATGTAGTAAACGGTAACGAGGTAATCATTATCTCTACAAGCAGGTAGTACACGGTAACGAGGTAAACATTAACTCTACATGCATGTAGTACATGGTAACGAGGTTATCAATATCTCTACATGCATGTAGTACACGGTAACGAGGTAATCATTATCTCTACATGCATGTAGTACAAGGTAACGAGGTTATCAATATCTCTACATGCATGTAGTACACGGTAACGAGGTAATCATTATCTCTACATGCATGTAGTACACGGTAACGAGGTTATCATTGTCTTTAAATGCATGTAGTACACGGTAACGAGGTTATCATTGTCTCTACATGCATGTAGTATATGGTAACGAGGTTATCATTATCTCTACATGCATGTAGTACACGGTAACGAGGTTATCATTGTCTCTACATGCATGTACTACATGGTAACGAGGTTATCAATATCTCTACATGCATGTAGTACACGGTAACGAGGTAATCATTATCTCTACATGCATGTAGTACACGGTGACGAGGTTATCAATATCTCTACATCCATGTAGTACACGGTAACGAGGTTATCATTGTCTCTACATGCATGTAGTATATGGTAACGAGGTTATCATTGTCTCTACAAGCATGTAGTACACGGTAACGAGGTTATCATTGTCTCTACATGCATGTAGTACATGGTAACGAGGTTATCATTGTCTCTACATGTATGTAGTACACGGTAACGAGGTTATCAATATCTCTACATGCATGTAGTACACGGTAATGAGGTAATCATTATCTCTACATGCATGTAGTACACGGTAACGAGGTTATCATTGTCTCTAAATGCATGTAGTACACGGTAACGAGGTTATCATTGTCTCTACATGCATGTAGTATATGGTAACGAGGTTATCATTGTCTCTACATGCATGTAGTACACGGTAACGAGGTTATCATTGTCTCTACATGCATGTACTACATGGTAACGAGATTATCAATATCTCTACATGCATGTAGTACACGGTAACAAGGTAAACATTAACTCTACATGCATGTAGTACACGGTAACGAGGTAATCATTATCTCTACTTGCATGTAATACACGGTAACGAGGTTATCAATATCTCAACATGCATGTAGTACACGGTAACGAGGTTATCATTGTCTCTACATGCATGTAATATATGGTCACGAGGTTATCATTGTCTCTACATGCATGTAGTACATGGTAACGAGGTTATCATTGTCTCTACATGCATGTAGTACATGGTAACGAGGTTATCAATATCTCTACTTGCATGTAGTACACGGTAACGAGGTTATCATTGTCTCTACATGCATGTAGTACACGGTAACGAGGTTATCATTGTCTCTACATGCATGTAGTACATGGTAACGAGGTTATCATTGTCTCTACATGCATGTAGTACATGGTAACGAGGTTATCAATATCTCTACATGCATGTAGTACACGGTAACGAGGTAATCATTATCTCTACATGCATGTAGTACACGGTAACGAGGTTATCAATATTTCTACATGCATGTAGTACACGGTAACGAGGTAATCATTATCTCTACATGCATGTAGTACACGGTAACGAGGTTATCATTGTCTCTACATGCATGTAGTACACGGTAACGAGGTTATCATTGTCTCTACATGCATGTAGTACACGGTAACGAGGTTATCATTGTCTCTACATGCATGTAGTATATGGTAACGAGGTTATCATTGTCTCTACATGCATGTAGTACACGGTGACGAGGTTATCATTGTCTCTACATGCATGTAGTATATGGTAACGAGGTTATCATTGTCTCTACATGCATGTAGTACTTAGTAACGAGGTTATCATTGTCTCTACATGCATGTAGTACAAGGTAACGAGGTTATCATTGTCTCTACATGCATGTAGTACATGGTAACAAGGTTATCAATATCTCTACATGCATGTAGTACACGGTAACGAGGTTATCATTGTCTCTACATGCATGTAGTACACGGTGACGAGGTTATCAATATCTGTACATGCATGTAGTACACGGTAACGAGGTTATCATTGTCTCTACATGCATGTAGTATATGGTAACGAGGTTATCATTGTCTCTACAAGCATGTAGTACACGGTAACGAGGTTATCATTGTCTCTACATGCATGTAGTACACGGTAACGAGGTTATCATTGTCTCTACATGCATGTAGTACATGGTAACGAGGTTATCATTGTCTCTACATGCATGTAGTACACGGTAACGAGGTTATCATTGTCTCTACATGCATGTAGTACATGGTAACAAGGTTATCAATATCTCTACATGCATGTAGTACACGGTAACGAGGTTATCATTGTCTCTACATGCATGTAGTACACGGTGACGAGGTTATCAATATCTCTACATGCATGTAGTACACGGTAACGAGGTTATCATTGTCTCTACATGCATGTAGTATATGGTAACGAGGTTATCATTGTCTCTACAAGCATGTAGTACACGGTAACGAGGTTATCATTGTCTCTACATGCATGTAGCACATGGTAACGAGGTTATCATTGTCTCTACATGCATGTAGTACATGGTAACGAGGTAATCATTATCTCTACATGCATGTAATACACGGTAACGAGGTTATCAATATCTCTACATGCATGTAGTACACGGTAACGAGGTTATCATTGTCTCTACATGCATGTAGTATATGGTAACGAGGTTATCATTGTCTCTACATGCATGTAGTACACGGTAACGAGGTTATCATTGTCTCTACATGCAGGTAGTACATGGTAACAAGGTTATCAATATCTCTACATGCATGTAGTACACGGTAACGAGGTTATCATTGTCTCTACATGCATGTAGTATATGGTAACGAGGTTATCATTGTCTCTACATGCATGTAGTACATGGTAACGAGGTAATCATTATCTCTACATGCATGTAGTACACGGTAACGAGGTAATCATTTTCTCTACATGCATGTAGTACACGGTGACGAGGTTATCAATATCTCTACATGCATGTAGTACACGGTAACGAGGTTATCATTGTCTCTACATGCATGTAGTATATGGTAACGAGGTTATCATTGTCTCTACAAGCATGTAGTACACGGTAACGAGGTTATCATTGTCTCTACATGCATGTAGTACATGGTAACGAAGTTATCATTGTCTCTACATGCATGTAGTACATGGTAACGAGGTAATCATTGTCTCTACATGCATGTAGTATATGGTAACGAGGTTATCAATATCTCTACATGCATGTAGTACATGGTAACGAGGTTATCATTGTCTCTACATGCATGTAGTATATGGTAACGAGGTTATCAATATCTCTACATGCATGTAGTACATGGTAACGAGGTAATCATTGTCTCTACATGCATGTAGTATATGGTAACGAGGTTATCAATATCTCTACATGCATGTAGTACACGGTAACGAGGTTATCATTGTCTCTACATGCATGTAGTACATGGTAACGAAGTTATCATTGTCTCTACATGCATGTAGTACATGGTAACGAGGTTATCATTGTCTCTACATGCATGTAGTATATGGTAACGAAGTTATCATTGTCTCTACATGCATGTAGTACATGGTAACGAGGTAATCATTGTCTCTACATGCATGTAGTATATGGTAACGAGGTTATCATTATCTCTACATGCATGTAGTACATGGTAACGAGGTTATCATTGTCTCTACATGCATGTAGTACACGGTAACGAGGTTATCATTGTCTCTACATGCATGTAGTACATGGTAACGAAGTTATCATTGTCTCTTCATGCATGTAGTACACGGTAACGAGGTAATCATTGTCTCTACATGCATGTAGTATATGGTAACGAGGTTATCATTATCTCTACATGCATGTAGTACATGGTAACGAGGTTATCATTGTCTCTACATGCATGTAGTATATGGTAACGAGGTTATCAATATATCTACATGCATGTAGTACACGGTAACGAGGTAATCATTATCTCTACATGCATGTAGTATATGGTAACGAGGTAATCATTATCTCTACATGCATGTAGTACACGGTAACGAGGTAATCATTGTCTCTACATGCATGTAGTACATGGTAACGAAGTTATCATTGTCTCTACATGCATGTAGTACATGGTAACGAGGTTATCATTGTCTCTACATGCATGTAGTATATGGTAACGAAGTTATCATTGTCTCTACATGCATGTAGTACACGGTAACGAGGTAATCATTGTCTCTACATGCATGTAGTACATGGTAACGAGGTAATCATTATCTCTACATGCATGTAGTACACGGTAACGAGGTAATCATTTTCTCTACATGCATGTAGTACACGGTGACGAGGTTATCAATATCTCTACATGCATGTAGTACACGGTAACGAGGTTATCATTGTCTCTACATGCATGTAGTATATGGTAACGAGGTTATCATTGTCTCTACAAGCATGTAGTACACGGTAACGAGGTTATCATTGTCTCTACATGCATGTAGTACATGGTAACGAAGTTATCATTGTCTCTACATGCATGTAGTACATGGTAACGAGGTAATCATTGTCTCTACATGCATGTAGTATATGGTAACGAGGTTATCAATATCTCTACATGCATGTAGTACATGGTAACGAGGTTATCATTGTCTCTACATGCATGTAGTATATGGTAACGAGGTTATCAATATCTCTACATGCATGTAGTACATGGTAACGAGGTAATCATTGTCTCTACATGCATGTAGTATATGGTAACGAGGTTATCAATATCTCTACATGCATGTAGTACACGGTAACGAGGTTATCATTGTCTCTACATGCATGTAGTACATGGTAACGAAGTTATCATTGTCTCTACATGCATGTAGTACATGGTAACGAGGTTATCATTGTCTCTACATGCATGTAGTATATGGTAACGAAGTTATCATTGTCTCTACATGCATGTAGTACATGGTAACGAGGTAATCATTGTCTCTACATGCATGTAGTATATGGTAACGAGGTTATCAATATCTCTACATGCATGTAGTACATGGTAACGAGGTTATCATTGTCTCTACATGCATGTAGTACACGGTAACGAGGTTATCATTGTCTCTACATGCATGTAGTACATGGTAACGAAGTTATCATTGTCTCTTCATGCATGTAGTACACGGTAACGAGGTAATCATTGTCTCTACATGCATGTAGTATATGGTAACGAGGTTATCAATATCTCTACATGCATGTAGTACATGGTAACGAGGTTATCATTGTCTCTACATGCATGTAGTATATGGTAACGAGGTTATCAATATATCTACATGCATGTAGTACACGGTAACGAGGTAATCATTATCTCTACATGCATGTAGTATATGGTAACGAGGTAATCATTATCTCTACATGCATGTAGTACACGGTAACGAGGTAATCATTGTCTCTACATGCATGTAGTACATGGTAACGAAGTTATCATTGTCTCTACATGCATGTAGTACATGGTAACGAGGTTATCATTGTCTCTACATGCATGTAGTATATGGTAACGAAGTTATCATTGTCTCTACATGCATGTAGTACATGGTAACGAGGTAATCATTGTCTCTACATGCATGTAGTATATGGTAACGAGGTTATCAATATCTCTACATGCATGTAGTACATGGTAACGAGGTTATCATTGTCTCTACATGCATGTAGTACACGGTAACGAGGTTATCATTGTCTCTACATGCATGTAGTACATGGTAACGAAGTTATCATTGTCTCTTCATGCATGTAGTACACGGTAACGAGGTAATCATTGTCTCTACATGCATGTAGTATATGGTAACGAGGTTATCAATATCTCTACATGCATGTAGTACATGGTAACGAGGTTATCATTGTCTCTACATGCATGTAGTATATGGTAACGAGGTTATCAATATATCTACATGCATGTAGTACACGGTAACGAGGTAATCATTATCTCTACATGCATGTAGTATATGGTAACGAGGTAATCATTATCTCTACATGCATGTAGTACATGGTAACGAGGTAATCATTGTCTCTACATGCATGTAGTATATGGTAACGAGGTAATCATTATCTCTACATGCATGTAGTATATGGTAACGAGGTAATCATTATCTCTACATGCATGTAGTATATGGTAACGAGGTAATCATTATCTCTACATGCATGTAGTACACGGTAACGAGGTAATCATTGTCTCTACATGCATGTAGTACATGGTAACGAGGTTATCATTGTCTCTACATGCATGTAGTACATGGTAACGAGGTTATCATTGTCTCTACATGCATGTAGTACATGGTAACGAGGTTATCAATATCTCTACATGCATGTAGTACACGGTAACGAGGTTATCATTGTCTCTACATGCATGTAGTACACGGTAACGAGGTTATCATTGTCTCTACATGCATGTAGTACATGGTAACGAGGTAATCATTATCTCTACATGCATGTAGTACACGGTAACGAGGTAATCATTTTCTCTACATGCATGTAGTACACGGTGACGAGGTTATCAATATCTCTACATGCATGTAGTACACGGTAACGAGGTTATCATTGTCTCTACATGCATGTAGTATATGGTAACGAGGTTATCATTGTCTCTACAAGCATGTAGTACACGGTAACGAGGTTATCATTGTCTCTACATGCATGTAGTACATGGTAACGAAGTTATCATTGTCTCTACATGCATGTAGTACATGGTAACGAGGTAATCATTGTCTCTACATGCATGTAGTATATGGTAACGAGGTTATCAATATCTCTACATGCATGTAGTACATGGTAACGAGGTTATCATTGTCTCTACATGCATGTAGTATATGGTAACGAGGTTATCAATATCTCTACATGCATGTAGTACATGGTAACGAGGTAATCATTGTCTCTACATGCATGTAGTATATGGTAACGAGGTTATCAATATCTCTACATGCATGTAGTACACGGTAACGAGGTTATCATTGTCTCTACATGCATGTAGTACATGGTAACGAAGTTATCATTGTCTCTACATGCATGTAGTACATGGTAACGAGGTTATCATTGTCTCTACATGCATGTAGTATATGGTAACGAAGTTATCATTGTCTCTACATGCATGTAGTACATGGTAACGAGGTAATCATTGTCTCTACATGCATGTAGTATATGGTAACGAGGTTATCAATATCTCTACATGCATGTAGTACATGGTAACGAGGTTATCATTGTCTCTACATGCATGTAGTACACGGTAACGAGGTTATCATTGTCTCTACATGCATGTAGTACATGGTAACGAAGTTATCATTGTCTCTTCATGCATGTAGTACACGGTAACGAGGTAATCATTGTCTCTACATGCATGTAGTATATGGTAACGAGGTTATCAATATCTCTACATGCATGTAGTACATGGTAACGAGGTTATCATTGTCTCTACATGCATGTAGTATATGGTAACGAGGTTATCAATATATCTACATGCATGTAGTACACGGTAACGAGGTAATCATTATCTCTACATGCATGTAGTATATGGTAACGAGGTAATCATTATCTCTACATGCATGTAGTACACGGTAACGAGGTAATCATTGTCTCTACATGCATGTAGTACATGGTAACGAAGTTATCATTGTCTCTACATGCATGTAGTACATGGTAACGAGGTTATCATTGTCTCTACATGCATGTAGTATATGGTAACGAAGTTATCATTGTCTCTACATGCATGTAGTACATGGTAACGAGGTAATCATTGTCTCTACATGCATGTAGTATATGGTAACGAGGTTATCAATATCTCTACATGCATGTAGTACATGGTAACGAGGTTATCATTGTCTCTACATGCATGTAGTACACGGTAACGAGGTTATCATTGTCTCTACATGCATGTAGTACATGGTAACGAAGTTATCATTGTCTCTTCATGCATGTAGTACACGGTAACGAGGTAATCATTGTCTCTACATGCATGTAGTATATGGTAACGAGGTTATCAATATCTCTACATGCATGTAGTACATGGTAACGAGGTTATCATTGTCTCTACATGCATGTAGTATATGGTAACGAGGTTATCAATATATCTACATGCATGTAGTACACGGTAACGAGGTAATCATTATCTCTACATGCATGTAGTATATGGTAACGAGGTAATCATTATCTCTACATGCATGTAGTACATGGTAACGAGGTAATCATTGTCTCTACATGCATGTAGTATATGGTAACGAGGTAATCATTATC
This sequence comes from Phorcus lineatus, assembly GCA_921293015.1. Classification (NCBI taxonomy): domain Eukaryota; kingdom Metazoa; phylum Mollusca; class Gastropoda; order Trochida; family Trochidae; genus Phorcus; species Phorcus lineatus. The sequence goes on from OV121093.1 coordinate 41,685,043, forward strand.
TCTACATGCATGTAGTATATGGTAACGAGGTAATCATTATCTCTACATGCATGTAGTATATGGTAACGAGGTAATCATTATCTCTACATGCATGTAGTACACGGTAACGAGGTAATCATTGTCTCTACATGCATGTAGTACATGGTAACGAGGTTATCATTGTCTCTACATGCATGTAGTACATGGTAACGAGGTTATCATTGTCTCTACATGCATGTAGTACATGGTAACGAGGTTATCAATATCTCTACATGCATGTAGTACACGGTAACGAGGTAATCATTATCTCTACATGCATGTAGTACACGGTAACGAGGTTATCAATATTTCTACATGCATGTAGTACACGGTAACGAGGTAATCATTATCTCTACATGCATGTAGTACACGGTAACGAGGTTATCATTGTCTCTACATGCATGTAGTACACGGTAACGAGGTTATCATTGTCTCTACATGCATGTAGTACACGGTAACGAGGTTATCATTGTCTCTACATGCATGTAGTATATGGTAACGAGGTTATCATTGTCTCTACATGCATGTAGTACACGGTGACGAGGTTATCATTGTCTCTACATGCATGTAGTATATGGTAACGAGGTTATCATTGTCTCTACATGCATGTAGTACTTAGTAACGAGGTTATCATTGTCTCTACATGCATGTAGTACAAGGTAACGAGGTTATCATTGTCTCTACATGCATGTAGTACATGGTAACAAGGTTATCAATATCTCTACATGCATGTAGTACACGGTAACGAGGTTATCATTGTCTCTACATGCATGTAGTACATGGTAACAAGGTTATCAATATCTCTACATGCATGTAGTACACGGTAACGAGGTTATCATTGTCTCTACATGCATGTAGTACACGGTGACGAGGTTATCAATATCTGTACATGCATGTAGTACACGGTAACGAGGTTATCATTGTCTCTACATGCATGTAGTATATGGTAACGAGGTTATCATTGTCTCTACAAGCATGTAGTACACGGTAACGAGGTTATCATTGTCTCTACATGCATGTAGTACACGGTAACGAGGTTATCATTGTCTCTACATGCATGTAGTACATGGTAACGAGGTTATCATTGTCTCTACATGCATGTAGTACACGGTAACGAGGTTATCATTGTCTCTACATGCATGTAGTACATGGTAACAAGGTTATCAATATCTCTACATGCATGTAGTACACGGTAACGAGGTTATCATTGTCTCTACATGCATGTAGTACACGGTGACGAGGTTATCAATATCTCTACATGCATGTAGTACACGGTAACGAGGTTATCATTGTCTCTACATGCATGTAGTATATGGTAACGAGGTTATCATTGTCTCTACAAGCATGTAGTACACGGTAACGAGGTTATCATTGTCTCTACATGCATGTAGCACATGGTAACGAGGTTATCATTGTCTCTACATGCATGTAGTACATGGTAACGAGGTAATCATTATCTCTACATGCATGTAATACACGGTAACGAGGTTATCAATATCTCTACATGCATGTAGTACACGGTAACGAGGTTATCATTGTCTCTACATGCATGTAGTATATGGTAACGAGGTTATCATTGTCTCTACATGCATGTAGTACACGGTAACGAGGTTATCATTGTCTCTACATGCAGGTAGTACATGGTAACAAGGTTATCAATATCTCTACATGCATGTAGTACACGGTAACGAGGTTATCATTGTCTCTACATGCATGTAGTATATGGTAACGAGGTTATCATTGTCTCTACATGCATGTAGTACATGGTAACGAGGTAATCATTATCTCTACATGCATGTAGTACACGGTAACGAGGTAATCATTTTCTCTACATGCATGTAGTACACGGTGACGAGGTTATCAATATCTCTACATGCATGTAGTACACGGTAACGAGGTTATCATTGTCTCTACATGCATGTAGTATATGGTAACGAGGTTATCATTGTCTCTACAAGCATGTAGTACACGGTAACGAGGTTATCATTGTCTCTACATGCATGTAGTACATGGTAACGAAGTTATCATTGTCTCTACATGCATGTAGTACATGGTAACGAGGTAATCATTGTCTCTACATGCATGTAGTATATGGTAACGAGGTTATCAATATCTCTACATGCATGTAGTACATGGTAACGAGGTTATCATTGTCTCTTCATGCATGTAGTACACGGTAACGAGGTTATCATTGTCTCTACATGCATGTAGTACATGGTAACGAGGTTATCATTGTCTCTACATGCATGTAGTATATGGTAACGAAGTTATCATTGTCTCTACATGCATGTAGTACATGGTAACGAGGTAATCATTGTCTCTACATGCATGTAGTATATGGTAACGAGGTTATCAATATCTCTACATGCATGTAGTACATGGTAACGAGGTTATCATTGTCTCTACATGCATGTAGTATATGGTAACGAGGTTATCAATATCTCTACATGCATGTAGTACATGGTAACGAGGTAATCATTGTCTCTACATGCATGTAGTATATGGTAACGAGGTTATCAATATCTCTACATGCATGTAGTACATGGTAACGAGGTTATCATTGTCTCTACATGCATGTAGTATATGGTAACGAGGTTATCAATATCTCTACATGCATGTAGTACATGGTAACGAGGTTATCATTGTCTCTTCATGCATGTAGTACACGGTAACGAGGTTATCATTGTCTCTACATGCATGTAGTACATGGTAACGAGGTTATCATTGTCTCTACATGCATGTAGTATATGGTAACGAAGTTATCATTGTCTCTACATGCATGTAGTACATGGTAACGAGGTAATCATTGTCTCTACATGCATGTAGTATATGGTAACGAGGTTATCAATATCTCTACATGCATGTAGTACATGGTAACGAGGTTATCATTTTCTCTACATGCATGTAGTACACGGTAACGAGGTTATCATTGTCTCTACATGCATGTAGTACATGGTAACGAAGTTATCATTGTCTCTTCATGCATGTAGTACATGGTAACGAAGTTATCATTGTCTCTACATGCATGTAGTATATGGTAACGAGATTATCAATATCTCTACATGCATGTTGTACAAGGTAACGAGGTAATCATTATCTCTACATGCATGTAGTATATGGTAACGAGGTAATCATTATCTCTACATGCATGTAGTACACGGTAACGAGGTAATCATTGTCTCTACATGCATGTAGTATATGGTAACGAGGTTATCAATATCTCTACATGCATGTAGTACATGGTAACGAGGTTATCATTGTCTCTACATGCATGTAGTATATGGTAACGAGGTTATCAATATATCTACATGCATGTAGTACACGGTAACGAGGTAATCATTATCTCTACATGCATGTAGTATATGGTAACGAGGTAATCATTATCTCTACATGCATGTAGTACACGGTAACGAGGTAATCATTATCTCTACATGCATGTAGTATATGGTAACGAGGTTATCAATATATCTACATGCATGTAGTACACGGTAACGAGGTAATCATTATCTCTACATGCATGTAGTATATGGTAACGAGGTAATCATTATCTCTACATGCATGTAGTACACGGTAAGGAGGTTATCATTGTCTCTACATGCATGTAGTACAAGGTAACGAGGTAATCATTATCTCTACATGCATGTAGTATATGGTAACGAGGTTATCAATATATCTACATGCATGTAGTACACGGTAACGAGGTAATCATTGTCTCTACATGCATGTAGTACACGGTAACGAGGTAATCATTATCTCTACATGCATGTAGTATATGGTAACGAGGTAATCATTATCTCTACATGCATATAGTACACGGTAACGAGGTAATCATTATCTCTACATGCATGTAGTATATGGTAACGAGGTTATCAATATATCTACATGCATGTAGTACACGGTAACGAGGTAATCATTATCTCTACATGCATGTAGTATATGGTAACGAGGTAATCATTATCTCTACATGCATGTAGTACACGGTAAGGAGGTTATCATTGTCTCTACATGCATGTAGTACAAGGTAACGAGGTAATCATTATCTCTACATGCATGTAGTACACGGTAACGAGGTTATCATTGTCTCTACATGCATGTAGTATATGTTAAGGAGGTTATCATTGTCTCTACATGCATGTAGTACACGGTAACGAGGTTATCATTGTCTCTACATGCATGTACTACATGGTAACGAGGTAATCAATATCTCTTCATGCATGTAGTACACGGTAACGAGGTAATCATTATCTTTACATGCATGTAGAACACGGTAAGGAGGTAATCATTATCTCTACATGCATGTAGTACACGGTAAGGAGGTTATCAATATATCTGCATTCCTTCAGTACACGGTAACATGGTAATCAATATATATCTGCAGGCCTACAGTACACGGTAACACGGTAATCAATATATGTCTGCAATCCTTCAGGACACGGTAACACGGTAATCAATATATATCTGCAATCCTTCAGGACACGGTAACGAGGTTATCAATCAATCAATCAATTTTATTCCCGAAAAACCACCATCGGCAGTACATGAGAAAATAACATAGAACATACATGGTAAATATATATAGATAGTCAAGATGGACAGTAGCAAGGGTTAACATTCTTTCGTTACCTGAAGTATAACATTGATATATTTAGCAAGATTTTTTATATCACTGGTTTGAGATGAATTGAATAGTCTTTTTATTTTGAAAGAGTTGATGTGCTGTATGTATCAATATATCTGCAGGCCTACAGTACACGGTAACTAGGTAATCATTATCTCTACATCCATGTAGTACACGGTAACGAAGTAACCAATATCTCTACATGCATGTACTACATGGTAACGAAGTAATCATTATCTCTACATGCATGTAGTACATGGTAACGAGGTAATCAATATTTCTACATGCATGAAGTACACGGTAACGAAGTAATCATTATCTCTACATGCATGTAGTACATGGTAACGAGGTAATCAATATCTCTACATGCATGTAGTACATGGTAACGAAGTTATCATTGTCTCTACATGCATGTAGTACATGGTAACGAGGTAATCATTATCTCTACATGCATGTATTACCTGGTAACGAGGTAATCATTATCTCTACATGCATGTAGTACATGGTAACGAAGTTATCATTGTCTCTACATGCATGTAGTACACGGTAACGAGGTAATCATTATCTCTACATGCATGTAGTACATGGTAATGAGGTTAACGAGTTGAGCAAGAGGTGTTAATCGTTTATTTGTCACGTTGGGTGTTTTTGGTTTTCATCTTCCTGTTGAGAAGTTAAAACCGAATGCAAGTATCATCGGCAAGGTCGCCATGTGGCGTTGCAGTTTCAACTCAATCCGATAAATCTACCGTGTTCGAGTTGTAACCTGTTCTATTTTGAAACCTCAACTTCATACTTCCTTGTTTTTCCTTGACTGAGTCAATGCGTTTTGTAGCTTTATCACAGAAACTCTATGATTATTAATGTCTGCAGTTTCATAACCGTAATAGATCCGATATAAGAAACATTTAAGATTTAAATAGAACTTCCATAATCATGTAGTTCAGGAAAATACGAAATATCACTGTTATATTATTTTCTTTATTGAAACGTTTACTGGACCCGTGAAACACAAACATGATTTGTACAAATCAATTGCTTATTCTTCTTATAATGGTATCTGTAAATTCTTTCAGGGTATAATTGTGGGAAGACAAATAATGTGTAAGGAAGTAGTATATTTCAGATACCAATATTATTTCATGATCAGAATTAGAATATCTGGGAAAAATAAAAGGGAATTGATAAGAACAAATATCAAAGATTATGACTGGAAGCGAGAGCGCCAGTTGTAAGATAACTATAGGAGAATGTCCTGCCTGAACGCAAGCAGTGACAATTCACGAAATGGAATGGAGACTGCTTAATCGTTACACGCAACACTAACGATTGTCGGATTCAATAAATATACTCCATTTGTAAATCTAACAGAAACTTCTGTATCAGGCTCAGAAAGTTCCAAAAAGTTTATATCATTTGAACATAGAATATCTTTGCAACTGTATATGACAGAAATATCACTTAGTAGTATTTTTTGTCAGAATGCAGTTGATAATAGATGATATATCAAACAAACGATTTGGCATATCAAATGACGTATCAGCCAATCCTGTATTTAAAAATGTTGTCAGGAAACAATACGCGTACATCGACATTTAAGATAAATTCTTAATCATACCCTCTTTTGAAAGTTCAAATAAATGTAAAATGTTTAGCTAGGATTTATTTCTTGACTTCGCTTGTACAAATCTGAACGAAATGGATTTAATGTACTGATGGAGGTGGACCCTTCACCCCTCCAGTTCAAATTATACAATCAGTAAATTCAGATGTACATGTTTCAGAAACACCTCTAAATGTTTATAGATTCTGGTATCTTTACTGTCAAAAGACATAGGTCGTGATTTGACGTGAAATAGATGACGTGCGTATATTAGATAGACGTTTTGTTGGTTTGGATGAATATTAATCTTGTTTGAGGTTCAACAAGTTTTATTTTAGTTTTTCCGACGATAACCCAAACCATTTAATTGATATATTGGTTCAGAATTATTCCAGAATAAAGTCAATTGTTTAGGAATTATATCTTTCTTTCCACATGTCCTCAATAGAATCATCAAAGAGACCCTTCATGGAAACTCGGATGTTATCTTCTTACTGCTTTAGATAAGTTTCTAAAATTGACAATAATTCATTGTCGAGTTTTCGATCAAGATCACCACTGTATATCTATAGATTGGTATTCATCAAAACCGATTAGCTTGAAAATAGTAATTTTTAGCTGCAGTCAGTACATTCGGATAAAATGACACCATTCATTATGCTTTGTATATGTGGCCAAAACAACTTTCGCATGGTTTCTCTTCAACATTGGTTGTAATCAATGTGTTTGGTAAAGGTATGTTACAATTTCATACTGCTTCGACACTTCTTCTATCATTAATATTGGTATTACACAGAATCAAAATCCCAACAAATCATCACCAGCTCGAGGATATTTGCTTTGAATATGTATATTTAAAAATAACAATTCCAACTACAAGATGACAGAGGAAAGATTCGATTTACCTTAGTCCAAGATTATTCAAGTTCTTCTGATTCCACATTTTCAAAATGGCGTGTGTCCGCCACCAAAATAATGACAAGGTACGCGCAGGTAACGACTAGGTATGATTCAGGTACATGCAGGCCTCATTGCACATTAAATCTCCGACACGCAATTGTTGTGTCAGTGCTGGGACAGAGTCTCAGTTGTTATCGTATTAAGTTACAGGTAACCCTAAAAGGACTACGCCATGTTTTTAAAATATTTGTGGAATTAAAATAAAATGTACATTTTAAATTTAAATTTACTTAAATAATATTATATCAGAGCTCGAAGGGGTACAAAGTCTTCCATGTTAAAACGTTGTTTCATATATATTAATGTTAACAATAAAAGTGTGCACCAAGAATTTTTTAAAAAAGGATTAAGTGACTATTATTGTTACGTTTGTGTTTAGTTATTTACTCCTTATTCTATATAGATGACATTTCATATCCTAATAAACTAAAATCACAAAACAAAATGTACGTAATTGGTACTTGGTTAAGTGTCATACTTCAATAGAGCAAAAGAGAGGTAAAAATCACACAAATTACAGTGAATGATAGCAAAGTTTCAACGTTAATGTAGCCGCGAGAGCATTTATCCGAACATGAACACGTATATATGAGGAGGAGTTTCTACTATATGGTAGTGTACATGGGCGTAGCTACCTTTACGGAAAGCACTCAATTGAGTACACTTTTTTTCAAGGAAAACAAAGTTTTAAAAAAACATTACAAAACAGATAAATAAAGCCTACTTAAATCTTCTTCAGTATGTTTGATTGAAAATAGAAGCTTAACCTGGATACAAAAAACGTCATTGTTGTACTTGCTACAATAAGGAAACCCTCACGTGGTTAGCATTTGAGCAAATCAAAGCTGTGGAATAACGAAATGTCCTTATTTGGCGGGTTCTTCAGGGTAGCATTTGTTTTCAGAAAGTTAGTTTCTTTTCCCCAGGAAAGACCATAAAGAAATGCAAGATACATGTACACCCAGTCTTAACAGCCAACTCACACGATAGGCGTATTGGATTTCGCGCTTGTGCAAGTGACCCTAATAATCGCAGTCGTCTTTACGATACACTACCTATGTGGTTGAGTCACATTCTCTGAGTATTTGTGTAACAACATGAAAAGTCGTTCTTCATCTGTAAAAAAAATGTAAAATAATTCGATCTATCTTGTTTATCATGTATGCAATATCATTGTATTGCGTTGTTCATATTTAAAATCACATGCAGGGTACAACTTGAAACGAGCCCGGTGTAATCTGAGCCAGAGTCAACACAGCGTGTATAAGAATAAGGGTCTTCCACGCTTCATTGCCTCTCTGTGTACTGTTTTGAAATGATCAGCTCCAGTTACATTTCTACACACCTTGGCACAAGGTCTGTCCACATTATATATATTTTTAAACGGGTGGGATAGATTCCTTATATACTGACTTCTACAGTCTTAAAATGATCTTATATATAAAGTCATACTTCAGGATGGTTAACTCTGATTAAGACTAGGAGATATAGCTGAATGCAATAAAATAGTAATGTTCAAAAACAAACTGTTGAATGATAAATGTTTCATGCTTGTAAACTCAAATCAAAGGTTTCACTACTCTCCTGTACTAACTTTTCGTATTCGTCACCAGAACCAGAGGTCTGCATTTCATGTTGTATTGCACTGTGTTTAGACTCGCATTAAGCTTTGTAATGAAATGGAATGTGGGAGAAGGGTTAGTCATAATAGAGGAGGAGTGGGTATAAGTCTGAGCTTATTACCTTTCTATCTTTCTTAAACTTTTTATTTAGAAATCTAAGGTCGAACGTGTAATATAAACATGTCATCATCAATGTAAATTATGACTTGCTGGATGTATCAATTATGAAGGACACCACATAGGCAATGTCTTATTATTTGACATGTAAGTCCGACACAGTAGATTTAACAGATGATGCGAATGAAAGCTATTGAGCTCAGACTCTATGACTATTTTAATTACCTGTAATAAACAAGCTTATGAACAATTTGGTTCTTTTATCCTTATTTATTTTCGAACGTTTATGCCAAGTGATCGATCTTGGGTAAATTGAGCCTAAAATATGTCAATATATCAAAACGCATCCAATGTATATGTTGTAAATAATTGAAAATCATCGTAAAGTTATTTTTAAAATGGGCCAACTAACCCCGCCCTCGCCTAATTTGATGATTTGTGTCCGTTTATTGACAATGTGCTTTCGGAAATTATTGGCCTCACATTAATTTTGTGAAACAAGAAATTGTTGAATAATATAGTATCAAATGGGACAATGAAAACAATAATTACATGATGATATCGTGCTCTTTACTGACAAATTAGATAAAAAAGTCTTTGTTGACTTATTTCTTTACACACAAATTGAACATTTTAAGAAATTATTGCTAATGTCTGTGATAGTCCCATAATTTCCATAAAAAAAATTGTGTCGAAAATATAAAAATATTCAGAAATGTAGAAGATTAGTTATAAAACATATATTTACAAAAATCAATCAATTTTGAAATCCCCCTCTTACTTGTCGAAGTTTCGTTTTAAGGGGTTTTCACGGTGTAAAACGATCGAAATTTGTCATTTGATACTTGTGATAGAATTTGTCCTTTATAAAAGAATGAATGCTTTTGAAGGTTCTAACTGCGGACACTGTTAAGAGATAACATACAAATTAGATGTCAATATTGACATGTTCAACATTACATTACCATTCCATTTCTCATTATCAGTTGTTCTTGGGCATAAACATGCAAAATTCTCTAAATACAAATCCACTTGAATGAGAGTGTATTTCTAAGTGTCATTATTAACATCCTTCATTAAACTTTACAAATACTTTTTAAATCTGTTGTTGACAAACGTTTATGTATATTTACAGTCTAAATGTATAAAAGTTCATATTCATAATGACAGGTTTTTATCCATTTTCTTTTTTTTTAGAAGACGAGAAACGTATATCTTTGTGACATTGTTATCATTTTGTTTCATACAAAATAAACTGAACGAACTATAAACATTCTGACCAAAAAGGGCAATTGTTATGGTATATATTTACAATAGTTTCAATATATATATATATATATATATATACTTTTAATTATGTTTAAGACGTAACGGTGCATTTTCAACATTTAATGTCATTTAAAGTACAGCCTGCAATTTCAAAACACTGTGCGACAACTAATGTAATCTGATCCATATGCATGACAATCCAGCGTGTACATGAATAAGTGTCCTTCACGTTTCACTTAATATCTGTGTTGCCCTGAAAAGCTTTTCTCTAGTTACCTTACTTTGTAAGACAAATGTTGACATGGCTGTGTTCACAGACGGAGAAGCACTCCTCATAAAAAGACTGAAGGACTAAAGATGAACATTTGAGAGACATGAAAGTCAATATTGGTTGTTGTTATTGAGATTGTGTTCTTCTTTCAATGTAAATCTTGATGCAATTTTTTTGTAATCTTTTAAAAAATTTAAACACTTTAAATTCACGAATATTACATAAATTCAAAATTCAAAATTTCAAAATAAGCTGACAAATAAAAATATTTGATAGCATAATCTGTTACGGACTCTATAAAAGGTGAACAAAAAATTGAAAAAGTTTTTCGGAAATGTTTGACGGATCATGAACCAATAAATGATTGTTAATCAATACGCAAGACATAAGGTGTTTCAAAGTGTGACAATCAGTTAGCATGAAAATCGTAAAATAAAAACAAGAGGGATTAACTAAAGTGACACATTGAAGGATTACATTTACAGTTGCATCAATACAGCCCAATGTCCATTTCAAATTTTGATGCTTTACCTATTACCGATATTAAATAGCTCATTAAAGTCCATGTTTTTAACCAAGGGAGGACTTGATTCCGAAACAAGAAGATGTCTTTCTAAAATATATCATTGTATTCAATCACCTATAAACCTCTAAACAAGATACCATGTTGCAGGTTTCTATATTTTAAGTTACAATATCTCTTTAAGAAGAAATCTATAAGTTGCTAGAATTCCATAATAGAAGAATATTCGATTTTGACTCCTGAAACCTGGCAAACTATGTTGCAGTATATAGTATAGATAACATATTTTGACGCAAATCACTATATAGGACACAATAATGACCACAAAACAAGCTGATGTTTAAGATATAAATTTTTCATATTTACTAAGACGGTAATCCAAGCTTCAGACAATTTACCATCGGTGCAACTTTATTAGCAATATCATATATGTAATAACGTTATCGTTGAATTCGGCATTTGATTCGGTTCTGATTTACAAGTAAGGCATATTGATTCTGGAGTACCTGGATTAAAAGATACTTGCAATTTTTGCCCATTCAGCAATGCGCCTAAGGTCATCAATTGGATCACCAATTATCGCATTTCACGAGGTATCGTAAATTACTGATGATGCTTTCCACTATGTCGTTTATATATACAATAAAAAAAAAAGCGGTCAAAGACAGATATGTGTCAATGAGGTAAACGTGATAACATTTATTTTTGCACGAGTGTCATAATTGAATAACCAAACAACTAAACGTGATAACACTTATTAACTGACGAAAAACTGATGGAAATGGAAAAAAAAATTGATTGTGCAAAAACCCGACATAATATTTACATATATGTCAACTATCTACAACATAATACTGGAAATCGAAGAGGTACACTCAGAAGTACTATCAGAGTACTATGGACTATCTAAGATTCTATAACAGACTATACTGAAAGAATGAAGAACTTTATAAGAGTTACTTCGCCATAAGCATGTCCACAATGTTATGTGAATGAAAAATCGTACAATGGACGCGCTCATTAAGAATAGTCAAGTAACCTGCCCATATTAAAACGAATCAAACTCAAAGTAAAGCGAGTTTGACTTTCAAATACATTATATATGTGTTCCGCCGTTTTGACCAAATTGTGCTTTGCACATTAAGATAATAAAGTCTATCTATATATAGACACGGGAAACACCGTTACTAATTATTTATTGAAGAGTTTGAGTTGAAAATATAATGTTAATGACAAAATAGAAAACATTACAACGATGTATAACAATGAACTTAACATTTCCAAGTAATAAAGTTTACACACATGTCAACAGAAGATGAAAAAATATTGTGGACAAATGACCTTTTCCGAATTATTAAAGTCCACTCTGTCGTTGGCATTACACTTATGATGACTGGAAATGACTTTATGTAAATGGAAACTTAAGATATGTTTATCCTGCCCTCAAGCATCATATAAAGTAATAGCAAAATACCTAAAATATTGACATAAATGTATGTGCAGAATTCAAAGAATGCTTGTCGAGGCTTTAAGGAGATGTAATCAAAATATGTCAATATGGTAATCTATTGACAACACTGAAAGAGTTGACCAATGAAATCGCTGGAAATTAATATTTCCTTAAATATATGATGGAGAAAAATTCGACGTACTAATAATTCTTGACTTAATGCTGTTAGACGATATTCCCAGAAAATGTTGAAATATTAGAAGAGGGGAAATGGATTTTTCAAGCGAGCTTTAATAGTCGGATGCATGTCAATTTCTCGCGGCTAATCAGTGCTTCAAGCCAATTGGCACACCAGTCTTACAAATGTGTGCCGATGGAACATTATACTGTGCCAACAAACAACAGAACCTGAAAATCAGTATAACATGTCTTATTACTAACTAGAATCATAATTAACATGAGTAATAGATTACTGTACACTCTCATACCTTACATCTACTTCTTGAACAGTCTTCTGTCTTTAGCCTGTGTCCACTTCTGGGCGGCTTTCTGGAAGTCAAACTCCTCTGTGTCTGGCCATTGTATCATTATAGTCATTAAACGCTGTAGTGTCTCTGGTTTGAGAGCATTTCTTGACGGACTGTGGATGTTGTTTTGGGCACTGAAACCCCTTTCACAATCTGCTGTCTGCAATGGGATTAACAGTGGCATTTTTCCCAGCCTTATCAAGTTTGGAAAAGTGTGAGAGTGGTTTTCGGCTAAAACTTTCAAAAGAATGGCCAGATTATCTCTTGGATACATTTGCTCCAGCACAACTTTCTTCAGCATTGACCACATTCTGAATCAGACAATCAATAAACTTGGTTCTGCTTTCCACAAATTCTTTCATGGCATCTCTGCAACTGTTGTTGGACATACCCACACCCTTGAATGTGTATGTTGTCTTGCCACCTGTAGCTTTTCTTGTAAGTTTCTCCTTGAACTCTGTCTGGTAGTAAGACTTGCCATCCTTGGCAATCTTTGCTGCATTCAGTGCCCCTTCAAGTGCTGCTGGAACAGTTGCAATGTCAATATTTTCTTTTTGAAAGATAATGTTCAGCTGAGTGAATGAAGGAATAACATCCATCATCATGAGCATGGCTGATAGAAACCTAATGTCTGTAAGTGATGTTAGAAAGTCTTTCTCTTTCTGGCTGGGTTTGTCAATGGACTTGAAATAAGTGACAAGTGGCTACCAGCTCAGATAAATTGCATGCAGTGCATTGTAGAAGGAGAACCATCTCACATCATGTACTTCCTTGGGTTTGATCTCTGGCGATTCCAAGATTTTCTGTATTCCTTTCAGTTCCAAGAGACGCTTGGTTGAGCGTTTAAAGTAATAGAATATATCTGTAAGTGTCTTATCAAAATTCTTGCTGATGTAGGATACACTGTCTGCAGCTTTTGATGTACACAAAGCAAGCCTATGTGCAAAACAATGTACAGACACAAGATGTGGACTTTCTTGCTTCAAAAGGACGGCAACTCCTTTCTTCTTTCCAACCATTATTGATGCACCATCACTTCCAAAACCAAGAACTTTGCTTGGTAATATGTCCCTTGATGAAAGATAATCCTTTAGTTTTTGAAAGAGCACAGAAGCAGTGACACTTGCATCTTCTATATGAACATTCCCAAGAAAAAATGTATGCTGGCACATATTCTGATCAACAATCCTTGAATAAATCACCAACTTCTTACTAACTGTAATATCAGTGCTCTCATCTATCATCACAGCACAGTATTGTGCTTCAGATAATTGTTTGTCAATGTCTGATTGAATAACTGAACAAATTGCATCTTGCATATCTTCAGCAGCCAACCATTATGTATATGTGGCATTTTTTCCTGCATCCAAATCCAGCAGTGCATGGCATCCCTGAAGTTTGCAAAATTGTAACAGTGATTTATATTTAACATTTGAAATTCCTTCCTTAGCCAGCCAATACACACATTTCATTGCAGCAACAAGGGCATCATTTTTTTCGCAAAGGCATTCTTAGATGCAATAGTAAAGTTATCTTTCAAACTGAATTCTCGTAACGCACGTTGATGATCAGTAGAGGTCACGTGACGCTTCAGTGTCGAAGTTCTGAAACAATTTGATCCTGCCGTCAATGTGTTTTCCTTCTTCATGTCTTTACAAGTTTCACACGACATTAATCCTGTACTCCAACCACGAATAAGTTTGTAACCAAGAATGTTGAAAATGATGATCAAATTTCTTAGCTTTTTTGACCGACTCGCCATTATCGGACTGTTTCGTGTCTCGCGCACTCTTGTCTTTTTCTGAAATTTCTGCCCGAGTTTCGATCGGAGATTCATCATCAACAGCAATTTCGTTTACAGTACCTTCGCGTGATGAAGGGTTTTTGAAATAGTCGGTGATTCTTCGCTCCATAATTTGAAAGTGAAAGTACGTAAGAACACGTGAGAGAAAAGTTCAAACACAATGCCGGAAAGTCGCCACTGCTCATGCGCACAACAAATTCCATTCCAAACTGATTGAGTGTTTTCGTAAACGAAGAATTTCGATTGATATGTAACTAACAGACACGGAAGCGAGATCGTTTTACATTTTAGGTATTCTTTTTTTTAATGAAGATATTCACTACACAGAAATTGTAAGAAAATAATTTTTCAAATATTCTATAATTATTTGCGCCAAGGCATACGCGGTTGTTTTGAAACTATGCGCCAATTGAAATTTTTTTTGCGTTTTTTTTTGCGTGAATGGCGCGGTGGAGCTGCCTGCTTGAAGCACTGCCGACTTGCACGTAAAAGTACGAAAATTGTCGAAAGTATGAAGTGACGTCACAATTGTGGCCGAAACAGTTTGTATGGGATCGAGGAGAGAGGTAGGTCGGTCGAGGCGAACTCCTTAGCAATTGTAAGTAACAATTGCCAACAGAGCAATATACTCAAACTGTTTAGGGATAAACTATCTAATTCTAACGTGAAACTGACACATCCTTTCAACAGAGACGCTAAATTCAGAATGCCGCATGAAGCCTGAAATCTATCAACGCCGAGACGCACGCGGCCGAATTTCTAGTGCAGAGGTCGCAACGTGAAGATAACTCAAAGTTGCGTTTGGGCGATCTGTTACTGATACAGAGGACGTATCAATAAGATTAATCAAAGTATTAGAAGTAGGAGTAATCCTTGTAGGATTTGTTATAATTTGGGATAATACATCTATCAACTTGGTATGTTCTACCTTAATAGAATTTTTATTTATAATATCTTCATTGAAATCTCCAGTTACTATTGTTACCAAACCAATAGCTACAGCATTAGTGATAGATTCTGCAATTAAATCCCGGTAAGCATCACGTTTGTCTGCTCGATAAAAAGTTCCAAAGAGATAATTGCCTTGTTTGCAACTAATTTTTACCCACAATGCTTCTAGCAAAGGTAAGTCTAAACCGTTAATACATTCAAAGGTTAAATAATTTCTTATTTATATAGCCACCCCCTCTAACTCTGCTCTGTCTATCTATTCTTAAAGGTAATTGGTTACCTGGGATTTCTAAAGCAGCCTTCACACGGCAAACACAAGTTTGACAACACAAGTTGACCAACTCAAAACAGTTGTCAGTTCTAATTTGGCATACAGTAAAAATTAAACTTATCTCCGGGGCTGCGCACATTTGAATGAATTATCTTAAGATCGAAAGTGTGCAGTGGTCCAGGATTTGGTTGTACATCTCCACCGATCAGCAATAATAAAGTGAGAAGTAGGACAATTGGTTTCTGATAAAGGCATTGTATTGACCATATGCAGCACTGTTTTCTGATATTAACGGCAGATTTGCCTTGAATGTGAAATACAAAGGAACCCACCACTTGCCTATATAGCATGATATCAATCACCTATATAGGAAATAGGAAAAGATTTATTTCATTATTTAAATACTGTTTGGTTACATGTGCATGACAGTTACACTTAACAATTGGTAACAACTTGGCAGAACTCCAAGCAGACGGAACTTGAGGTGTTTTGAACAAATATTCCCAGTAAGACACTGCCTTTTCGAATACAGGTTTCCAATCCCAATGTTCGATACTATACCTAGCTGACCTTATGACTAATTACCTTCACTTTATGTTTAAACAGTACAGTACGTATATTAAAATAAAAAAGCAAAGCTTTACTGATTTGGAAACACTTCTTTATAGTAGGTGAGCCATTATGTAGATGGGATTTCTAGATGAAAGGTATTAAACCTGTACTTTGGCATTTTCGAGTTGCCTTTAAACATGAGAATTATCAAATCCTGAAACACATTCGTCGAAGCAAGCAACGCTCAAACGCATTGCTTTCCAAATAGGTCAAGAGCTTATCAGCACATGCAACATGTTCACGTAAATATGAAAAGATCTATCACACATTTGAAAAAGTGAACAATTTAAGAATTCAAATTAAAAATAGCATGGGAAATTTGTTGAAAGGGACCAATGAAATGTGTATTAACGACTGTCTCCAGCATCACGACCAGTATCAGTAGTACAGCTAGCTAGTGCTTTGCACCTTGACCAGTTTCAATAGTTTAACATGTCTGTTGCTGTTAGCAGTATCGTCCCTAATGCAGCACGACTGTTTTACATGTATCGCGCCTTAAAACGGTAGGTGCTGGGTATGAGTCTTGTAAAGGAAATTTAAACATTCAGCTGCATACCGAAACTTTGTTCACATACCTGGTTATCCTAGTGCAAATATCGTTTATTTTGAGATGCTTTTGAGGCATCACAGCTCTACGCGAAGAAACATAATGTGGATAACGTTATCAATACAGGCAAAATATCAACCAAAATTTACGTATAAGATTATTACATAAGCTTAACATATTCCTTAAGGCACTTCATAATACAATATTACCCGATTGTGGCCTATTTGCTAACAACACATTAATTTGGGATTGTTGTACAGGTTGAGATACAAATAAGCCTACACCTAAGATAAAGTAAGTCAAAACGCACCCCTTTATAAATCCCAGTTGTTGCTAAAAGAGGATTCCTGTTTGTCAAAAGTCAAATTCACAACAGAACATAATCGATAATCGGAACATGTCGGAAAGGTAGATATTCGAATTTGCATTTATCTCGATATAAGCCAACTTCTTATTTGATTGTGAACTAGAGAGAGAAGAACTTGAATACCTATATGCAATGATGATAATTGCAGCGACAAGCTGATATAGAAACATCCGATTTACCTTATTCAAAGACTATTCACTCTCTTGATACTCCGAGATTACAAAATGGCGTATGTCCTCCACCGAAATAACAACCAGGTATGATCTAGTTGCAAATGCATAATAAATCTCCACCCCAATTGTTATGTCAGCGCTGATAAGGGGTGCGGAGTCGAGCTTGTTGGGAAAGAGAGTCTCGAGGAAGGTTACACCTTTAGTAGGGCGTTTCTTAGCAGTTCATTTAAATGATCGAAGGTTTGGATATGACAGTATCAGATGTAAAAAGATTTTATAACATTTGGTATCATAAAAGAATATGACATGATATGAAATGTTACATGCACTGTATAATTGTGTAAATATTTCACCTCCTTAATGTACTATGGGATTGTGTGTAGTAATGAATAAATAGTTATATCTGTTATTACCAAGAGGAAATCTAAATCATACAAATAAAATACTTATATTCTAACGTGCATGTAGCCTAGAGAAACTAAAACTATATATGTAGAGGGGAGGAGTTTATATTGGATACACGCATGTCAATGCTGATAAGGGGCGCAAAGTTTGTTCAATATTGATTTATAGGTCTAGACATTACTTAAAAAAGCGACGTGTGCACTTTGGACCCTTTCCAGGAAGGAAAAGAAAAAAGGAATAATTGAGAAAAACAGTTTCTTCGTATCGACAGACAAAAAAAATGGATTATATGGAAGAAAGAAGTATATAGAAAGCCACATGTACACGTGATAATATGAATTTTCAAACTCAAATTCTTTGAATAAGGGGTAAAGTATTTTGCGAAGGTAGCTAATATACATACATACAAATAAAATACAAAAGATAGAAGATATCTGTCTCCTCTTTACAAATACCATGTGTGTCTGATCGAGTGAGGTTGAAAATTCATATCATCATGAGTGGCGCAGCATCACTTATTTGCTTATCGAGAAAACAACCTATTTATATAGAAATCGAAACGAATTTTAGGTGGGTAAGCGCTTGCAAGAGCCTGTCACCTCAGCAAGAAGATGACGTCATGAGCGTTTCATTACAAACAACAATTTTTAGATGACGTTACATACGTTCCAAAGTTATTTTGACATGTGACTGATATCATCGTTTGTTTTCAGTGATAGAGCACTGTAATTATGTTTCGTAAAGGGAGACAACCCTGTCCAGATGTAGAACTTTCCTTTGGCGAAAATACTATTACCAATGCTGAATCTGTGAAGTATGGCGGTGTCCTTTTTTCTGCAGACATGTCATGTAGAGATAGAATATTCTCTGGGTGTCAAAAGGCTAGACAAACTGTAAATTATTTAAGAACACTTGGCTTGAATAGCAACGATCTACATCCATTTACGTCAGTCAATATACGGAAGCGGAAGATATAACCAACCAGTTTAAAAGGTATTTTGCACGTTGTATTTGTCATCGTGTATTCGTTGGTAAATTATTAACGAAATTATATTCCAAATTATTCATTTGAAATCTATGTAAAATTATCTTCAAATTAGTTCTCTCTCAATCATAAGCACTCGCCTGTCAGGCCACATGTACACGGGCACAGATGGCGAGACCATTCGATAAAATTAAAACTAATAATTATCTAATTACACGTTCGACCGCTTGATCTCTCGCTTCTAAACTTCCACGTAGGTTCCCGTCTTTCATAACCAAATTTGTACACGCATGTGCTGCATGCTAATAAAGTCTCGTGCAGTCCACTGCTGCAAGAGATTAGCTTGGGCAACGGCCGGAGACGGACTCGCCGGCTGTCCGACTGTCCACTCTCAACATCATGTAGTTTTCTATAGTACACCACTCGAGTCGGACTCAACTTGGTAACACGAATTCATGTAACCACACACGCCAATAAAGAAAATGGTCGACCATCATCAAAGCATCTCTAGTCGTCATTTCAACATCGTCACTGTCGTTACCTTCATCGTCCCCCGTCGACGTAGTTTTCCTATGCGATCAAAGATGGTGGAGAGTTTCCTGTGAGACACATAGTCAGAGGTTATGAGACCTACCATCAATAAATCGCTAGGGTTTGTGTAATCGGCGATCTGAATGATCCTTAGCTAAAGGTGGTTTCACACTTGATTCTTGTCATATGGACTGTTATGGAATTTCAAGGTTATGTGCCGGTCAGATAGCCATGCTGGCAGACTCAGGAATGCGAGTATTATGCACAGCTGGTTCTACATTTGGATATTGGCATGTGGACTCTTTTCTAATTTCTCCGTCTAATTTTAATCTAATAATAATTGAATAATTTACATATAAACTTTATAAAAGTTTACACGGGGATATATTCAAGGATTCAATAAAATAATTTCTACAGTTTCGGCGATAGCAAATTCGAGTCTCTGGACAATGACAAGAAACATTGATAAATGCAGACTATGGTTTCTTGGGCGGTTGTGTAATCATCAATGTCACTAATCAACAAAGTTTTTATCTTGAATCACTAAATAAGTCAGAAAGCATATGTGCTTGTCTCTCACAGCGGGAAAATATGATTTACACAAATTTGTTATTGATTATGCACATTATGGTTACTTTCCCCAAAAACCAGCATGGCGCAATATTGTGCTTAAAGCTATTACATCCTCAGAGGAAAATCAATGGAAGACAATTTTGTCTGCCAGATAGGATATAGCTAGAGTATGATATCCCTGAATATAGAACTGAAATACAACTCGTTATACTGGCAAACTCTCGAGGTAAAACCTCACGAGAATGTATGCATTGTCAAACACACTGTTTTGATAATGATTGCCATGTTAATCTTCACTGCGAGCACTTTATGAACCAAATAAACGCTTTTACAGTAATCTTATTGATTAAACTGATATTGAATTGTATGTCCAAATTGAAATGATTGATAATGATGATGACATTATAGCTCTATTCTGTGGGCGCTAATGTGATACCTGACATAACTGTCCAACAAAGAAAAAACATTATATTATATGTTGCTGTGTACCTATCTACATTGAAATTATCTCTAATGTACAGTTTCTGACATGCTTTGTTTTGTGAATTTATTTTGTTGCCTTTGTCAATGACTTTGTAATTCCATTTATATGATCTTCGTCTGTCAGAGGAAATAAAGACATCCATTCATTCATTCATTATTCTTGGAAGCATATTTATGTATATGTATTAAATATCGAAACGTTGCAAAGTTGTGAATAGAGGATTTGAATATCCATGAGATCCTTTTTTAACAACTCCTCGAATGCCACAGTATATATACAGTTCTAAATTCCATTCTAAATGATTAACTCGTGGTAAGGAACGAGTCTTGTTCAACCTACACAAACATTTTCATTACAGTATACCTGCAAGTACATAGTGCAATGTATGGGCAGTACACCCGTCCTTTAAAATGTTGTGAGGCAGATTGATAAGAATTATTGTTTATTTTGGAAAGCTAAATTCAAATATATTGAGAAAGTATGTATTAACACAATACGAAGTTGCCACTTGTAAATGTGCCACATAATGAGAATTAGTTTTTATGCCCATGATCTATATTTAAGTGTTTCCAGCAGTATCAATGAAACAGAGATAATTGTGAGATTGAGAGGGAATTCGACTGCTTAACCGTGGAAAGTCAGCTAATGAAATGTAAGAATTTAAAGACTCAAAAAAGGAAAAAGAAATTCCTTATTTTTTTAAAAAAGCGGAATCTTTGGATCATTATGAACGCATGGGTAAAGAATTTGTCCAGAGGATTTTACCAAACTGGCAGTTGACTGATGAACTGATTTATATTTCAAAACTTTAGTTGGAGCATTAAAAACTTCTCCGATAACAATAATGGTAAAACATCACTCATTCTGATTTAATAGAAACAACATTGCCTGAGTTTTCACAGCCCAACATCTCATCAATTTTTCAAATATAACAACATGTTTGAGTGATCGAATCCTGAGCAAATTAATCAAAGGATACACTTGCTTCCCATCATCACTGATACTTTCAACAAGAGTAAATCTTAGGGTGTGTTTCCCTACAAGATATTAGGTTTTTAAGGTGTTGCGTCTTTTACATAAATGCACTTATTTACTTAATGAGGACTATATGTCACAATCAGCATTAACCAACACCTCCACCATTAGAAAACCCACTATATAGTTTAATTCATCGTGATATCAACGGAGTAAAACGGTAAGATTTAACTGAGGACAGAGTTAGGTCACATTGTGAAATGCAGAGCTGAGGGTTAAATTAGTAGATAAGTATTTACAGTATCTTTTTTTCATAGTTTTTTGTGTACATTATTTAATCTATTTGATTCTCAATCAAGTTCTGACCATGAACACTGCTGCGGTGTTTTGAGAGTAAGCACTTATTGGTTTCATCTCAAATCTTGAACAAATCAATAATCTCTAAGACGTAGTCTTTCAGCTAACACAGTTAGGTTATGTGTTTGATATTGGGTATTCCTGTGGTGACTCATGACGTGTTGTTACGTTCTCACCACAAGACTCTTATCTTAGGGATTAGGCGAGCAAGGACTTGTTGAAAACACTGGCGTGAATCAAAGCTCCTATATTTACACATGATAACCCTTGACATGTTGTGACGTTTTTCGTCATTTGGGGTCTGATCGCTACTCGTGTATTCCCGAGGAATTAGTTGAGCTTGGACTTGTTTTTTTAAAGAAAACCACTGTTTGAGAAATGAAATTGCAATTTCCTGCAATTTGAGTATTGTATCATGTCACGTATTTGGTATAATCACGGAGATCCTTGACACGTTTTAATTTTATTGACAATAGATTTTATTTCCTATTTTCTCCTAATCAAAATTCAATTCTTTGCAAAAAAGGTTTTCTTATTCTACAAAACATAATTAATAATTGAAATGTAAATTATGTTTCTTGACAGTTAAATATTTTCAGACTTCAAGCTTCATTAAACTAAAAATGAATTCATCGTCTGAATCGATGATATGATGTGCTATGGTACAAGGTGTTGGTGAAGCCAGGACCACTGTAAACTAGACAATGACATAAGCATTTGCGTATTGAATGGAACATCAGAAATAAGCATATTTATTACACCGATGTAGGTACAATTAAATGTTTATTTGAAGAGTATGTTATATGACGTTTCATCAACCTCCAGTGAGGTTACTTTACAAATACTTGTTTTGACTCCTCTTGTTGTAATATGATTTGAATTCAGAAACAAAATAGTTTAACCATTAAAGAACATCAGATACAAATATAAATCCACTCTGATCGTTTTGGTGCATAATTTATTGCTTTATTGCCTGAGTTTGTACAAATCAAACACTCAATAAAAGGACGTATTGAGTCATATTTACTGACTGGGTCAAGGTGACCTCATACTTTCCGTGTTCAAAAGGCACATAGCTCTGTAGCTGAGGAGGAGCTAGATAAGGTGAAGTGCTTTAACTTAAGCACTAATGTCAACTTAAACAATCGACCTCAAAACTACATTGAATAAGTCTTATGAATACTACCAAAAGGGCAAATGTAGAAATAGTAAATGTGTTTTGATAGCATAGCTATATTACCATATATAATCGAGTAATTTTAATTTAAAATGTCTCATAGATCATGTGGGCATATGTATACTGAATGTTTACTTGGTATCACTACATTCTTCAAATAAAGCTTGAGTAACATGATCTTAATATGGTGAGAAGACAATTTGATTTTGACAAAATAATGACAAGAATTCTGATTCTCACCATTGTGATGAAACTGAATAAAGGCATAGGCGATGTGTATCGTAAAATATTCGTTTCCTATGCAAATCTTTTGAGGTCAGACATTTGTACATGTTTCTTCAAAGCACTGTTCAGGAGTGGAAAAACGTTCTGTAACATAAGTATGAACATAATGATAAACAAAAAATAAACTGTTCCATATCACAAGCACGGGAGACAATGATACAGGTCATTTACAATATATAACAAGGTATTTCACGTAGGCATATCAAGTTCCGATATATATACTTTTAAAAACACGTCAGGAAATTACGTTACCAAAATATAACCTTCTAACAAAGTCTTATGTACGTCGTGTGTTAGCTGGGTAGGTCCGCCATGTTGCTTTTTCTGGAAATGACATGACAAAATGCGCTGTTCTTTATCTTATTCAAAACTATATAATAATAAACTATTAATTATAAATTTTGAAGAACTAAATTTTCAAAAATACTGAGTCTTTAAAGGAACATTTGACTTCTTTGAGAGGCATTGTTAAGTTGGTGAGATGAATAGAGAACAATTTATATGGACTTACAAGTTCTTTATTGCAGGATTGCGACGTTTCGACAGTAAAGAAGTTGTAAATCCATATAAAGTGTTCCCTTTATAAAGGAACAATTCATTATTTCTTGTCAAAAATATATTTTAAGGACATTCCAGACATAAGTATGTTATGAATATATGTTTAAACACAGCCCAGTGGAAACAGGATACTGCAAAGCTAACTTGGTAACTGAAAGGCACTTTTGCAAGCATGTTCGAGCTTAAATCGGTTATTTAAAGGCACCTTGTATTATTTACAATTAATCTTCAATCAACTTATCATACCTCTGCATATTTCGGATAAGTATTGACTGTTAAAAACGGCTAAACTTGTGATCTGTGCAGTTTTGAATTCACCGAATAAGCTCTGAACGGAGAACAAAGGGCAAAATGCTTGCAAATTTATCAAATACCTTAAAAGTTGGATTATCTAAGAGTGTGTCGTTGGTAATACCAAGTGATTGTGTTGGTAATATCAAGTGATTGTGTTTGTTACATCAAGTGGTTGTGTTGGTAATATCAAGTGATTGTGTTGGTAATATCAAGTGATTGTGTTGGTAATATCAAGTGATTGCGTTGGTAATATCAAGTGATTGCGTTGGTAATATCAAGTGATTGCGTTGGTAATATCAAGTGATTGCGTTGGTAATATCAAGTGATTGTGTTGGTAATATCAAGTGATTGTGTTTGTTATATCAAGTGATTGTGTTGGTAGTATCAAGTGATTGTGTTGGTAGTATCAAGTGATTGCGTTGGTAGTATCAAGTGATTGCGTTGGTAATATCAAGTGATTGCGTTGGTAATATCAAGTGATTGCGTTGGTAATATCAAGTGATTGCGTTGGTAATATCAAGTGATTGCGTTGGTAATATCAAGTGATTGCGTTGGTAATATCAAGTGATTGTGTTGGTAGTATCAAGTGATTGCGTTGGTAATATCAAGTGATTGCGTTGGTAATATCAAGTGATTGCGTTGGTAATATCAAGTGATTGTGTTGGTAGTATCAAGTGATTGTGTTGGTAGTATCAAGTCATTGCGTTAGTAATATCAAGTGATTGTGTTGGTAATATCAAGTGATTGTGTTTGTTATATCAAGTGATTGCGTTGGTAATATCAAGTGATTGTGTTGGTAGTATCAAGTGATTGCGTTGGTAATATCAAGTGATTGCGTTGGTAATATCAAGTGATTACGTTGGTAATATCAAGTGATTGCGTTGGTAATATCAAGTGATTGTGTTAATTATATCAAGTGATTGCGTTGGTAATATCAAGTGATTGTGTTGGTAGTATCAAGTCATTGCGTTGGTAATATCAAGTGATTGCGTTGGTAATATCAATTGATTGTGTTGGTAGTATCAAGTGATTGTGTTGGTAGTATCAAGTCATTGCGTTGGTAATATCAAGTGATACTGCGATGCTAACTTGGTAACTGAAAGGCACTTTTGCAAGCATGTTCGAGCTTAAATCGGTTATTTAAAGGCACCTTGTATTATTTACAATTAATCTTCAATCAACTTATCAAAAAATGCCTCTGCATATTTCGGATAAGTATTGACTGTTAAAAACGGCTAAACTTGTGATCTGTGCAGTTTTGAATTCACCGAATAAGCTCTGAACGGAGAACAAAGGGCAAAATGCTTGCAAATTTATCAAATACCTTAAAAGTTGGATTATCTAAGAGTGTGTCGTTGGTAATACCAAGTGATTGTGTTGGTAATATCAAGTGATTGTGTTTGTTACATCAAGCAGTTGTGATGGTAATATCAAGTGATTCTGTTGGTAGTATCAAGTCATTGCGTTGGTAATATCAAGTGATTGCGTTGGTAATATCAAGTGATTGTGTTGGTAGTATCAAGTGATTGTGTTGGTAGTATCAAGTCATTGCGTTGGTAATATCAAGTTATACTGCGATGCTAACTTGGTAACTGAAAGGCACTTTTGCAAGCATGTTCGAGCTTAAATCGGTTATTTAAAAGCACCTTGTATTATTTACAATTAATCTTCAATCAACTTATCAAAAATGCCTCTGCATATTTCGGATAAGTATTGACTGTTAAAAACGGCTAAACTTGTGATCTGTGCAGTTTTGAATTCACCGAATAAGCTCTGAACGGAGAACAAAGGGCAAAATGCTTGCAAATTTATCAAATACCTTAAAAGTTGGATTATCTAAGAGTGTGTCGTTGGTAATACCAAGTGATTGTGTTGGTAATATCAAGTGATTGTGTTTGTTACATCAAGTGGTTGTGTTGGTAATATCAAGTGATTGTGTTGGTAATATCAAGTGATTGTGTTTGTTATATCAAGTGATTGCGTTGGTAATATCAAGTGATTGTGTTGGTAGTATCAAGTGATTGCGTTGGTAATATCAAGTGATTGTGTTAATTATATCAAGTGATTGCGTTGGTAATATCAAGTTATTGTGTTGGTAGTATCAAGTCATTGCGTTGGTAATATCAAGTGATTGTGTTGGTAATATCAAGTGATTGTGTTTGTTATATCAAGTGATTGCGTTGGTAATATCAAGTGATTGCGTTGGTAGTATCAAGTCATTGCGTTGGTAATATCAAGTCATTGCGTTGGTAATATCAAGTCATTGCGTAAGTATAAGTAACGTAGTAGAGAAATCAATAATTGCAATTTTTTAGCAAAACACAACCGATGTCATGCTTCAAGAACACTGTACAAAATGTTTTAAAACAATTGATGATTAACGTGGTAAATAATTTTCTTTCATACGTTTCAAAATACAAAATAGAAGGATATTAATTTTAAAAAATTTAAAACGAACATTTGTCTGCAAATGTCAAATATGAAACAAATGTCAGGTTTCGTGGTTAATCTAATTTGCTCTTTAGCACGTGTCAAAGCCGAAAAAGCACATTCTCTTTACATAAATACTAAATACATGACCACCCAAACACTTTCATTTCGTATTCCATCCTCTCAGTTCTTTATAGAAGTTTCCAGAATTGTGTATGCCGAGACGCACTTCATTGTCCCATTGCTTTAATAATGGGGTCTTCATATCTGTAACATTTACTCCAATGAATCAATTATCATCATCATGATAATAAAAACTTATCGATGAAATAAAGTTTGAAGGTGAAGGAAAGAACTCACGGTGTACCTGTTTAAAAAGTAGCCATTTTTGAAAATATAGCAAATAGTTTAAAAGAATACGCAAAGTTGTACTTCTTGAGAATGTACGGGTCAACACCAGCAAGGTTTAGGTCTGAAAGCTTAACTTAATTTCACTGGTTTGAAACTTGATGCTTACATACTTCACTGCAATGGATAGCCCCAACGGAAATGCAGCTGTGATGCTAGCGAAAACGGTTTTAAAACACAAATCACCTCACCTCAACTCCAGAATGTTCATGCAAACTATTTTCTACCAACTACTAGGATCAGTCTGGTTAACTTTGAGAAGATAAATTCATTGATAACGGAAATATGTTGGTGATAATTTAGCGGACACGGTTTTTCAGCGATAAGTATGCAGGCCTCCCAAGCCAAAAGCCCGGGTTCGAATCTCGGTTGAGACAACAACATATGTGAACTTGGTTTCATACGGTGTTGCGCCCCTGGGCAAGGCACTTCGTCTACGTTACTCAGTCCACCCAGCTGTTTAACCACAATTCCAGGATGTGCGTACCTGTGCTGCATTGAAAGTGCAAATCCTACAGGGTAATGATGTAGTTATGTAGATATCGCTTAGAGCAAGAAGATATTGCGTTATAATCATTGATAAGACGAACTGCCAGTAACTTCTTGATGATTGTTTTATAATCTTGACATTATCTTTAAACTAGCATTATCAAAACTTCAACCCTGTCTATACGAGATGAGGTCTCATAAAATCAAGAACTCATTGATATTTTACCGACCCTTCAGTAAGATCAAACACTTTCTACTTCAGTTTCTACCCTTTTATTTATAGACACAAGTCCTCAACACATGGCATAATCCTAGCAACATCTTTATAATTTTGAAATTTAAACTTCTAATGAACCATTTCAGTACAGTTTTTGAAAGATATGATTAGCATGATTATAGTTATGCTCCAGAAACGAAGCTCCCCCGTATAGCGTCAAAATTCAAATTTGTTTCCATGGAAAATGTATTTATTACCAAAAATCAGAAATATAAAAGGGCTACACTTCAGCAGGTGGGTACTATTCAAGCAAATTTTTTAGAAAGATATGATGCATGTATTTAAAGTTCTACTCCGAAAGAGTTCAAATCCAACGGGTTTTCAAGTAAAAGAATTTGAAAATATTTTAATGCACACATGCAATGATTCAGAAAAAATTGATGAGTGCCTTCAGAGTCACTATTACTCACTAACTTATTTTGTCCAGTAAATAACAAGCAGGTTGTATATTCTAAGATATAAAACACATATTCCAGTTATCGGAAGGATCAAATTTTAACTGCACTGTTGTCTTTTTGCCATTTTGATCCACGACATAAAGTGTTTTGACTCTCATCGAAGCAATGTACAAGGTTACTTCATGGAAAACAACTTGTCGTACATTACGCTTGAACGGGCGTATTTCAATTGAATTAATCTCCTCAAGTGACACCTTGAAGAGCTTTTTGTACCGCAAATAATACACTACAAGATTCGTCTGATCGAAGGCCAGTATATTGATATTCCTAAGGCCTTGAGAACAGGTGTCCGGATTCCTTCCCAGAATACTAGTAGACAGTGATTGAACTGGACTCCTCCTTCATGTAGAGTTTCTCCTGTTTGCTGTCCACAGTCACGTGATGCTGAGTCGCATAACCTCTTACAGTCTTCAGGAGAGTGACGTTTGTCCCGTTGAACAGCATCCTTACTAAAAAGCCATTTAAACTGATCCCCCGTTTGCTGAAGAAGAAGACAAGGCCTCTTGACTCGTCAAGACCGAACATCTGTGTGGAGTGATTGGACACTATGACTCTATGGCTGGAACTGTCCAGGGTGTATTGGTAGATGTGGTTCTTCTTCTTGTTGGAGACCAACAACTTCTTGGTGGAGTGGAGATAGACGAGAGCTGAGACGGCCTGTTGTTTGAGGTGGTTGTAAAAGGAGAGGTGGGAGACGTCAGGCAGGTCCATCTGGTAGCTGTACCTTCCTCGTATGTTGGACACCAGCAATAATCGAGGTTCCAGGGATGTTGTCCCTTGTTCGAAAAGAGAATTATAATGATAATGTGATACCTAAGGACGTTTTACGAAAATAAGAATGTATTTTAATGAGAAAAAAAACAGTTCTAAAGCAAGTGTGAACATATGCAAATCCATTTCCCTACCTCAACTGTTTACACAAAACGGTCGCCAAGGTATTTTGCTTGATACTTGATTACCCACAAATGTTTCATTGTTGTAATGAGGTGGCGGTTAGCTACTTTTAATGGTTATCATCTCTTGTTTGCAACCAAAACGAAATGGCTTAATAGATATATACTATCCAAAAAAAGAAAACGCATAGCCAGATTTGTTATGAGAAATTGTCGTATTTTCAAACGCGTATGAATTCAAGGGAAATGAAGTTAAAAGTGTGAATTTTTACATCAGATTTAAGGTGATATCAATTAACAAAATTACGTAATAATCTGAGATATGGCTTCCAAAATATTTCACAGACGTCCGCTGAAAGTCAGTTACTGTTGTGGCCATCTCGTGCGTTGATGACTGTTCTCACCCACCTTGGCATCGACTGGATTAGACGCTATATGGTTTGTTTTACAATCGTCTGCCACTCTTGCTGTCCAAATAGAGCCAGTTCTTGTTGAGTTTGTGGCTGTTGTTGGCTCTGACGAAGACGTCTATCAAGTTCATCCCAAAGATGCTCAACTGGGTTCAAATCTTGGTAACGAGACGGTCATTGGAACTTATTAGTATTGTTTCTGGAGAGGAAATCCCTAGTGACTCGTCCAGTATGTGGCCTGGCGTTGTCCTGCTGGAACATTTCACGGTGGAATTCAATAACGGGCAAGAGGTCTGGCTGGAGGATGTTGTCTCTGTAGCGTACGCCCGTCAAATGTCCATGAACGTGGATTAGATTGGTGCAACCAGTGAACGATACCGCCGCCCACATAATAACACTGCCTCCACCAAATGTGTCCACCTCAAGAACACAGAAAGGGGCAAAACGTTCGTTTCGACGTCAGTAAACATATGGTTTCTGCCATAGGAATAGGAACCTGGATTCATCACCGAACCAAACTCGGCGCTAGTTGAGAAGATTCCAAACACTCACTGTGTTACACCAACGAAGTTGATTGACACGGTCTTGACGACGTAGAACGTTGCCAACGTAGGGTCTCTTGGCTCTCCATCCATTGTCCCTCAACCTGTTCCATACAGTCTGGCTTGAACTTCTAGGCAGTAGTTATGCGATAACGCAAATGGATGCCCCGGATGTAGCGATCTTGAGCTGTTGTGGTGACACGTGGCCTGCCTGAACGAGGACGGTCATTTGTCGTGATGGTCTGGACGAACCTAGCGAAAAGTCTTGAAATGGTGCTCTTGCTAACATGGAGACGTCTTGCCACCGAAGATTGGGACTCTCCAGCTTGAAGTCTTGCGATGGTGATGTTTCTTTTGCAGTGTCAAGTCGTGGCAATGTGGATTGTCTTAAAATTAATCTCCATACAAGTGGTAAATCCGAATGCGGTATCCCTTTTTATAGCCACACAGTGCATGCATTTTCCACAAAAGTTTCACGTGCGTAATTGCACGAGTTGCGTTGTGGCGAAACGTTTTTGATTTACCCTTTAAATGTTCACCAAAGTCAACATTTCCATGCAAGATCCATTTTTGGAAAAGAAAACGAAAGCAACTTGTCAGTATCATCAATATCATTAATTTTTTAGACAATAGAAATAATACAAATAGAAATATTTCGATTATGAAAAATCACCTATGCGTAACTTTTTTTGGATAGTATATTATCATTATAAAAAATGTGCCGTTATAAAATTAATTTCAGAAATGTCTTGAAAGATTTGATTACTTTTAGTACGGCTTACTATAGGTATAATTGTTTTTGTGTTACAACAATTAAGCGATCAACACTATTTCATAAAAAATACTTATGTACTATTTATACATTCTGAAAATATTGAAATAAATTGTAGAAATATATTTAGTTTAGACCTGTTATGGTTGTTGAAAATGAATAATTAATGTGACAATGCGATAACTCTATCTGTCAATATCCTTTATGTTCAATTAGTAAAATTCTCACCAAAATACCGTCCTTAGGCACATTTAGTAAAATAATTTGATTAACGAGACAAACTATTGATCTCGTCATAACAGAAAGAGGAATCGATCACAGTTATATTAAGAGTGTAGATGTGGTTTGAGATTACCCTTAAACTAACAGGTTCAATCCATTGTTGAAAACAACTTTAAAAGTTAAACGATTGATGACAAATCAAGTGCAGGAGTACCGGAAAGACTGATCAAAACGATGAACGCACGTATAATGGAGTAAGTCCAATAACTGATCTATAGGATTCATGCTTGACATGGCAAAACAACGACGGTGGGTGACGTTGTTGATGGACAAATTGGAAGAGCAAAGTTCATTTAACTTCATCTCCGTCTTTCCGTGGATTCTGAAAACCATGTTTCTCGTTTTTATATCTCCTTAGGTTTTGCTCGGGATCTCACCCCATGAAAAGCCCCTTTAAAGCTACCATACCCAATAGCACGGAATTGAAGCTTTATTTTGTTCAAATCGGTTACTGACACCTCTGTTAACGTGTGATTTTGTATAGGCGATACCTACACATCTCAGTTGGCGTTGATGTTTTAAGAGCCAGATACACTTTGCGGTGGGGTCGGTGTGTTTGAAATATTGTCTTAGTAGCCGGTACACTGTGTGTTCACTTGTACAGTGTCCTACTGCGATTGACGTTGCCGACACAAAACGTTTCCCCAGGTGCATTGACCGGATGTGGCAGCAACCAGCGGGCTTCATCGACCACTCCTCGGCTTTACCTCTTGGTACTATGCCTATAAGTCAAAGTGATGCACAATACATTCCTAATCGGTCACTGACACGTCTGTTTACCTCTCTTTCTGTAAAGTGAATATCTATCCTTATCTGTGGACATCAAGCGATGCAATTCATCACATTTGGCAAGGTCGAATTCGCCTGCCTCATGTCAGTTGGCATCGATGTTGTTAAGATTCAGATTCACTTCAATATAGGGTCAATGTCTTGTCTTATTAGCCGGTATACAGTGTCCTACTGCCGTCACTGCTGTTGACGTTGCTCAAACAAAACGTTCCCCAGGTGCATTGACCGGATATTGCGGCAATCGGCGGGCTTTACCACACGTGATCAACCACTCCTTGGCTTAACTCTAAGTTAATATGCCAATATTTCTAAGTCGTTGCAACACGTCTGCAGAAATTTAACCGGTTGATTTTTCCAATAGCGAAGTTGTTGCCTCATTGTTTGGTCATTCTGAAAGCTTTCTTTCTTTCTTTAAACTGAAGTGAACTTTGTGAGATTGTTCTGATGTTTTTACTACTGTTCTAGTATGGTGTCGTGTTTGCTGTTTCATACAATCGTGGAAACTTAAATTTTAATTTGTGCTTTCTTTCTGATGTATTTCCGTACTGCATTCTTTTCAGGAAAAAATCAAAACACTAACCTTTCCTTTCTTCTACAGGTATAATAATCCACATATTTCAAAGGTAAAATGAAACTTAATAAAACTACCGCAGGATTTTATCGTTGACATGTTTCGTCCGGGTCCCCTTCTGTACTACGGATCCTACTAGAAATACATCCGAAAAATAGACAGAGATAAAAACCCGTTTCATATCTTAATCAATCTTCATTACGTTGCTAGGAGAGCTACGATCTTCTGTATTTTTTCCTAAACATTTGCATC
The DNA here is from genome assembly GCA_921293015.1 of Phorcus lineatus. Taxonomy (NCBI): domain Eukaryota; kingdom Metazoa; phylum Mollusca; class Gastropoda; order Trochida; family Trochidae; genus Phorcus; species Phorcus lineatus. The sequence goes on from OV121093.1 coordinate 41,717,943, forward strand.
TAACTGATAACATAAAATTGGAGATAACATTATGGCTGAAGGAATCTCTTAGCATTGAGAGTTCGTACTTTCAACAAACTTGCACATAATAAGTAGGTAGGCATGGCTTATGAACTTCTAGATGATTGAAAACGAGGAAGCTTGTTGATTATTCTCAATCATAGCTTATTGATATGTATTACAATAGTTATTAAACAAGTTATAAAACTTAATTGTGATATCACTATATCCTAGCGAATCGTTTGTTGCATTCAGATGGGTATTGTCAATTGAACCCAATACAACTTTATGTGATTCTTAAAGTATAAACTATGACAAAGACGATGTTAATTTGGTTATTTATTCAAATTGACATTGTTTCTTTCAGAAACTTTTTACCCTACAAGTGTTTACCCAATTTTGGTCGTGCTGTATTATGACAACATTGATATGCAGAGTATTACAAGAGTACAAGTGTTCTCACATAATACGGAAACGTGAACAGTGTAATCACACGTGCATCTTGTATACAGTACCAGGTCACACGGACACCCTTTAAGACTGTATATTCTCATTAGAGCCGAATCTGGTAAGAATAGTCAAAGCCCTCAGTCACTGTCCAGATGCCATCCTGGGTTGTACAAGCATCCCATAATTTACGTCCATGGGATTTACATTCGGAATACCGTCTGCAGTTCAACCAATGAATGTAAAGAGTTGGCAGGAAGGGTGTGAGCTATTTTCTTAAATCTCGGCCCAGTATTTAAAAGTATTAGCAACAGAGTTTTCTAACTTATATAACGAGATACTGAGCACGTGGAGATTCTTCTAGTGTATGTACGATGTTTGTGATGCACATATCTAGAGACTCGTTGCCAACAATGATAGTTTCATCTATACCTATTACATCACAGGGAACTATTTTGATGTCTTTGGTTAACCGTGCCCGGTTTACGGGTCGTAACATTCAATTGTAAATGTTAATGTATGTAAAGGGATGTCACGAGCGAAGTTTTCTATAATCTTTTGCGGGTACTGTGCGGTGTTTGCACAATGGTAATACTGAAAGCAGTCTCTATCGCCCTTCAAAACGATTTTGCAGCAGAAAGGAAAATTGCTTTTGAGGCGTTTGCAATTCTCTTAATGACTTAAGATTTATGCTTTTCGAAGCTAAATATTACTCTTTGTTTTAATATAAATCTTTCATTACAAATGAATCTATTATTGTAACACCAGGAGCGTTGCCTCAAATAAATTATTATTTAAACACCATTCAGTGTCATTGAAAAAATACTGTTTATTGATAAATGTACACAAAACGCATTTACAGACATTGATGATATTTAGTTTCATTTGTTAATGTGCAATTGAACTAAAACGTAAATATAAACAAAATTAAAGTTACAAACGGTAAAGTCACAACAAATCTAGTTTCCAAAACATATCTTGATAGAAGCTCACAATCTGTTTTATTGATCAAACACAATTAATTATGTACATGCGTATTCAGTAAAACATTTTAAGCAATGTTCGTGGAACAAAGAAAATAGGCAAAATTCATATGTTTCAAAATGATCTTCAACACAACGTAGCATGTTTCAAGCTTAATTTCTCATATGTCATTTGTCACAATAAATTGAGTTTCCAAAACATATCTTGATAGAACCTTCTCTTGAACGAAAATCACAATCAGCTTTATTGATCAAACACATTAATTATGTACATGCGTGTTCATATGAAAAGAGGCCATGCTCAAATTATGCTAACGAAAATGTAGTCTTCAGCATCGTATCATCATACATATATCATCAATGAAATCAGAGCGACTTTTGAATGTACACCACTGACCATGAAATCGTAGACTCGGTTTATCCATATTTTCTGTTTGTGGGATAAACTAAAGAGTTATGGCCAGAAACATTTTGAATTTTGACAAAGTAAGTTCTTATTTTACTGTTTAGATTCACCTCTTTTTTACACACCATCAGTCGTGCTGGTAAAAGATTTTGACTTCATAAGTTAATTATAAGAATTTGCATCACTCATGATTCTTGAATTCTATCTTAAAAATATTTGTTTAAAAGTACAAAGCCTGGAAAACACAAATAATTGTGAGAACTAAAAGGGGGAGATGGATATTTTCAAATTTTCCGCAATAAACATCCCTTTAAAATGAATGTATAACCTTCGGTGGGTCAAACATGTCATTACAGAACCCGAATATCCGTAATATTAAAACACCACTAGAGGCCATTTTCGTGTGAACACCTTTAACTCCTTTGCGTTAGGGAAATAGATTCGCATAGCTTAACTCCAAATGGTACTTTCGTTTATAACTGCTTCTTCCAATTAAAAACTCGTCTTTTAATCTATTAGATCTATTTTCGTTTTGTCACATCACTATACATAACGAAAACACGTGCTACTGTCCCTTTCGTTTCAAGAATAATCATTTTATTCATAAATAACTTGAAATATAGTTTTCTCATCTGATGATTATACAATAATTATAAATCACTGATGCCTGTACTTGATTACGTTACCTTTAATTAGTGAATGGCCTTTTCAAAAACATACCATAAGACGTGCAGTGTTTTCATGTTCTCTGAGTGAAATTGAATAATTGCCCGCCAGTCCCTTACGTACATTTCAAATGATTCAACCTATAAGGTTATCTATTCATATCTTTGTTATTTAATCAACCGAACCTAGATATATGCATCACAATACCTACTGACCCATTGCACGGGCCTAGCATTTCGTCCTTAACAGCAAGTCGATAATTTATCATCATTATCATCATTATCATCAAAATTCACGAACTTACCAAAAAAAGATAAAATAGAAGTTATCAAAAAGTGAACATCATCTGACCTTGCTCCAGGTGCAAAGGCCCGTGAGACAAACGTCAAATAACTAACAATGTTAAACAAAAGAAAACACACAACAATATTCATACGAAAACGTGAATAAACTCGGAATCAACAAATACCGGACCATGTATTCCAACGTAAGAAGAATCGTTGCATTTAAATTTGTTGATATACGCTTTGACAATATGTTGTACTAATTTAACAAATTCTACAAACTGGGAGACTATGTCGTGAGGTTAACAAAACCACGAACGCCCAAAATTATCTATTTTACCACTACAGACATTGTGTGTCGATATAAAACATTCATTTGAGAAGAATATTTACATTGTAGAAATTATGTTACGTACATTACCTAAAACCTCTTCCACTTTTGTTGTTTCGTGTGAGTCATCACAGGTGTTTAAGTTGAGCCATTGAATTAAACATTGTTCACTCATTCTATATTAATTGTAATTAATCATTTAATGGAAATTATTTATTCAAAATAATTTAGCAAACATGAGTCAGTAAGTACAACTTTATATCTAAAAGAGACACAGAGGAGTATGTTGAATATGGTATGTATGGAATAAAATATGTCAAACTATATAAGTTATTGAGAAGCAACAGTTGCCTCTAAAAATAATTGATAATTCCATACAGTTGGTTGCCACCAAAATAAAACAAAGAATGGCTTCAATGTACAGTGAATATAATTGCACTAATAACGGTTTTCCAAATGTAAGATACAAGAATCGACTTTCAAGCTATACTTTGTGGTTATTTCTTGTAATATGAACTTATTTTGAAGGAGCCTGTGATAAAAAGGCGGGAATCAGGGATCGGATCTCTCAGATTTGGTATTTTAAGGTTTTTCTATCTAATTTACAAACTGGTAATAAAACAACATCCAAATTAGAAAGGGGAGTCAGATAATCATCGTACCGATTTTTTTGTTTGATCAGTCCGGAAATACAAGCTCACGCTTCCAGTCACTCGACTGCTTTAGAAGACAAACTTGACAAAACTGAAAATATGACAAACAACATCTTGAAATTATATAAGGTGAGGTGAGGTGAGTTGGTGTTTAACTATATAACATTACCAGGTTAATGTTGCGTGGACAAAATCAAAGTTATTACATAAAGTAAATAATAATTAAGACCGGCCACTTTGATGTTCTTAAATTAGTAGATCTACATTTAGTGGGCGGGATAGCGCAGTGGTTAGCGCGTTCGGCTTCGGATCAAGAGCTTTGTGGCTCGAATCCTGCCAGTGATTCAGCAACTTTGTCTGCAGTAAATAACTGTTCTACAGCAGTGCAGTATCACCCAAAAAGGTTCGCGAGTTTCAGTTTATCCGTGTCGGTCACTTTCATAAAACAAGATTTTATCACGACCCAAAATGTAAACAAGTTTAAAAGAATGCAGATGTGGTCTTGTTTCTTCAAATAAGTTATAATAAAAACATTTATGAAACTTTGAAACATATATTGGACGATTTCACAAATAGTTTGTTTGTTACAGAGAGGAGAATGTCGCCTTTTATGGCCACTTCATTCAACAAGTTCACGGACAGACATTCTCAGTGATTAGAATTGAGATTTTATTTTTCAAATGTGATTAAAAAGTATACAAATGTATATTTGTTCGTCATATTAAATCAAAAGAAAAACAAAAAGTGAATTTACAAGCATATATCTCTTACGTTTTTAAATATCAAAATTATTAAACATTCTTGGATAGAGGTTGGGGTTTTCCAGGATAATCAAAGACATGCTAATTTGTCTATCTAAATGTATTATTCTTCATTACAAATTAACACAATATACAAACAATATCAACTAACTTTGACTGTCTGACAAGGCCTGCTGAATAAGATGTATTTTCCTGTCAGTGACGCAGATCTCGCGGCCACTGACCAGTCTCATTCTTGTAGTACAGAAGTCGATGTATGGATCAACGTAAAACATGGGTAAAACCTCTTCTTTCATCTGCAGATCCACTTTACACAAGAGTTGCCCCCTCTCCACGTCTATGAACCCCACCCTGCCCCTCCCCACATCCAGCACCAGCCCGAAGGTGAAGGTGAACTCTTCACCAGGTGTGGGGAGAGACAGAGAGACACACTCGCCAACCTGACATCCCGAAACGCTCTCTTTCTCGGTCGTCTGATCTTTTCTCCGCATCTGGATACAGAGACGGTCGGGGTGATGGGGACATTCGTCCCACACAGACACACAGACGGATTCGGGGAGAACAGAAACACAGACCCCCTCGTCTATGTCGCGCCTCCCCTTCATTAACCCCATCTCCAATAGGACACTTTTCTCCTTCTGTGTCAGTGTGGAGCTGGTCTCCCAGTAGGAGGGGGGAGTAGTGAGAGGGGAGGGGGAGGGAGGGACGGGGACGGGACTGCTGCAAGTCCCCCTGAACCTCGAGAACTGACCCGGACACTTTCTGTGTCCACTTTGCTCCATGTTTGTCAGGACTCGACCAAAGTCTTCAACTTGTAGCCTCCCGTATACTCTCTCTGAGTTGAGATTCATCGCCCGGCCTTAAATATACAAGTTTATTGTTATCAAACATATACAAATGACATCTTTAAATGTGTATTTTTGTATTCTAAACACTTTGATAAAAACTTATACAAATGTCATATCAAAATGTTCATTTTTGTAATTCAAACATTTTGATGATAAAATATCTTATAATTGCTACAAAAATATAAAATGTTGTTCAAACGCTCAAATATATAACACAGCTGACATTTTTCTTGAGCTGATTATCATGAAAATAAGCAATTATTATTATTAAACATATATACAAATGCCATCTTGAAATGTTTAATTCAGTGTTTTGAATTCTATAAGAAAAATACTTATTTTGGGACAAAAATTATATCCTTGTTTCATTTGGCAATACACAATAAATCTACAGTTGATTTTACCGACAGCCGGTTTTCTAAATAGAACAGTTTTCATTGAGCACAGGACACTTTGAAGAAAAAATATTTGATAATTGCGAACAAAAGTCAAAACTTTGTTTGGTGCTCAAACTGACAGATAATTCGTCTGCTTTCTCGGAGCTGAGAGTCGCAGTCTGTAAATAACAGCAATTATTGTAGAAAGTTATAGGCAAAATATGTACAAATGGCATCTTAAAATGTTAATTCCACAAATTCAAATTATTTGATGGGGAAAAAATAAATAACTGATATTCTTATGAATATAACATTTATTTCATTCTCTATTTTACACTAAGCTTTGTATTGCCGACATTTTGTTTTTAAAATGAATTCTGACGTTTTTGTCTTTTAAAAAAAATATCTGTATATCGGTTATATTAATAATGATATAACTTAGAATTTCAAATTGTGTTACAATAAATTATAAAAAAAAGTTGTTACAAAAATTAACTGTTTTATAGACCATTTTTATAGATCTGACTGTCCTGTAAATTAAACTTACTAAAACATATATAAATTCTATTTTCAAATATTGACGTTATCATTTATAGTATTTTGAATTAAAAAATATGCGTTATATGCTACAAATTGGCCAATATAAGTAATTGATAATTCAGCTATTTTCTCGGATTATATAACAATATCTAATAACTTACTCATCAACGACATCTTATGCTTTAAATGAAGAAAATATGTTCTCCAAATAGATAAAATGACGTGATGAGAAATTCATAAAAAAATAAACTAACTTTATTTCACTCTGTAACAACTGCAGTTGATTTGCCGACTTTGCCGCTTTCAAAATTCATTTAACATGTATCAGCAATATTATTCATTGCTACAAAAATCGATTTTACACGTTACTTGAAAAATAAGTTGATTTTTCCCTCAATTAGTTTTCATTGATTGATATACTGCTTATATATGCGATTCTACCCCTTTTTAAAACCATCTGAGAAAATTACTTTTAGTATTTTTTTTCTGCTGAAATAGTCTTAACTTTTTTTTACATGGATGTATACATAAGAGCATTTGAGGTTATTCCTGTGCACTTTTAATTATTAACCAACAATCAATAATGATGAATGGCAGAATGCAACCTTAAACAAGTACAAAAATCGTTGATATCCGTTGGACAAACTTTTCGGACACGCCAGACAATATCTGGAACTAACAAAAATTTCACGGTACCAATTTTTATTCATACGTTAGGTTATTCATGTACATTCAGTATGTAGGAATTTTTTTAACATATTACAGATAGAATATTTTTAACAAAATGTGCTTTTCTTTTGGCCACTTACTTCTTTGAAAAGTGTATTCATTTAAATTCACTATGTAGGAATTGTATGAAAATAATTTCCTAACAAAATGTTAACTTATTTTGGACCATCATTGAAAAGCTCTGTGACACAAAGGGGTGTATACGAAATATCGGAAATATCCCATCATGAGGGGCGGAGTGAGAGATAGCAAGCTAGCTGTTTTATCCAATGGTTAATATTTTGCTATATGCGACCTCCCACCTGACACCGGTACTTAAATTAGACAAATGGCCCTAATTTCCTTCATGCCGCTTCATTTAAACTTATGAATCGTTGCGATGGTCTGGATAACTAGATCGGCTTTCAACCAGGTTTTTGTCTCTCCTTGTACAAACAGGCATGTATCTTTGTTTAACTAAATTCATAAATGACTGACTTGTCAATCAATAGCTGTCAATTGATAGAGAAGAAAAATAAAAAGTGAATTGTTAGTTCGAAGTTTTCATATTGTCATGGTGTAAACACACGTCTACATTTCTTCCAAAATTCACATTTTATATCGATTAGAAATTCGTTAATGAAGAGGATATTCTTGTTAACCTTACTCCATTTGTAAAATGTAAACGCCTTTTTATTCAGTCGATATCGGCTTGGGCACCTTTCGTCACCTTTATATATTCGCCCTTTTCATATCTTATCAAGCTGTTAAGCTCCCTATTCCCAGCACCCAGCATGTGGCATGTCAAACCAGTTGCGAAGCACTATGTTGGGTGTTGTTATGTAATATGTAATATGTAATGTATGTGCTTAAAGTGACACAGAATATGTTTCATGAAGTCTCTTTGTGGCTTAAAGGGAGCCAAAGTATCATATGAACTGGGTTTAGTTCAAATCGCCTTTCTAAAGTTGCATCTTTACCTCTTGAATAATTTGTTTTTTAATTTTCTTGTTTTCGATTGTAACTTAAAAATAATCATATAAATCTTAAGAATCCGACTTTCAGCGTCTTATTTCGAAAGATTAATAAAAGTGACCTATTAGACCAATATTTCTCCTTGTGTTTGCTATAAATAAGTTTTCAAATTACGTTTGAGTCATTGTCCGGTATTCGATTATAAGTCTCACCTTTCCCCATGCTTTTCATTAAATTTTCCATTTTGCTAACTGATAAGCACTGATATGGTTTTTTTCATAAACAGCCACTGTTTGTCGATGAAATAACACACATGAACTTTGACACATTTGACCCCAACAACATATTCTGTGTCCCTTTAAATACGGAGAGTGGTTCTCTCTCTTCAGACTCGGTTAAGACTCGCTGTAGACATCCACAGATTGACAAGCCGCCAGACTTGCTGTCGGACCTGTCTGTGCACCTTTCCTGTAAATCTGCCATTGTACACCCCATCATGGACACAGTTTGGAGTTAAGTCTCCACGACAGGGTCTTGGCGATAGACTCTGTTGTGCACTCCAAGTTGTGAATGTACCACCGGTATCATGTACCATCAATGCCAAATAAAATAAATGGTCAACCACAAACAACTGTCTGTTCGTAAGTTCATCTTCCTTTGTCTTTGAATTTAATGTTTATAAAAGTGAGAGATAATGTTGTTATTATATCCATTTCATTAAAATCTTTATTAACATTAGTGTATATTTTCTGCAAAATAGTAATTATTATTTCATATGTATGATATATCAAGTACCTATGATTAATTGCTTGTTTGATTGTTTGCTATTCTGCAAAACTAAACTTTACATTGTACATTACGACTGATCATATTTTGTACAGCTCATGAATTCCACAGGACGGGGCAGAAAAACTACCAGGGCTTAAAATTGAAAAGGAACAATAGAACTAATGTAAGCTTAATTGCCATTTCAATTCTGTTACTATCTTATTATCCTCTCAAATATATTTCTGCCATTGGGATTTCAGGGCCTAATTCATTTAGATATAAGCGTGTGTAAATTACATCAAAATCCTGTAAAATTATTTTTGAAATATTGGAAAAAATGTGTGTTGCAAGATGTAAAATATCTACAGTGAAGTTTTAAAGAAGCGATGATTATTCTATTAATTTCATGAGAAGTAAAGAAATGAGACAGTACAGAAACTTCATGAGACAATGTGACACACAATCTCTAAACTTTGAAGCACTTTATGTATTGATCTTGCAGGGAGTTGATCTAAAATATGAATTCATTAAACATATCCTTTCGTTCCTTGTGATATTTTAAACAAGTTATAAGATATCCTCTCACCAAAACAGTAATGAAATAAAACTATATATGATCAATTAAAAAATATGATACCTTTGATTCAGATTGTTTATTTTGATACAGTTGGATTGGATTGGATTGGATCATTAAGCACTGAGTGTATACATTAAACCAAGAGAAACCCAACAAGTTATTTGGAATTGCATTTATTTTCAAAATTCAAATTTGACAATTATTCTTGATTTTGTTAAAGAATTCAATAAATTCACGTGTACTTTTTATTGCAGAAACAATTCAGAGTGCATTTTCAATTCGTGGCTAATGTTTGGTATTGTGACAGATATTCAACATGTATTCCAGTGCTGCATGATTTAACTCTGAAGATTGTTTACCCTACAAAAGTTAAACATGTTTAATCAAGGGATCTGAATACTGAGATTGAGCCCCTCAAAATCTTCAAAACAATCAAAGAGGAATACTTTAAAAGCACTAGTGCACACCAAAATTTCGTGTATACAACGAATTCACAGGTCATGCATATCTCTTGATAATACTTACGATCCTAACTCGTTCAGGTAATCTACCTTGAAAGTTAACAAACACAAATGTACGCATTCAGGTTATAAAATTATTATATAACCTTGCATTCAACCTGCATGAACTTTGATATTGGAAATATTCAAATGTTTTGCTTACAGCAAGAAAAGCAAAAATGGAAGCCACTATCAATAACAATGCATACTACATTTTCAAATTGCATAAAATACAAGTTTGCTTAAACAAACAATAGTGTATCTTTGATTCTCAGTTCAGAGTTCAGGACACATTTTACACACATTACTACTTTAGCCATTTGTAAAGATATTATATCCCAGTTTTGTATCAGACTTCAATCCACATTTTCATAAAGACAATACATTCATGTAAATAAAACACCAAACAGAGTTTTGATGCGTCCTTTAATGAAAGAGATATAACGGTTCAAAGTGCGTAGAAATTGGCCACCTCGAAAGCCCAATTTAAAAAGTGCCGAGAGTGGCCTTAGGCGGATGTGACGTGTTAGACAGGAGTCGCTCCGCGTTTGTTTGTAATCAAGTATATATCAATGCAGGATATGGGTCGCATTCGTCTACGTTTTCATTGCGAATGAGACATGCCTTCTTCATGCGTTGCTGCCAATTGTACTAATAAGAAATCAGAAGACATTCAACTGCATCAGTTTCCGAAGGATCCTGTCCAATTCGCGAATTGGAAAAAGTTTGTTAGTCAGAAAAGAACGAATTGGAGTCCCATTGACAGGTCTGTCATCTGCTCCGATCATTTCACAGAGGACTGTTATGATCTTTCCTACGATTTCAAAACGGACTTTGGACTTTCCCAACAAAGGAAAAGACTCGTCAAAAATGCCGTACCAACAGTTAAAAAACAGATAAAGATTAAAATAGGCCCGCTTCCCGTCTGTTCAGCGAGATATGACAGTCAACCATATCGGAAGAGAAAACGGACGGAATACTTTGAGAAAAGGGAACGAAAGAGGGTAAGGAATTTGAAAGATAGGCTGATTAAAAATTCTATCAAGGGGGAGGTGGCATAAATAATCATGAAACTTTTGGGGAGTTGACTTTAGTTGATGATTTTGCAGACGAATGTTGAGTTTTTATCTGCGGGCACGTCGCTTATGGTTTTTTGTTGACACTAAAGTTTTGGTTATAACATTTATGAAAAATTAAAATGTCTTGCTACAACTTCACTTTAGAAGCAACAAATAGTAAAAGTAAAGTCATAAAGCTGTCCCGGAGAAACATTTACCATTTTATGTAGCCTTACAGTGGATATTTTATAACCTATTTGATATTGATAAACATTGCAGTATGAAATAATATATTTAGTAATACAGATTTGTTAATATTTTGTCATATGTCACGTGTATTGACAAACCTAATTACCTTCATCAAGTTTCAATAAAGGCTGTTGATCATAACGTTAGATAACTAATCAGTGTCTTGTGTATTACCTTTTGGAAATGTGCCAGGTGCTGAGGTCATTAAGTTTATTGCTTAATTGCCATAATGCACAGGTGTGCGGCATTTCATGTAGACTGTTAGGTAATAACTTTATGACTATATTGTCTGGTGTGAAAAAGTAGTGTTAGGTAACTAAAAACTTCTCTCTGGTACAATACTGGTACTAAAGTACCGAAGGAAATGGAAATAATATGCTTTTCAGCGTTAATATTTTCATTTGGTTTAAATACTTAAAACTGAAAAGGTATTTCATATTTACAATACATTTCCAAGCAGGCTTTAACTTACATCACAATCAACAATAAATGTTGTGTTATCATTGGCAATATTGGCCTACGTCACTCTAGATTAGTACCACACTCTCTATCTCAAACACTGACCATTAACTCACACAAAACAACAATAATCTGTATCCTTACTATGCAAAATACATTAGTAAGTAAGTCTAAGTTTTTATGAAGGTGGCAAATCACGAATGAAGAGGTACATTTGCTAAACACATAAAAAATTTGATCTTCATTATCAACTGGTTAATAAGCCCAAAAACAGCTGTTCGGAACCGTGGTATCCTACTCCGAGATCCGGAAGTTGCCGAGAGGCAGTCCATCAAAAGCGAGATCACATTGTTACAGTCATGCAAAGCAGAAACACAGACTACGATATTGTGTTGACACTATAAACTGGCACAAAGTAGTAACAAATATTGTACATATACAATGGTCAGTCTACTGCACAGGGGGATAGTCGATTTGTCTATATGTTCAAACAAAAAACAGTCACAATGGCGGCAGATATCAGTTTGGGTTCACGCGATCGGCGTTATCGGAGATTAACAACCCAAACAAAAAACAAGTTAATTAATGTCAAACAGAATATGTCGATGTATTGATATTAATAGCTTTGGTGACTTAGGGCTTTTTATCAGTACAAACAGTGAAAGTATATACGTTCACGACCGCTGGAATCTATATTGTAAACAATGACACAGATCAGCCTGTTGTGAACGAATCCTGTCTATGTCGTCACAACCCCTAATAATAAAACGTTTGGCGTCTGTTTTTCGGAAGTGTTTATAAAACACGTTTTCTCTGCTATTTTCTTTATGAAAATAGTGACTGTCATTGATACTGCAAACAAAAATGTCACCATCTCACCAATCAGTGAAACAATGGGAGCCAAGCTGCAAATGGCAAGGGGCCAGGTTTATCTAACATACAGCAGGGAGGACATTTTATCCTACAGACAATGTGCCCCAACAATATCAACATACCTGGCTGCCCAGCTGAGTGAGATTGACATAACCTTCTTGAGGAAGAAGCGGACTCGTCGTGGCTGTAAGGCTGGCAAGAAAAGGAGTGTGAATTCCCATGTTAATGACTTACATGAATCAGTAAACATTATTCAAGAACAGAGCACAGTTATTAAGTGCCATTCACTGCGACTCTGTGTTCTGAATGCAAGATCAGTTAGAAACAAGACACATGAACTCCATGAATATGTCATTGACAACGAGGTCGACATATTAGTCATAACAGAGACATGGTTGAAAGAGGGCGATGCTGTCACCCTTAATCAGCTCGTTCCTGACGGATTTTCGGCTCTTTGTGATCACAGAATGAACCGCCAAGGTGGGGGAATTGCGGTGATCTTTAAAGCAAATATCAAAGCAAAAGTTGTCAGCACCAGTACGGATAACTCAATAAATCTGCAACATATTGATTTGCGACTGTGTATCGGAGGTAATAATGTTCGTCTTGTATCTGTGTATCGTCCACCCTCATCTGGAGGTAAATCTCTACCCATTGAGCTGATCATAGAGGAGATGACAAGCCTTTTGGAAACCTCATGTGTCACAAATTAGAAGGTGGTGTTAACTGGTGATTTCAACATACATGTTGACAACCCTGACAACCAACTGGCTCGTAGATTTCTTGATGTTCTTTTCGCCTTAGATCTGCAGCAACACATTACTGAATCAACACACAAGAGCGGTCACACATTGGATCTCCTGCTCACAAGATGTTCAGAAAAAAATATCATTACTGATATTGAAGTTGTGGATGCGGGAATCTCAGATCATTTCAGCATTATTTGCACACTGAATATATCGAAACCCGGACCGTTGCGGAAATCTGTCTCCTACAGTAAAACCCGTGCTATCAACACTGAACAGTTTGCAAAGGATGTTGTGTCCAAGAATATTTCCAGTCTCATGTCTTCAGCGGGATCACTGGAAGATAAGGTCAAGGTCTATAATACCAACTTAGGTATGCTTTCAAAAAAAGAGAAATAAAGCAAATGTTAAAAAAAATGGCAAAACTTTCCCATATCAAGTCGTCTGTCTCAGACAACAAGAAAAACACACGACAGCTATTTGCTATTGTAAAACGGCTTACATGTACATAAGTGCAAGAGGATTTACGATCTCGATCAGAATCAAACGAAATGGCTTCTTCCTTTTCAACATTCTTCACGGCTAAAGTTGAAAAGATCAGAAACGGCATAGTAACTAGTTCAACCGAAGATGCCATGAACTATGACATTCCATTTTCGGGGAGGACCTTCTCTACCTTTCCTACTTGCAACACGACTGAGACTGCAGAAATCATCAAATATGCTCCTTGTAAGTCATCATCTTTAGACCCAGTGCCAACATGGATCATCAAAGGGTGTATAGATGTCACACTCCCCTTGATCACATCAGTTTTGCAACATTCCCTTGAAGTCGGACTAGTTCCAGAAAGTTTGAAACAGGCTATCATAACACCACTCTTAAAGAAACCATCGATGGACAAGGATAATTTAAAAAATTATCGGCCGGTTTCAAATTTAGCTTTCATTTCTAAAGTAATGGAGAAAGAAGTTCTCAAAAGGATCAATGGACACCTTGCAGAAAATGGTCTCACTGAAGTGTTCCAGTCTGCCTACAAACCTAAACACAGTACCGAGACAGCACTGCTTAGGGTGCACAATGATATCCTTCAGTGTATGGATAAGCAAGAGGTTGTTCGTTTGGTGATGTTGGATCTTACCGCTGCTTTTGACACGGTAGATCACCAAATATTAATCGAAAGACTTAAGTCAACACTTGGAATCACAGGTATAGCTTTATCCTGGTTTCAGTCTTACTTGTCAAATCGGACAATGAGAGTACAGATAGATGGGGAACTTACCATCACAGAAACTTTGAAATGTGGAGTCCCTCAGGGCTCCGTTCTGGGTCCTGTCTTATTCTCCCTGTACATCCTACCACTCGGAAATGTCATTCGTAAGCATGGCTTGAGCTTCCATGGCTACGCTGATGACAATCAACTTTATATCGGAGTCAAACCTGCTTTAATTGAAACGTCTAAGTATGTAATGGAGAGCTGCGTTGAGGACATCCAATCTTGGATGTCTAAGATTGGATGTCTGGCAACTTCCTGAAACTAAATCCAGAATAAACTGAATTTGTCATCTTTGGCACTCGGCAACAACTGCAGAAGACAGTGAATGTAAATCTAGACATTGGGTGTGAAGTAATCCATTCGTCTGATAAGGTGCGTAATCTGGGTGTGATATTCGAAAGAACGCTATCTTCAGAGTCTCAAGCACTGTCTACAGCAAGATCTGCCTCTATTCACCTTAGGAATATTGGCAAGATTCGGCAGTACCTGGACACAGATACTGCCAAGCTCCTTGTACATGCCTACGTTACCTCGAGAATGGACTATGGTAATGGTCTTCTCTCTGGTGAAGCCGCTCTCAATCATCTCCAGCACATTCATAATAGAGCAGCAGGTTGTTACCAGGACCAAAACCAGAGAACATATAACTCCAGTTCTCAGGGCTTTACATTGGCTGCCAATAAAGCAGAGAGTCAAGTTCAAGCTACTAACAATCACATACCAGGCCCTTTATGAACCGACATATCCACAGTATGTGAAAGATCTTGTATCATTTCACATCCCAAACAGAAGTCTCTGATCAGCTCATCAGAGGCAGCTTGTTGTTCCGAACACAAACACTAAAACAGCAGAAAGATCATTTGCTGTTGCTGCTCCAACCTTGTGGAATGATCTTCCCCCAGCCATCAGATTTGCTGAGAACAAGAGCACTTTTTGCTCTTTGTTGAAAACATACTTATTTCATGAAGCTTTCGGACCTTAAAGAATTCCACAACCAATTTCCACTGACAGTAGAGCTCACGATATAGCGCCGCTGAGCAGCTTTGTTGGAAGACAGGCGCTTTACAAATTCATTATATTATTATTATTTAAATATATTATAAAAAATGCGACAGTTTTTTTTTTAAATATATAGTTTGGCAAGAAGTAAAGGCGGTGTAGGTGCAGGAATGGGATTGTTACATGGCGTTGTTTCAAGTGAAAAAGAGTTTAACAACTATGTCATTAAATTTGTCAAATAACTTCTTGAAATGTCAACTCTTTATGACGCAGATTACATTAATGTTTATTTTTACTTTACTTTATTTTAAACCTTTTAACCTTTTCCAGTTTCGTGCAAGACTAAAGAGTCTGTCCACAAGCTTTCAACTTTCTAGTTCTTAAGCACAATGAAAAATATACAAATAGCTTTAGTAGGGAAAGCCTCCTGTGATTCTTATCAGAATCCCCATCAGCTTATAAATCTGAACACTAAGGTTCAACTTTCTAGGCCTCTTGTTCGCAGCGAGGAATATGAATAAAGGATTTGTTATGGGTCACTGGGTCACCAAATGTGTAAATTAGAATCACCATCAACTAAGGAGTCTGCATTAATAACCACTGGTCCCCATGTCAACCGAGTTTTAAACATTGACTGACAGATCACACTTAAAGAATAATAATCTTTCCAGAGGAGCAGCTTACAATTCAATAAAAGTCAGCATACGATAGAGAAAAATCAGACTACACTCAGAGACTACACTTACTCCCTTGGATATCACAACCAGTCGGGCAGTGAGATGAGAAAGACATGGAGTCGCACCAGAATGAAACCTCAAACTTATCTTGTAATGAAAGCTTAATGTTTCAAACATACTCTTAAACTGATTTATTTGTGTTGCCAAGCTTTTGGTTTGAGGATATCAATGGTGTCATATTATATTGCAATCATGAATATTAATGAAAATGCCCTTGTGATTGACGTCAGGGCAATTTCCGTTATCCTAAAGACGTTCGAGGAAAGAGCTTAAATGAAAAGATTATTACAAATCGGTGGACTCGTTATGCATACTACAGTCTTTACGACTTGATATGCTAACATTGAAAAAAAATTTTTATTATTGTGTACATTGTGAAAATACAAAACACGAGCAGTTATGATCAACAATTATCAGCACTTAACAACAAAAACAATTGATTGACTATAGAATGAAATGTGCCATGACTACTTTGACTGTTGAAGATGATGTTGATCAAAATGATCCTAGTTAAGTACTATATTTACCAAGCACAACGATCCAGTCTTCTCCAAGTTTCAACCTACACAGCACAAGGTCAGCAGCAGATCTGGCTATCATCCCGTCTGTCCATGGTAGACTGTCATCTGGACAATACAAGAAGGTACAAATTATTGTAAAATTCAAAATAGAACTTAGATAAGACTAGAGACTTACAAAAAGTAATCTACTGACTTGACTCAATATAATTTTTTGTTTGATATTGCACCATGAAAATGAGTAATACTTTCTGTTTATACATAATGCCAACCTTACATATGATGTTTTGTACCATCCAATTAGTGACAAAGGGTTTAAATCTTACCTGACCAATACTTGACCACCCTTTCAATTTACAAGCATATTGACTCAAAGATTCCGACAAAAAACTACCACCTTTTTATGGATTTTTTAAAGAAGAATATTTACAATCCAACACAGATGAAAATGTTCGGATTCCTAGCATTACCGGCTTTGGGGCAAAAATTTATGACGATTGGAGGGTTCGTACCTTGCTACGCCCGTATGTGAGGGTGGATCAAGACCAAATCTGCAAACTGTGGATTCCCATGAATAGAGATAATATTTAAAACCAATATTTGACCTGGGTGATTACCAGATTTAAAAATTTGACTCCCCATGCATATGTCACAAATAAAATATTTTGGAAACATGGACTTTGAATTTACTGTGCTATTCAGTTCCTGAGGAGAGGTTGGTAAAAAATGTATTGGATAATGCCTGCCTTCTCTATATTCACGGATCGGTCACTTCCAAAGTTATAAACTTTGATCCCTTAGGTGAAAAGTATGTTCCCATTCCAAGGGTTTGTGGGTGCAGCAGTTGACGAGAAGAAGTTGAAAAAGGGATGATCTTTAAGAGGCTGAAATCATGTTTTCGGAAACAAACCAAAACCCAATGACTTTAATGTGTGATTTTGACATTGATGCATTAAACGGCTTTGTATAAAAATTAATTATAAGTGGGTATATGGTATTTTCTCATTTATAAAGTTTGAACATGTTTTAAAGAACAGCTATTCACATAAGATTAAGAAAAGCAGTTTTCCGTAATATGTGGGGTTTTCGGATGTTAGTCAGTAGAGAGGAATGTTATATATTAAATTAGTATCGGTCTGCTGATGTGACGAGTACACCTTGGCGAATAAACCATTCATATTTCAGCCACCGTCGTGTTCTTTTGGCCCGTCTTTATTTCTTTAGAAAATTAATATGAAGACCTAGAACCGAATATAACTCACTTTCAGATTCCACCCTCAAATGAAAACATTTGATGTGTTTCAAGTTTGGTGTAGATATATTCTAAAGTTTGGGAGATAGGCCCCAGTCAATTTGTCTGTCATGTAGTCATTTTTGTAGTTATGTTTCCATGGAAACCGCGAGAAAAGAACATTTGTATCAGGTTTAGTGAAGCATATATGTTAAGTTTTGAGATAAACGTCAGACAAATTACTGTGTCAACTTTTTTAATCATGTTACCATGGACCCACAAAAAAGAAACAATTATATGTGAATGAAGTTTGGTAACATTATGATGTATGGTTTCGGAGATATGCTCTGGACAAAGTTGGGGGACGGACAAATAAACAGAATGACACTCAATTATTTTTCAAACTACATATAAGTTAGGTTCATCAATAAAACATAACAATGAATTGTCTTCTATTCTATTTAACTGTATATACAATTGAATCACAAACTAAACTAGACACATCTCTGTTGAACAACAAAGATGACTGACATTACTTATTAAGCATTTCGTCAAAAGGCTTAGTTTGTTGTATAATTGTTAATTAGTAAAAACATTTGTGCACAATCTCATTGAATCCAGTTCAAACATTTCCCTGCGTTTCGTTTCTTAAACTAACAACGGCTTCATATGACAAGAGCCAGACGGACGTGATCGTGCCCGTGCACTTTCAATAAATTCAGGTCCACGTATATAATGCTTCTCTCTGATCATCAAGGATTACGGGAAAAGTTTGAAATTAGGGACGTCCTGAAAAATGTTTTGTCAAAGGTTTGAAGGTAGCATAAGAAAAATAACATCATGGTTGTTGCAACGGAGATCGTATCATAATGTGTTTTATGATCAACTTTATTTACTGAAAATTTGCTAGTTACCCTTTAAAGTCTTTCCGGAATAATTGCTAAAGGCGATTATTATATTGCTAAACCTACTACTCATCATGAATTAACATGATTTGATTATCGTCAAATTTATCTTATTTTTGGGACTTGGTTTATAGGGAGTACATTGATATTCCTTTAAAGATTAAGATTGTGTCGCTATGCTCGTTATAAATTGTGTTATATTTGATATTTGATATATTTATCTGCTCCCATTCAGATTTAATCTTATTTTGAAATTCATATTTATCCTAAAGATCTTTTGACAACACGATGGTCGACTTCTCAATATATAAAGAATTGTCATAGTTTTGTTTTGATAAATTCCTCTTAATTTGATACATTAAGATTGAGAAAAAACTGATTAAGTGAGGTTGTGCTTCAAACACTGACGGTAATATACTAGTGATTGTAGGATACTATTTAAGTTGAAATAATGCCATATTATCAACAATCAAAATGCAGAATATTACCTTGGTCAGTGAGGTAGTCAAGGGGTGTGTATCCAAGCTTGTTTTGTTTCTTCATGTCTGTTTCAGGGATCTGCTCCAGTTGTTGTTGTAACAATTCAGCATTGATTCCTCGCCTCCTACACAGGAAGTGGAGTGGAGTTTTTCCATACATGTCAGCCTTGTCTCCCTGATTTATCAATGTCAGAATATTCTCTATCGGAAGTGATCCCTTACAAAGAACATGAAGTGGTGTTATTCCATTGTCATCTTGCTTGTTGATGTCTCCCTTTGCTGTGTTGATTATTTGAAGGACTACATCAAGTTCAACCTTTTCATTTTTACAAAGATAATGAAATGGTGTAGTTCCATGTTCATCACCTTTATTGAAGTCACCTTTCCCTTCCTTGATCACTAGATCTACAGTGTCCAGTTGAAGACCTGAGTTTGCACAGAGGTAGTGTAGCGGGGTGCTCTTATTCTGCTCACATCGGTTCAGATCACCTTGACCTTTGGTGGTAATCCATTGAATCTCATCTGCAGTAAAGGTGCTGTATTTGAAAAGATAGTGAAGAGGTGTCTGTCCATACTGATTGCAGGTATTGATGTCTCCTCTTCCTTCAGTGATCATCACTTGTATAGTCTCCATGTGAACATGGTGTTGATTGTCAGTGTTTGTTTTGAGCTGACAGATGTTATGTAGAGGTGTCTGTCCATGCTTATCGTATACATTAACATTTGTTCTTCCTTCAGTGATGATCACTTGTATGGTCTCCATGTGAAAGCGATGTTGCTGATCATCAGTAGCAGAATTCTTGAACTGACATATATACTGCAGTGGTGTTCTCCCTCTCTCATCCTGTATAGTCACATCTGCTCTAGCCTTCCTCACCAGAGTCTGTACAGCAGTCATGCCGCCACTCTTCAGAGCTGTCCACAACATGGTATCTCCTCCTTGTCCTGGTCGGTTGATGAATTGTCTTTCATCCTGTACAAATAAAGTTTACAAATGGATATGACAATTATCTTCTTCTGAAAGAGAATATGATTCGTTAAGTCGTCATGAAAAAAAACCCAAGTAAAATCCTGTTGGTTAACACAACTTTATCATGAACAACTAACTCATGTTTTAATGTTAAGATATATTTGAATTTATGATTGCACCATGTCTTTTTACCTTTTTGGACAAGCAGATCACTGTAAACTAGTTTTCATTTGATCCAAATTCTTTGCACTTTTTATTGATTAAACATTATTAACACTGTGATGAGAGGAATTGTGTTTCCTGAGTGTCAGCAGCGAATCATAGAAGTGTTACAGCAATATATAGTGAAAGAGTTTGAAATATACACACTAGCAAAAATGAGGACATAACGGTGCCTGTAGTTTTACTGTCTTTATATAATTCGAAAACTTATTTTAACAGGCAGTTTGTTTGTACATAACTTTCAATTGTAATAAACCATCTTATTATATATTTTCTTCCTTTTTATTCAATTACTGTTAGTTATGCCTTGTTGCTTTAATTACCAATAAATATAGTCTCTTTATCTTGCGGGATCATATTCAGTAAGGAAGGGTTGGGTAAGTCTATATCTTTCTAAAGGTGTCGGGTCTTCTGATTCAATCCCTTTGATCTTATTGGCCAATTCAAATCAACGCACATGCCATGTCAATTTCACGTGCACGCCACATCAGCACTTGTAACTCACCACTCGACGGAACAGGACGGACGGTCTGATATGTAATATTGATTCTAAACAAGTGCTTATCTATATATTTATGATATTTGTGGTTTATTTAGGATAACTGAATAATAAAGGATTTTTGGCATTATTTCATCCTTTATGATTTGATGATCAAGTCACCATCTTGTTGTGGTTAATTCAATGAGTTACTAAATGCATGATAAGGTTTAAACTAAACTATCAAACTTATTGCTGAAATAGTTGTCTTCAACTTTCTCTGTGTGATTATGGTTTGAAATAGAATCGGTACTTAATTGATCTATCTACTATACTTGCCCGCACTGATGTGTGCGAGCGCCATTGTTTTATAACCCTTGTGTGTTATGTCCACAAACTTATTAATTTAGATTTGGAAATGGGAATTAGGACATTAAATACCTCTGCTCCACACGCCGGGTAAGCTATTTTAGAGATGTACATACTGAAATGTGGAAACAATGTATATATACATTTAAATTTTACTTAAATTGTTTATTGTTGCAACTGCTATATCTTCTTCTAGATCACAAGACAAAATATTGATTTTCTGATAAAATCATTTTAAAGAATAGTCTATATTATTTTTGTTGTTGATGTTTTTATTACTTGGGATAAAGACTTATACCAGAAGATAATATAAAACAGAAAACCAGCCATAAAAATAAACTGGTAACGTGTATTTCAAGCATATCAAGACATACTCTTTGGCTAGTTTAACCCTTAGAGTGCCCTGTGACCATACAATGACTCCTCCCCTCAAATACCATACAACGCCGCAGGACCATAAATGGTCCCATATACACCACGATTTAAACAGAGAAATCAAGGTTTTCACAAAAAACTGTGATCAGGACAACTATTGTCCTCGGCCATGGCCACTGGGGTTAATTCTCTACAATGCATGTTGAAAAATATCTTTAGCAGATACACAGGACAACTATACTTAAAGAATCCCTGTAAACTAATATCCATTTTGATTACTATTTTAACTATAAAACCTATTATGAACAGAGAAATCAAGGTTTTCACACAAACTTGTCCAGGCCACATATGGTCCTTGGCCATAGCCGATGGGGGTTAATTCCCTACAATGCATGTGAAAATATTCATAAACCTACAGTTCTGCGGCTAAGTAACCACACAACTTTGTCTGACCTAATTATACATATAATTTAATATTTCTGGCACATTTTCACACATTATAAACGCCCTAATTCATCACAACATCTCTCTGTTTTAGCTGTTATGAGAGATAGCGAAATGTCGCTTCAACCTGGAATGACGTATGCAATTAAACTAAAAATAGACACAGGATTTCCTTTAGAGGTTCTGTGGAAAGAAGAATCGGTGATTCATAATTATGCTGAAATTCATCTCTATACCTTGCGAAGTTAACAAACGCAATATGGAAAAAAACTCCTTGTGAAACGCAATCCCCAAAACGTTATGATTTCTGCGTACTACATTATGGCCACGCACTGTACCTCCCGTCCACGCGTGCGAGAATACGTAATTATTAAACAAACCGTTAGCACTGCACCCTGGATTCGACTTTACAGTTACTTTCATTACAAATCGGCCACCAAACACGAATGGTTTTTTTCTGTCAAAACAATGTTGACTTTACTGCATTATGAAATTGATCATACCTTTATTCAATTTTTATATGTATTTGATACATAATTATCATGTCATAATGCACAATTCCATATCATATTTTGAAAGCAAGTAAATGATTAAAAAGAAGTTTGATAAAGACAATGTATTTACGAATTAAGCATCCATCTTATCGCTAACCATAACAGATATCATGTCAAATGAAATAAATGTGTTTCCCTTTGCAACCGAATTGAAAGGCAACAAATTCAACAATTATTATACGTAATACCCTTTTGCCAAAGAGTCTGTACACATCATTTCACAGACCAACACACAAACTGAGGCCATTTCTTTATCTACTGAAAAGTTTTTTTTACTGTGAATGGAGAATATGAAGATAAAGATATTGAATAAAAACACTAGAAAGAAGTGAAGAATTGGAATGAACTCATGAATTGAAGTTTATTGAAGAATGAGCACTGATTTGAATCGAAACACATTTTTATTATCAGAGGCTAATTTCAAGTGTTTCATTTATTTTTGGAGTAAATATTTATTGATATTGCTCTATTATCAATTTAAGTTTTAGATGCTGATATTACCGAATGATTTGACAAGGCCTATGACAGATATGGCCTTGCTTGTATCCAATATGGACTGATTCCACTGACATAGGCTTAACATAAAAATGTGAAGAGTTTCACATTACATACAGAGTGTTAAGTTTTCTATAGACATGTAAGACTTACAACTCAAATGTTTGTGACTGGATACTGTCAATTTCAGGAAGGACATTGAGTATCAATGAACTTTTAGCTTAATGATGAGCGGACAACTTTATTTCTATAATTTTCTCACAATGTTTGAGTTGAATTTGTATAAATCTTATAAATCAGATAGTTATTTCAGTTATTGTTTCAAAGATTAGTGATATTATTATATTTTTTTGCCCTTTTTCATCAGGTATTGGGTGGGTAGTGTTCTTTTGCAATAGTAACAAGAACTTTATGATATTGTTAATGTTAGCGGTATGATTTGGGTTTGGGGTTTTAGAATTATCGCCCTTCGTACTGGACCTAATGTTAGATTTAGCAACTGCATGGTTTATATTTTAGTGTAATAGTTTAGTAATTCGTGTTTTTACTTTGGAGTAGTTTACCCTTTAAGCAGCCATTAAACGACCCCGGTTATCTGTTATCTGTGAACAACAAAACAAACTCACCTGTTCAGGAGCAGCAGTACCAGAATACACACATGACGCCACCAGTTCCTTACAAAAGTCCTCGTTATCACAAAATCTGAGACCAAAAACCGTGTAGTCTCCCCGCAGAAAATCTTGTCGGAACCTCTCTGCTAGAGCTTTTAGTAATGCTGGTACAGGTTTCACATTGATTTGAGTTGGCGACTTCTGTTTCTCATCTGATGTGAGAGTAAGTTTCTGTCTTATGACGGAGAGAGTTGCATACTTCACACAAAACAACGGGTCTATATCACAGATAACACTCAGTACACTCTCGTAGATTGACGGATGAGCAAATACACAAACACCATTCTTCCACAAAGTGATGTAGCTGCCTTCTTGCTCACGTTCAACTTTCAGTAGCGACGCTCGTCGTGCATCATCCTCAACAGCATAGGCATCAAACTCCCCATTGTTCTTTATCATTAGTTCAAAAAGATCTTTGCAGTTTTCCGTATACAGCACAGCCGTTGTAATATCAAGGAACTTCAGGGGCGTCTTGAAGAACTCCTCAATGTCAAGGTCGGTTTTCTTTGCTTTCAGATTCGGATACATCATGCAACAGTGGGGAAAACCGTGAGCAATGTCAAGGTCAGATACTCTATGTTTAACTTCTAAACTTTCTTTCAGTTTACTTTGTGTCAGATAGTAATCAAGTAATTTAAGTCGTTCATCTTTGTTCTTCAAGGAGCTTAGGTCAACAACATTTTCAGGATCCAGGATTGAGTCTCGGAAATGACCCAGATAACCCCGTGCTTCATTCACCACATTCTTTCTGCTCATAAATATTACTTTTATTTTGTTTCCACGAGAAGTGAGATGTTTATGAATATCGTTCATCACATTCTTCCATTTATCAATGAGGACCTGGTCGGACGTGAAGGCACCGAATCTGTCATCTAGTAGTATCACACTATTTTCATTCAGCCTTACAAGTAGTGTGCATTCTTCAGGCTCTTCTATGCTGTATACTTTAATCTTTCCTCCAAGGTTTTGCTGTCTCTGTGAATTGTTCTGAAGTTCTTTCAGCACGAGGTAACCCAGAGTTGTCTTCCCATCACCAGCGTTACCTGTTATAGTCACCCAGTTCCTCCCACTCTGCAGCATATCAACCACTGTGTCAACAGCAGAAACACGGATCATACCAGACGTCTCAGATTTGATTTTCGTTTTTGTTTTTTCTGCAAAGTGACATCATTGTATTAATTATACAAATGTTTTAAATGTTTACAGAAAAACATAAAGTATTTATCAGTCGACTGAATTTAAATTAAAAGAAGATTTCATGTTCTATGTACAGCTACAATATATTTAGTGACAGTATTTATGAATATGCTATTGTGTTAAATAAGTCATTTCATACTGTTATGAGCCAAATATAAGGCTTGATGGTCAAAACCTCAATCTACAACATAAGAAGTATTCAAAAGATATCACACAACAATTTTAGAAATTCAAAGAGCTTTAATAACATTTAGGAAGAGCTTTATATGCAAGAGCTAAATTCAAAAGGTTACACAAGTACACAAAGATACTCGTTAACTGGCAGACTAACGAAGTAAATAGGGCTTAACAATCGATGTGAAAATAAAATCACCAACATGGTTTAACTCACAAGGGATCACAATATGCACAATATCATCAACAACTTATGTTCAGAGTCATCCAATAAACAATACAAGCATATAGTTTTACCCAAGTACCCTATCTAAAACAGAAGTTACTCACTCAATTAAAAGAACAATGCTTTCAGAAAGTGATATATTGCTAACCACGCTCTCTAAGGGATAAAGTTAAAACATACATATGAATTTACATAGAATACACATATACATAACAATAACTCTTAGAATTTTTTTCCAGATGTAAAACAGAAATAAGGAGTTGGTCAAGGAGATTACTTACTCCAAAGTTCTTTAATCTGGGCCCTTTCTGCAATACAAAGACATTCATGTAAATATCTCGTCAAATATGACCATTTATATTGAAAGAGGCTACGTTTTCAATCTGGAAACTTAAGTAACATGAAAATCCCTGTTATCATATTTATCATATTATCAATACATTAACATGTAAGTTAGCTTACACTCAAACTAACTTACCGTCCAAAACTGCTTGCATCAACGGTTCTTGAAGTTCCAATGCTGAAGATAACGATTGAATGTTTTAAAAAAGCTTGGTCATATATTAGCTAGCCACCAAAAGTGATGTTTCATATTTTGTTCAGTTTATTTTGATGCAATAGTTGTGCTAAATTCTATCAACTTATGTTTATAATATTCAAATTTTATATTAGTAATATTTCTATAATGACACCAGTTTTGCCTTTAAATATTTTTTTGCTTCATTAATCAGTAGTGGTATTCAGGACGGTGGTAACGTCCTTTGTCTCACTGCCCTTCTTAAACTGAAGTTAAGTGTGAGCCAGCTAATAGATTCCTGAAATGAGTGGCAATAGTACTAAGACTTGTTTACCAATTTCTTTGCCTTAAACTGGACACAATTATGATTCATTAAAATCAATAGGTATATTTGAAAATAAAAATCTAAGACGACGCTTGCTATATATGTGTATTAAGACGGAGGTTGTATAGAAATTTATATACCTGCGATTCCTGCTGAGATTGAATAAATTATGAACATAATTTTTAAAATATGGAAATTGAATTAATAGATTGTATACTCACATTCCTCATTAGGCCTGCCACTTCTGAGAAAAAAATCAGAAGTCAAAATATGCATTGAGAAACAGTGGCTTGTTCAATTTTGGGAGACTCATGTGTGGCCTCTGAAGCTCTTATCAGGGGCCAAAGGGTCTAATGAAAAATCAACAAATCAGAATCAACAAATCCGTAAGTTATAAACTTCTGGAAAAAATTAACAAGAACATGATTACTGAAACTATTAAGTAATTCCTAATTTCTTACACAAAAAATGTATAATGCATTGAACCTAAATTCAGTAAAAATGAGTCTTCCTGAGGTTAGAAAAATGGGCCTAAGGTACACCTAGTTGAAAAATATACAAAATCATGGGTTTTGTTTGAACTGCACCTCTAAACCCTCAAAGATCACCTGGTTAGTTCGACGTTGACCTATTCAATAAAACACCCACAAGTAAGTGGAAAATGTGTTCAATTCATTGACACATCATGTGATAAATTTAACTGCAAAATCTGCAAATTATTTAATGCCACAGATAAATTCTCTCGGTCTGTGACACACCTTGTTTTCCGTAAAAGGAACTACACTTGTCAATCTCGCAATGTAGTATACCTACTCACGTGCAAAATTTCTCACAAACAATATGTGGGAGAAACTAAGAGATCCTTTCATGTTAGACTCTCTGAACACTTTGCCGACAGAAGCCACAACAGGGACAAACCTGTTACTATGCATTTCAACTCCGACGGCAATGGCAAGAATGATCTCAAATACGAGATCACTGCACAACTCAGAGAAGACCCTGATGTTGTCGCTACAGCAACCAAGAGAAGATCTCTTGAACTCAAGTTGATTTTCAAGCTCCATTCCTTTCAACCGCAAGGAATCAATGCCAAGATCGTAGGCTGAAGTATCCACTCTGGTCTTCCTACTGCACCTCTAAATAGAATTTGTTTTGTCTATTTTTTTAAATAATACTTCGCAGCTGACCTTTCTAAAATCTTTATTACTATAGCTTAACTTTGAAATATATACTCATATCAACATATGAAAATGATATATAAATCTTTAAGAGTGCAAAAATTATTGTTTTGTAACCGGAAGAAGATGAAGTATTTGTTAAGGCCCTTGCCCTTGTTGCAGTTAGAAACGGGCTACATAGATTCCAAATGAATAGACTACAAATGAAAGCCTTCTTGAACTCTACTTTCAGGAACAGGTAACTATAAGTTTTAAGGGCATCGCTCCTGTACCCTTAACTAAAGTTTTTTTTAATGTTTTTAGAGCATACCCCCTCTGGCCCTTACTAGGAAAGGTAGAATAAACAAATCCAAAGTATCTATAGAAAATATTTTTAAGTTTCTAGAGTCTGGAAATCTATAGAAAAAGACAAAAAGCACAAAGTTTACAGACGGATGGGCAAATAGATTTATAGACTGAGGATGATTCAAGACACAAGCCTATTGGGCATTTCAGAGGTGAATTGAAGGCGCTTGACCACAGATATTTGATTACATGAAGCATTTTATCATAGTCCTTATTCCCAAACAGGGTTGACAGAACTTACTAAGACTTGTCACACTAAAAGTGCACCATGGCCCCTGTCATGACCTTGTTTTCTCATTGTAAGAAATTGAAATTCATACAACTTATTTTCCAGTCTATAAAGATGATATCTCAACACTTGAGATTTGATGGATTAATGGATGGACATATTGACACCTTACTATGTATACTTGTACTTCATAACCAGTAGTAATAGCCTTGAAGGATGTTGAAACTTAGATCCTCTCTACTTTGTTTTAGCAAAAGAAGAAACATGTGTCTGTAAAAGATTTAAAGGTGATCAACATTAGGCTCATAAACATATTACCTTCTGGTTCGACGTCTTCTCCAGATAACAACAGCAATCGCAATCCCAACAAGACTGAAACACAGTTTCATTTCATTCAAGTCCTCTCCAAACTCTTATCAAGACAATTTAGATATCTAAATAAAGAACATCATTGTCAACATCACGTCATATAAAGCTCTAACTAATTTATATAACTTTTTAGAAAGCTGTCTTACCAATATTCAATATTCTTTAACAAGATTTGAGAGGAAGTCACAATCGAGTTGCATCCCTTCCAAGTCTTCGAAATCGTGATAGTCTTATATAATTCAAATTTCAGATCTTCCTGAATTCACAGAGAGAAGTAATCGCAACTCACCAGACTAAAATGATGATTGGTAGGGCAACAGCCACAGTCGTGTTGAATCCTAAAACTAAGTTAATACTGCATGTGTAGTATTATGTGAAATCATTTTAGGCATACATAGGTAACTACTTAAACTCCCTATTCATCGAGTCAGATAGCTAGAAATACATCAATTTGCAATCGTTTACTTATTATTGTTGACATCTGTCTTATTATGATAACAAAAACTATTGTAGCAGATTGCTTAACATACATACACGATTGCCAGAAATGTAACACGCACATCAGAAAGTGTTGCAATCCATATTCACCCTCCTGTCTTCTATTACTTGCATTCTACAAACATTTTACAAGTCTACCTCGAACATATGCAAAATAATTACTTGTCATTGTGATATCAACCAGGTTCTGACTAGAATGGTTTTGCAAAGACCCACACGAGGGAGAGCATGCTCTAGTTTCAGGGCTCAAACATTACACTCATCTGCTTGTAATAGCAAGTGACATATTAGTCTGGGGCAAGTGTAAAATAGTTCTGCTCGTCCCATAGAACGAGAACACTTTTCACTCATGTTTTACTTTACCAAAATGTATGTTTAATTTTTTAGTGTAAATATCCAGTCGACTCGCTAAACTAGAATCATATGTCAAAGTGTTGACATCCATTTTTATCTGATAATCACATGCTACTATACATCAACCAATCCGGTTCGGGCATCCTCATGAGATTGACCAATCAGACTGCCAATCCAGTTCGGACATCCAGAAGAGATTTTACAACAACGTAAATAAGGATACATTATTGAACGAATAAATGTCAATTTAAATAAATAAACTACAGTGGCGGTCATATGTCTCTTCCCTTGTCTCGCAGTCTGGATGCAGAATTATCGCAAAATTATCGCGATCGAAATCCGGTCGTGTCGCAGTCAAGTCACGCCAATATCGCGTGTCGGTTGCGGGGATTTTGCGAGTCTATCGCAAAAAGCCACGCGCACGGTTCAGTGCATTTATCGAGTAGGCGGGGCTAAGGTCACGTGATTAATTAGCCCCGATGAGGCAATTGCATGAAGGTGTCGTAAATGTATCGGAAAGGAAAGCTTTCAAGGGTTATCGTATCATCTTCCCTTTCCCCTCAACCCGTGGGCTCTGTTGGGTGACTAATTTTAGGTTACTTATTCTTTCCAAGTTTAATTATGTATCATTAAATGTATTAATAACTTTTAAAATTTTACTTTTTTATTCCCTCTAACTTTTTTTTATATTATATTATATTTACCATTTAGTTCTGTAAATCCACATCTTAATTACTTAATTACATACTTAAACAAACGTCATGTTTTTCTTACAAATAAAAACAATTTACAATCCTTCCAAAATCAAGGACAATATCCCCCTCTATAAACAATATGAACCCATTGTCAATTGATCAAAACGCTCATGTGGTGTTCTTTTTACAAAACAAGTCTACCCTAAAGTCAGTGAATCTCCGCACACATATTATACAGTGCCTCCTCTAACACAATTTAACACTCATCTATTGATATCCTATGTACTTTAAAAAAAAAATTAACAAGCGAATTCAGGAATGACGAGAGCAAGAACTGAGCGGAAGGGCGGGGAAGCGGCTAGCTCTAGTAAGGCAGCGGGAGAAGGGGATTGCATTACTTAGTTATGTAATGTTAATTGTCGTGTGAGATGCATATCGTTAACGTAAACCAGACTCTCCAATGACATATAACTGTAATTTGCCAAATACCTGCCGAATATCTTGCAAAGAAACTACATCACAAACTAATAGTTGATGTGTAAATGGTCATATATTTAAACTAGTCTATCATGGTTGTAAAAGAGCTTATGAATCCATACGTAAAAGTTAGGTTAGAAAGCCTTAAGGTTGATGTGATACCTCTGATATTTCACAGACACGCTGTATTAACCTGCACAAATTAAAAACACCCTCAGAAACCTTTGAGACAACAAGAAGAAAATGATACAACGTTATTATCCTTAACATGATAGAGGTTAAGATCTGAAAGCTTACAAATTACAAACTCTAAAATTCAAATTCGTTTACACCGCATTGCTTAAGGATGACTCCACCTAACAATGTTACCGCTTACACTATCAATATTTTGCATGACAAAGATGTCTGAAAAACTTCGTCACACTCTTCCACTTGTTAACAACTGTAGTGGACCATCCTACATCTCCGATTACCGCATTATTGTTCCGACAAAAGAAGTCCTAATCAAACATGACTGTCAACAACTTCTTATTTCATACCACCTCAGAAAAATGACATATTAGTTTTAACAACCACAGCTCCTTTAGAATGCATAACCTTAGACTAAGCGCAATTAACCGTCATTTTGACACATCGTCATTTAAATGTATACACAAAGATAAGATAATTACCCAAACGAGCATTTAATTCACTATATTAACAATTCACTTTTCAAATTCAATTCAATTCAAATTAACTGTTCAGAGTGGGCAATGCAGGTAACCGATGCTGGTAATTTCACACTTTTAATATATCTGTGATTCTATTCTTTTTTAACCATGCCTTATATCTTAACGATGTGAAGTCGTTTTGTACAGAAAGGGATAGTTTACAAACAGTTGACTTTCTGTGCGTAAGGATAGCGCATGAGAGTTCTCGGATTTCATTTTTTTTCTCTTCACTTAGATCCTCAATAAACAATGAGTGCCGCACAAGCTATTGAATACACACTTTAATTAGCAAGAGATGGACGCGGGATAGGTTAGTAGGCGAGTAGTCATAAAAAGGCTTGGCATACCATAATCGAGGTTATGTAAGTACTGGCGTACCTTTGATAATAAGAGAAAGATTACTTGATTAAATAAAAAGAAATAAGCTGACATCCACCAAATTTTTGTCTGACACGATGTGAACCTGCTGTCAATATTCACTGAACATTCTCTTTAAAATAAAATTAACAAGAAATGATATATTTATATTTGTTTCATTAAGATGCATCCCCCAGACAGCGTTGTTGAATAACAGCTTGCATTGTCTTTCTCTCTGATCAGTTCAGTGCCAAAACAATTTATGTAGATTTATTTGGTACGATCTATTTATTTACACTCTGGTGCAATTGATTAGGTAATTGTTTTTAAAATTATAAGATTTGGACTGAGCTTAACTTTACATAACATATTTTCATAAATAACAGTGATCACGATATAAGAGAACTAAAGGTCGTGACATCAATTTGTTACACATCACAGGCCCAACATCCTACCGCTAACTGCAAAATGTGTTAATAAACTATAAACATTAAAATCACACAAAACCAAAAGTAGTGATTTTGTTGAAGATCTTCACTCCAATAAATTTCGCAGTGTCATGGGTTGTTTTTCGTTAGTGTAGTAAATACCCGCTAAATAATTCTATCTTACTATGTCAACAATGCAAACTATACAAGAGTGCGACCAGTGATAAAAGGCGTATTAGTAGCAGTAGGTTTAGATATAAATATGTAATAATCTCAAAATAACAAATGTCGCCAAATGTCGCCAAAGATAAACCTTTGAACGAGAGAAATACCTTTTTTTATTTCCAAAATCGGTTTGACCTAATGTCCCGAATAGTAACTTATAGTTATTGAGTAAAGTACCTCAGACGACAAGCTGTAAATTACATCAAAGATACAAATGCTTCCTTGTATCAATTCCGATTAAAGTTATAAGGAACAAAATTATCGATATTCAGAGAACGTCAACATACTATGCCACTTATTACTACACCATACTGTACAGGTATTGGTTTACCAATAATCGTGTTCAATTTACAGTCGTTTTGAAAACAGAAATATACTGTAATAAGGCGTTGCTAGAATATTTTTTACAACTGCTGTTTAGGCAGTAAACCCCAAATTACCTTGGTATAAAGTTCTACCTCACAAGACAACTATATATATTTATACCCAATGGTATTTTAATGTATATTTCAGCGTGTGACACTTAAATAAAATATTTTTCTTCTTCTTTTTCTTCTATATATATTATGTCACAAGGTACATGTTCATGTAGTCGCAGGCAAAGTCATGCTTCATTGGTTTTCACCGGGCTAGTTGAATGCCTATCTTAAAAATGTCATAAATAAGGAGTTGCCCCGATTAGAGTTGAGATTGAACAATGTGATGGCAGAATTTAAAATAAAGAGTATTTTATTCTGTGAAAATGATTAATGAAAACCCTGTACGTTGAATGTGACGATTATTCCAATTTTACTGATAATCTAATATATCATTTATATTAATTTTCATTCGTATCAAGTAAAGTTACTAACATTGATTTTTTAAATATATCTCTATGTACATATATTCTTAATCATACAATGTTGTATCTCTTTTTCTACATCTCTTTGTGTTTAGTCTCTTTCATCCCTTACAGGGATGACTCAAGTTTTATTGTTTTGTATATATATAAATTTTTTTATGTTTGAGATGAGACTTTGATAAAGGATATAGCTCTCTGTATGGTATTCTTATATTGGTAAATTTTGTCGCGCGTAACATTATCTTTTTACAGAAATATACAAAGTTTTAATCATGATGTTAATTAAACGAACGCTATGTCGGTTTTAAGACAAAGTATCCTTATTGACTCATTAACGCCGAGACAGCTTCACGGCTCAACGCCGTGGCCGCTGACCACAGACGCTGGTCACTGTACCATAGCGAGATCAATTAGCTCCAAGCACCGCTGTTCAACGGAAACTGTCTAGCCTTGTGCCATAAAGTCTTGATTGTTTTATTGTTTCATGAAGATAGATGCAGGTGCTGAATATTGATACTTTGATACTTTACAGAAACATAACATGTGATATATATATATATATATATATATATATATATATATATATATATATAGAGAGAGAGAGAGAGAGAGAGAGAGAGAGAGAGAGAGAGAGAGAGAGAGAGAGAGAGAGAGAGAGAGAGAGAGAGAGAGAGAGAGAGAGAGAGAGAGAGAGAGAATTTCAGCTTTCTAAATAGTAAATAAGAATATATGGAAATGATGTTACGTATTACGTGTCATAATATTGTGCGGTTGTGACGTCACAATGTTAGCACTGCCGTCACAATGGCGGCCAAGTCGCGGAAATGTTTTGTTCAATACGCTTTCGGCAATCATGCTTGATTAATGATTTGCTCGTGAATGCTCGTTAATGAGTTGGTATCAAACTCGCTTTTTCTCGGTTATTACTCAATCATTATCTCGTTTAATAAAAGTAGTATTAAATGGAATGTCGTTTAGTATCCTCTATTTATTGACCAAGTTTCCTCTATATATTGACCAAGTGATATATTCTGTTGGGACGCTGTCAACTCTAAATATGACTTAACACGTGTATATATCGATTCAATGGCAAACAGGATCGTGGATCTATGAAGCATGTTTTAGAATTAAAAAACCCAATGTATATGCTAAAACTATTATTGTTACAGGACCGCTACTGACCGTGCTTGATATAGGATGCGCTCAGCCAGTTCAATAAAGTAATATACGAACAAACTGTTATAATAATGATAGTATTCAAAGTAGGACAACACTGGAGTTCAAAATATTAATTACATGCAATTATCATATTGATAGTTCATGACATGACATTCCCAAAGTGATGCATTCAAGAAGTAAAGGTAAAATCAAAGTGTCACTTACACTAGCCTCGAATTCTTCACAAATGATTTATGAATACATGTACATAAATTTCAAATTTTCAAAATTTGTAACTTAACAAAGACTCCAATCGTTTCATCTGATTTAATAACCTTCTTTTTAAAGTAATTATTTTTCCCTTCCAAGACCAACATATGCAGAATGTTTTCATTTATCAAACTAAGTATATTTTTGAATAAAGAGCAACGATTTCCTGAGGATAGCATCTTATTTACTTATTTACATCTCATTATTTTGACGCATATACGCGGCTCTCGGCGTTAATGAGTTAACGGGACTGATCGTTAGAGCCTTTGCATACAGTACATGTATTCTTCTTGTAAGTTGATGTAACCTTCGTGTTCGGATAAGCAGCCGTATTGTGCAATTTTTCGGAGAACCCCTCCAAACAGTATGTACATTTTTGTATGTCATACGTCCACATAATATCCCTAACGTACATGTAGTCGTGGCACAAGCCCAAACAATGTTCAATACATGAACACTTCTACGTAAGTGTGTATAACAAGTGTAATTCTATCAAGGATCGTATCCCTGGTTCTATGAAACACGATGACCACACTGTTTGTAATTTGTATTTACTTTATCATGGTCAGTAAGGCGGTATTATAAGAAATAATGATGGAAACTTGGGAAATACACGTTCCTTATTTTCCCGGTAGTCATTTGGAGTACTAACAAACGCCGACAGATTATATTTTACAGGTTTACAGTACATGAACATTTAACAGCTTCGTTAGACCAGCCCACTTTAAAGCTACCCAATTAGCTTATAGCGGGTCAAATAACGGGTAGACCGGACCGGATAAGCCCCTCCCACTTTACCGCAATACAGCCCAGGTGTATCGCAGTAGAGACGCAAAATCATCGCGTTGGCGGTGCACTAAATTTGCAGCAATGCTGAGAGCAGCTCCCAACCGTGTTGCGATAGCGTCACAGGAATAATGCAAAATTACTCCCATGACTTATGTCCGCCACTGTATTTTAACATTATTGCAACAGTTGATAATAATAACTCAAAAGGCTAACCCTGGAATAGAAAAACAAACTAC
Source organism: Phorcus lineatus (assembly GCA_921293015.1). Lineage (NCBI taxonomy): Eukaryota > Metazoa > Mollusca > Gastropoda > Trochida > Trochidae > Phorcus > Phorcus lineatus. The sequence continues at coordinate 41,753,470 of OV121093.1, forward strand.
TTGTCCTAGTACATAAATATCGTGTTACTGATCTTGGGTAAAGGAACATATGAATTGATCTTATAATATAGAATTAGATGGAGACTTACAAAATATTTTATTTGATTAAAAATGTTCAAATATACAGAAATGAAATTTAACGCACATACACATTTTGTGACAGACAGACGATATTCTAATGACAAAGCATTCTGGAATTCATAACTTCTATTAACACACATGTTGCTGCATGGTTTATTGGGCGGGTAAAGTCTTTGTAGGAGGAGTGGAAAACTTGCACACCTTGCACACCATTGCGACAAGTACTGATTTTCACAATTTTTAAGACCTCTGTCTCATCAACTAAAATTCATTTTATTGAATTGAATGCTTGACCCCTAATGAGATGTCTGGTTTCTGGATATAAAGAAACAATAAACAGAACTCACACAAGGCCATAACGTTTTACAGATACAGATTTTAAATTAAGATAACGTTCTATCAAAACAATTTTCTGCAGTTAAGAGATAACTCTTGCCATAGAAGGGGAAAATACTTTAAAGTTAAAATATATCCGAATAAGAAAACTATCACACTAGAACTAGCATAATAACATCGACACACAAAGAAACATAGCATAAGCAAATAAATATAGCACAACCATAAGAAGGTATTTTACGTGCGCTTAACTTGAAAAACTCTGCCAGAGACAGGTGTACTTGGTAATGATAGGAGCACACTTGAGATTTTAGGGGAGATTCTATCACAAATGCGACAAAACACTCATTACGTGGAATATGTACAATACAAATTTAACCAAAAGTTTGAATGTATCCTTAACATAACTAAAAACAACTTCCCTATAGCTAATCTTTGGTGCGCCATTAATCATGATAATGATGAATTGCTTTCCAAACACTGAATATGTATCATCCCAACTTGGAATCCTGTCCCATCTTAAGATTGGACGCGTCCCTACATGGAATCCTAATTTGGGACGTCCCATCTTAAGATCGGACGGGAGTTATTGAATCATGCTAGTAATATTTTTTTAAATAAATAAACTTTGTTGATGATATATGTTTTAAATTATTTAGTTTTATAATTTTCGTACCTTCATTAGAAATTCAACTTTATATTCGTTTACTTGACTTACTGGCTTGGATTTATCTCTCATCGTCTACAAGCCATTTAACATCTTATGCATTGTATACAAAAACCGGTTTGTATTTAAATACGAAGTGTAAGTACATATTTTGCTTCAATTACAACATACAAATGGCTGAAACAACAAAATATTGATGGAGGTTAACTTCATGTTGTATATACAGACTGTTATTTAGTTATCTAGTATCTGAGTTGATTGAATCAAATATGTATTTAACTTAAAACTGTTTTAGTTTGATAGTTTGCGGGTTACCCATGTGTCTTCTATTATCATTTAAATGCGTAACGACTGTTATAAGTTATTGCAGACTGATAAGCTATTGCCAATCCAATTCTTTCAATAAACAAAATATGTTTAAATCGTAACGACTGTTGATAATCCCAAACTTACTTGTATGGAAGCTTTGACTACAAATTCATTCTTACCATCATTTTGGAACTAAGATATGACATTCCGAATCTATAGGCTGTTACTAGAAGCAGTATCAATTCTATCTTATCTAGAAGTTCCAAGTTGGAACGACCAAAGAGAATGTGGGGTATCATTGACTGTCAACATGTGTACTATTGGACGTTTATTTAACACTTATAGTAACTGTTTATAGAAGAGAAATATCATATCTTAGTTTCAAAATTATGGGTTATGTATCTAATGAATTTTGAGTCAAACTGAATGAAATTCCAAGTTGGGATGGCCATATATGAAAGTCGGGGATTGTCAACAGACGTTGTATTTTAATGAAAAAGTAAGATACATCTTATTAGTAGTCTTACCTTCAAAAAGTTAATTTATATATTTGTTCACTTTGAAATGTTAGTTTGCATATTTTATGAGTACCGAGGCAGGTTAAGTTCGCCCAACTTACAACAAAAATAGGTTTAAAGTTTTAAAATATGTTTGTATTTGTTACAATCAACATAGCTACTACATAAATACATAAGATAACAATCTGTGTATACAACATGAAGTTAACTGGCATCAATATTTCGTTGTTTTAGCCATTTGAATGAGGTCCATTCATGAGGACCACTCCTTGTTACAATGGACTTATAGATGTTACCCCAATCACAAGTGACAAGCGTGCACAGGTAGACTCTGTAAAAGTCACCAAGTATCTTACATCAGATATCCCTAATGACTTCATGAACTCTGATGAATGCCAGGCTGAGTTGAGTGAGTTGATTGAAGGCTTGCAAAACTCTGAGCAATCGCATCTTGACCTTAACATAGCCTCGGACCGACTGATTGGTGTCTTGAAACAAGAAATGAACGATAAGCTTGAGTGTAAATCCTACCTTCTTAACTCCTACTCTTCGAACAAGCGACGAAGAACGAAAAAACCTTGGTGGAATGACAGTCTTACGAAACTGTGGAATGACTTTTGTGTGGCGGAGAGGAAATGGTGTAAGTGTCCCCCCGGAACCAACAAACTGTCACTTAAACATGACTTTAAAGTTAAACAAAAATATTTTGACAAACGGGTGCAGAAGGCTAAGAGAACATTTGTGAGAAACACTCTTAACGAATTGGAAGAACTGTGTACATCCAAGGATAATGAATTCTGGAAGCGAATAGGACAAATTGGTGTTGGGACTGAGAGACGAAGTACGGTCCCTATGCAGGTGACGATGGATGGCGGTACGGTGTCTGACGCCATTGATGACGTACTTGATGGCGACATGACTACAGTGTACTCTTAAACGGCGACTCCTGTGACACTAGTGTTATTAGTGACAGTACATCAACTGATGGAGGTAACCACGTGTTGTTTAATGATAAGATCAGCTTGTTTGAAGTTAGGGCAGCTATCGACAATGTAAATAAGGGCATGGCGCCAGGATGTGACAATATAGTTACCTATAGAAGTATTAAAATCTAATAATATTTCTACGGTGCTACATAACGTTTTCAATGTGTGTTTCATGACTGGTAAAATACCAACTATGTGGTCTAAGGGCATCATAAACCCAATCCCGAAGAATTCGACAACGGACCCTAAGGATCCACTATCCTACCGTCCTATTATCCTGACTACTTCAATATATAAACTATATTGCGCCGTTTTGAACAATCGGTTGCGAGTGTGGACAGAATCAAATGACATTATTAATGACTCCCAAAATGGATTTCGCAAGAAACGATCAACTGTCGATCAAGTACAAACTCTCACTTCAATCATAGAAACTCGTAAAACCAGCAAAAACCTACTTTCGTTGCTTTCATTGACTTTAAAAAAGCATTTGACAGTATTGATCGAGGCATCTTGTGGGACAAAATTACGGATATGGGCGTGGGCGGAAAGATGTTAATAGCCTTGAAATCACTGTACAAAGATGTACAATGCTATGTAAGAATAAATGGACATCTTACGCCGTGGTTTGAGGTGAATCGTGGACTTAAACAGGGATGTCTACTGTCCCCTGTGTTGTTTAATCTATTCATTAATGATCTCCTCAACATACTAAATGATAGTAATGTCGGTGTTGATATAGACAATGAGAAGATTGCATCTTTGGCATATGCTGATGATCTTGTACTGTTGGCGGAAAATGAAAATGATCTTCATGTTCTATTAGATATTTTACATACATGGTGTTTGAAAAATAAGATACAACTTAATATTAAAAAATCAAAAATTGTACATTTTAGAAATCCGTCCAACGCGAGGACGCAGTTTGTTTTTAATGTTGGTTCTGAAATGTTGGAAATTGTTAATAGCTATACTTATCTTGGGCTTTACCTAACGGAATTTTTAGATTTTAAAGCAATGACAAGCATAGCAGCTAAATCCGCTAACAGGGCACTTGGGTTACTTATATCAAGGTTTAAGTTACTTGGTAGCATGCACTATGATACGTATACCAAGCTCTATGATAGTATGGTATGGACGATTTTGGAGTATTGTTCAGCTTTATGGGGTACCCATGATATTTCTGCTGTAAATGCTGTACAGAATAGGGCTATACGGTTTTTCCTTGGTCTTGGAAAGTACGCCCCAAATGTTGCTATTAATGGGGATATGGGCTGCGTACCGCCTTGCGTACGACAGTGGAGAAGTGTTGCTAGGCAGTGGATACGTTTTAAAAACATGTCACATAGACTTAATAGTTTTGTGTTTAAATGGGCTGAGAGTAAAGCGGGATTGAATATTAAAAACTGGAATTTTAGAGTAAGGAATAAGTTTCACGTTCTTGGTATGTCCTACGTTCTAGACCCTGTTTTTATTTTAGATAAGAGAACTATCTGTACAGAAGTTGAAAGTAAAGCTATGGAGGAGTATATTATAAATTGGAAATGTCTTTTAAACAATGGCTCAAATAAGTTAAGAACTTACAGACTTTTTAAACATGAATTCTATCCTGAATTGTATGTTACATCTAATATGCCCAGATGTTATCGCTCTGTAATGGCCAAGTTTAGATGCGGTGTAGCCCCAATAAGAATTGAAACTGGGCGTTATGAAAATGTACCTGTGAATGAAAGAAAATGTTATAATTGTACTGATTGTGTCGAGGACGAGCTACGTGTATTGTTTCACTGTGATATATATACCGATGTTAGAGATAATCTGTTTACTTTTATATCGGCCCATTGTATTAATGCTTATATTTTAACAGATTATGAAAAACTTTTGTTATGTCAAAATGCTGACATGTTTTACTATTTTGCCAAAGCCTGCTTTTTAATATCACAAAGAAGGAAACGCCTTCTATTTTCTTAACCTATTACTTTATACTGTGTTTTAAATGATTTGTATTATAGTCTCATATGGAGTGGTTCTGTACTTTTATCTGTATATCTACCATGTATTTGAATATGTTGCTGTACAGAAGTGAGACTGAAATAAACAATTGTCTGTCTGTCTTCATGATCGATTTCTGGTTGTCACGAATGACTCAATGTGGAACTCAGGTCCTCTGACATGCTAAGCTGTCAGATTAACTTTTCCACCGATTCAGTCTTTCATTGATAACGTTGCAGGATACATTGATTCAATGGCTATACAAGGACTGTGGATGGAATGTTTATTTCTCTGAATCAGGTTAGTCATAATGATTTATATATATTATTTAATAAATCAAAACTCTTTTACTTTCATATCAAACTCGGTCAATATTCCTCGTATTCTTTATTAAAAACGGATATTAGCCAAAAAAATGTGCACTTATTGTTTTGTTTCAACATTATAAATGTACATTTTTGTCATCTAACAACGAATGCTTTTGTTTTCTGATTGGTGTTTTTCCTCTCTTTACATCTATTATATTTGTTTTGTTTTTTTCAATATTTCATTTTTGTGATACAGTGCGACACAAACTTATTTCAATTAGTTATCAATTGTACGTTTAAATCGGTTTTTGAATACAATGTATTTATTTTAAATGGCTTATAGACGCTGATAGATAAATTCAAGCCAGTAAGTCAAGTAAACGAATATATAAAGTTGAATTTCCAATACAGGCACGAAATATATTTACCTAAATTGTTTTAAAACATATGTCATTAACATACTTTATATACGAATAAGAATATTATTAGCATAAATCAATAACTCCCGTCCCATCTCAAGATTGGACGTCCAAACTTAGGATTCCAGGGTGGGATGCGTCCCATCTTAAGATGGGGCCGATCCGCAGTTGGGATGATACATATATATTGATCATGCGCCCGCAACATCATTCGGTCCAGTACAAGGAGATAACTCTAAAACCCTGTACCCTTTTGCAGAAGAAGATATGTTTAAGATCATTAGACATACGAAAACAAAAATCCTATTCCAATATCGCTTCTGATTGATTGTGTAATCGGTCACCTTAAATGAATATTCATGCTCAAACTCAATAAAGACGAGACGGGTATTCATCTTATTTTATCCGAACAGACATAACCAAAACTGCACAGAATTCACTGCACTTTAAATTGATGATAAAACCAAAAGTGCCAATGATAAATTTCGTTATCTTATTGAGAAGTAGTGGTTGTTTCTGAAAATCAGTATCCTAATTCTTGTCAGTTCAGGATAAGGGCAGGTCTAAGTCGTTATTTGGATCAGAAACCAGACAGTAAAGCTCTCGATAACTGAAATAAACTTGACAATCTATCTAATTTATTTATCAAAACACTTTAGGATTTTCTTGGGAAAAGTATAGAACCATGTATTCACGAGTTTGATATGAATATATCGCATGCGTTCGATTGAAATATCAAACGAGAACGACACATGGTATTGTTGAAACGTCTTATTTTCTCGACGAGGACCCTTAATTTATGCTTTAAATATGGCTTGAAAGATTGGCGGCTGATCTTGTCAATATTTTCTTTTCCTACTGAATTTACAAACATAATTTTCATATCCCCGCATTTTATCCCAACAGAAATAGCTCTGTCATAATTTTCTACACAACCTCTGTCTTAATACGAAGGTTTACTGCAATACTACACTGAATTTCAGCGCAGTACCACCCATGGTCCGCTAGTTCCAGCCGATGCTCGCAGGTTTCACCGCAATGCATAGCCACAATTGTGTTGCGGGCTGTCTCCCTGCAATAATACTAGCAGCCCCGATATACGTGAAATAATCTTGAAAGCGGCTATAAACACCGACTTACGTCACGTCACGTCACGAAGGTTTACTGGGCACGAAATGTAGAACGCTGATTGGATGCAAAATCAAAGTTAGTTGTGCAATCAGCGACGCCGTCTTAAAAGTTATCATTCAAATCGCCTATCTTATTTCCGGAGTTTTCCTAAAGCTAAAATTTATTCGAATATGCATCTTGCACTTTAAGTTGTCTTTACATAACACAAAGGCTTCATTTTGCGACTGCATCACTGCACAGGCTTGTGTAACAACAAATATATACAAGAAAAAGGTGAGCATTAATCACATACTCCCGCAGCCCATCTGCATGATGTCTTCTCCCGCTAGTCTGAATTAATATGTTTCTGGATAACCTGATTTACTAAAACTGTACTGTACTGTAATAGTTTCTGAGAAAATCTGTCGCCATTTGAACAACCGATCTGTTAATCGCTCCAAGTCCAATTTCAATAGCAAGGGGCCATAACTTTTTAAAAATAAAATTTCGGAAATGGGAAATGGCTTACGAACTCGATCAAGAGTATCATCAGGTGTATCCATAACCAACATTACACTCCTCTAGGTGTAATAGTTTCTTAGAAAATTTGTCCCCATTGGAGAAACATATCTGTTAATCGCTCCAAGTCCAATCGAGCAATCAAGGGCCACAACTCTTTAAAAACTAAAAATTCGGAAATGGCTTTCGAACTCGATCAAAAATATCATCAGGTGTATCCAAAACTAAAATTCACTCCTTTAAGTTCAATAGTTTCTGAGAAAATCCGTCCCCATTGTACACCATATAACTAAGTCTAAAAAAATGACGTTTCCATGGAAACGACAAAAAAACGAATTCAAGAAAATTCAAAAGTGGTCTTAACTGTAGATAAGGTTATGGTGTGCAAAGTTTGGTTGATCTAGATCTAATGGTTTTTAAGTAAATTGACCGGACGGAAGGACGGTCGGAAAGACGGATGAGGGGACGAAAAGACGGACAGACGGAGGGATGGGATGACCACAATGTCACCCCGCTTACTTCGTAACGGGAGTAAAATAATTCATGCATTCGGTGTTTTCATTGGCTGAAATATTGCCAGGTAGTTTAGGTTGCAATCTTGTACCGGTAGGGGGAACTGCTAAGAGGCCGAGTCAAGTCAAGAAATGACATAAAATGGAAAAATACACAAAGCGCGTAAAGGTAGGATTCAACAAACAAGCGTAGCTCAGCCTTTGTTTACCTTGTTTACAGTGGGACAAGGGAGATAACTCTTGGTCGTTCGTCGTCTCTTGTTACTGGGGTTGAGCCTGACACAGTTTATCATAGAAAGATATACTTACGGCACGTGACTGCTTTTGGCCAATGAGTAGCCGAATTTCTCAGCAAAGTCGACATGAAACGTTTTGAACTGTTCATATACTATAACAAAAGTTGTATTCTCACCATATCTAGGTACCAACTAACGTTTGTAAATGGCCAGTGAGGTATCTTTAGTTTCCATGTTATCTACACACGGATCCAAAAATCGTAATTTTCTACAGTAAACTACCACTATCTTTTTCAAGTACATGTAGATGAGCCTTTGACATACCCTGAATTAGTTTATATATATATGAATGATCAATAAATAGACAAAGTTCTTGAATTTGATTTTGGATAGATGTGTGCCTTTTTAAAACATTCCCGCCGCTACTGACTGAAATAGTTTTTTGATATTACGCACAACATTTGTTCACAATGCAGATTTTTAGTTAGATACAGTGAAATTACTAAATCGATGAGCCTAAATATATAGCAAGAACGGCCAGACCATTTCAAATATTTGTCATGATGCAATCCAACAACATACCTTATTTTCCTTCAAAGCCTACAGAGAATTCAGTTTCAATTTGTACAATTGAAATTTAGTTTCGATGGAGGTTCTGCAATGTAGAATAATTCTTACCTTCATTGTCGTATTTTTCACACGTATCTAAATTGGACTTGTAGCCGCTGATGCATCCAGATGTACAGACCCCGTCGCGTTGGTTACAGATCCTACCCTCACAGAATGAGTTACAGGTGTAGTTACAGGTAAGTCCATGATAGCCAGACAGACACCCATCAGAACATTCTCCTGTTGCTCTGGTACATCTCCAAGACAGACAGTGTTCACTGCACATGAAGTTACAGTTCAGTCCATGATATCCAGACACACACCCAGCAGAACATTCTCCTGTTGCTCTGTTACATCTCCCAGACAGACAGTGTTCATTACACGTGTAGTTACAGGTCAGTCCATGATATCTAGTCACACACCCATCAAAACATTCTCCTGTTGCTATGTTACATCTCACAGACAGACAGTGTTTATTGCATGTGTAGTTACAGTTCAGTCCATAATATCCAGACACACACCCAGTAGAACATTCTCCTGTTGCTATGTTACATCTCCCAGATAGACAGTGTTCACTACACGTGTAGTTACAAGTCAGTCCGTGATATCCACGCACACATCCAGTAGAACATTCTCCTGTGGCTCTATTGCACCCTCCTTGGTTGTCACAGCCAGTTGAACATCTTAGTTCACAAGAGTCTCCATAGAACCCAATTGCACATGTTTCTTTAATTGAAAAAAACTTATTTTAACGAATTTATTTGTAGCCCGTCAAAAAAAAACATTTTTTTTAGAATTGAAAAAAGCAACAGCCTTCTTGTAATAAATAATGAAATAAGCAAATCAGGTTTTAAGATGATTGTAAGAAACCCTTGAAGTATCAAGGGGGTCAATGGAGCAAAGTCTTTCAACGAAACTGACAACATTCGATTTGCCATATATATTTCAGTTGTAAAAAGGCATCGGCTATATTCTTAACTAGTGAATAAACAGTTGAGGTTACTTATATAATTACACGTCAGTTATAGTTTCTTAAACAGTATTTTATTTGAGTAGCGAACGACTTTACACAAGCATTTTATAGGTACATTGTTCGATACAACAATTGTAACAATTAAGCTAGAGTATCATTACCTTCAGATTGACATATCTCACACCCAGACAGGCAGGTGTCCCTGATGTTATCTGCTGTAGTAAAACACCCTGTACACTCCCTGGAACACTCGTCCCCGTAGTATCCTCGAATGCATCTGATGCACTGTCCAGTTTCTCTATCACATTTCTCAAACCTGGGACTGCAAATCTCTTTACATTCAGCTCCATAATAACGTTCAGGACAGAGAGTCACATTGCAGGAGCTACACTGTCTGTCACAGGTCACACAACCTCCTGGACACTTCACTTCACACTTGATATCACAATAGCCTGGTTCACATCCATCTGTGCAGATGATGACACCCGACTCTATGTGAATGTGACATGCTTTGTTCAAACACCTGGATGGACAGTCTTCATCACAGTATTCACCAACATACCCAGGTACACACCCGATGATGCACTCTCCATTGTCATGGCATCGCTCTCTTAGACATCGTGAACACAGTCCGGACACCGGCGAGTGACAGATCACCAAAATGAGACAACCTGTAAAACGCATGATATGTTTAATTTGACAAGTCTTGAGATCGTTTCAGATTATGTACCTTCTATTGTAAATGTTTCACTATTAGCTATTTGAAAACAATATTAAAGAGCGGTTATTGATATGACACAGAGGATACTAAAGGCCATCAATTTGATACATGTTTGAAAAAAAGGTACGTATTTGCGAGCTTCATAGATATATTATTAGAATTGTATTTATATTCTGATTATTACTCGCCCACCTTATTTAATCATAATATGATGCCAGTAGTTCATCACAATAATCATCATTCATCTTGGATTTCATTGTGACGGCGGTGCTAACATTGTGATGTCGAGGCTACACACTATTGTGACGACGGTGCTATTATTATGATGTCAAAGCTACACGCTGTCAAAGCTACACACTATTGTGACGGCGGTGCTATTATAATGATGTCGAAGCTACACGATGTCCAAGTTACACGATGTCAAAGCTAAACCTTATTGTGACGGCGGTTCTACTATTATGATGTCAAAGCTACACACTATTGTGACGGCGGTGCTAGTGTGTCGTGAAGCAGTATTGCACTTGTATTGTATCTCTACCAGTTTTGTCCTGAACTATCATAGTAACTCATGAGCCCCAAACTGTACCCCATTCTTTCTTATCTAGCTTAAACTCATTGCAGTTATATATTCTCCTCAATAAACATAACTTCAGTTAATAATATTCGGACCAGGGCCACTGTGACATCCTAACATTATATTAGACGTCATGAACCCTTATTTCCTAACGCCAATCAAAGCAACGCCTTTGATATTTACCAAAACGATGCTATGATGCCTTGTGATTATTACGTTGCAGTACCTAGGTCGAGAGGCTACATAAGTACGCTGCTCGCTGTGCGACAGAGGGAGAGATCATTCGGAAATATCCGTCGATGCAATATGGTGCATACATAATTACTGAACATTTGTTTCTATCTTACAATAAACATGCGCTCTACCTTCTACACAGTTATGAAGCAGTAGTCGTTGCTCCTTGAATCAAATGGACCACCATCGTCATAATCGCATATCAAACTATTAAAATGTAATGTTGATTGATAGATTGAAACTCGCAATTCTAATATGATTCAAAATATAACTAAACTTTTTTTTACTTTTTCTTGCAATGTACTTACTTCACTGTGAAGGTTTCCCCATCTACGGTTATATTTTATTCATACAATAACTCCACAAATAACATCAGGTGAGTTAAGATGAGTCACGATTTCAATTTAAGTTTCAAAGAAACATTCAAAAGTAGCAACTATCTTCAGGGCAGCAAATATGCAACATGCTGCTTGTCTGTGTTGGAAACAGTAACCAAGGCTCATACCATGTAGGAGTCAAAACCTTTCTCACTGCAGATGAAACAACTGGTGCTTTTCCCAACCCAATCATAAGATGTAGATACATATAACATGTCACCTTACATCCTTGGTTTTATCAATAAATCCACGTTTAAAAGGCAATTACGTTTGTGCTTACCAATCAAGCAGCCAGCAGAAACCATCCTCAGACTTCAAACTAGAGGTGATCTGAATATGAAAATCGTATATTGCATTCATAATCACAATCGCTGTATTAATTCTCAGTATTGTCAGAATTGCTCAATATGATTGTTTAGCACTGATGTAGCACACTTTTCATACAAAGTTGGGTTTTGATTAATCATGACGCGGAAATGATTACTTAGAAAAATCGGTTGGTCCTGTCTCTCCCTGCAGTCCCAACAATGAATCTGTCAAGAGGGTTTGTGCTCCTAGTCTTATGGGCGATCTCCGGTATGTATGTTTATAAATATGAAAAGTGTACCTTACCCCTTGGTAGAAAAGTCTAAAGATATAGTTTACTAATGATAACTAACTATTATGTTATTCGAATAGCGAATTACCATCAAGTAACTTATTCGCTATATGAGTGTATGAAAACTAATACATTGCTAATCTCAGCCGGTCTCAACCACATGACATTAATTCTTAAATATCCATGATCAGAGTGCAAAGTATAAAACCATTTTTACTTTTTCTTTGTTTATTTAGAAAACATTTGCTGTCAATAAATCATAATAAGAAATGTGATTAACTGAAATACGGAACGGGCAGGCATGCCCATATCAGTTTACTGCTATAAATAGAAAGAGGCGTATATAAACAAAACGAAATAATCAAATTTTGCGATAATAATTTATTTTATCAAATTTCAAATATATCTGAACTTTGCAAGGCCGTTTTAGATTTTTTCCTTTTTAAATTGATTAACAAAACATTCATTGCGATACCCTACGCCTTCAAACGACACCTAAGTGATAAACATGGAAGTATCGAAAATCCAAGTACACAAATAACAGTGACGTCATGCACTTTGCTACGGCAAGTTTTAGAGGGTGTTATATCAAAACGAGAATAAGGTAGTTTGGCGATAATAAAAATTCAGATTTGATATCTCAATTTTGTTAAATGATTTTCCTTCCAACCTGTATAGTTGGAGACGCATTATTTGAAATAGGCCTTGTTAGGAATATTTATTAAGTAAGACACATCATCCATTGTGCGAGTTCTGCATCCTTCAGACATACAAGCAAAACACCGGTTTGACAAGATGGTATATAAAGTACGAATGTTGAGATAGAGCCAAAACAAAATATCTACAATGATATTAATGGTGAGAAGTTAAGGTTTGATGGTTAAACAGCTTGTTTTATATACACAAGTTAAAATGGTTTTGGACAGTTTGTTATCTCTGCATTTCTGGTATTTTAAGAATTGCTAAGTTCACAAACGACATCAATTGGAAAGCTATGTTAATTAAAACGACGAGAAAACAAAGTAAAAATTACCCTTGCGTAAGGAACACTTATACATTCTAAGATATAAATAACGATGTGTGTGTGGTAACAACTGGACATTGAAGTAATCAATATCTGAATACTGATGTACATAAAAACAAGAGTTCCCTCCACGACAAGACATTTTGTCCATTTAAAATTTGAATTCATTTATATTATTATATGTTATATATAAGTCATTAATATCAAATGAATGAATGAATGAATGAATGAATGAATGAATGATTCTGTGAATATAATGAATTTGCCGACGTCAATAATACAAATATTATAATAATGAGAAATAACATAAAAGTTCATACAAGTGTTAATTGTTAAAGCTTTCTTTTATAGCCGAGAGAACTTTAAGCTCCGCAAAACATAGTTGATCATGATATTGTTCATAGACAGTGCTGTTTTAGGATGGTTTCATTGGACAATTACTAATCAACAAATTCAGAGCGAGCCTTTGCTCTATGGATAGACAAACATTATCAGAAGCTAGTGAAATACTTCTATGAATTGTCTTTGTGTTTGAAAACCAAAAAAAATAACCATAGGAGTTGGTCTCATATAAAAACCACACAATGAAAAAAAATGGAGTTATGAGCGAGAGTAACGGCCGTTGTTGATCCTCAGAACATAATGAAAATATGATTAAAATACCTTCATGTGTGTTTTGTCCTTCTTTGGCGCAAGACCAATAAGTTAGATACGTGAACGTATGAACAGAAGAAACACTACCTGTTGACTTGCTAACGCGAGTTTCAAGCAGACATGGAGCAGAGGTTTACCACTTGTTTATGAAGTAATTATATATAAATTGTTGAGTGACATCGCCAAAATTCGAACATAACAAAATGGTAACAATTTCATGATAAAATACTATCCTTGTCCCGGATCTAAGTTCATTTTGTTGTTGCTGAACATGCAAACCTAAAAGAAACACACAAGCGAGACATATTAAATAATAAAAAGATTTTGTTTCGTTATTTAATTTATCAAGTTTAGAATCGAGCTCACTATTTCAGTTGCGGGATCCCGACCATGTCCAGAAAACTGTAAGAAGAACCCGCCCTTCCCCACCTGTAAGACAGGCACATCTACCTGCTCTCGAGGATGTGTACCTGGCTACTATGGAACTATGTGCAATTTGACGTGTGACGCTAACTGTAAGCAAGGGACATGCCGGCAGCGAGACGGTCTCTGTATCTGTAAACCAGGATACACGTTCAACTCTAAGTCTTGTGATTCCCGTAAAGGTAATTCAACATGTTGTAAAATGTGAGGTAAAATCAGTTTCAGTTCATTCTTTAAGCAATTAAACTTAACCGCCTTTCTTCTTTTTCTTCCTTGCAATAATCACAAGCATTGCATTTCACGTCAAGTCCAGCTGTCTCTATACTAGATTATCTCAGCTCAACTATTTGCTCAGCTCAAAATCTATTTCCATTTTAGCAAACATCAAGGAGTAATTTTCATATGCAGTAATATAGTAAACATTAGGTTTCAGAAAAATATGAAAACATCTTTAAATCAGAATCGAGAAGATATCATTCTTCTGTCAAAATAAAATTTCCCTAGTATACATTAAAATATTTTGTTTTTAATTCGTATCTTGTAATCAACTTTCATAGTATCAATTTTATAGTTTAATTACTTCGCGTGTTAATTTACACAAGTAACATTGCAAAATTTCACGATATGCATTTCCTCCTGTCATCATTATGGAATTTGCTGAAATAACGACGTTCAATATTCACAAGAATCCAATAGCTGCTAAGTAAGATATTTAGATTAAAAATTAAATTGATTCTAACTTCTACTTATAGAGAAAGACAATTGAAATATGATGTACTTATAATGTGTTATAAATCCACTTGCTTATGGAATACAGCTTCAAGAGCATACCTTTTTAATTTAACTGAACACTATTATTAACATGTCTTGTACTTTAAAAAGAAGGAACAAATAAAGTTCAAGGAAAAAATGTTTACCTTAATGCTTTGTAATAAAATTCTTTAAAAAAGTGAACATTAAATGTTGAAAATTCAACTTCACAATCTCCAATGAAATATCAATCACCAAGTGTAATAGATAGAAAATCTCACCCTAGTGTCTTCCGATATCAAATATATCAACACTCGTTGATATATTAGATGTCGTAAGACACGAGGGTGAAATTCTATTCATCATCCAATATCATTTTTAATTTAGGTCTGAGAAAAAAACAAGACCCAAACTGCGAACTTCGGCCAACATTACTTCGTTCTGGCGTATGGATGTATCATTCACTATGAGGTACTACAGCACTTAAAAACTGATACATCACCTTAGCAATCATATGAGAACAAGAAAAAAAAGTGTTGAAACTTTTTTAAATATTGAGAAAGTTGCTTCTCAATAGCTTCTTTTTTCAAACTGAATGTCAAGTCCAAATAATAGAATTATCCTTAATGAATCAAACTTTAACTCATTCAGTCAACAGTGTGCGAGGCAGGAAGGAGGGTGGACAAATTACTGGAAATCGTGCTCAATATCGCTCTCTACGACGTTTGACAGTAGTATAATTATTCAAATTTATTGTAAAGGAACCACCGGCAATGTCACTGGACCCAAACACTGACTGAAGTGCTGGAAGCATATGTCGACATAGTTGACGGAAGAGCCGACATATTCCGGTCAGCGACCTCGTTATAACTAGGGTATAAGGCAGAGCAGGCTAATTGTTTACAATTTGTCTCGCCTCGAAATAAAGCACAAGTTGACCAGGATTTGTGGAATTGGACAAAAATAGAAGAAATCTGGTTGTGTTGAGCATAACTAATATGGGAGTTATTGTGGACATTTTTGTAAACAGTGATTTGCATAATGTGAAATGGAGGAATCTTACTTTTAGTGAACATTTAAAGCACATGCTTTCTTGCACTGTGGTTTGTCAGCTTCCGTCAAACCTGCCGAGACTGCCATTATTTCCATGAAGGTTTCTGAGTAACGAATACCAACCGAATATGAATACCAAATAAACTAGTGTCCAAAAGATACCACCTGTTTGCAACGACAGAAAAGAAAAAACTTAACAGAGCAAAAGTTTAGGATTAGTGTTATTTTTATGAGAAATCCTTTCATGACATCTGTACCTAAATCATTTCCATCAAATCTGTACAATCGATATGACAAGCCGTTAAAGATCGGTGGGGTTGAAAACATTTCGATAGAACACTGATCACAACGGGAAATGACACACCACACGTCTTTAAGTCAAGTCAGTAGCGGGTATGTCCATCATCAGCATCAATATATACCAGAACACGCCTGATGACGTCAAACGTCTAGTGACGTTGGGAGTGATTCGTTACGATTCCTTGAGGAGACATCGTTCCAAGTCCTGCACGTTGACTTGAGGCACACGGCGACTTCGGATTTGCCGATCAAAGTGGTCCCATAAGTGCTCGAAGTGATTCAAGTCCGGTTAACAAGCGGGCCATGGCAAAACGTGTACGTGTCAGTGTGGAGGCGTCAGATGCGGCCTGCGGTAGGTATGACGTGGACGGATACCATACTACTGTACTCTCCAGTAGACGGTTTGTCGACTGATCGCCTGTCTCAGTGCTGTCGGCGCTGTGGGTGTCGCTGTTACAGTGCGGTTCCTCAGGTGTAATACCCGGATGTAACAATCTTCATGAGGCGTGGTTTCTCATGGTCTTCCACTCTTGGGCTTGTCTGACGTATGACCTGTCAGACGGAACCGCTGCATCAACCTTGTGATAGTGATGCGTGCCCATCCCAACCTTCTGGCGACGTCGACGTGTGACGGCGCTCTCTCTCGATGGCTTTCATACGTGGCATATCTTGTGTTCTTTTTGTTGCTGTGATAACAACGTGTTTGATCATCTGTTTTATACAGTTTTCATGCACGTTCAGAACATGCTAGAGAGGAAAATGTCACTTTGAATTTACGTTTTTTCCCTGAAGTGATCAAGTGTTCCCGGTGTTTTTATGGACTAAGCTGTGTTAGGAATGTGCAATACGAATTGGCATGTTTTATTTCTAACAATTTCACTTGGAAAAAAAATAATTGGAAAGAAATTTGGTATCGTTTCTTTTGGACAGTAGTTTAGAATCAAATGATGGGTTTTTCACAGTTGTTGTTGAAACATGAAATGGTGAATCCGTTAATGAACAGTTTGCGGGACAGTTTGTATATTTCAACAGGACATCGCTCTTTCTCAGAAATGGCCCACAATTTTGGCGTGATATGACGTGAATCTGCTTGATCTCTGTGCCTAGTTTTTGAAACTCTCTCATTCAGTTCCATATACTCACGTCCATTGCTGTCAACTTTTATTTCGACGTCACCCCACATCATTTGTTTGTGCTGCCACGAAGACCAAAATGGGCTGTGTTATTGAAACACAAGGTGTTTAGAATCAACTCCGGTGTAGATGTTCCCAACTGATTACTTTGCCAAAGCTGCTCAATTTCATCATCAGTTATTGCAACAGAACGATGAGGTAAATTACCTTTCCCTAATGACTTCACTTACCTTTGTTTTGACGACATTACCTCTCCGTACTTCGATAATTCCAAGCTAATTCTTAGTGTAACCATAGTTATGGCCGCGTTAATATCTCTCAAAGTAAGAATTTAGTCCCCGTAGCGAATTTGTCTGGAACTCATCTCCATCAGAGTTTTTGGCTAAAACAATGAACATAGGTAACTGTTCAAGAGTGCGGGATGTATAACATGTTTCACCAAGCGTAGCAAGATACTGTAATATCTAATTTAGCATCTCCTTGATAAGAAAAAAACAGTGGTTTGATCGGTTCCCTCTACTCATACTTTGTCAACTTGCTGATACATCATAATTGCGGCCATTTTTACATCTCATTTGGTAGATGAAGTAGTTTTCAAATTATTAGCCAATCAATTTTGGTTAAACATTGGTCAAAACGATATCTCCTATGAAATATCGCTTGATATCCAGTGGAACACTGTATTGGATGATAAAAAAAACTTCTTAGTCATATGATCAATATATGTTAACTTAAAGTGATTAGTTAATTTGAGTAATAATGGACTCAGTTTCAGGAAATACATGTATTTCATACTGATGACAGTTGGTATGTATCTGTACTGAGTGGAAGATTTGTCCACGTATTAACTAAAAATACCTTATCTAAATGATGATAGATAAATGCCTTTCAAATATTCACCTGGATATCGCTGTCCAATCATTGTCGCCACACAGAGGAATCTCTGTCATAATCTCTTAAAGTAGTTGTACAGGCCAAGTAATGACAGTGCATTGTGAACTTAAGTATCTGTGGTGCCTCACCATGAAACAGTTTCCGTTCATTATGAAACTATTTATGAGTTCAAATACATGCAAATTTAAATATCAAATGAAGAACGAAAATACTTTTTGTTCATTGACAAATGTTAGCACTTTTTCAAAAGCGTAATGTACACTGGGATAGAAATATTCATGTTTGATTTTCCTTCTAACAAGACACACAAAAGTCAAATATGTATCGTTCTATTTTCAACAGGTGTGAAATGCCAATCCAATGATCACTGTTTGAATGACACATGCATCTCTGCTGATAGACAGGATTGTTTGGTTGGCTGCAAACCTGGTTGGTTCGGAAAGTTTTGTCAGTATCCTTGCTCTTCAAATTGTGTTTGTCACATAGATTCGGGAAATTGTACTCTCTGTGTCCCAGGATGGTATGGAGCGGAATGTGGGACACGCTGTAGTGACGGTTGTGTGGATAAGAAATGTGACAGAGACGGAATTTGTAGTATAGGATGTGCGAAGGGCTTCAAAGGACAGAAGTGCGAGTACACATGCCCAAAGCAATGTCATGATGAACAATGTGACAGCAATGGAACTTGCAATGTCAGCGGATGTCAGAGAGGTTTCTATGGTGAAAGCTGCACCAAGAGCTGCGGAAAATGTTCAGACGAGTTCTGCAATCAGACCACAGGAGCGTGCACAAAGGGATGTCAGAGCGGGCACTATGGAACCTCCTGTAGAGAGACATGTGAGAACTGTGATGGTGGCGAGTGTGACCAGGATACTGGGGAATGTTCAGGTAAATATAACATTGTTATAGTTTGGATCACAAAACCTACAACACAGTTGTTTAACTGTAGGTACAGTCACTGCTGGGAGCGTGTCGGACTCTGAAGGTGTGGCCTTTAATACTGCATTAACCCGAATAAATATACGAATTTGTAACATTGTAGATTTGGTGACTCTGTTGCACCAAATGAGGGCTTTTCCCGTAAACAATATTTTCATCAGGTAAACAGTACATACAACAGTTGGTTGGTTATTGTAACGATCAGTGCTTGGGAAGTTGCCCGACTCTGAAAGTGTCCCCTAATCTAATCGAAAGCGGAACTATTTTGTGTATACAACAAAACTTATTATACTACGAAATGTCCAAGGGGCCATGTCATTAAACCTACTTTGGCCTTCACCTCAAACAATGAAAGGATTAGAGAACTGAAATCTTGTGTTAAACTTTCTCTGCTTATTATTGTTATAATTTATGTAGTATGACACTAATGACCCTAAATAGGTCTGAAAGAATCATCCCTAATAAAGCTTTAAAAGGTCTCGAAAAGTGAAATCTTGTGTATAGACACCGTGATATGGTGATTTTGTGACCCCTTATCCCATTTTGCATGAAGTATGATGACCTAAAGAGATAGTGGTTCAATTCTTTTAATTTCGAATTGGAATCCGTCTTATCAGTAGATAGATATGGTGTTGGAGGCTCTTTGACGTTTTAGTCATTGAACACATTTATATATATAAATACATATGTTAGAAAATAAGATGCTTCAGACGATACTTGCTGTATGTATCATGTTTCATCAATGATGACTGGTGCTCCTACTATAACTAATTAAATCTAAAAATCGAACTGCGACGCATCTGGACATCCAGTTAAATTGATAAAGAATACAGAAAGTAATTTTTCTACATTTACTTCACGTGCGACCTTAGCTTCTTTACCTATTTAATTACCTATATATACATAATAAAACCTCAGGGATGTCTTTAAGTCGTTGTCTTTCAAAATACATTACCATAACTAATAAAAGAAATGAAGTTGAATTATCTTTGGTCAAAATAAACGTATCTGACAATAATCAAGGGTAATACATGTTATACACAAAGAAGAAAGTAGTCAGCAATGCTGGATTTATGATATGTTTTCAGACAAGTGGAGTTCAGTGCAGTCCTGGGTTGGTGGGGGCGTGGCTGTCCTCATCCTCATCATCATCATTGCAGTTGGGATCTACATGTCCCGCCGCTTGAAACGGTAAGTGTTTGGCAATGCTTTCACTTAAGGCTGTTAATTACAATAAGAGGTTTAACACATAATCAGACGTTAACCTTGGTTAATACATGCTGCTGGTAAATCATATTCATAGTTCATAGTTCTGGCGAAATAAACTCAGAACTTACTATACCTTTAAGAACCACTACGAAACAGAACAATATGTGCGAAAGCTCTTATTGCACTCTTTATATATTTTAATATGTAGAGTCTCTCATAACCCTATGATGGGTGGCTTTTTAGTTTTTATGTTTTTTAACTTTGTGATTTGGCTTATATCTGTATATATTATCTTTTTATGTGTTTATACATGAATCATTGTAACAAGGTGAGACTAAAATAAAATATCAGTCTGTGTGTCTGTCTCTCTTCATTATAATGTATTGAAAGGGGGTGGGGGTGATGCCTATTTTACCAGCTTTTATTAGACATTTTTTTCTGTGATCTATTAGTTTATATCACTAGCCATTGTTAGTTGTATTGAATACAATGGATGATTGTGACAGAACGGTCAGCGGCTTCTACATATTAGGTGACATACCATCCGGCTGTGGAGTATTAAGGACAATTGCAATCACTACATAATAAAATGAAAATATTTGGATAACATTTATTTGAGTATTTACAATGACATATAAGTGACATTTTGTGATTGTCAACTAGTTATGGTAATGTATTTTGAAAGACAACGACTTAAAGACATCCCTGAGGTTTTACTTTTGGTCAATAAATTCTGTTTCAAAACAGAAAACTACTTTCAACAGGAAATTCATTTTGATATTGCTGCAATTAATAGAAAGCAAAAAAGCTCCTCCCTTTACGATTACTGTCATGTGCTTTCAATAAAGCACGTTCAATTGCTATCTCACACGCTATTTAATTGCAGTACAAGAGTAGGAGTGTGCCATGAAATAACAATATTCATCAATAGTTCTTTTTTCTATCATGAACATGCATCATTAAGTATTCTCTCACGGTGCCTGTAAAGTCAGGGCACTGTGACTGTTTTGCGTATAACACTTTCCTATGATTGTCATTTTGATAAAATCATACTTTTTCCGTACGCTTACAGCGGCAGTAGAACAATTTCTGAAAGATTTATTTCTTCAAATTTTCACAATTCATATTAATTTATGCTGGATGTATTTCTTTCAAAGGGTCAAGGCATCTTATTACTCAGTCGGATCATCCGTGGTCGTATATGACACAATAGGCAATAGCCAAGAGAAAAACACATATACCTTAACACTTACTAAAGATTTGAGTAAATTGGTTTGTGTGGTTGTAACCTGATCATGTAACCTGATCATGAGTTAACAAGATATTTTGTTTCGATGGTAAATTCGTAAACACAATGCAACAGTATAGACTTCCTAAACATTTGTATCTTAACAGTGCTTTGTTAATATGAATGTCATACATTACTGGAATGAGTTTCAATTTATTGGCATGATATGTGCCACATTTGGACCTACTTCCCTGTTATGTAAATCACTGAGCTTCTTTTCGAGTCATGAGCTACGTTATAGGTATCACAATGACTTACGAAACAATCACAGTTTTGTTTGTTATGATCTGAGAGAAAGGCTCAGTATATCACAAAAATGATGAAAAATTCATTTAATGAGAATCAGTTATATTAAAAAGATGATAATACCTGTTATCCTAGTTGGAACTGATGTGTACAGTTGTGACATTTTTCTATAACAATAAACCGCATCTTTAAGAAAATCGTGTTTTCATGTAAAAGGCTACACCTTTGGAAACAAAATACTGCTAAATGGCTTTATGAAATAGGTACTGTTCGTTTTGTTTCAGTCATTGTGTCTCATTAGCTTTATCTCTCTTCCATCTGTCAGAACTTTTTATCATTTACTTGTTGCAGTAAAATTTATTGTTACTTATTTAATGTTTTATTTTTATTCTTTTATCGTGTTTATTTAAAAAAAAATCCTTTGAAATTCGAAAATTTTCGAAAAAAAAATCAGTTATTATAACGCACATAAACATTATTTACCTCAAGCAGACAATTCATAGTAAATTTCATTCCAATTTGCGTAAATGATTTATGTCAGGTATTTTCACAATGTAAGATTTTATTAAAATTTACTTCAAGAGTTATTATTTGCAGGAAATATTTTTTTTTTTTATTTCAACTTACGTCATCGTAACAGTACTTTTCAGTTAGGTCACGCCCATCACAAATCACTTATTGATATTTCTTATCAATACTTAACTACATAAATACTCGTAATTATCATTTGTTTACAACCTCTATAGCGTCTTACTATATACATGACTTCATTATCATTGGCTGAAATTCAAAACGTTGTATTAGCTTACAATGGCGTGTAGTCATGAGTTATTCGTATGTATAAATGGCAATGGTTGTTGAATCAAAATGAGCAAATTATGCGCTATGGTTTGTTACCCTTGCAAAAAAGTGAACAATATACGAAATCAATGTAAATGTACCTTGAAAAAGACGTTTATCTTACATGAAGAATGACATGTATATTCATCTGCTTTCAACTGGAGACAGACAAACCACATAACGGCAAAAGGAAAAATTATTGAAGAAAATTCAAATGTGATGTTTCAGTACAATATCCTATTCAGCCACTCCATTTCCCGATTTGTATTGAAGAAACAATAAACCATTGAACAGTTAGTGGTTGAGAAATGAGCGGTGCTTTGAGTTAATTGGTCTCTCCACAGTTAGATGACAGACTGGGTGTTCAGACGTGAAGAATGTCCATGTGTTAATAAGTTAAGCAAATGTAGGATGGCGCCATGCCATAAGCCAATTTTGCAGTAACAGCTATTATGTTTTGTATGCCACATTTGAGCTAACAAGTGTAACATTTTCCCTGCAGGATTCAGGGCGTTGTCTACAACATTGAGAAGAGGAGGGGAGGTCCTGCCTCTGCTGAACAAGATGTCCGACCGGTTGCTGCTCAAGGATACTTTGAACTTGAAGAACAGGTAACATTAACTCATCGAAGGGTTTGCCCAATTGCTCCGATCAGACAAACCAGCTATATCGAACCCCGACATAGTGGCAACTTCGGAAACCTTCAAATACAACCTCAGTTGCAGGCTGCCGGAGTGTCTGATCAACAAAACGACGACCCACAGGGGTCAGGTATTCCACATTCAGACAGACTTCTACAAAAGGTCCAACGACGCTCTGATGAGTGGTCCGAGAGGCCTGATAGTTATGTCTTCCCTCATTATTGTGAGGTGAACGAAGAGGGGATGGCCACACCTCCACAACTTACTCAAGGAATTCAAGCACCAACTTATGTGGTGAAAACAAACGTCTTCTCTGTAGCAGCTGATGTACATGCAACTCGAGGGAATAATAGGATTCCACCTGTTGCTGAATTGTTCGGGCCAACTGCAACTGAGGACTCGTCACCGGAATTACAACCTTTAGTTGAAAACTATGATCATCTCAATAGAGAGGGCATACCAGGAATCGATGGAGCTGAAGCGTCCAGTTCCAATCAGGAAGATGATGACTTCAGAATTAGGTTAGAAAGGTTGAGTCAAATGAGCACAACAGGACCTGACAGCTATATCGAACCTCGACACAGTGACTGCAAGGTCTCTTCTCAACAACAGATGCTATCTGCAGTACAGTCTGATCAACATGAAGACGAACCACAAGCATTAGATGATCCACCTCCAGATAGATTGCTTGATGATGCCCTGATAGCCGAAGTTCCACAACCCGCTCAAAGAGCTGAAACAACAGCTCATGGAGAAGACAACTCCGCATTCCCTGTTGATGCTGATGTACATACCAAAAAAGGAGACATCAGCATTCCCCTCATTGCTGAAAGTTTTGGACCCACCGAGACTGAAGACTTGTCATCTGACGATGATTCCGAACTATTAGTTGAAAACTATGATCCTCTATTTAGAGACCACTACATGGAGCATTGAATGCTGCTCGCATGGATAACTTTACAGCTCGCTGACAGTGAAATACTTCATCTAATCTTACGGCGATAACACCTTTTTGGTGACCCATAATATTTGCCATCATGATAGAGTTGAGCCTCATAACGCATTTCGTTTTCTTCTCCACGACTCACTTCCTGTATAATAGGTTACTGAGTCCTGGGTCGACATATTTTACAACGTGACCCTTGACAGTGGCCACGGCATAAACATCAGGTACATGCTAAAATTTTGTTTACAATTTCGTCCCGAGTTTCGAGGATCATGTATCTATTTTGATTTCCGCACAAGAAAAGATAACAAATCCAATGATGAGAACTTTTCTGTATATTTGAACGTTTAATTTTCAGTGTCAAATGAAATTTCTTTATATATCCAGAAGAAATTCGTAACAAATAAATCTATTCTATAAATTTGAATTAGATATTTAGAAGATAAATAGTTGCGTTTGTAAAAATTCCGGGATTCATTGTTATTCAACACCCGCAAATTTAGTTTAGCATTCATAACAGCGAGACCTTACAACATACTTGTTTAATTCGAGACCGAAATCAATAATTAAAAAACTCAATCAAAATTATTGTAAAACCCCAAGTACAAAAGTCTTGAACTAGCCCAATGCTATTGTGACAGCGACGCAAACATTGTGATGTCAAAACGGTTGACCTTTGTGACGTCATACCATGGGAACGGCATTCGAAAGAAGGCGGCCGCATGAAACTTTGCGTCAAACTTGGACTAAGAAAGCCAGATCATATTAAAGTTTATTTGTGATATCTACCGGTAGACACCATATAAAAAACGACCAAGATAACTGTCAAATCGGACTAGGGCACGAAATTTCAAAGAAACTGGAAAAATAAAACTTGAGTCGGGCTGGCACTGATGAAAATATTGTATCAATTCCCGGTGATTCGCCTTTGCTAATTTGCGGGTATTCATTGTCATTCAACATAGGGTAATTTTTTCGAACCGACCAATCAGAATCGAGGATACAACAAAGTCATGTTACAATTTACCTCATTATAGACGTGCTAAAGTTTTTTAACAGGTTTCACAATGTCTAGTATATATTATCTTTGTGTACATATTCTCTTGATAGTTTTGTAGCTCTAACTTTTGCTATCATTTTGTATGGTATTCACATTTTTAAATGTTTTGGTTAAAGATCCTTCCTAAAAAATAGATTTTCAGTTTTTTTTTTCTCTTGAGTTATTTTCCATTAATGAGAAAAGACGTTTGCATCTTTATTTGATGATTTTTTTAAATGAACACGAACGATTAAGTTATCTAAATTACAGGGCAATGTACAGATAAGTAGTTTACACAGCCAGCCATTCATACCAAAACAGGATCCCCAGTGGGCACAACAACGTTGTTTCAACGTTGAAAATTGGTTTGTCGTCAAGGTTGAAACTTGGTGGAAAATAGGTTGTATATGAAAGTTTCAAAGATCAAGTATTAAAAAAAATACAAAGATGTTCAAAGCAAAAGGATTTTGTATTGTCAAATCTTGAAAATATATTAATTCAATCATTAGAACTATTTTTATGTCAAATGACTGAAGGCAGAATGATAAAATAAATACAGTAAATTGCAACTATAGTTTTTTTTCTACATTGAAAAATGCCTGAAAATTTTCATGTAACAAGAACAGCAATATATCTATTAAAAAATCAAATTAAATTATTTTCTAATTGTTTAATTCATATAAAAAGGGAAAATTATTTATTGATTCCAATTAAAAAAGTATTTAAAACAAAATGTAAACAGGAATCAATTAGTTTGAAGTGTGTTGTATTCAGACGTTGAAACAACGTTGTCAGTAAAACCAATCTCTTACGTCGTTTTCCCAACGTTGAATCAACGTTGATAAAAGGTTGATCAACCAAACAACTAAATTTCAACGTTGAATCAACGTTGTGTGCCTGCTGGGTCATGAGTAGAGAAGAAAATTAGAATTTAAGAAAATAAATAAATCTAAAATGATCTTTTTCATTTTATTCCATTGGATTCTCGTTTTAATTTATTTACAAAGCTCAATTTCAGAGACTACTTATAAGTTTAGTATCTACACTTTGCTATCATATGTAAATGTATGGGTAACTGGTGTTCAAATGGAGTTGATTTTAAACTCGGTTTCTATATCTGTTCAATTCCTTATTGGGTCCCGAAATCCTTTTACCCAACTCGTTTTTGGTCAGAATGTTTCGAATTTATGTTTAGATATTATGAAATGTAGAAATCTAACTAGTTAAAGTGTTTAATGACATAAACGTCCTTCCTCTGCTCATTATGTATTCAATAATGTTAATTCTTAGTGATTGATAGTGATGGAAAAACTGGGTATTTCGTTAGATTAAGTAAAGCATGTAATGTTAAACCTTGCAGCACAAATATACATGGATGACAAAAACAAGTCATGAATATTTTCCATTAAAAAGCAAACACTATCAGGTCCTATTTCCAAACATGACATAATTCATGTGTAGGAAAGTCAATTGACCAGATGATGTTATGCTCTGAAAAGGACTTATGACAGAAATGTCTCAAAGGACGTATGAAATTCCACTAAAACGCAGCTGATAGTGATAGAAATATGTACTGTGTAGTGGAGGCAACTTCTGACCGGCGCTGAAGACTTAATGAATGGAGATAAAGGATTTATGACACAAATATTTCTTCATGAATAAGATATATTGATGTCAATTGAAGATCACGATGTTGTCCAAAACGTATATATATCTATCATGAATCATTATTTAATGCTATGACTCATAGAGATTCATTGTTACGTCAATAATATATTGACATGTGTCTTTATCGTGCTTTATAACTAATCGTTGATTTTGTTTTACTATATATACATCTTATGCACATTTGAATAGCTTTGTGATGTGACTATATTGACTCCTTGGCGGCCACCACTAAGAAAAAAATTGATTGATCAATCTCAGTTATCTATTAATTGATTTCTTTTCAATGTTTAACTTACATGAAACAGAAATATAGTGTTGAAATCACTGCATCTAAACGGCTTTATATGCATAAATGGTATCTAACAACAAGTGGTTAACTAACGACACTGATGTTGCATCAGATGAGTTTTGCACAATGTAGATACATGTTATCTGCATCACTTTGAGTTATATAACTACATGACTTGAATAAGTCAACCAGGTTAGATTGAATAATGAAGTCGCACAGTTATGAAGACTGTTAAGATGATCTATTCATTGCCTTTCACAAGAAAGATATTAACTTTTAATAGAAGTCTCCTAGTACATAAACTTGTACTTCATCACTTTAGAGTAGAACAAAGACTTCATCGACATTTAGTTTAGTTAGTTATGGGGATGTTAGTTTGAGAAACAACAAGTATTTGTCGATGAAATCACACAATTTATGAAGATTAACATATTTGACTATCAACATACGCTGTACTCATTGAATTGCAACAAAATCAACTTTGGAACTCTTTGGACTCTGGTTAGAGACATAAAAGGAAACACATGAATGGCAGTTGTTATTTCCGTGACGTATTTTCATGCTTTTTTTACGTACTGTTTACAAATGATAGCAAACTAGGCATTTGGCAAAATAGACTAGATACCGCCCATGCTGGTGTTATGAATATAACAAATAACTGAAACTGAAAGCCAAAACCCTCGTCTCGCTGGCTATGCAGCCAGTGAGATGACCCGAATTCAGCAACAGCGGCTCGTCCCGGATGAAAAAATTCCGTTGAGTTCAAGCTTCAAGCTCTTTGATAAAGACCATTTCATTGGCTGAAAACATAACAGGTGAGCATAGCCACGAATGTCAAGCCACCAGCCATACGAGATTTTTTTTCTAGAAGGAGATCAGGGTATAAGGAAGGAGCGATAGCGGATTCATATACGCTGAATAAGCAGGATGAAACTGAAACTGAATAATATTTCCTTCTGAATGGAGACTCCTCCTGATCAATCACAGGTACTTATAAACCTCCAGTGACGTCACTCAATAGATCTTGTGGGACACGATTTTACATAATTTCTCTTAATCCTGATTCAATCACGCTAACCAATTATCTTAATTATAACCTCTGCCCCGGCCAATTATCTTCATAATGCCCTCTGGTACACTTACTGCTGACCCTAACCCTAACTCTAATTTTTCAAATGCAACTGTTTAAAGGTGTTATTCCCTCTCGAACCAGCAATATTCACACTCTCTAACGCTGACCTGAGCCACTGCATGTCATAGCACTCTTGATGGTCTTAATTCCCTTTACAACAAAGGTCTGAGTGGTTTGACATTTTATATTACTATGGATTTTTTGGGGTAAACTAAGACTAAGAATAATTATTTGACGATCTCCGGATCTTTAGTCGATTTCAAAATTAAACCACGCAAGTCAACCTACTACTGCAGATACGCGGAGATTACGCGCCTGCGTTCGCACGATGCATTTCAAAACCAAAAACACATTGGATCGACTCTCAAAGACTTTTCATTACAATGTCCACCACTTGATATGTTAAGTATTAATTGTTTTCCTACTCTTTATGTCAATTTATAAGTTGGATAAAACATTACCCTTTTTGCATTATTGAAAATACTACCCTCCGTCCTCGGGAATTGCCCATGGGCCTCCAACCTACACATCTACTCAGCTACATATGTATTAGTTGATAGTGTATCACATGACATACCATGTTAACATGCCACCGATATGGCTATTTCAGGAAAGCTTAAAGCAACCTCTGATCTGCTCTAACATGAAACATAAACCAACAATTAAAGTGAATAGGTCGAAACATCACTTGATCCATGAACTGAGTTTGTGTGAACTTGAAATTCTCTGAAAACCAATCACGTATGTGTCATAACATTAACTGATCAGTTGATAATGTATCACATAAAGTATGACACATATCAAGCAAACACGCAACAGTTAAAGCCAGTTCAGGGGAGTTCAGTGAAGTTAGGGCAACCTTTGACCCGCTCTGTGCACTCTTTGTAAAAATAGATCAAGCCTACTTTCTCTCATCAGTCAACTATCTTAGCACATGTTTATAAGAAAAGTAATACTATCAAAGTATGGCTCAAAGAATACTTGCAAGAACATGTAAGTTAGACAACTTCGGGTTTCTTGTGGATGAGAATAAATTGGTTCAGGTTCCAGTTTTCATATCTTATTTGTTAAGATAAAATAAAAAACGAAGTTCCTCGTGGTTAGATATCTTGTAAATGGCCAGTGAAATATCATATCATCAACATCAGAAAGGTTTGAATGGTCAGCCATGAATGTGTGATGGCTGACTGGTGGCACTTGAATGTTAATTCAAAGGTTTACAGTTCAAAGGTCACATGCGTAGAAATCACTGATGACATTTATCACGATGGAAGCTTTAATATGTCAACTAGATTATTCTAAACATATACACATCGTCTGAGCTAAACTAATCTGGGTTTTCTTAAACCAAGTGTAATCGACGCCAAAATATACATGTTAATTAAATTGTTGAATAAAGAGTTTACATTTGTGATAAGATGAATATTCATGGATTTGGATTGGGTTCATGGGATAAATAGAGAATACTAAACGAATGGTAATGTGATAACATTTTTATGCAACTCGTGAATGGAATTTGGTATCAGACGAACGAATGTGAGTCTGATACCAAATTCCATTCACGAGTTGCATAATAATGTTATCACATTATCATGAGTTTAGTATTTTATTTATTACTCAACCCAACGTATCCATAGTTCTTATAAATTAATCGTCAAAACAACAGTCAGCTGATCGCGAAACCGGCGTATGAATATCAATCAGTCAAACAAAACACAGAAAAACATAGTTCACCAATGTTTTGGTGTCTACATAAATGACGCGCCTAAAATATATATAACAAAAATCCTTTTGGTGAAAAAAGTATTTCATTTTTAAGAAATTCAATGTTAAAACAAACGCTTACAGGCAACGAAAAATCTCAACACTTGCGCACTCGAAACGTGACGTCATCAGAATGTGACCTCTCAAGGTCAGGTCAGTCAGTTTTGAAAAGTTGGCGGAACAGCGTGTTGAGGAGGATTTGTTAATGACATTGACATGAATGACAGAATTATTTATAGGACCTGCAAAGATTGAACTTAGGGAACGGGAGTTACAAGATGTCTTGTTCAGATTGTGTGTTTGTTGAGGGGGAAACGATAGGTTGGCTGGAACAGATGACGGAACGGCTAGGTTGTATGGCATGGAACGGCCGGCAGAGGGAGGACGTAACGCAACTTGCGACGACACAGAAGTTGGGCGAGTTATCAAGCAACTAATTGATTTGTGCTGTGCTGCTTATACTATTGAGATAAAAAACAAAGATCTTTCACGTAAATTCTCGTCTCGTTGAGTTAGCAAAACTTGACAGTCGTCATTATCTAACTTGCAAGTCACGTGATTGGACGATGTCATGTGACGTTCGAAAGTAGTTCCGTTTGTTCGCACGAGTTGGTATCACACATATGTGTCTTACTATCTCATTGTTATCTTATGAGTGATCTCACCACGGTTGAGTAATAATTAATGTTTAAATGAATTGAACAGAGGATACACATCAGTTCAATGACCATGTGGCTTCATTGTTGTGAACACGGACCCTTGCTTAGTGTAATTATGAATTCCATCATGTTTTTAAACTTGTTATTCATGTAAAGGTGAGGGCGGGTGAATATGTCGTCATATTTCAGAATACCGTGGATAGCCTCGCACTAAACATATTAGACCTCTGACCTATGACAGATGGCTTGTATCTTGGAAACTATGTCATTAATGAAATTCGCTGATGGTGTATAAATAAAAGTCGATATTTTCCCAGAAAATGGAGACCTACTTTACACTCGTACTGGTCTCTGACATGAATCAACAACATAAAACATCAATAAAAGTGAATAGGTTGAAACATTACCAGATCAATGGACTGAGTTTGTGTGAAGTTGAACTGATGTGAAAAATGTGAACATTTGATTTGTTATTTGATTTCAAACGTGCTAAAACTAATTCTTTTGGACATTTGCCATAATTTACATTCTCGTGAAAACCAATCACGTCATTTACAGAAGGAAAGATAAGAATCAGTCATTGCCATCAATACCATTACATTTCAAATCTGATATTTTTTCATCAATAATATAAGTAAAGCAACTTCCACTGCTGTAAACAATAAAGTGACTCTTGTGAAATGTTTTCACACAATCTCTAACTTGATTATTTTAAATCGGCACTCACTAAACCTAATATCTCTTTATAATGAATATCTCAATGTCTTCTCAGTTCATCATATCTATTTTCAAGTTTGTAGAAAAAGTATGTTTAAGTAAGTCACGATAAGGCTGCCTTCATGTGGAAGTGCACACCATGAGTAGGAATGTTTTTTACATGGGTAACCCTAACCATAACACCGTGAGTGAAAATGTTTGTTCAATGTTCTATGAATTCTTTTAGTGCTTGTAAAATCTTCTCGAAATCGTATTGATAACATTTAAGAACTAGATGCATATTTAAACTGTTTTATATGTACGTGTGTGTACGAATACTATGACGAACTTTTTCTTGAAACATGACTATTTCTCTTTAAATTATAACGATTATTAAACTTGCATTGGCTGCACTAAGGGCACTTGGTGGTATTAATTCAAACTATATATTAGCTTTGATCTGCTTGTGTGATTCATACTTTCATACGTTAATACTATTGCTTTGTCTTCCATGTACTAGCAACTTCAAAAATGCCATTCACAAAAATGATTCATACTTTGATTCCGTCATTCCATGTAAGTGAATGTATAGCTGGGAGAAAGGACATTAGACTTTGTGGGAGAGTAAACATTATCACAGGATCATACCAATCAGTTTAAATAACATTTGTGTTTATATTCAAAAAGTTCCTAGAGTTTCGTTTCATTCATATCGGGTTCATTTTATCATACGATTCCCTGGGCAAATATCACTTTTACATTGTGACGTTCACATGCTCTTATCTGTAACAAAACCTTTGAAACGAAGCAGCGTCATCTCTAATGTTCACGAGTTACCCCCCTCGCTAGCTGACAAACACTTATTCACCTCACACACATTGGCTGGATGACAAATATTTTGATTCCAGATATCATCATCTTGTTAACAATCATTTGAATAACCTAACACATTCCATTGTTATTGAATGGCTTTCTATTTTTCTATTTCCTTGATTGATAGCGTGTCTTATTCTTGTAATACAATACTTTACATGTTTGACAATTGCAATTGCGTTGCAATTAATTTCTTCGAAACCGGCTACATTTATATGAGGAACATTATTTAAAATTAATAATAATAATAATAATAATAATAATACTAATACTAATAGATGGCTTTTTACAATTATAAAAGTCCCATCATTTCGTAATCTGAATACTTTACAAACAAACAGTAATTGTCGACAACACAGATCTACTTTGTTTAAAACTAAGATGGCTGTATCCGTAGGTCAACGTTAATGATGTAATATAATACATAGAACACACCACTTGATACATGTTTAGTACATTCATAATTAGTATTTGTATCTAACTCGCTTTCGCTGTTTAAATATAAATCCATCACTCGTTTCATAAAAATGTAAAAGCGGGACTGAATTTAGTAATTTATTCATTACTCTCTTCCACAAAGGTATTAGTTACTTCTATCCTCTATACTAACAACTGAAAAGCAACTTTATCAGATATTTTTGTTTTTGGGAACTTATTTTCATTATTTGTTTTATTTGAATGACATTGTAATATAATACATATAATACATCACACATGACATTGTAATATAAGACATATAATACATCACACCAATTTAGACATTTTTATGACATTCATAAGTAGTATTTGTATCGAACTCGCTTTCGCTGTTTATATACCAAACCATCACTCGTTTCATAAAAATATAAAAACGGGACTGAGTTAAGTATTTATTCATTACTCTCTCCAATAAAGGTATTAGTTACTTCTACTATCAATATATTCACATTTATCTAAGATCTTCAACACACAGTCACATCGCCGTTATTTAGTTGAATGGAAACCAGCTATATTGTACAGCTATTAATATTAGAATTGCAGCATTCTTTCTCGGCAGTGATGGTTGCTGAGTGCAGTCCCGCACTGACGAGAAAGTAACGGTAATTGTGACTGTTGAGAGATTACATGTTACCACATGCTTGCTTTTCAGTGACGGCATTCACTACTTATGCCCTCACATTATTCATGTTTAATCCAAACTGCAACACAGTCGCACATGTCATTGAGCTGTATTGAATCCACGAAGAATCAAACCTAATAGAGTTGCAGCATTCTATGTCCTCAGTTACGGTTGCCTAGTGCAGTCCAACACGTGGTTATCAGCTTACATGTGACTCTAGAGAGACAACCGACGTATAACATGGACTGGATGAATTACATATTGCATAACGTTTTTGCTAAGGCTTGATATTTCAACTACCTACAAGACAGAACAACTTCTTATGTGTCTATCATTTGTTTAGAGAATAAAATTCGTAGAGTAATATTTCATAGTTTATCCTAGCTTCTACCATCTATCATGTACCAATCATCAAAGCCAATAATAAAAAACATTCTATTTTATAATATGCCTCAACACATCATTTATAAGAAGTAGCACAGCACCCTTATCGTCACATGTCTGATATGCATGGACAAGTAACTTTCCAATCTCATTCACAACACTAGGTCATCTCTCTATGAGGGTTAAAATTCAAATCAGACTACATTTAAAAACTATTCACTGCTGTAATAACATTTTAGAAAACAATGCTGCTAACACTGGTTGGACACCTATCACGTATTTCAAATTTACCATTGCTTTTGATAGAAGAGGTTTTGACAAATTTAATAGCTTCAAGCTTCAATGACTAAATGACAACACAATGGTTCAGGGTCATGTTTAAGGTGGCTTCGTTTCAGAATTAATTTTTAAAAACAAACAAGGTTAGATGGTTTTAGTGTTATGCTTATGACAGATTATAAAGGGCTTCACTAATTAAGGGTTTTGCTTGGAGAAGCTTCAATGATTCAGAGTTATGCTTGAAGGATTCTCAATATATCAAGGTTTTGCTTGAAGGATCTCAATATATCAACGTTTTGTTTGAAGGATCTTCAATGATTTAGGTAACTGCTGCATAAGAATTCCCGTGTTTGGGCCCACGTAAAAATTAAGCCAAAAGGCTTCAATACGAAAATATTAACCCTTATTTATGCCATTGTTTTTTTTTACCTGTTTTTTGAGTGTTTAAAGTTTGGTTCGTTCCAAATCACATGGTCATTGTAGTCGTATTCAACATTATTGACCGTCGTTTAAAGTCGATGTTTGTTCATTTGCATAAAAATTGTATAAAGATATGATATTATTTTTCTATGACTAAATATTATTTAATCATTTTCATAATGTGCTGAGTTATTTCTCTGAGAACAGATACCCAGTGATAATCCTCGACATGTACATGTACCATCGGTTATACAACACGTATATAAAAATGGTCCTTTATCACAATTGTTATAATAGATTTTTAATGATCAACTTTCTAAACAAACGATCTCAGGCTATTGCTTTGTAATCGACGTTGTGCAGGTGTAAACTATTTACAGTGCATTGCTAGTAGGACTTTGAGAGAATTTTTCACCAACATAAAAGCGGAACGTTTCAGATATGAAAATCTTAAGAAAGCAATGCGAATGCATGGTGGTTCCCGTAAATCAATTTGTTTACGTAAGGTTGTGTTGTTCTCGTCATTACATCTTGTCCACGTGCTGGTACATTATCAAATCGTCATCTCATACATCTTGCTGAATCTCTTCTAGAGGCTAAAACTGTTTATGATAATTGGATCGAAATAGTATTTAATAAGACTTACCCCGACTGTTCAAGCACAATTTCTCTTCACAAGTACAGGAAGTAGCTCCGAGTTAAACTACAAGCGGAGAAACGACGGGGTGGGACACAGACATGAGACATGAGTGGCGAGGAGATGTCTTTCAGATTCAAATTTGTTTGTTCTACAAAGAATCACACAGTCAAGTATTCACTTCTTATTCTCCTGTCAATTTCTTAAGGAACGTTTATAACTTTTCGGCAGGACATGCATGAGCATGAGAGCATAAACGATTCGAACTCTTCTCTGAACACCATTTGAAACGATGAAATGCTTCACACAAATTTAAAGGCTTATTCACGAAGGCTTCCTCTCCCGCACTGGCCTAACGTCTCCTATACTAAATTGATCTGTACACTTTTGTATCCAAAGTAAAACGAATGCTCCTCAAAAATGCTTCTCAAGTCTTGATTTTCGCAATCGTAGATTTCATCTATTGTGTAATTCAACATTATGTATATCCTAAATGCCTATTAACTTTCCTTCACAAATGTATTATTTACAACATTCAAATGACTCATTTAGAAATATTCCATTTCGTACTTCTCACTGTGTTCTAGTTCCATTGAGATATGTCAAATTCTACAAGGCAGTGTAGCGTATAAAGAAATAATATACATTGTCTAATTTCATAAATACACTCATATACCAAATCATTAAGTTTTTGTGAGATGTTCTTATCGAAAAATTAGTGTGTGATTTCTGTTGTTGGTATTTGTCAGCTCGTTTACATCGGGAAGACAATGATATATGGATGTACAACTTCTTTATTACACAATGACAACGTTTTGGTATAGGTCCAAGAAGTTGTACATCCATATATCATTGTCTTCCTTATACTATCAACTTCTAGAATGCCACTGAAACAACGCGATTATATCGTTTTAAGAGATTGAAGCATCGTGTTACCACATCCTTGTCATTAATACTTTAACCAGAAAATAGTACAGACTGGCTAAATAGTATATTCTTCCTAGCACTCTGATATGTGAGGCCCTTAACATGATGTTCCGTATACAGTGAACATATTAATTACACTGACTCTGTTTTCAGGGTGATAAATAAAGAGCTAGCTCAAAATTGACAACGGCCAATCTGAGTGTGGTGGATTCACTTTGAGACGTTGGGTACGGAAGCGAGTCAACAATACGGTTATCTGTTCTGACTTCACCTTGGTGAGGTGTTCGCTACAGTCAATGATATCAACTGATACAGTCAATGTCAATATCATTACAATCCATCGACCCTTGTTTGGTGGAGTAATCACTTTCTTTCAAAGTGTTCATCGTTGTTTGTAAACTGGTGAGCAAATATGGTCGGTACATGTTTATAACAAACGAATAGCTTTGTGCAATACCACTTCGTAAAAGTTCTGTAAATAAACAATGAACATATATCCGATATATGATCATTAATCATTATCATTGTCAAAAGATTCTACAGGTCGACCTTCTCACAACTAATATGACAGCCCTTTTAGATGCTACAACCGCGTCCATACAAAATGAAAATGTCACAAATGCACTTGCAGGGCGAACGGCCTTATAGATGCCGCTATGTTCATCGACAGTTTCCAGCTTGGTATCGCATCAAGATATAGAACTTTGTGCTTCTTAATCAAATTATGTTGAATCCAAATTCTGAAACTACCAGTATATGGCATGTACGTGGGTAAATTTCGGCTGATTTCTTTCGAGTTTCACAATCCAATTTATGGTTACTTACAACTGTGGCAACTCGCGTGACGGACATCTGATAAGTTCATGGTCTTTTTTTGCACATTGATTTCTTGGTTGCTTTTAAGGCGAGTTGTCAATTTATGACCAATGCTGGCAAGGCTACTTTGCACGGAGGGTGTGAGTTTGATATGAAATACAAGAGTTTGTACCATTGCAGATTGTCTCCTATTTTGAAATTAACTAGTTCTCGATTCTAACAATAACAAGCTGAGGGTAAGGTCAAAGTTGCTAGAGCAGATCTCACCTCATGTAAAGAGCTCTAAAAAAGTTTTGTGTGCATCTCATGACGGTGTTTCAGTCATTACATGATTGAGATTTGTATAGGTCTGCAGCTAAAGCGTTGAAGGCAAGGAAGACGAAGAACATGAACACAGTAAGACAGGTCACAGTAGTTAAACTTACTATACTGTGTTTGGAAATCAGAAGCATATATAACAGATTTATAATAGCTCTGAATTTAGTTTGATGTAAAGAGCTCTGAAAAAGGAAGATGAAAACCGTGAACAAATAGAGACAGGTCACAGTAGTCAAACTTACTATACTAGTAGTGTTTGGAAATCAGAAGCATATAACAGATTTATAATAGCTCTGACTTTAGTTTAAAGTAAAGAGCTATTATAAATCCGTTACATACCTCTGATCTCCAAACATAGTCCAAAATGTACGTTTATCTCCGTTCTACAATAACAACGATTTAAATTTGAACTATATTCATTCGCGTTTGCTCGGCTGTGCTGTGTCATCGATTCAGAAAACGTTAGTGTTTCACGACAGGCGTCAGCGTTTGAAATAATTTCTGTAATATTTTAATGCATACATCATTGCATGTTTTAAATAAATTGTTTTGTATTTTAATTCTTTTTGGGTATGATATTTTGTCTGTTTGCGATTGCATCCTTGCACAGGCCTTCATGTATTGGATGTTCCCATTGGCTGAAATATTGCCAGGTAGTAGTTGCAACCAAGGTTGTATAAGAATTTATGTCGGAGCTGCCTCTGTTGGAGGAATATGGATAAGACTATCAATTGTGAAAAAACCCATGACTGAGTGTATGATTTTAACAAAAGTTATACATCTGTTAGCAAGTGGAAATTTGCCAAATAGATGCCACAATGTTTGCAATGATTTATAAGAGACATTTTAATGTTGAAATTTTCTTTTCTACTTAAGCCGAAAGTTCAGTAAAATTTATATTTCTAAATCCAAACTGTATCCGCCAATATCTGCCTAATGAATCACTGTAAACATTTTTAATCTGTTAATCCTACATAATGAAGTGGCAATAACAAGGTTAAGTAACATTGCCGTTGACCACTTAATTTCTCATTAAAGCCATTAGTGCAGCACTAAATAGGAACTGAGGCATTCTTGTGCAGTGGTAGCTCGCCTAACTGCTTCAATGTGTGGGTCATAAAGGAGTAAACACTCCCGGTTCAGCTCCATTCAGTCCTAGGAGAAAAGATGCCAGTCGGAGTGAACGGTAGTCGTGGGCGGGTCTGTTAGACATCTTTCAGAAAAATCTCAGTAACGTTCTTCTCTCTTTTAGGCTTTGTCATCACAACTTGTCTGTGTGCAGGCAGAATGGCCATGAGGGACTCGTCTAAACCTCTCTTTTTGCTTTTCCTTGAGAATTTTGCAGAAAAAATTTAGCTCCAATATTTTATGAGGATTCCTCTTTAGTCCATTTAGCGGCAGAGAAGGACAAATTGTGCTTCTACAAATAAAAGTATTTCGAGTAAAATATCTTCTGCACTTAGGACCCGCCATCAGTATCAGAACAACTTTACCTCGTAATACTTGAAACTTAACCTGTCCGAAGTAATTAAGTTATAATTGGAAAAAACAGGTTCTGTTCAGAAACAGCCAGATTCAGGTGGCGTTAGCTCACAAGATTAACTGTGGAACACACCTGAAAGTACCAAACTGACATCTTCTACAATGACAATCAATAACAGTCTCACGCTAGACACCTCCATTTCCTTTTATTGAGAAAAGATACGTCAGTATGCACTGTTCAACTAACAATGAAACAGAGTTCATGATTAGACAGTTTCTGTTCATATCGCCCCATACGGCCAATTGTCATATAGGCACAACAGCAAGAGCACGGCAGCAAATATCATAGCACCAACAGCTCGTGATATTCAAACAAAATGACGACACAAAACAAGGTTTCAATAATTGAGAGAGAACGTGAGCTTCCTGATAGCCCCAACAAGAAAAGCTGTGTGAGTGTCTACTCCTTTGAGAATTTACGTTCTATACAGCTTTATGTATTTAAGAATGAGAGTTGATTTGCATTCATAAAGCTATACTCCCAATATGAGAAACACAGTCATTGGCACTGCAGCTCATCAGTCTTATTTACTATCTGAGTTTGTAGAGTTATATGAACTAAAAGATTTGTAACATGAGATGTTATAATCTGCTGGTCAAAGTATGCTAAACACGATTTCAGCACTCTAGTAGGTATCATCAGAATCGGTCTTATCTGAGATCTTGTGAAATCGCGCACGCCATACAAAACACAGCTAATGAGCTGTTGTGCAGTTCGAAATAATATCAAAAACACAATCTACCAGTGTCAATAGTGTTAATACGAATACAAATAAAGCATATTACAGCTAAACTTACAGGCATTTTGCGGACATCTTTTACCGTTGACAAGGTATGAGTAATCCAGATATAATCCAGGAAACGTGTAGTGTTGTTGAATAATCGCATTTTCAGCCCACCATTTAATCTGCTGATTCATATCATCTTTTATAAAGGAAACATTTTGCAAGCATGTTGCTTAACAACTCTAGTTTTTCACGTTGATAGTGAATCATTCACAGTTTTTTGATTATTTCTGTTTTTTCTTTCAATCGGAATTTGATTACCCTTCAGAACATTATCTATGTAAACTTTTAGTTGCCTTGGTTGTGTTAAATGAGTAAAGCAGAAGATAAGTAATCATATCAGATTTCATGAAAGAACAAACTCAGTGAAGAGTTGTCGCCTTCATAAATCCTGATTGTGATATTGTCTACAACAATTCTTATTAACCATTAAAATAGTTATCAAAGTGAAACTAAGCTGAAAACAACATTTTCAATGAAGGCATTATTCATTTGTACTGAATGCCTTAAGAACGATCACTGTACAGCTATTAGGGTTGTAGCATTCTTTCTCCTCAGTGACGGTTGCCTAGTGCAGTCCAGCACTTGACAATCAGCTTTCACGTAACAGTTATTGTGATTTTTGAGAGATTACATGTGACAACTTGCTGATTTCCAGTGACGGTATTCGCTACTACTGCCCTCAGATTATTCATATTTAATCCAAATTAAGATCTTCAACACACAGTCACATCACCATTATTCAGTTGAATGGAATCCAGCTATACTGTACAGCTATAAGGAGTTGCAGCGTTCTTTCTCCTCAGTGACGGTTGTTTAGTGCAGTCCAGCATGTAAAAATCATCTTTCAGGCAACGATAATTTAACTGCAGAGGGATACCCGACTACTTATCTTGAGTATGTCAGTGTTTCTAATACAACATTTTTTCAAAGACTCATGACATTTATATCAATTAGTAGATGATTGTTTCAGCTACAACATGATATGTGAGAAAGAGTATATATACCACGACAAGTCGTTGTAATTATATTTCACGTGTACGAATTATTATGTCTTTACGTGGATTTCCCTTTCACGCGTACTACGTAAACTTGGATTTTAGTGATAACAAATAAAGAAATACAACTTCTTTTCTTAAAATGTTATAAATACTTAACATTCGTGAAAATAAATATTCATAATTTCTTTTACACAAAAAGGTGACAAAAAACGTGCAAAACAAAAAAAGATGTTGTTTTGACGTTCCTAATGTCGACCAACTTGTCTCCCTTCTGGTCTATCGTCGTTTTGACGGTATCCTTCTTTCTTTTCCGTAAAGCATGGGAGCCAACTCCGACCACAATGCTTTGCGCAATATAATGATAAAGTCGATCTATTTATAGACACGGGAAACACCATTACTAATTAGTTAGATTTGCTCGGCTTATTTCATTCTCTCCCAACAGAGGTAGCTCCGATAATATAAATTCCGATACTACCTCTGTCTGAAGGTTTCTTGTGCTTGCGGCAGTTGCCCCTACCGGCGCGATATTGCAACTTCAACTACCTGGCAATATTTCAGCCAATGAAAACACCGAATGCATGAATAACATCTACGTTGGCACACAGACCTATGCAATGATGCAGTCGCAAAAATGAGGCGTTTGTGTTCTGTAAAGAAGACTCAAAGTGCACGGTGTATATTCAAATCAAGTTTTGCTTTTGGAAAGCTTACGGGAATAATTTAGACGATTTAAATTATATCTTTTGAAACGGCGTCGCTGATTGCACAACTTTACAGTTCTACATTTCGTGCACAAGAAACCATCGTATTAGGACAGACATAGTATAGGAACTTATCACGGAGCTACCTCTTTTGGGAGACAATCGGCATATTTGGGGTCGAAACAATTTGCGACAAATTATGTAAAGACCGTTCAACGAAATAGATTTTGAGCACTATTTTCTAATTTGTATCAACATATTCTACGGCCCTTTAACATGCTGTTCATACTTTACATGCTAAAAATGACTTGTGCAGCGTCAATGATGTAGGGTTATGATCAACACGGCTTCATTGAATAATGATCATGTTTAAGCACACATTCGCCTACAACTTAAAACTACTACTTATGATCTCAAATATCAGTCAATTACTGATTGTTCAACACTCAATAAAGAAAGTTCACGTTCATTGTAGGAAAACAAATTAATAAACCCCTTTGATTGATTTGGGAAATCGTGTGTTGGGTTGTTGGGAGGTGCCACCATCCTCATTGAAACAAAACACACTTATATTTATGTAAGATGTCATAATCTTATGTACCTGTTCAAGAGTTGATATCATGATGTAATAGGCTTTATTTTAACAATGATAAAATTGTAGAAAGGAAAGATGTTATAAACATGAGGATACTTATATTGCGCTGGACTCCACACCACAAAGGAGCATGCTGAAAGCGTCACACACATTATTACCCTGGTAATGACAAACACTCCTATTTTACAATCTCTACTCATTAGGAGTTAGCAACCCAGCTGCCGATTAAACGCTTTATGGTTATCTGTCACATTGCCGTCAAAACAAGGTACCCAGTTGTACTGCTGGGTGAACAGAGACACATTTCGAATAAAGTCTCTTTCCTAAGGGGACACCACACGTTTCACAACCCGTGGTTCAGTATTGGGCAGGAAATTACCCTTCAAACTCTCAGTTTATCCAGCAAGGCATCAGATATGCCGGATGTTGCTGAACTTCACTGATAGCGGTCAACTGAGCAATGCACAAGACCACGTGCCACCACCAAGTTATGGACTTAGACAAGACCTATCCCGACTGTTCACGTTCCCTTGGTATTCTGCTGTTACTCTTCGTAAAGCGAAAGGTCGCAGAAAAGTTCTCTTGATATGCCATGGTGCATTTCTCAGTCCAGAAAACAGTATGGTACGAGTTTAACATTTGATACGTGTTCAATAAGATTATTTTCCATAATTGTGTTCCTGTCTGTTTTACCACTTTGAGGATTTTGGAGTAGTAATGTGTAATAGTATATGTTTTAAAACACTTTTGTCAGAGGAAAACACTAAACTATACTAGACGCAAATACTACACAAAATAAAAAAAATCAACCACGTCTGTTATCAAATTTTTCTCTTAGATATGTATGTGCATAAGTTGTATGCTGTCTGTACATTTTACATGTAGCCGCATGTTTGGTGGATTATTACCTTCCTTCTGAGTGTTTCACTTCGTTTATATAATGGCGGTCTTTAGGTCACAGTACAACTTTGAGTCAATGGTCACAGTGCAGTATTTATCCTTTCAATGTTACAACTCGCTGCAGGCCCGTGTGTGAACAACAACTTCAATTGAATGAAAGAAGATAAACGTCAACAAGTCGCTTTGTCAGCAAGTTATTGAATCTTTAGAAGCGTGACCAGTTTAGCTGAATATGTTTCAGATATCATAGAATAGTAGAACTTTGTGGCTTGCGTAAGTGAGGTATAAACTTATCAAGTGAGGTATAAACGTATCGTTTTATATTGGTGAATGGGGAAACCTTCACATTTCAGTGCATTAAGCTAGCATATGAGTTAAGTTTATCTCATAAGATGGTAATGCATACATCATAGTCATTAAGACAACAGTAACATTCAGAAATTCACATTTACTGAATGTGTTCTTTATAATCCACGGGTAACAGATTGCCTTAACGGATAAAACACTCATCTATCCTTATCGTGTTAAAGATATAAATTTAAGGTCTTTCTACATACGCCCCCTTCGGTAGTTTCTCATGTCATTCCCCCAAGTAGTGGGTGGAGAGACAACCGGTGCTTTACTTTCCATTGAATAAGAATCGCTTTCACTGAGACTTGCGTGAATTATTTCAATCTCTTTTTATTTAATGATATAGCTCCATAGTGTTGAGTTTGTTTGCTGGGAGCACTTTATGAGGTTTCAAATATCGTAGATTCACTGAATTGTTTTCTATTATGATAGTTAACATTGAATGAGAAAGTGTGTTCTATGGATACATTTTACCCGGAATACAAATGTTGGCCTTTGTTTATCTACAGAGACACAATTTATTTTGTACACTGTAT
Source organism: Phorcus lineatus (assembly GCA_921293015.1). Lineage (NCBI taxonomy): Eukaryota > Metazoa > Mollusca > Gastropoda > Trochida > Trochidae > Phorcus > Phorcus lineatus. The sequence goes on from OV121093.1 coordinate 41,797,303, forward strand.
GTACATGCCAAGCTGCAGTCATGAGAGTTACTGTGTGCTACTCTCAGGGCGAACATTTTCAGAGCATTTGAATCATTAAACTTTTAAATGCAAATTTTAAAAGTCGGAATATGCATTGAACCATCAACAATAATAATCGTGCAGCCATTTTGGAGATAGATAATCAGTGCACGAAAACGTTTCAGACCAAACACACATTGAGATCATTCTACCAACTCAAAATTCTAAGTGTTGAAATTTCAAAAAATGCGTCATGTTGAAGCAACAATGCGTATTAGTACGTCATGTCATCATGTATCACGCGACTGCATGGTCAGATGCTTCCTGGTTTTAGGTCGGGTCAGATAAGAAGGAAGTAGCTGAGAAGACTCGCTGACAGTGCGTGGAGCTCCTGTCTGTATGCTACAGCTGCATACATAGACCATAACTAACGAGTGACGGGGAATGACAGATTATCGTTCCCGAGTTATATTAATTTCGTAATTCTCGAGCCTTGTATTGTTACTTCTTAAAGTATATAATTAATACGACACTGCTGTGGCTTAAGCAAATGGAACCATTACTAAACTTACTGGCTCACTCAAAACTAGCAGACAGGTCGATAGCTTCCTTGTATACACCTGTCAGATTATTCAATTGAGTGTGAAGTGGACACTTCTCAGCAGAGCATCAGAAACTTATATATTCTTTATATATATTATCTTATATTACTATCTTATATATATTAATTTAAAAGATTATTACCAGAGGAAGTGTGTCATATGACTTTTACGAAATGAGAGTGATTTTTTTTATTACCTAAGTGAGAACGAGGGTTATACAACAATTCGCACGAGTTTTGTTAAAGTCATGTGACACACTTACGTGGGTTATGATTTCTTTACTACAAATTCTATTTCATTTACAACACACGGAAAACGGCCTGCTTCCTGAGCGGCCGCCCGCTTAAATTGACGTCACCAACAATGGTTTTATGATGTCATATGTGCTTATATTTTGAAAATATGTCACCATTTATGATTAACCATATGGGTAATAATACTTTGTTCAAGATACAAGTACCTATCTTCCATATGTATTCTTTAAATACTACAACATAAGTATTGAGAACATTCATAGAGGGTATCTAAATACATTGTTCAAGATACAAGTACCTATCTTCCCCAGATTAATTTTCCATCTTTATTGAAATATGTTTTCCTTATAAAGAGTATTTTAGGCCCCACCTGTGATTTAAAATCATTTAAAACATGATAACATGTTAAACAGGAAAGAGTTGGAATTGCTACCAAGTAATACATTCATTCTTTTGACAACATGTTGTTGTTTAGATGCTTACCTAAAGTTCTCTTTGAAATTGTTCTGATATTTGAAAATATCTTCTACAAAATTAGTTGACAAATTGTTATTTCAGCCAGGACCACAATATATTTTTGATTGTTTGTGATGCTAACCAGATTAATATAATAATCTATAATGGTATCATTTTGACGTACACAAGATAAATCGAGTCTTTTGAGCGATAGATCTTCGAGCTTTGTTATCAACTATCCTTAAAGTCACACAAAGATCACGTTACCGCACTTATGTCTACTTAGTTACAAATCAAAGTAACGATTGTACGTATATTAATACGAAATATTGGTTCCTTAGCTGCAATACAGATATGAGTTCTCAAAAGTGTTTCGATGTAACATCCCCTGTATCTCCTAAATACCTAACAATCTTATCTTTTAGAGTTCATTACAAGTTAGTGTTGGCTCTATGACTGTGAAATTATCCCAATGAGAGGACTTGCAATTCTACCAAAGTTCACAATGGTAAGACCGAAAATGATCTGTGTTATGGGTATATAAACTTAGCTGCAAACATCATATTTACTCCTTGCATGGGAGATGAAAAAAGGTTCCACTGATGAAAGTAATATTTAATCAATTGCTAGAAGGAAAAGTCTTTATCAATTTAATGCATTAACTTCACTTCTTATTTTTTGTGTCTGTATTATAAAAAGTCGAATTGTATTTGTTCCGTCAAAACAATCACGAGCTCTATCATCAATTAATCTTTATCGAAGCAAAAGAGGAAATTCACATGTACATAATAGTCTCTTCAATTTAATTTCATTATTTGATTCTGAGATTGTTGGTAACAAGTTACAAAGCGGTTAAATCATTCCTTTAATTTTTTTCTCATTTTCATGATTTGTCAGGGTAACATTAGAGAAAAAAGGAGAGTGAGAAGACGAAAGTGTCCATTGAAACAAATGAGCAAAGTGTTGATGTTCAATTACATATGTCAAATTTCTTTATATGTGACGTTTGGAAAACTTATGGAATTATTTTACTGAGACCCTTTGGATAATAAAAAGAATTAAATAATGTTAAAAATTCTTATTGGTCGTCTCCCTTAAGGTTAAGGCTGGCTCCAAGTATTATATGTATATAAGTATATATGTGAAACTTTGATGGAAGTTTATTGGCGTCCTCAGTTAAGTAGTACACAATTTCCTGATGTAGAAATAATAGAGAAATGTTGAATATCATTTATAGTACATTTAATCACCGACAGATACATTCTTAGCTCCTCTTGTTCATAGACAGGGAGTCAATTATATATCGCGATTACTGATGCGATCTGGTTGCTTGTGGTTTTGTTGAAAACACATCACTCATTATAAACGCTCTTGGATAAGATTTAGGACTTCGTTAGATGAATTATGATAAATGCTCAAGGCTAAATAATTTAACTGTGAAAGGTCTTCTCAGCCTAACTGTTTATGAGAGAGTCTAGTCAATCCTTCGCATGAGGGATCTCGTTCCTAGAGTCATCCTTGGTTTAATGGACTTTGCCAAAAAAATATATATTTTGTTCTATCAAAATAATAAATAAATGAATCTGTTCACTAACTAGCATTTGTTTTGATTAATAACTTGACATCCAGATGTTGAACCTCCATTTGAGACAACTTACGATAAACAAAAATTTGTTCGATTGCAGAAATGTTAACTTCCTCAGATTTATTCTTTTCGAAATGGCATGTAATTTCGCATTCTGCCTTGGAAGCTCAATAGCCAATAACTCAACAACCGTCTGTTATTTCTGTCAAGGAATAGCAGACCAGTTGGTTACTATTGTAACTGTTTGAACGATCAGTGCTGGCGGTTTTACCTGATTCTTGAATAGAAAAGTACAAGAAGATCTAATATTGCAGAAATTGTAATCTCAATTATAACACGCTTACTTTTAAAAATACCCTGCAATTTGGAGGGTTGGTCAAGATAATCTGGGAGTCTCTTATAGTTAAGAAAGATATAAGAAAGATACATTGATTCCTGAATGATAAGCTGTCCTTCATGTTTCGCTTAAACAAATGGCCTGAAGAAAATAAGCCTAACTTTAAATTATCAAATGCAGTTTTGACATAAAGTTATTGCCTGAAGTATAAACTTTTCAACGTGAATTTCTAAAACCTTTCGAGAAACCGGGACATCATATGAATATGACAGACAAAACGATGTTGCATTGCACACAAACCTTACTGCATGTAGAATAGTTTGTGACTGCAGACAAAGTCGCCGAGACCTTGGCGGGATTGGAAGCCTGTACCATTATCTGAAGAATTTGTGTATAGAAGATTTGAAAACTTTTTTTTAAGAACCTATGTATTAAGCATGTCATATTCATGTTGATATTTTCAAACTATTTCTCTAACATTGAATACTTTCAAATAAGATATTGATTAGATTGATTTCAGCCTTAGTCATTTGCCTTTACTTCTCTATCATAGAGGAAAACTCACTCTGTATGACCTTGAGGTGAGGTGAAGATAGATAGATAGATAGATCGTCTTTATTTCCTCCAAAATTGAAGATAAATATGCATGATACAGTTGATAATAACTTATTCAAACAAATATGATTGTTACATGCTAAAAAGTATATACATGTATATCAATAGGTATAAATAAATATGAATATGAGAATCTAGAAACATATATTTAGTAATTGCTTCCATTTACGAAGCGCTATACTTGTTGTTTTCATACATTTGATCCACAAATTGGTATCAAGATTTTTAACATAATCATTTGGTATACCTCCAAGTAGAAAACTTAATAGAACATCGTCATCATCATTCCAAATACTAACAAAGGTTTCTACATCCAGGATATCAATGAGAGAGTCAAATAGACGATCTCTTTCACAAACTGTTTCTTTATAATATAAGATGATGTGTTTAACAATGTCATAGGCATGTGTGCCGCACAGGCATTCATTAGATTGTATAGCAAAAGTCCCTACTCGAATAAGGTAGGATATGTCGTAAAAGCAATCAGAATCATTGAGATTGATTAACCAAAGTCTATTTCCAGATTGGTTACGTATAAGAGAGTATCTATGGAGATTTACCCTGTAATTTAGTTCAAAGGTAACATCATTTGATTCAAATATTGAAATTTTCTGATTCACAAGTTTGGACCATTCATTTTTAGTGATAAACACAGACGATTTGCGATACATATCAACATATTCAGTAAGATCATATTTATGGGCCAGGTTTAACATATGGTGCATAGGAGAAGACTTACATTTCAGCATATTTCTAAACATAACATCACAGTCATTTTGAGCTAGTCTGTATTGCAATATTCGTTTGAAAATAAAACTAACATCAGTGTTAAAAAGTCTTCCCAGGAACAACATAGCCCTCTTGTCAATATATGCACGGAGCGATACAAGGCCTAGACAATCCCTGGCAATGACCGAACTCGTGCGTTTAGAGAAACCTTGTACCTTTTTACAGAAGTACTTTTGTACACATTCGAGCATATCATACTCTTTAGCTGATAGTTGACACCACACGTTGCAAGAGAATAGACCACATGGTAGTATAATGCGTTCCCATATGCGCACAGCATGCATAGGGTGGAGACCACCAAAATACAAACCATGACTGTGGTTTACATTAATTAGTCTCCTTAGCTTTTCACAAATAGAAATGGTACGACTTAAGTTGGATTTAGCAGTGCTAATGTACAGGCCAGCATATATGACATCAGTTTTATGGTTGATAGCTTGATCGCCAAGAAATAAATCTGGACATGTGTGTTTTCGAAAATCACCAAACAAAAGGAAGGCGCTTTTACTAGCATTGAATTTAAGGTGCCATGTTCTTGCATATTCAAATATAACATTCAACAAACATTGGAGACCATCAGGAGTACAGCTTAATAACGTTGTGTCATCTGCAAGCAAGATACCAGGAGTAGTGGCCCAGGGGAGGCTCAAACCCCTCTCTGCGTTATCAATAACATTCAATAAATCATTTATGTATAACGTAAAAAGCCAAGCCGATAGCACCCGTCCTTGTCCAACACCCTGACGTACTTCGAAGGTTTCTGAGACATGTCCGCCAATGCTAATACGTGATTTCATTGATGTGGATAAGATGTATATAAGTCTCCAAGGTTTCCCTTTAATTCCAAAATCATGCAGTTTTAGAAAAAGACCGTTAAGGCAAACTCGGTCAAAAGCTTTTTCGTTATCCAAAAATGCACAGTATACGGGCGTGTCCCTTTCGTTGTAATAGGCAATACTTTCTAAAAGCGTAAAGGAAGCTGTTTCTGCTCCAGCACCTTTTCTAAAGCCAAACTGGAAAGGATGAGGAAAATTCTTTACTCTTGTAGCCCAATTTTCAATTCTATTGAGGATTAATCTCTCAAATAGTTTACCTAATACAGGAGTAAGTGTGATACCTCTATAATGAGACGGGTTATCCTTACTTTTACCGTGGCCTTTGTGAATTGGAAGTACGTTTCCAACATTAAACATATTTGGAACATATTCATAAGAAACAATATCATTATAAAAATCAACAAGGTGAGGTATGAGCGACCTGCCACACAGTTTGACATGCTCATTTACAATGTGATCTGGGCCAGGCGATTTACCCGCCTTTAAAGATAATATATCCACATAGGGGGTACGATTAGCGGAAATACTTCATAACATGGTTAAGAATAAATATCAAGAACTATTTAGGTTCACATCCACCTGAAAATAGCAGAAAAAACGTGTTTTATAAACACTTCCGGAAAACAGACGCCAAACGTTTTATTAGCCAATCAGGTGCTAGGGGAGTTGTGACGACATAGACAGGACTCGTTAACGACTGGCTGATCTGTGTCATTGTTTACAATACAGATTCCAGCGGTCGTGAACGTATATATTTTCACTGTTTGTACTTATAAAAAGCCCCTAAGTCACCAAAGCTATTAATATCAATACATCGACATATTCTGTTTGACATTAATTGACTTGTTATTTGTTTGGGTTGTTAATCTCCGATAATGCCGATCGAGTGAACCCAAACTGATATCTGCCGCCATTTTGACTGTTTTTTGTTTGAACATCTAGACAAATCGACTATCCCCCTGTGTAGTAGATTGACCATTGTATATGTAGAATATTTGTTACTACTTTGTGCCATTTTATAGTGTCAACTCAATATCGTAACTCTGTGTTTCTGCTTTGCATGACTGAGATCTCGCTTTTGATGGACTGCCTCTCGGCAACTTCCGGATCTCGGAATAGGATACGACGGTTCCAAACAGCTGTTTTTTGGGCTTATGAACCAGTTGATAATGAAGATCAAATTTTTTATGTGTTTAGTAAATGTACCTCTTGATTCGCGATTTGCCACCTTCATAAAAACTTAGACTTACGTACTAATCTATTTTGCATAGTAAGGATACAGATTATTGTTGTTTTGTGTGAGTAAATGGTCAGTGTTTGAGATAAAGAGTGTGGTACTAATCTAGAGTGACGTGGGCCAATTTTGTCAATAATAACACAACATTTATTGTTGATTGTGATGTAAGTTAAAGCCTGCTTGGAAATGTATTGTAAATATGAAATTCTTTTTCAGTTTTAAGTATTTCAACCAAATGAAAATATTAACGCTGAAAAGCATATTATTTCAATTTCCTTCGGTACTTTAGTACCGGTATTTTACCAGAGAAAGGTTTTTAATAACCTAACACTACTTTTTCACACCAGACAATATAATCATAAAGTTATTACCTAACAGTCTACATGAAATGCCGCACACCTGTACATTATGGCAATTAAGCAATAAACTTAATGACCTCAGCACCTGGCACATTTCTAAAAGGTAATACACAAGACACTGATTAGTTATCTAACTTTATCCTCACACATGATCAACAGACTTTATTGAAACTTGATGAAGGTAATTGTACGTTTGTCATTCCACGTGACACATGTAAATACATTAACAAATCTGTATTACTAAATATATTATTTCATACTGCAATGTTTATCAATATCAAATAGGTTATAAATTATTAATTTTTTAAAATAACTATTTAGTTCATCTCGATTAATTTTTCAATTCTATATGTAATCAAATACAAAAAATGTAAACAATTGTTGGGGTTTGAATTAATAATTTCTGCGACTAATCCTTAGAGACATTAATTCATACTGCAGATAAAAACTCAACATTCGTCTGCAAAATCATCAACTAAAGTCAACTCCCCAAAAGTTTCATGATGTTTTATCCCACCTCTCCCTGGATAGAATTTTGAATTAGCCTATCTTTCAAATTTCTTACCCTCTTTCGTTCCCTCTTCTCAAAGTATTCCGTCCGTTTTCTCTTCCGATGTGGTTGATTGTCATATTCCGCTTGACAGACGGGTAGCGGTCCTATTTTCATCTTTATCTGTTTATTAACTGTTGGTACGGCATTTTTGACGGGAAGTCCAAAGTCCGTTTTGAAATCGTAGGAAAGATCATAACAGTCCTCTATGAAATGATCGGAGCAGATGACAGACCTGTCATTGGGACTCCACTTCGCTCTTTTCTGACTAACAAACTTTGTCCGATTCGCGAATTGGACATGATCCTTCGGAAACTGATGCAGTTGAATGTCTCCTGATTTCTTATTAGTACAGTTGGCAGCAACGCATGAAGAAGGCATGTCTCATTCTCAATGAAAACGTAGACGAATGCGACCCTTATCTGCATTGATATATACTTGTTTACGAACAAACGCGGAGCGAGTCCTGTCTATTACGTCACATCAGCCGAAGGAAAGCTCAGGCCACTCTAGGGACTTTTTTAATTAGGCTTTTGAGGTGGCCAATTTCTACGCACTTTGGACCGTTATATCTTTTTAATTAAAGGACGAATCGAAACTCTGTTTGGTGTTTTATTTACTTGAATGTATTGTCTTTATGAAAATGGGGATTGAAGTCGGATACAAAACTGGGATATAATATCTTTAAAGATTTTATGGTTTTTAGTAATTCATCATATGTAAACGGGCATAATAGATGCATACTAGTATCATCACAGTCATGAGTGGCATGTGTTGTGACAAGATCTTCAATAAAACTATTTACAAAACTGGTGAAATCTGAATCAAAATTGATGTCTTCATATGGTTGGGATAAATCCCTAAAATACTTAGCAAATAGGTTACAGATGGATTCTTGGGTATCGCTAGTCTCATTATCATACACCAGGATCTTAACTTGCTCCTTATTGCGTTTGTACTTATTTGTTACCCTAGTGTATTCCTGTATATCTACTTCAGCTGCTTCATAGATATCCCTGAATTTGTCGTCTTGCGACTTCCGTTTAGATCGGCGATGTTCTTTCCGAAAGATTCTTTTTGCCTGCTTATATCTTATATATAGAATATCGTCTTTATTTCTTGGTTTACCCATATGGACCCATTCTTTGCGAGCTCCACGCATAGCATTATGGCAGGGTTTTAAGTTATCTTTCTTCCAATAGGGTTTCAAGTGGGATTGGAATTTAGAAGCAGGTATACTTATATTTGCCGAGGTATGTAGTGAGTCAAGAATGAAATTATGATAACTCTCAAGATATTCCGCTGGTGAGTTGTAGTCAGTTACATCTATTTTGGCATATCTGAAATGATTTTCAGTCTCATAACGATAAAGCATCAAATCAATGTTATTAGCCTTCCGCCAGTTCAGCTTTTCACCACCAAAATTATGTTGAGATACATCATCAGTAATATGCATACACACAAATATTGGGTAGTGGTCTGAGATAGAGTATGGGATGGAATTATCAATACAATAACCAACAATGCTACTTCTATAATCAATATTAACAAAAACATAATCAATCATAGTTTTAACTTGTCCACATTTACTCGTGTAGGTGTAGGTATGTTGGGTGTCTAGTGGCACAACTGATATCAAGTCACGCTCTTGTAAGGCTCTCTGTAGACACTTTGCTCGAGGTTTTAATTCCGAAATAGTTCGAATGTCAGCATTGAGATCACCAAGCATCACAGTTCGTCCATAATATGAGTACTTATCATATATATCCATAACATTATGGAGTTCGTCCACATAAACACTGTCCATAACATTTGAAGATGGAAGTCGCACACCAACAATATACACCGGAGTGCCACAGATAATCAGTTTAGCACCAAGTATGTGTTCACTGCTTGGTATATGTAATAAGGAGACACTACAGTTATCTTGTTTCCTAATAAACAATGCAACACCACCAACTCCTCTTGGTGAAGAATGGTTTTGCTGGCATTTCACATACACATGAAAATCATCATCAAGATCAGTTAGAATAGTCTTTTGGTTATCGTTAAGCCAGTGTTCACTCAGGAACAAAACATCACAGCTTTCCAGCTTACACTTGAGTTCCTCAGCACAGTTGGTCACACCACGTATATTCCATGTAATGACACGCGATAATGACATTACAAGAATTAGTATGTACAAGAAGTTAAACATATTACTGTTCAGTACCTTCATATCCATTGTCCCCGTACCATGTATGATTAGGAATCCACTCACGACAGTTCACATTCTCAGGCCAGAAACATTTATCATCAAGGATGACGTCAGAGGCCTCTCTAGGAACGGTAATCCTTATGGTGTAGGTCGGGTTGCGAGGACGGTCCCAGTGTTTCATAAGTTTAGTATTAGATATAGTGACGCCTCGTTCTTCAGCGTACTCCACTATGGCGTCCTTTATGATGTCAAAGGACGTATCCGCTCTCACGTAACTCAACACTAAACGTCTGTTTCTTCGTTTCGAGACACCACTGAAAGACTTTTTCCATTCATTGTTAAATGTCACAGTTCTTGCATTTCGTTCAACTTTAGGTTGAGAGGTTTCAATAATGGTTACATCACCGTCAAGCTGATTGATTGGACTGTCCATGTGGACAATAACCTCTGGTGAACTCGGGAGTTCACGGGCTGGTACTGGGCTTGTTATCTGAGTATGAGTTTTCTGCGTTGTGTTGAAGTTTACACCAGATTCCTGATTGCCCCGCTTTACAGTATCAGAATACAATAGTTTGTTCCTTGTGTTTACACAATCCATTTTCCCATCAACTGCACGCACACTCTTGTCAATAGAGTTTAACTTTGTAGTGAGAGTTTCTCTCGCGTCCTTTAACTCAGCTTCCCTGTGTTTTAGTTGATTGTTGAGTTTTACATTTTCTGCTTTCAGTGATTTTTCTCTAGACATCAACATCAAGTTTTCAGCTTCATAGTGTTTTGCATCACTGCATCTCGCTTCATATGCATCCAAAAGTTTTACCATATCATTGTTGTATTTGTCCTCAAATTCTGCTAAACGTTTACACACAACATCAAACTTTTTATTCATGTCTTCATGGATAAACATAAGCTTTGACATAACATTCCCCATCATATCTCTGTCAGTTTTAGGAAGAGTTTCCGGTCCTACCTTCTCTTGAACAGATTTTTGTCTAGTCAGAACATCAGTTTGAACAACATATTTGTACATATAGAAGATTTGAAAACTTTTATTTAAGAACCTATGTATTAAGCATGTCATATTCATGTTGATATTTTCAAACTATTTCTCTAACATTGAATACTTTCAAATAAGATATTGATTAGATTGATTTTAGCCTTAGTCATTTGCCTTTACTTCTCTATCATAGAGGAAAACTCACTCTGTATGACCTTGAGGTGAGGTGAAGTGATTTGGGGTTTTAAGTCGCAAACCAGGAGAATGAAATTAATTAGCTGTTTCGAGATGTAAAAAATAGTTAAGCTAATGATCAGAGCTATCATGCCATACTAACTACTCATGATTATGTTAGAGATCGAATTATATACTGCAAACGGGTAAGTAAAAACATTCTCATTGATTCTTTTTGAATACGAAAACAAAGTTTTATAAAAGAAGCCTCCACAGCAAATTCAGGATTCAAGATTGCTTTCTTTTAAAAAGGCAGCCGTTTCCAGCCAAAACGACGACACTGTAGAATGATGGTCCTCAGCTTTGCTCAGCTCAATTATTGCACATTGATTATTTTCAGCAAGAGCAAAAAGTATAAGACTATCTAGGAATTTGTGAAATCTTAAACTGTCCGCACTATTTGAGTAATGATTGCAACAACACAGCTGAGAAACATGTTGGGATCTTCTGAATAAAGCACTCCCACATTTTAGGATGCGGTCCATATTCTGAATATTTTAACCTGCTCCGTGTGCAGCAGAGCAGGAATATGAATTCTGCATATAATGAGGTCTGTGGAGGGATATGATTCACACCCTGCATATAATGAGGTCTGTGGAGGGATATGATTCACACTCTGCATATAATGAGGTCTGTGGAGGGATATGATTCACACTCTGCATATAATGAGGTCTGTGGAGGGATATGATTCACACTCTGCATATAATGAGGTCTGTGGAGGGATATGATTCACACTCTGCATATAATGAGGTCTGTGGAGGGATATGATTCACACTCTGCATATAATGAGGTCTGTGGAGGGATATGATTCACACTCTGCATATAATGAAGTCTGGGGAGGGATATGATTCACACTCTGCATATAATGAAGTCTGGGGAGGGATATGATTCACACTCTGCATATAATGAAGTCTGTGGAGGGATATGATTCACACTCTGCATATAATGAAGTCTGGGGAGGGATATGATTCACACTCTGCATATAATGAAGTCTGGGGAGGGATATGATTCACACTCTGCATATAATGAGGTCTGTGGAGGGATATGATTCACACTCTGCATATAATGAGGTCTGTGGAGGGATATGATGCACACTCTGCATATAATGAGGTCTGTGGAGGGATATGATTCACACTCTGCATATAATGAGGTCTGTGGAGGGATATGATTCACACTCTGCATATAATGAGGTCTGTGGAGGGATATGATATCTCACACTCTGCATATAATGAGGTCTGTGGAGGGATATGATTCACACTCTGCATATAATGAAGTCTGTGGAGGGATATGAATTCACACTCTGCATATAATGAGGTCTGTGGAGGGATATGATTCACACTCTGCATATAATGAGGTCTGTGGAGGGATATGATTCACACTCTGCATATAATGAAGTCTGGGGAGGGATATGATTCACACTCTGCATATAATGAAGTCTGGGGAGGGATATGATTCACACTCAGCATATAATGAAGTCTGTGGAGGGATATGATTCACACTCTGCATATAATGAAGTCTGTGGAGGGATATGATTCACACTCTGCATATAATGAAGTCTGGGGAGGGATATGATTCACACTCTGCATATAATGAGGTCTGTGGAGGGATATGATTCACACTCTGCATATAATGATGTCTGTGGAGGGATATGATTCACACTCTGCATATAATGAGGTCTGTGGAGGGATATGATTCACACTCTGCATATAATGAGGTCTGTGGAGGGATATGATTCACACTCTGCATATAATGAAGTCTGGGGAGGGATATGATTCACACTCTGCATATAATGAAGTCTGGGGAGGGATATGATTCACACTCTGCATATAATGAAGTCTGGGGAGGGATATGATTCACACTCTGCATATAATGAAGTCTGTGGAGGGATATGATTCACACTCTGCATATAATGAAGTCTGGGGAGGGATATGATTCACACTCAGCATATAATGAAGTCTGTGGAGGGATATGATTCACACTCTGCATATAATGAAGTCTGTGGAGGGATATGATTCACACTCTGCATATAATGAAGTCTGGGGAGGGATATGATTCACACTCTGCATATAATGAAGTCTTTGGAGGGATATGATTCACACTCTGCATATAATGAAGTCTGGGGAGGGATATGATTCACACTCTGCATATAATGAGGTCTGTGGAGGGATATGATTCACACTCTGCATATAATGAAGTCTGGGGAGGGATATGATTCACACTCTGCATATAATGAAGTCTGTGGAGGGATATGATTCACACTCTGCATATAATGAAGTCTGGGGAGGGATATGATTCACACTCAGCATATAATGAAGTCTGTGGAGGGATATGATTCACACTCTGCATATAATGAAGTCTGTGGAGGGATATGATTCACACTCTGCATATAATGAAGTCTGGGGAGGGATATGATTCACACTCTGCATATAATGAAGTCTTTGGAGGGATATGATTCACACTCTGCATATAATGAAGTCTGGGGAGGGATATGATTCACACTCTGCATATAATGAGGTCTGTGGAGGGATATGATTCACACTCTGCATATAATGAAGTCTGTGGAGGGATATGATTCACACTCTGCATATAATGAAGTCTGGGGAGGGATATGATTCACACTCTGCATATAATGAAGTCTGGGGAGGGATATGATTCACACTCTGCATATAATGAAGTCTGGGGAGGGATATGATTCACACTCTGCATATAATGAAGTCTGGGGAGGGATATGATTCACACTCTGCATATAATGAAGTCTGGGGAGGGATATGATTCACACTCTGCATATAATGAAGTCTGTGGAGGGATATGATTCACACTCTGCATATAATGAAGTCTGTGGAGGGATATGATTCACACTCTGCATATAATGAGGTCTGTGGAGGGATATGATTCACACTCTGCATATAATGAGGTCTGTGGAGGGATATGATTCACACTCTGCATATAATGAGGTCTGTGGAGGGATATGATTCACACTCTGCATATAATGAGGTCTGTGGAGGGATATGAATTCACACTCTGCATATAACGAGGTCTGTGGAGGGATATGAATTCACACTCTGCATATAATGAGGTCTGTGGAGGGATATGATTCACACTCTGCATATAATGAGGTCTGTGGAGGGATATGATTCACACTCTGCATATAATGAGGTCTGTGGAGGGATATGATGCACACTCTGCATATAATGAGGTCTGTGGAGGGATATGATTCACACTCTGCATATAATGAGGTCTGTGGAGGGATATGATTCACACTCTGCATATAATAAGGCCTGTGGAGGGATATGAATTCACACTCTGCATATAATGAGGCCTGTGGAGGGATATGATTCACACTCTGCATATAATGAAGTCTGTGGAGGGATATGAATTCACACTCTGCATATAATGAGGCCTGTGGAGGGATATGATTCACACTCTGCATATAATGAGGTCTGTGGAGGGATATGATTCACACTCTGCATATAATGAAGTCTGGGGAGGGATATGATTCACACTCTGCATATAATGAAGTCTGGGGAGGGATATGATTCACACTCTGCATATAATGAAGTCTGTGGAGGGATATGATTCACACTCTGCATATAATGAAGTCTGGGGAGGGATATGATTCACACTCTGCATATAATGAAGTCTGGGGAGGGATATGATTCACACTCTGCATATAATGAGGTCTGTGGAGGGATATGATTCACACTCTGCATATAATGAGGTCTGTGGAGGGATATGAATTCACACTCTGCATATAACGAGGTCTGTGGAGGGATATGAATTCACACTCTGCATATAATGAGGTCTGTGGAGGGATATGATTCACACTCTGCATATAATGAGGTCTGTGGAGGGATATGATTCACACTCTGCATATAATGAGGTCTGTGGAGGGATATGATGCACACTCTGCATATAATGAGGTCTGTGGAGGGATATGATTCACACTCTGCATATAATGAGGTCTGTGGAGGGATATGATTCACACTCTGCATATAATGAGGCCTGTGGAGGGATATGAATTCACACTCTGCATATAATGAGGCCTGTGGAGGGATATGATTCACACTCTGCATATAATGAAGTCTGTGGAGGGATATGAATTCACACTCTGCATATAATGAGGCCTGTGGAGGGATATGATTCACACTCTGCATATAATGAGGTCTGTGGAGGGATATGATTCACACTCTGCATATAATGAAGTCTGGGGAGGGATATGATTCACACTCTGCATATAATGAAGTCTGGGGAGGGATATGATTCACACTCTGCATATAATGAAGTCTGTGGAGGGATATGATTCACACTCTGCATATAATGAAGTCTGGGGAGGGATATGATTCACACTCTGCATATAATGAAGTCTGGGGAGGGATATGATTCACACTCTGCATATAATGAAGTCTGTGGAGGGATATGATTCACACTCTGCATATAATGAAGTCTGTGGAGGGATATGATTCACACTCTGCATATAATGAAGTCTGGGGAGGGATATGATTCACACTCTGCATATAATGAAGTCTGTGGAGGGATATGATTCACACTCTGCATATAATGAAGTCTGGGGAGGGATATGATTCACACTCTGCATATAATGAAGTCTGGGGAGGGATATGATTCACACTCTGCATATAATGAAGTCTGGGGAGGGATATGATTCACACTCTGCATATAATGAAGTCTGGGGAGGGATATGATTCACACTCTGCATATAATGAAGTCTGTGGAGGGATATGATTCACACTCTGCATATAATGAAGTCTGGGAGGGAGTAATCAATACAGGAGGGAATATTCACAGAGAGTCTTGAAGGGTACTCAGAGCATATAGTGTGTTGAACTATTTGTATGAGAGCACTGCATGTGTATGAGAGCACTGCATGTGTATGAGAGCACTATATTTGTATGAGACTACTGTATTTGTATGAGAGCACTGCATTTGTATGAGAGCACTGCATGTGTATGAGAGCACTATATTTGTATGAGACTACTGTATTTGTATGAGAGTACTGTATTTATGAGAGTACTGTATTTGTATTAGAGCTCTGTATTTGTATGAGAGTACTGTATTTGTATGCGAGTACTGTATTTGTATGAGAGTACTGTGTACGAGAGTACTATATGTGTATGAGAGTACTGCATTTGTATAAGAGTACTGTATTTGAATGAGAGCTCTGTACTTGTATGAGAATACTGTATTTGTATGAGAGCTCTGTATGTGTAAGAGAGCTCTTCCCTACTTGTAAAAACATGTGATAAATCCTTAAGAAAGGAAAACGTAAAATCTTGAAAATTTATGCAATAACGGATATTCTCATAATAGGTTTGAAGGGTTGAAGTTCTACCATCTGGTAAGCATTGTGAGCAAAGTTTGACATATTCCTACTCGAGTTGTTATCAGTTACACAGTTTTATTTCTTGAAGTTATGACGAAATGTGAATCTTGATCAAAATTGCTATTTTGTTGAACAAGCACATTTTCAACCTACCATTCAAACTTTGTCAACCCAATAAAGGGAAATAAAGTTAACGTTCTGGCTAGTGAGAACAAAACTGTGTAATATTGCCTGAGTAAGAAACCGAGTTGAATAGTACTGAATCGCATGATAAAAAGGTCAAATGTAATTTCTCAAACATAGTGTTTATACATTCAGCTTCAATGATCAAACATAGTGTTTATGCACACGTTAACGTAGAACGACTAAATGATACATTCAGCTTCAATGATCAAACATAGTGTTTATGCACACGTTAACGTAGAAAGCTTAATAATACATTCAGCTTCATTGATCAAACACAGTGTTAATGTTCACATATAACTAATATAACAATAAGTATCATTGGCAAAGCAATAACATGTAAACACTTTTATGATACAAAATTCAGGTTTTTTTATTAGAGACAGTGAATGCACACTTACTACAAACATATATGAGAATACATTCAGAGCAATTGTTGTAAATCCAGGTGATACAAAAAACAATTCTTTTGACTAAATATTATTCCTGCTACATAATTTGTGGATTAACAAATCATAAAACGGTATTAATGTACAATAAGTATACAGTGACAACGGCAAATCGCCATTACAGAATAATAAAAGTTGTAAAATAGTATTCATAGTTATACATCATTTGCTGTAATTGAAAAATAATGTTTATGTACACAAAACGCATTTACAAATGGTGATATCCAGTTTCATTTGTTCATGTACAATTAAACTAACACGTAAATATGAACAAATGAAAAGTTACAACTGGCAATGAGTGGGATTTATCGGCTTTTGGTTTGTTGTTTCTTTTTGCATTAAGTGAGGAATGACTCGGCTCACGAAGACAAAATAAACGTACTGATAGAATATCTTCAAAAATAAAATCAGTTAAATCTTAGACTAGTCATAATACCTTGCGATGCCGTAGCAATTCTTCCCACAACAATATGGCTTTCCTTCAATGAATGTGCGCTTTTTTCTAGTCAAAATGTGAAATCCGAGTCAACCAAAATATTACCCCTTGTAACATGCCACATGTGAATTTTCCAATATGTCATTTGTCACCTCAAATTTAGTTTCCATAACATACCTCGATATAACCTTCTCTTGAACGGCAATCATTGATCAAACATATCAATTATTTTCATACGTATTCAGTAAATTCTTTGATAAAATATTCATGGAAAAAATAGAAAACAAGATTTTGGCATTTGTTATGGGCATAGAATCGAGGTCGTTTTCATTGATCCAACACAGCATTTATGAATCATTACATCAATTGAATCATCTGAATCGATTGAAGATGAAGTGCTTATTCTTTCAGAGCACTCTGCCAGTTGTTTGTGTTTCATATGGTAAAGTGTCAGTTTATCATTAGTAGTGCTATTTATGACAGGAGTTAACATCCCAGCAGGCACAAGACGTCTTTTAGACGTCTAAATTAGGTCTAAATTGGCTTAGACGTCTTTTTTAGAGGTCTAATAGACGTCTCCATATAGACGTCTAAGCCTAGACGTCTTTTAGACGTCTAAAAGACGGCTTAAGGTAGACCTGCACTTTCATAGAATATTTTTTAATTCTTTAATATTTTAGTTTGAAAGATGTTTTCTTGCTTTTTGAATATAAACAAACCTTTCCAAAATTAGGAATTAAACATTGAAAGATTTCTGTTACTTAACATGAATATTACAATATATTTTGTAGGTAAAGAAATTATTTGCACCAAATTATATATAACACTCAAATGTAATTCAAATTAAATCCTATAAATTTATCAAAAGTACAAATTTATAAGGAAAAATTTATGAAATGTTCTGGGTGAAGAGATTCGAACTTCAATCGTCATCGAAATTGTAGTCAAAGTGCACATGCGTATTCTTTCCATGCAGAGTTGCGTCCCTTACATGTGCTTTATTTTGGCGCCATTTTCATTCCTTTGTTCTCAAAAGAGATGGGATTTCTCGATATCAACGCATCTGAAGTGGTGTTCCTTGCGGATTTTTTCGTCCACAGTTTAGGTAAGAATGTTTTCTGTATGTTGGATACGCTAATTAGTTTTACCTTGTCAGTAATCAAGATTCTCATTCGTCGGTATCTTTCCTTTGTTTACAATTGTCGTGCATCTGATGGTACAGCCTCTTCCATTAATAACTTTGAGCTCGTAATTTTGTGATGATACTTCAAAACATGTGTGTAGTGTTTTGTGAGTACACATATTTGAAATAAATATAGCTTTCTCTATTTTTTGACTGAAACCAAATAATTCATGACCAAATTCTTTCCCTTGGTATTTTGTTACCCTAACTTTCATAGTAGAATATTAATTATTAAGACACCCTTATTAAATGCAGAGAACCTGATTCACTGTGGAACATTTTCATTTTCAGATAACTGTCATTTTAATTCACTGCAAAAGAAACCTTTTTATAATAGTTGACTTAATTATGACGTAGATTCAACTATTATTAGTTTCTTGTTATTCATATGGTTTCATTTGGTGTTTGTGTATACATTTATATTGAATTTTTCAGGACACGTAGCTTATAAATGTTATATATATATAAATATTAAACAGTGTAAACATATATTTTAATTTGAATCTGAACATATAGGTACAAATGTTGACCATGATCATGAGTTGATAACAATTAAGGTTTCAATTTTTTTTTCAGATACTTCGACAAATCTGTTACAAGGACGCAATCAAGGATACAATTCTCAAGAACGGCGGGATTCTTTTAAGATGCTCTTCGAGGGTGTAGGAAGAAAATGGCCTTGAATCAGGACATTCATACTTTAAGAATTAATCTTCAGCTTTGGACAATGATAGGAAGATTTGACAAATCTGATTCTAAGTAAAGTTAATTTTTCAAAACATATAAAAGCAAATATTTTTGTATTATTACAATATATATGTTGATTGCATTAAATAGATTTTTATATTGAATAAATATTTCATCTTATTTGAGCTTTGTTCTTGCTTATTTTCAAGGCACAATTGCTCATCATTTAGTCTGAAAATTTTGAATCTATTCATGAGAAAATGTAAACCTAAACATGAAATTAAGTTACCATATCAAAATCTAAAATGGTATCCATTATTGGTCATTATATTGTTTTTAATAGTGAAATAATTGGGCTTAAATGTATCCATTTTCGTCTGAAATATGCAATTGTGCCTTACAAAATACAGGTTTTTGTTTGAAGCTCTGAAACCTGATGAAGTTCCCACTGCATAACATTATTATACTGGGGTATAACACAACCACTAAAGGACATGTGTCTTCAGACTTCTGTTAAATATTTTTGGAGGTATTTACACTTCTAATAGAGGTTTAATATATGTCTAACAAACGTCTAAAAGAGTCTAATAAACGTCTAAGAGACGTCTATTTAACGTCTACTAGACGTCTAATAAAAGTCTACTAGACGTCTAATAAAAGTCTAAAAGACGTCTAATAAATGTCTAAAAGACGTCTAACATACGTCTAAAAGACGTCTAATATACGTCTAATAGACGTCTACCTTTAGACGTCTAATAGACGTCTAGGCTTAGACGTCTTTCTAGTCCCACAGATCAGACTATATTTAGACGTCTTTTAGACGTCTAGGCTAGACGTCTATTAGACGTCTATGTGCCTGCTGGGATACTACAAGCAAAACGATAAACATGACTCTCCAATACCTGATCAATGTAATTACAGGTAAGCTTCTTAGTCATCTGATAGTCTGTGTAAGCTTTTTTGTCATCCGATAACTCAAATAGCAGATGTCCTTTGGATCAAGTCAAATTCCATTTGAATAACGACTAAAACAATAAAGTGGACCAAAAGGAAATAGGTCGGCAAATTTGAAGTTAAGAATATAACTAAATACAAATCCCCGCAAGACACAATTTGCGACAGTCCCAATCACTAGCTAAGCTAAATCTTGCTGCTAAGTGTCAAAGTTCTGACGCAACCTTCACTAGACATGATGGGACCATCAAGATCTACCGCAGTAGGTTAGAGGGGCTGCACGGAAAAGATGGGGGAATGTATCAAGGCTTAAATTAGCTACTGGTTAAAACTGGCGCAAGTTATAGCCTGCGTGAAACTCTCGACTAAATACAAAATACAAAAATATGTAGATATTTTTTTGGAACGAAATTGCTTATAATTTAGCAAGGAACCTCTCTTATTGTAAAATGTGCAGAAAATCTAAATATATTAGAAAGAATGGTATTTTGTGTAAACGGTCGGAAAATGTTCACATTAGGAAATAAGTAATTAATAAAGGACTTTCTACAATTGTTTATTTCACGAAACTGTCTTTAACTTTGCATTATACCTCGCCAATAAGAAAATAATGCTGCAGAAATCTAAATGGGACCGGAAGATATTTTTTTGGCAATCGGTCGGACATATTCTGTTCCTAAAAATGACTAAGTATAAATCATGGATATTTGTAAAGGAATTGAAATTGTTTGGGGTTTTTGGCGCTTCACCCCTCCTTACAGGATAGAATTCTTTTGCTAAATTATACAAGAATTGTGAAAATAGTTTTTCAGAAGTAGGTCGGATAGAAAATGGACAAACGGACAGAATCGTTGGTGTTAATATGATACCCTGAACAGTTGGTCGGGGGTGAAATCATTGATCTTGCTATAAAGTCTTTCTTTATCCAATCGAAAATTGAAATCCTTTTCAAAATTGTATACAAATGTTTTCTTCGATTTACGTAAATCTCTTCCATACCTTAACGGGAAAGTCTCTTAAATTCCGAATGTCCAATGTGTAAAAACGATGATAGATACGACTTGAAAATCTTAATAATATGTGTGTTACACTAAATGACAAGTAGAGAAACGAATATATCAGACTATATTATCGTGAACGCCTATCAGTAATAAACCTTCTCTATTTCATAAGTATCAATGAAATGTTGTGCAACTCTGGTACATTATCGTATAAGGCTTGTTAATAGAGAAATATAAAAGTTAAAAGAGCGTGGTGATTATCAAATGAAGATCATGATTATTTACATTCATAAAGTATTCTTCCGTATTATATGAAACATAAAGAAAACATGAAACACGCCATGATTGAACGAAACACTACACTCATGGAAGAGGAAGAAAGAATGAAATAATCTAAACTTTTATAAATGAATACACTGCGACTCTCCATATGAATATTACTGACCATGATATCGTAGATAATGTGGTGTGAATCAAAGAGTTATGATCAGAAACATTTTGTATTTCTGACTTTACTTAATGATTCTCGCTTTTTTTAAAAGAACATCAGTCCTGCTGGTTAAGATTTACAATTCAACTTAAAGTCACGTGACCAATAAATCTGTTAAAATCAACTGTACTATGGGCCACAGGGTCTTGCATGCTGAATTAAACTGAATTAAACTCATGATTCTTGAATCACATCTTAAAGACATGCATGTGTTTAGAAGTACACAGCCTGGAAACACACACAATTGTGAAAACTGAAAGGGGCATTAATTAGCAAGTTATTTTGTAAATCCTTCTTTTCAAATTTTCCGCGATAAACATCATTTTCTAACAAGTGTATGTGGATTAAACATCTCATTACAGCACCCGATCATCCGTAGTCGTAGAAGAAATTATCAAGTATGAAGCAAAAACCATTCGTGGCCATTTTTGTGTGAACACCTTTACATAATTTGCGTTAGGGAAATGAAATCGCATAGCTGAACTGAACATGGTACATTCGTTTTTTAACTGCTTCTTTTAATCAAAAACAAATTGCAATTGATTACATTTATTTTCGTTTTTGTTACATCATTTTATGTATCTGAAAACACATGCTACTTCCCCTTTAAAATTTCAAGAATAATCAACAGAGTTATTTATTCAAATTGCAAAAAGGTTTTCTCAACTAATGATTATACAATAACCATGATTTACTGATGCCTGGATTGCCTTGTTCAAATTACTTATAAATTGTAAAGATTAATAAAGTGTTGTAAATTTAGATTAAAAGAGAGTGTTTTAAAACTAAGATCGTACCATAAGTCTTGCAGTGATTTTTATGATCTTTGATGGAATTATATAATTGTTCACTAATCCGTATGATGATTCCACCATTAAGATTATCTATTTATTTAGAAAACGTTTTCTACAAAGAAAACAAAATAAGAAATATGATTACTGAAAATACAGTTTACCCCATATCAGTTTACTGGTATAAATAGAAAGAAGCGCATTATTTGCAGGGCCGCGCAAAGGACTCTGGGACGTACATGTAAACACGTTAAGAAACATGATCTAATTTACGCTTTAAACAAAATGAGCCACACAACACTGTTTCGACGGGTTGATTCATTTGAACGTGCGTTGCCATAGCAAATGAGGTATTGACAATCATTCCCGTGAATGAAACCGCAAAGGTTGCAATTCTTAGCAAGTAAAAAGGATTGTAAACAAAACAACAGTATCGGATATTTAGCAACAATATTCCCGTCAAAGACTTCTTTCATTTCCCGATTGTATCTCAAAAACATTTCTGAACTTTGCCTAATCGCTCAAGACTTAAATCTCTTTCTTTTTCTGAATTTGACTTACAAAATCGGTCCGTGGTGATAAACAAGGAAGTAAGGGAAATCCAAGTACTCAAATAACAGTGACGTAACGGATTATGAGTTCGTTTTTAGCTACGGCAAGTTTTAGAGGGTGGTATAATCAAAAATTAGAATGAGGTACTTGATGTTGAAATATTGGTGAATGATTTTCCAACAAAACTGTGTAGTTGGATACTCATTATTTGAAAAGACCTTGATAGGCATGCAAACCTGATGAAGCATCTGTCAGAGTATAAACACCTTAAACCCGACAATATTCACAAAACGTGTCTAAACTCTGAATCAACAAATACCAGATCATGTATTCCAACGTCAGAAGAATCGCTGCATTTAAATTTGTTGACACAAGGGTTGACAATAATTTGTACTAATCATATTCTACAAACCGGAAGACAATATGGTGAGGTTAATCAAAAACATGAACGCCCAAAACTATCTATTTACCCCTACAGACTTTGAATGTCGATATAAAACATTCATTTGGGCAGAGTTTTAAGACTGGAGAAATTATTCTACGTACATTACCTCAAACCTCTACCACTTTTGTTGTTTCGTTTGAGTCATCACGGATGTTTCAGTTAAGCCATTGAATTAAACATTCATCATTCAGTGTAAATTATTTATTCAAGATAAATTTAGCAAACAATACCCAGTAAACTGATCTTAAGATCTTAAAGAGTTACAGTGGACTATGTTGTTGGAACAAAATATGTCAAACTTTATAAGCTATCGAGAAGCAGCATCTCATTGCTGATTAGTTGTTATGGATACAATACACGTGTTTAGGTTGTAATTTATGATGGAAAACCGGTCAATAGCGCGCGCCAAGGACTCGAACATAATTCCTGAAACTTATTAACAGCGGATACAAGGAGAAACATATGTTGAATAGAGTGTTTAGTAGATCAATTGACCATTAATGTAAACGAGAAGGACATTTCTTACTTATTAACATCTACATGGCGGTTTTTCTATCATCATCGAAAACTATATACTATCCTAATATTTGTATTTAGAGATGAAGAAGCAAGTTTCAGGACAATGTCTTAATTGAACTCAAAGAGAGATGGTCTTTTTGCTCTTTATTCAGCAAAAAAATGTATTAATCTTACTCTGTGTCACTTTCAACACAACTCCACAATTTTATGTTTCTATTTATAATTTAATCACACAGTAAATGCATCTCCGTAACACTAATAAAAACATTTGCAAGGTTATATTTCAAATTTCACTTCACTAAACTTATATTCTTGAACACAAGTTTTCCCGTCACCTACAATAGGTAACGTAACATCTTCATATTTGTGATAGCGAGGCCTGATAGACGTGTGGGTAAACTGTTCGTACTGTCAGTGCTGTCTGTGTGGGTTGGAATCCGGCAAGATGTGCATTTTGTCCCTGTATAAACATGTAAAATATTTTCATTATCTTAATAGAATGTATTTCTTAAGTAAAGATATTATTCACTGTGAACTTGAGCATTATTTGTTTCAAAAAGACTTCTAGATTCCGCAGTCTAACAGAATGTTGGATTGTGCTGCTAACTGGTGTTCTAGGTGGCGTATTTTGGTTAATATTTCTAAAACAAAGATTTACACTATCGTCCTAAGTCATTTATGACATCGAATACTGTATTTGAAATAGGCAATGATGTTATTGATAACTCTAGTTCATACAAGTATCTTGGGGTATGGTTAGATGAATATGTTGACTTAATTTTTTAAGAAATAGCAAAATCTGGTAATAGTGCACTTGGTGTAATAATTCGTATATCAAAGCAAGTAGGTGGTTTTGAGTATAAAGCGTTTTGCAAACTGTGCGGCAATCTTGTCCTGCCAATCTTATCATACGGTATTCAGTGCCAACTTGGAAGTGAGGGAATTTTCATGTATTAATGCGGTACAGAACCGGCAGCGAGGTATTTCTTAGTAGGTTCTAAGACTTCTAATGCAGCGATAAGGGGTTGTGTGTCATTCTTTACCAAACAGAAAATTGAAATTATTAAGTTATTATCTCTAGAAGAATTTAGAATTCCTAATGTAATCTATAAATGGTCTTTAAACTTTAGAAAATCCTGGAATAATAATGTTTTGAAGATGTTAAATAAAATGCAACTTCCTTCCTGTACATGTGTCTAATATTACACAAAATGATTTTCTGTTGTTAGAGCTGACTTGTTGGGTGTTGATTATGATGAGGGGTTTAGTAAATTGTGGAATGATGAAGGACTTATAAGCGGAAACAAATTAATAATTTACCGACTTTTTAAAGATTCTTTACAGGTTGAATCGTATGTCATTAGTGTTTCTAGACAACAACATAGTATTATGAGCAAGTTAAGATGTGGAAGTTTACCGTTAGCTTTAGAATTAGGAAGATTTTCTATTGACGGAGTTAGTAATTTTTGATATAATAATGCTATCGAAGATGAAATTCATTCCATGATTGATTTTACTTTATTTTCTGACAAGTAAGTTATTTGTTGAAATTACTAATTACCTACCTGTGTTTACTTATTTAGATTCAAAAGATAAATATTTTATTTAAATGACTTCTCAGCAATTTGTCTCACCGCTATCCTCGGCAATATCATGTATGAGCGCCGACTTTTCCAAGTTGTTTGAATGTCTCGTGTAGTGTGCAAATGACTTTTACTTTGTTAAAGGATTTTCCATGCCGTTTTGCGACATAGAGGAATCTAAAGAATCTAAAGAAATATATATATATATATATATATATATATATATATATATATATATATATATATCTGTCCCAAATATATAGACAATAACTAACAAGTGACGGGGAATGACAGATTATCTTTCCCGAGTTATATTAATTTCGTAATTCTCGAGCCTTGGCGAGAGAATTACACAATTAATATAACGAGGGAAAGATAATCTGTCGTTCCCGTCACGAGTTGGTTATTGTTTATATTACCCATAAGTTTTTTTAAAAGACTTTAACTCGAATATAATGGAAATAAACGTTTCTCTATAAAGGATTTGGATATCGAATCTCCAAAATCATGCGCGTGTGCTGCGGCTTTATTTGACACTTTCCTACGCACGGCTAAATTGCCATTAGTGAAAAAGTTTCAAAATAAAAGCTAAATGAAAGTGTTGTTGAAAGTATATCCCTTCTTTTCATAATCGTAATTCAAATTGATAACTATCAACCGTTAATTTGAAGAGCCAGTGACGCCCTACAGTGATACTACGGGACGGCTCAATCTGAAATTCTTGTGACGTAACCGATGTTACTGTGACGTCATAGCCGTTCGGGTCTATGACGTCATTACAGTCGAACGAAACCAGGCGCTTCTTCGCGACTGTATAGCTTAAACGTGAGGACATGTAGTTTTCAGTAACCGCTAATTTAAAAATTGTGTTCAGTTTGACAGACACATTTCACTTTTTTGCTGCGGCACATCAGACGAATTACGAATGGCAACTACGTGGACTTATTACACATTGTTAAAATGCAGAATATTTGTAAACAAATTAGCAGTCGGGAAAAGTATGAAAGATGAATGAAATAGTTCCGGCAAAACGTTTATTTTCAATGGTTTACATCAACCAATCAAATGCCAAGAAAGTGTGTAACTCCCGTGTGACTTACAGGAAAAATAAGACCCTGTGTCCAACTTCCCATATGGGTAATATATACTTTTATCAAAACGTTTCTTTTTATAATGCCTATACATTATCACTTCCAATTTTATATCAACAGACGCCAACAATTGTTTCCTTTCAAAGCATACCCGTTCCATTTTATCATATCTGTCTAATGTGTTTTATTGGGTAATATTCGTATAGATTTGATTAAATATATACATAGATGTACGGGTGTAAGTGAAAAAAAATTCTGCTTAGGGGCAGCATTACATAAGTCAATTAGTCGTGTTTGCAAATTATTTTCTCTTTTAACAAAATAGCTATTCCCATTTCGGATAAAATTTGTATTATATAATAATGAATATTTCTTTTAGCGATTTAGAATTATTATTCCATTCCAACAAACAACATAGACAGAAAAAAATTACTTGAATGTACAGCGAGTATAATTAAACTAAAGGGATTATACAAATGTAGTCTAGTTTCATTCACGAAGGTCGAAAAGTTTTTCTTGAAATATGAACTTTTTCCAAGCCACACAGTTTAAGGACTCCGCTTTTCGGTGCCACCGATATGATTTATCATCCAAAACTCTGTTCCACAGGAGATATCGCTTGTGGAAGATCAAACAATATCTCCTAGGAGATATCTTTTGGCAGTAGATTTTGAACAATGCCCCTCTGACGTCAAGTATATGACATCACAGTTGTTTTACATCATCAAGTAATGACATCACAATGCTATGACGTCATAAACACTACGACGTCACAATGCTATGACATCACCGCACTTGGAGTCTTACGGCAGCAGGATGTTCAGT
Source organism: Phorcus lineatus (assembly GCA_921293015.1). Lineage (NCBI taxonomy): Eukaryota > Metazoa > Mollusca > Gastropoda > Trochida > Trochidae > Phorcus > Phorcus lineatus. The sequence continues at coordinate 41,824,875 of OV121093.1, forward strand.
AATGTTCATTTGTCTATCAAATGTAATGAAAAATGATTTTGGATGATAAATAGAGAATCTCACCCAAGTGTCTTCTGATATCAAATATATCAACACTCGTTGATAAAAGTAAAATATCCTCGGCAAGCCTCGGATATTTGTAACTTTTATCAACTCGTGTTGATATATTTGATATCAGAAGACACTTGGGTGAGATTCTCTATATGTGGCCCAGTTGGAATCTAGAAACAGTCGAACTAGAAATGCACAAGGCGAAACTTTGAACTTAATATGACAGAAAGAGCAAAACTATGCATAAACTATATATAAACAGCACACTACTGACCAGTCCCAGAGAGAAAGATTATTTATGGAAGGGCGCACTTTGGCCTACCCTCAAGATAGGAATTACCAAGATCTGCATACAACTACGAAAAGCTGCCTGGAAATCACTGTTACTGTCTCAAGTTTCGTTCGATTACAATGACGTCAGTAACACGAGCAGATATGACGTCACAATGCTCTTTGAACACGGTAAAGTTAGCGGGAAACAGTACGTTTATGAACACTGATATGTCGGATCTCGGATTTGTAATTTTTCAGGTATTTCGATCAGAATTACAAATGAGTAATAAAACACAATCCAAATTAGGAAGGGGAACGTCAGATAATCATCGTACGAGAACATAAAAAATAATTATCTAATATTCTAGAAATATAAGCTCTTGCTTTCAGTCACTCGACAGCTTTAGTAGCCTCTCGTTAAACATAGATTAAAATATGACAAACAACATATTGAAATATTCTCTGATAATTTATACTGTAGTGATAACAATTTCACATTAATGTTGCGAGGAAAATTCCAAGTTATACGTGAGTATATTAAATAATAATTCGAACGGGCCAATTCGATGTTTTAAAATAAGCAGATGTAGATATATAAATTGTCTTATAAATTATGAAAATGGGGGTCTTGTTTTCCTTGAAATCTTATGATAAATACAGTGACAATATTTCCAAACAGATATTTCATACTCTGTAACAAATTGTTTGTTTGTGGAGAGAGTTATTAGCGGTGTCACTTAGGTAAACAATGCAATTACTATACATACGAACTATCATCTTATATTATGAAATATTGTAAATGGCATTTTACAATTCATCTCTGATAATTTAATGGTCATTGTTGATTTCGTGTCAAATTTTGAAAGAAACTCTTCACGGGTTGTTTGAAAAGTAGGTTTTAATCCCACTTTCATATAACAAGTTCTTGACACGACTAAATTGTAAAACAATGTTTAAAAGTATACAAATGTGGTCTTGTTTTTCATATTATATTATAACAAATACAATTATAACACTTTGAAACAAATATTGGACAATTTTTTAACAAATCGTTAGTTTGTCACAGAGAGGAGAATGTCACCTTTTATGTCCGCTTCACTCATCAAGTTCATGGACAGACATTCTCAGTGATTAGAATTTGGATTTTATTTGTTTAATTTAATTTAAAAGTGTACAAATGTATATTTGTTCTTCATATTATATCAAAAGAAAGACAATGAAAGTATTTACATGCAGATATCTCTTACTTTTTTACAAATTTGTTCATTCAACATTCTAGCTAACAGGTTGGGTTTTTCCAAGTTTAAAAATAGACAACTGTGACATGCTAATTTGTCAAACTAAAAACTTTATTCTTATTTACAAATATACAAAATATACAAACAATATAAACTAACTTTGTTCAGTCTGACAAGGCCTGCTGAATGAGATGTATTTTCCTGTCAGTGACGCAGATCTCGCGGCCACTGATCAGTCTCATTCTTGTAGCACAGCGGTCGTTGCTTGGATGAACGCAAAACATGGGGGAAACCTCTTCTTTCATCTGCAGATCTACTTTACACAAGAGTTGCCCCCTCTCCACGTCTATGAACCCCACCCTCCCCCTCCCCACATCCAGCACAAGCCCGAAGGTGAAGGTGAACTCTACACCAGGTGTGGGGAGAGACAGAGAGACACACTCACCAACCTGATGTCTCTCACTGTCCTCCTGATCTCTCCTCCACACCTGGATACAGAGACGGTCGGGGTGATGGTCACAGAAGTCCGTCACAGACACACAGACGGAGTCGGGGAGAGAAGAAACAAAGAACCCCTCGTCCATGTTGCTCCCCCCCGTCTTCACCCCCATCTCCAGCAGTAACCCCCGTGTCAGTGTGGAGCTGGTCTCCCAGTAGGAGGGGGGAGTAGTGAGAGGGGAGGGGGAGGGAGGGACGGGGACGGGACTGCTACAAGTCCCAAAGAACCCCGAGAACTGACCCGGACTCTTTCTGTCTCCACTTCGCTCCAAGTTTGTCAGGACTCGACCGAAGTCTTCAACTTGTAGCAACCTGTGTACTCTCTCTGAGTTGAGAATCATCGCCCGGCCTGAAATATACAAGTTTATTGTTATTAAACATATACAAATGACATCTTAAAATCTCTATTTTTGTATTTCAAACATTTTGATGTAAGAATAATTAGTGATTGTCAGGATTTTTTAAAACTTTGTTTAACCGCTCAAACTAACAAATTGTTAACATTTTTGGAGCTTAATGTCGACTTTATTTACAAATTATATTATCAAAACATATACAAATGGCATCTTAAACTATCTATTTTTATATTCCAAACATTTTGATGATAAAATATGTCATAATTGCTTAAAAAAATTAAAATTTTGTTTAACCGCTCAAACTAAGAAAATGTCTTACATGAAAATCATGAAAATCAACAATTATTGTTTTTAAAAAATATACAAATGGCATCTTGAAATTATTATTTCAATGTTTGGAATAATGTTATAAGAAAAATATTGATCTTTGTGACAAAAAATATAAACTTTGTTTCACTCGGCAATACACAATAGATCTACAGTTGATTTTACCGACAGCCGGTTTTCAAAATAGATCAGTTTTCATTGAGGGCAGGACAAATTGTTGTTTTGAAAACTTATACAAATGGCATCTTAAACTGTTTATTTTACTATTTCAAATACTTTGAAGAAAAAATATTTGATAATTGCAAAAATAAATTAAAACTTTGTTTGGCCCTCAAACTGACGAATAGTTGAACTGCTTTCTAACTGCTGAGAGTCGCGGTCTGTAAAAAACAGCAATTATTGTTGAAATTTGTTGTCTTAATATGTACAAATGGTATCTTAAAATGTTTATTTCACTATTTCAAATAATTTGATGAAGCAATATTTAATTTCCGGATTTCTTTTTAAAATGTTTGTTTACCGCTTAAACTGACAAATTAGCTCCTTTTCGAAAGTTTATTGTCCTGTAATAAACACGTCTTGCTATCCAAACATAAACAACTTGAAACGTCACTGGGGCAAAAAATATAAACTTTGTTTCATTCTTTAATTTGCAATTGGCTTGTTATTGCTGACAGCTTTTTTAAAAATGAATTCATATTTATTATATTAATAATGATATCTTAGAATTTATATCTTACTATTTCAAATAGTTTTAAGATAAAATATATGAAAGTTGTTACAATTATTTACAACTTTTTCTGACCATTTCCTGACTGTCCTGTAAATTAAACTTACTAAACGTATATAAATGCTATTTGCAAATATTGACTTCATCATTTAGAATATTTTGAATAAGACAATATGCAACAAATTTGCCACTAAAAGTGAATAATAATCAAGCTATTTTCTCAGATTATATAGAGTAGCAATTTCTAATATCTTTGTTTTCTACTTAATCATCAACGATATCTTAGAGCTTTAAAGGCAATATTTTCTCAAAGTAGATACAAATGACATCTTGATATGTGAATGTCAAGATTTGAACTGTTGTGATGAGAAATTCGTTAATAGTTGTGACAAAAAACATAAAATTTACTCTTCATTCTGTAACATCACTGCCGCTTTCCAAAATAGATCAGTTTTCATAAAACTTTAAAGCAATTGTTTGTAATGACACAAAATACTTCTAGTAATGATATCTGCTGAATTATTCTCAACCATTTTTTACATGGATACCTAGGAGCATTTGAGGTTATTCCAGTGCAATTGTAATAATCAAATCAATCAAACAAACAATCAATAAAAATGAATACCCTTAAAACAAGTATAAAATTGTGTATTTCCGAGAGACGAACTTTAAGGACACGCCATGCAGCCATTATCTGGAACTGACAAAATGTGTCACAGGACCAATGACCACTTATACTGTAAATAATTCATCTACATCGTCATGTAGGAATTGTTTCAAAATATTACAGATCAATTATATTTTTCAACAAAATGTTCTTATCTTTTGGCTTCTTACTTTTTTATAAAAAAGTGTAATTATCTACATACGCTATGTGGGAATTGTATGAAAATATTGCAGATAAAAAACATATTTTCTAACAAAATGTCTTTTTATTTTGGCCTATTATATCATTGAAAGGTGTATTTTTGTCGGGGTATGAGAAGTTGGTTTACATTGCCTACCAGATCTAGAATCACTTCGTCACTGTCCGATGCCTCTTTTAATTTCAAGAGACAATATTTCTTTTTGTTTTCAACCTATGTGACAGGTGATAGAAACCTGATGACACAAGGGGTGTATACTAAATACAAGCGAGCTATCATCAGCGAGTGAGAGATAGCAAGCCAGCTGTTTTATCCAATGGGTAATATTTTGCCACATGCGACCTTTCACCTGACATCGGTTCTCTCCGCGATTATCGGCTTTTAGATTAGTCTGAAGAAATAGCCAAGAGACAAATTACCCTAATTTCCTTAAAGTGAAACAGAGTATGTTTCAAAATTCTGTATTTGCTTAGGTAATATCCTATATACCATGTGTCCTTCTTAAAGTTCAAATCATTAATTTTCAGCTCTTTAAAGCCAAACTTATCGTGTTTAGTTATTTTCATAATCATCAACGAACGGCAATATAAATGTAATGATGTTGAAATTCAATGTCCCATTTGCTTGTATAACACTTATGTGATATGCTTCACTCAACCATATCATATTTGTCGTTGTGTCCGATGTAGAGAAGTTTCCGAAATTACGTTAGTCATTGGCGTGCGCAACTGTCCGCTTTTCAATCATTAAACACAACTCGAAGCTGTAAATTCTCACTATACTGAACTAATTAATAAGCATTACAATTGTAGTTTTCAGATACAACAACTTGTTTTCGAGATACTAGAACCATTTTTAAAAGTTGATAAATTTGACCAAAACAACATACTCTGCCACTTACATGGCGCTTTAAATTTGTAAATAGTTGCGTTGGTTTGGGTAACTTAATCAGCTCTCAACCAGGTTTTCGTCTTTCCTTATCCACACAGGCATCATACATCTTCGTTTTAATAAATTCATAAATTACCAACTTATCTTTCAATAGCTGTCAACCTATAGAGAAGTAGGTAGTGAAATGTTTGTTTGCAGTTTTCATATTAGTGTAAACACACGTCAAAATTCATATTTTCATATTATATCGATTAGAAATTCTTTCGTAAATAGCATATTTTTGTTAACTTTACCCTATGTGAAAAAATGCAAACGCCTGTTCATTCAGCCAATATCGCCTTAGTCAACGGTCAAAGATTTCTTCACCTTATATATAAGGCCTTTCAATTTCTTGATAAGCTGTTAAGCTCCCTTTATCAAACATCCAGCATGTTGCATGCAAAACAAGTTGCATAGCAATAGATTGGCAGTATCGTAATATGTATCTGCTTTAAGTGACACAGGGTGCCGTTTCACTAAACGTTCGTAACTAAGAACGTTCGTAAGCACTTACGACCGATATTACGAATTTGTCATAAAAAGATAAGAGAAATAATCATCGTTACGATAAAATCGTAACAAAAAGTGGAACTCTTTGAGAGGTGAAGGTAAAAAGGTAAAAAAGAATTGTGAAGCAGGTGCGCGAACACGTACGAAGTACTGGACTGTAGGGGTTTTCAAATTCAATCGAAATGTTAATTTATTATCTCTTAATTTATTCGATTGAAAGTCCTTGTCAAAATAAATTGAGTAAGTGGGAATATCGCCTTTTATCGCAATGGATTATGTTTAAAAACTTATTTAAAAAACTCATGTTCAAGATTCTTAATAGTTGTTCATTTACAAGGCACAACAAACTTATCAATGTTTACACTAAACATTTTTTATCAAAGGGTCAAGGACAATTTCCAGGGAATCCCTAATGACGTCATTGCCTGGGATTCCCGTTTCCCGATGCTCAAAATAAAACGGCGTCCAAGGGATGTGTCTTACACTGAGAAGAATGATTTTTTTGTTGATATAAATGAGCGGCTCTTTGCACTGCTTAATTAATTCATTCTAAATTTGCCAACGTTTTGAGTCAATCATTTATGTTGCCAAACCAAGTATACACACTTAGCTAATTTGGACTCGAATGAATTGCACGTGTGTTTTTTGGGATCCGATGCCGATTGAGGTAAAAAAAAAACCACCACCGTTCCAAGATTTTGAACGTGTCAGGGCCTGAAAAAATAATTCTAAAGGTCTTTGGGTACAGTTTTGTTTCCCTTCCGGTCTCAGCAAAATCACAAGTGTGCCGATGAAAACACACAAGGTAATGTAAAGCCATTCATGGATTCATGGAGGGCTACATGTGGCTGTGTTCAAAATCACACCGGTAAATACGGAGGTTTGGTGCCATTGTGCCTACATCCCAATGTGCCTACAAAAAATGTGTAGGCGCTTTGGGAACTGAAAAAAACACCACCTTCTCAGAAAATGGGTATGACCTGTAAGTCCTTTTATGAACCAGTTCTTGATTTTCAAATCTGGATTAAAACATTGCTGATTTAACCAGAGCGGTTGCATACATATTTCATTTCGAATCCTTCTAAAAGGGTTTACATTTATTCCTGATATTCGCACCTAACATGAGAACCTGTTTTATAGGAAATCTAGCTAGGCTATAGTAAATAGTTAAACAAGAAATTTTCAATGAATCGACAAAAGTTTTGATTTTGTCCCTCTAATTATTCCTTATAAATTGAAAAATATTGTTAATTTGCTTTAAAATTCCTGGGAGGATTTGGAAGAGAATTGAGAAAAGAAAAGTGGATAAAGACAATGTTTTGATAACTGTTATTTGTTATCAAAGTTAAGTTTCGTTTCTTCCAATTCAAAAAAAGAATTCTTTTTTATATTTTCAAGTCTTTTCTTGGTATTGATCACCCAGGTTTTTCAACTCTGCGTTCAAGTCAAGAAAGTCAACAGTTGTTACTTATAAAAGCAATTTTAAGTAGATTAAAGTGGTTAACACGCTGTGTAGCAGTGTTAAGAAAACGTTATCAGCTTGTATAATTCTTCCCCTCAGATGTCCTAATGAGTTAAGTTTTGTTAATTCTGCTCCTCACATGAATAGTAGGGAGCTTTGTTTCAAAGTAAAGCCTTATCAGTAAATGTAAAAGAATAACTGTTTTGATGAGTAAAAATATAGTTACAAATGAAAACGTCATACAGTAGTAGAAGGTGTCTTTCCAGAGGAAGCGTGAAATGTCATGTGAAGTGTCAAGTGAAATTTGTCATAGTCAAACTTCTCTTCAACAAATTTCTTTTTACTTACTTCAAATGATCAAATGGAAGAGTCCATTGTCAAACACAGGTTGGAGGAACCCGATACACAAACCACTCATGCATGGATTTGTTTTGATAGCAGTGTAGGCAAACTGGGCTGTAGGCACATTGGGATACCAATACGGACAGAGAATGTCAAATAATTTATTTTGGAGAAAACAAAAGACCTAGTAGAAAAATTGATCATACCCTATATGATATAATTATGATATAATACAAGTAAAATTCGATACTTATCATTGTGAACATCACATAAAAATCAAAAAACAAATAATCTATTTTCATGTAACTTTCATAAATTATGATAATAATAATTCCCTGATTTTTATACTTTAAATGGTTATAAAAGAAAATCATTCATGCTTGTAAAAGGAAAACTGTTGACATGTGCCCAAGAAGATGACACAAAATTTATGCAATTGATTGAATATTTATGTGGGTTTTAAAAAATATTTGCATAATTGTGTAGGAGCTTTGAAAATAAAGTCACTTTTGTTTTAAGAAGATTCATTGAAAACAGTATGACAAAAGGCTGCAATAAAGTCAAAAAGATCATAAGTATATTCTTCCCCAAATAATGTTTGCCTATTAGTTCTAAACTTTTCTTACATTTGAAGTTTTATCATCTTATGATAATTACTGAAAAACCAAATCTGTTAGTATCTTAAGACGAGGTCAAAAGGACTTGTGATCATGCAGTATCTAGTTTTAATTAAACCATTCTGAGCTTTCCTTTTTTTAAAACTTCAACTCAATATATTTAAATATATTTCTTTCATGTAACATTTAGTAATAACATTGAGTAATAATATTAAGATAAAAAGTAATATCACTGGTGTTTTTCTTAATGAGAATCTGTAAAAAAAATTAACCCAATTTGCCCTTAAATCGAATGACTTAATTTTAAAGTTAGTCATAAAAAGATCTTGGTTCTAAGTTATGCACATATAATCTTTGATGATTTCTATAGAGAGCTTTAATTGAAAAATATTTACCTGGATATATACTGGGTTGTCGTTATTACAGCATTGTGGGAATTCCAACACCATGAATAATATTTATAAGTGATGATGAAATTTTGTAATTATTCCTATACTCATTTCTAAATGTCATGTAGATCGATATATTAGATATTGTATTAAATTTTTTAGACATACAATTTAAATCATCATATTTTCAAAATAATAATAATAATAATAATGTATTTGGTTCAAGTTAGCATCAATTCAGTGACTTACATTGTGCTTTATTGTGTGTTTTCAGTGCAAACAGTCCAGCTCAAGGGAATTCACACTGTTGGAATATAAGACACATTGAGAAGCTTCAGTGAAGGCAGAGATATGAAAAGGACAACTTTGCCTTGCTGAGGCTGAGAGACTAAAGGCTGAGTTTTATATTAGTTTATAATATCATAATAAACTTCTTTCGCAATGTTGCTTGTTTTATTTTGTAATTACTTTTATAGGGCATGAGTTGCTTAATCTCAAAATCATCCTAAATCTACTGTAAATAATTCAATAATATAGATTTCAAGTCAACAATTAGAAATGTCAATAATTTCCTATGTCGGGGTGATAATATAAACCTTTTTTTTTAAATAAGAATTTTACAATAAAAAAACAATTTGATAAATGCAATAGATTTTAAATATAAAGAAAAATCTTTTTCTGCTATATTTTTATTAATAAAACATTTATTAGAATTATTAATTTATTATATCTGTGAAATCTATGACTAACTTCTGCATTGCTGTCTTCTAATTTAAAATTTCAAGATTAATTTAAATACAACCTCAACACGCAGGAAAGTATTGGATATCTATAGGAAAATATAGATTAAAATATCATCACCTCTTCAACACGGGGATATGTGGGGGGCTGAAAGATCCAGATATGTGATCCTCTTAAAACAATTATTATTTTCAATTTCCTGTGATTTATTAAAATATGACAATTTTATGAAAATTTGATTTATGTAATAATAAATCATTGACTATAGCATACTTTATATAATTTGGATTCCCCTTATTTATTAATAAACCAATTATTTCAAGTCCAATTAAGCTATAGCTATTAGCTAGGTCCATGATTATATTTTTATTTATTTAAAAATGTAAATTGAGTAATCTATAAAATATAAGCTTTGCAAAACAAACAAGTTTTTTTTAGTTTTTGAATACCTGCAGATTATACATATACAATATTAAAAGTTGAGCCTCAGGCAAAAAAAGGTCCAACCCTATTTGTGCCGAGTTGGCCTTTTGACTAACAACCATTGGCTGAAATTGTGTCATTGAGGGCGTTTACGTCTTGATTTGACAATTTCAATGTTTTTAACTTTACTCGAAATCAGTTATGTCTTTTTGAAAAATATAAGTAGAGGTCTTTAAATTATATCAACTATGTGAAACCTTGCAAATTCGTGTACAATACACAGACGGCTGTAACGGCCGCCTCATCGCTTCGGCTTTAGGGCATGCGATTGCCTGGCACAGTACCGGTGACATCGGCTGAAACTCTGCTTGGTCGTGAATGTTCTCGGTGATCTGTTGCTTGAATAGACTGTCGGTGAAAATTAAAGCTGTATCGTTGAGAAACGGGTTTTAGTGTAGGCACTCGACTGACGCCATCTTTGTTACATTTACGAACGAAATATCAAGTTGCGACACCTCCTTAGCTGTCGTTATTTTTTATGTAACTTACGAATATTTTCTTGCTATGAATCTTTAGTGAAACGCTTACGATAAAATTCGTAACGCTAAGATCGATTTTACAAAATTCGTAAGCCTACGAACGTTTAGTGATTATGTTTCATGAAGTTTGTTTATGGCTCAATTAGAGCCAAAATATTATATGAGGTGGGATTACTTCAAATCCCCTATCTAAAGTTGCATCTTAAACTCTTAAATACCAATTTTTAAAATAATTTTCTTGTTTTTGATTGTAACTTAAAAACTTGCAACTTAAAAACGGTCATAAAAATGTTAATAATTCGATGTTCAGCTTCCTATTTTGAGTATATCAGTTAAATGACCTATTAAACAATACTAACTATATTTCTTGTTGTGTTTGTAATAAATAGGTTTCCAAAATTACATTTGAGTCATTGTCCGGTTTTCGATCATAAACTTAACCTTTTCCCTGTTTGTTGTAACTATGCTCACTGATAAGCACTGATATGTTAATTCTTTAAAAAAAGCAGCCACTATTTGTGAAATAACACAATTTATGAATTTTAACACATTTGACCCCCAACAACATACTCTGTGCCCCTTTACATACGTAGAGTGGTTCTCTCTCTTCAGACTCGGTTAAGACAAAACTTGCTGTCGGACCTGCCCGTGCACCTTTGCTGTAGCCAAGGATGCATGGGTATCGGTCCTCATTTCCATATCGCAATATATTGCGATATAGAAAAGCGTATTGCAATACGTATGGTAATATAGTGGTACTTTTCATATTTTAGTTTTTCTATGGTTTTTTTTGACTAAGAACAGCAATTAGAACAGTAATCAATGCTCAAGTAGACGTCGTTTTGTAAAGAGAGGTAATTCAGCGACTGGTTGTCTGTGCTTTTTCAACTTTGCAAGTTCACAATTTTTTAAAACTTTCAGTAAAATCAAAGGGTGTTTTTGTTACGTTTCTCTGCAGTTATACACGGAAAGTGTTCATTCTAAAACCTACGATATATTGGATGTTTTAAGATTACTGTACCGGTACATATCGTGGTGTTTCTGTATTGCAATATACCGAAATACCGATAATACCGCGCACTGTTAGCTGTAGCCAATATGTAACTCTGACATTGTACACCCCATCCTGGGACAGTTTGGAGTTGAGTCTCAACGACAGGGTCTTGGGGATGGACTCTGTTTCATGAAGCAGTTGATGTATTCGGGCCATAGCACGCCGTTGCCGTGAACATAGCAAACCGTAACAGCCAGTAGCAAACGTCCTAGTCACGCAGTAGCGCATTACATGGTGTGTCAACGACAGGGTCTTGGGGATGGACTCTGTTGTGTACTTCAGTTGTGAATGTAGCACTGGCTCGGGGATAAATATTGTACCATGTACAATCACGCCAAATAAAATAAACAAATGGTCGACCACAAACAACAGTCTCCAGTCTCTTCTTAGTTAAAACCGACACATACGGCGTTTTCAAACGCAACTATCTATCGGTATTGTAACATGACCGTTAGTTATTAGGAGTTTAAGAGCGAACTCTGTTTTTGCGTACTTATTTTTGTGTGGAAAGGACTTTGCGACTATTCTTTGTCTGTAAGAGATGAGTTAAGGTCAAACCAAATGTGAATTCCCGGCATAATTTACATTACAACGTAGGGATAATACTAAATTTTGGCATTCGCAAATACTTGTTTAATTTGAGGCCAAAATCAGCAACTATAAAAATCATAAAAAGATATCGTAAAACTGTCAGAAAAAAAAAGTTTTAAACTAGCCTTGACTTTAGACCTTAGTGTTCCATGACAAATCAAGTAATCAGATTTCTGAACCATAATCACTTCATCAATCAATTTTCTTTAAACCTGTTTGTATTACTCTCTAGATGCAGGTTATGATCAGTTAGATATTTGCTGTTTCAAATAGTTGGGAAAGAGGTAAGTGTCTGTTATTGTTTTGTTTTGGTCGCATGTCGTCACTGAGCGGCGTCCTTTCCGTTAATCTCTGGCTACATGCCTGAGTGTGCAACAATGTTGAAATATCCAAAGGTCGTCGGCCACATGTTGTAAATAAAGTATTTACCTGTCTGTAATACAATTGTCAAGTATAATAATCAAATGAACATATGTTCAAATGATTCCGTTAAAATATCAATCTTGCAAACATCTGTCTGCCACCGACCTGTGTCTGACTGTCAGTGTCATACTAATGCAATGATCAGTTTCCAGTTTCATACATTGACCACGCACAGTCTTGTATGGAATAACAAATATATTATTTTGATTGACGGAAGAGATAAAACAGTAGAATGATTTAGCAAATGATATTTAAGGATTTAGCAATCAGGCTGAATCCTTGAGGTTATCGCTTTATTCCTTTACTTTTTTGAGTGTTTTATTTCACCGATTTTATGTAGCACTTTTAGCCAAAATTATTGATGCTATTAACGCCAAACTTTCAGTGCTTGTAGACCTTATTCAGGAATAGCGAAACTAAGGTGTGGTCAAATCGGTTATTGCATTAAAAGGCCCAATTCTACCAAAAACTTTGAAAACAAACATTTAAAAGACAAGTAGCGACTTGAAACTTTTTTGAAAAGATGCGCAACAAAAACACTTGGAAAAAGTAAATCGTGACGAGGTCTCAAGTCACAAGGTTTCGGTCCCATCTTGATTTTTCACACTTTTTGCAAGTTTTTGACCAATGCACTTTTGAGGAATCAGTTCTCTGCTAATGCTTGCAGTAGAGAGCCGATACTAACACGTGCACGTTACATAGCTAAAGCATTGGCGTATAACAGGTTGGTCTCAGAAAATGCGATTTCTCAATACAATTTCCATAGCAACCATTTAGCGTTAATTGTTTCAGTGGCATTCTAGAAGCTGCTACTCAAGGAAGACAATGATGATATGGATGCACAACTTCTTTATTACATAATGGCTAAAGTTGTGCATCCATAATATCATTGTCTTCCCCATTCAGAGTTAGTGAATTTTCAAACTTCATGGGCTGATAACTCAAAAACCTAAAGGAAATTTAAGGAAGACACTCTGTCGTGATAAAATGCACCTCCACCCCATCCCCTCTTTCTTTTGAAACACATACAGGACTTATGCAGAAATATCAGATTGCTCTTTGCAGCAAGATTCCTTCAAATTGGAGATATGGCCAAAATCTGTGACATGACCAAACGCAGGTATATGTGTATGTGTACGTGTGAAAAGGCGGCCAAGCTCGTTCAGACCATATAGTATATCCTTAAGAAGGAAGGAAGCGTTCCTGTAGTAGGCGATGTACTTAATTCTACAAATCATTTTAAAAAAATCTATTACCCTGAGCGATCTTTTAAGCGTGTGTTCCCTCCTATCTAGATACCATAATGCTCATTATTTTTTTATTTTGGTTGCCAACCTTTCAAGAGAGTATGTAAAAAGACTTATCTTACTCTTTTTAAACCGCTGTAGAACTGTTAAAAAAACTTCCCCACGACGTATTGTACTTCAAATAATGCTAAAATCTTTCCTAACCGCCAAAAGCTTGCCATAAAAAGCTGAATCTTGTTATAGTCGCTTGTGACTGTATATATCATTGGGTTTTAATTATGATCTTCTCTTTGAAATTAGTAAAACTTTAAATTCTATTGTTAATCACTAAATAGCAGGTTAAATGAAGTGCAGTTTCTTTATACCTATATATAGTTGTGTAACAATCAATCATTAGTATCGATGTTTGCATCGTAAAAATAAGCGATACAAGTGTATCGCTACCGCACACATCTAGACAATATAATAGGATATTTATATTGCGAGGGTCCAAGATACATTGATGTATCGTCATAAGAACAATACATCCCGATACTAAAAACATTGTTTGTCTAAAAAAGATAAAACTTTATGATGGCCAACTTTTTATTCTATTTAATGTGATAAGACAAAGAACAAATTTACAACATTGCTGAAATTCTATCACAAACAATCACATCAAGCTTTGCACTTCTCCAATGGTATATCGTCTTGCCTAATAAACTGAAATCGGGATGTAAAACTGGAATCTGGAATCTGGATATATCGTCTAGGCAGTAAGGCCACAATACTCAAGTCTACCTTCATGATACACAGGTCTACCTACATGATACACAGGTCTACCTACATGATACACAGGTCTACTTACATGATACACAGGTCTACCTACTTGATACACTGGTCTACCTGCATGATACACAGGTCTACCTACATGATACACAGGTCTACCTGCATGATACACAGGTCTACCTTCATGATACACGGGTCTACCTTCATGATACACAGGTCTACCTACATGATACACAGGTATACCTGCATGATACACAGGTCTACCTACATGATACACTGGTCTACCTACATGATACACAGGTCTACCTTCGTGATACACAGGTCTACCTTCATGATACACAGGTCTACCTTCATGATACACAGGTCTACCTACATGATACACAGGTCTACCTACATGATACACAGGTCTACCTACATGATACACAGGTATACCTGCATGATACACAGGTCTACCTACATGATACACTGGTCTACCTTGATGACACACAGCTCTACTTGCATGTCAGTTTGAAGTGCAAACACTGTAATCAGTCAAAATCAAAATCAAAAGCTAATTGTTTACGGTAGATATTTTGATTGTGATGGTTGGAAATAAGGACCAATGATAAGCAAGTACTGCACATTATGAATTAATAAACTACTACAGAACTGAAATATCTGACTCAACATTAGCTGGAAATAACTGTATCAATGAAAATAATGAACAAGGATTAAAAAGTGAGAGATAGTTTTGATCATATCATTTAATAAAACTCTTTTTTGACATTTGTGTATTTTGTTCTTCAAAATTGGTGATAATAATTTTATATTTATAATATACCAATTACCTATGATTAATTGATTGTTTGACTGTATGCTATCCTGCAGAACTAAACACATCATTGTACATTACTACGAATCATATTTGTACAGCTCATGATTTCCCCAGGAGGGGGCAGAAACACTACCAGGGCTAAAATTTGAAAAAAGACAAGAGAACTAGGTAGGCTTCATTGCAATTTCGATTAAAAAATATTTGATGTTATTTGGTTTACACGGCTAAATCTATTTAGAGAAAATTGTATGTAAATAACATGAAAATCCTTTTAAATATTTAAAAACAAAATAAATGATGTGCCTACAGTGAAGTTTTATGAAAGCAGTGATTTCCCCATTATTTTCATAGGAAATAAAGAAATGTGACAGTACAGAAACTTCATGAAACCATTGACCTACAATATTTTAACTTAAAAACATTGTTTGTTTAGATTTTGAAGAGTGCAAGGAGTTAATTTAAATTATGAAGTCAATAGACATAACCCTTCATTCCTTGTGATATTTTAAACAAGTTATAACATATCCTCTTACCAAAACAGTAATGAAATAGAAATCATGTGGTGCCAGTAGACATATCACAATATATGATCAATCAAAAAAATATACGTTTGATTGATCTTGAATTTGATTATTTAGTTTTATTTTGGATTGGATTGCATTGGGCTGGATCATTTATAGCTATTAGAACAGAGGTTGTATATGACATAATGGAGCAGCTTACTTTGAGGGGAGAGAAATGAAATATATCATCTAATAAAAAAAAACAACTTTTGATTTATGATACAAATACAAATATTTGATACAAATGGATTGTATTGGATTAGATCGTTTAGCACTGAGGCTTACATTAAACTCAAAGAAAACCTATCAGTTATTTGGAATTTCATTTTCAAAATTCAAATATGATAATTATTCATGATTTTGGTAAAGAATTCAATAAATTCATGATGTTACTCTGATGATTTTGGATGCAACAAATGTACCAAAGCATTAAATTTACTTGTTTGATCCAGAGATCTAATGAGCATTCGTGCATTAAACTCTTTGATGATTCTTCAACCTTTTTTAACCTGTGACGTAATGCATAAATTAACCTATGCTGCATAAATTAGCTCGCTCCGGGTTCGATCCGGGAAAGCAGGTTGTCGAACCCCTCCTCATCTTTCACATGAGGATCCACTTTGAGATAAATGAAGAACACCTAATGGTTTAAGTTGATTCCAACCCAATTATTTCCCCTTAATCATCAGTTTAAATGTTATTTATCTAACTAATGTCATTTGCATAGTATGTAGGCTTTATGGTCATATTTATCCATAAAAGTAAAAGCCTGAAATAAAAACATCAAACTTCTCTAATGTTTATTCGTTTAAATATGGATTATATGTATTTTGCTTCTTCACAAAAATGCTTGTTAATAAGTCTCTAATTAAAAGCAATTAAAATATCAAATCTCAATTTCGAAGATTGAACCCTGAAATTGACAAAAGAATATTTTTAGAGAAAAAGAATTATAAAAAAAGTTGAATTATTTAAATCATAATTTTTTGATAATTTTCAAGTTTTGCAAGCAGGAAGGAGGTTGTTGGAAGCGGTAAAAGGTAAAATTTATCTATCACTGGCTTGTCTAAACCTTGCTGCCAACAAGTTGAAATTGTGTTTTGAACAAAGCGCCCTCTTTGGCGAAAAGTTGCAATTGTTATTGGACTATCCAAATCTATGGCAGCAGCCTGGACGACAAGTAAAGAGAAGTACTGGAAAAGCGGCAAGGTTTATCTTATGTAGTCTTGCGCAGAAAAAATCCATGCATGGAAGATGTAGTATATATAAATAGCACAAGTCTTGTAAACCGATAACTTAATGCATGTTTTAACAAATCTATAAGTTTTATCCTTAAAGAGCATCCTCAAATTAGAACTACAAGCCACAACAGGATCTATAGACAATTAGTGAAAAACATAAGGTAAGTAACATGATTATATGTCCAGAATAAAAACTACCTAGACTCTGAAGATACAGATCTACAGCTTCTTAACTCTTTCATTGTCAGAGGAAAAGATGGATTTTGTTCTTTGAGATATCTATTTCTTTAACACTTATTTTCTGAAATTTATCACTCTCTAACATAAAATATCATCCAACATTCATATTATATATTTGTATTCAAAATGTAAGGCGCTTTTGAAACCTAACTGTAGAAAAAGAAACAACGAATATTAACATCTCAACAGAAATGTCGGCTACTTATTTGCCTATAGCGGTCACGTGACCGTTGGTATATTTTCAATGTTAAACTGGGTCACGCTCGACCCTAGTAATGAGACAACTGCCAAGAGTTTTCTCCCTTGGTCCACTGTTAGGTAAACAAAGGCTACGCTACGCTGGTTTGTTGAACCCTACCTTTTCGCACCCTGTGTATTTTCCCACAAATTAAAGCCATTTCTGGACGGGAAGAAGTATGTTATTGTAAAAAGGAAATGTTCGTGCAAAAAGCCTTGATCGGTTCCCTCGCTCGCTGTGAGGTTGTCCATAAGCAAGATGGAGATTTGAATGGTGAACTAGAAAACCTATCTGTACATATATTAGTCGAGGTAATCGCCGACTTTTTATCCATATCAAACTTTCAAACCAACCTGAGCATTATGTTGTGAGCTTGCATGTTCTGTGCATACAACACTTTCAAACTCACTCGCTCCTTTCACGCCGTCCGCCATGACAGAACTCAAACGTCGTTCTCGTTTGATATTTAACTCATGAACACATGATATATCTCCAAATCAAACTCAAGGACACATGCTAACTTATAATATATGTTTTTTGTACAAATAAGAACTTTGGGATTATAGGTCTGCCTGTCATGATCAAAGAAGTCGTCAATCTATCAAAGTGGCACTTATAGCCCTCTCATAAATTTTTCTTAATTCATACAATATGGTCATTATTCATTTCATAAACTTCCAAAATGCCTCACAGTCGCTATTTCATCTTCTCATATCTAACAGGATGGTTTAAATTATCATGATAATAATATATAATAACATTAATGTTGACACAAAAACCATACCTCTGTTACAGAAGGGCCTAAAATATAGTTTCAACCATCCAAACCACTGTCGTCTAGTGGTATGATGATCGACCTACCGCGTAGAGGTGTAGTGTTACGTAGTGATAAGTTAGATTATGGGTTTTTATGTTTAGAATAAGGTTTAAGTAGAGAGATAGTATTTGAAAGTAGCAAATGTGTAGACAAAAGAATAAATAGAATAGGTAAGAAGAAGTGATAGGAGATAAAAAAAACCCCATTATTGTGCAGGGATTGAAATTCCCTTCATTTCAGTGCCGAACGCACGGGTAAATTTCATAGGGCACGGTGGGCATGTCAAAACAAATCGCTTAGAATCAAGTTTAATATTAGACTGTCAAAATCTTTGATTTTAAACCTTTCAGCATGTTCTAAGAATGATTTTTCTGAGGCCGTGTTACCCAGGGATTGGGAAAAGTAGGGGCCATGGGCCATTTTGCACATTGGATGAAAAAATGGCCCATTCAAATTGGAAATTTTACCATTGCTACTAAAGGCAATGGCCCATTCACAAATTCTGAAAATGACTAAAATCCCTAGAAATGCCCCATTGTTAATGATGTCTTTCCCAATCCCTGGTTACCTATTACCTATTTAAATTGTTTGATTCACAAAATTTCAAACTTATGAATCTCTTTTGGTCGAAATCAAAACAAATATTTGTCAGAAATACGATCGCAAAAGCACGTTGTTATTGAACACCAGTGATTCGGGAATTAGTTACCGAGTAGTTTTTGCGCCTACAGGATAGCTGAAGCTCGATCAATTACGTTTAAGTGAATGATAGGATATAACAATATCAATATGATCGAATAATAAAGATCGACGACATACCTCTCAAACTTCAAAAGATTTTATAATCGCACAAATTACCGAAAATGAACGCCGAAGTCGGTAACATTATCTTACAGAAGCTATAAAAAGGAAACACCGTTTGGAATATCGATGCATTTTCTTAACGACAAATAACATTGAAATTACGCTATCGGGTCCATGATAATTTTTTCGATTGTCTTTATTCGAGTAATATATGAATAAATTTAAGCATTTATTTCTGTTTCATTTTTTAAATAAAATACGAGCGACTGCTAAACAGTTTATTCAAACATTTTATATTGTATCGGTAATATGTTGCCATGAAATTATCACGACCACGTGTGTCAAGCAACTTGGAGTCGTATTTTCGTACATAGTTCAGTGTTTCAGATTTACAGCGCGACCGCGACATTCTCGCATGCTTTCTAAAAAATGTCGCATGGGTTTTCAGCCTTATAATAATAATAATAGTGGATATTTGTAAATGCGCCAGCATCCGTGCATTAAATGCTCGCTCAAGGCGCTACAAAGATTAGAAAGAAAGAAGTGTTAAAAACTTTACACAAGTATATACACAGGGAAACTTTACACAAATATATACACATGGATTGCAGAATAGAATCTAACAGAATGCTAATGACAAATAGTGAGTTTTTAGGATGGATTTGAAACAGTTTAGTGATTTGGCACATTTGATGTGAGCTGGCAGGGAATTCCAAAGTTTTGCTGCAGTGAAGGCAAAGGTTCTTTGACCATAGGAGACAAGTTTGACACTAGGGACTGTAAGTAGGTGTTGATGTTGAGATCTGAGACTTCTGGTAGGGGTGTACTGAGTGAGCAGTTCTGATAGGTAATCAGGGGCTCGATTGTTAAGACATTTATATACAAGGCATAAGGTCTTGAAGTTAATACGGTACTTGATGACAGACTTTACACAGACGATTTACAAACTGTCGCGTGTAATTGTTAAATTGTACAATTAAATTTTGAAAAAGCTGTCAACTTATTTTCATAGAGGATACAATAATAAACTGTCGGGAAATCGTAAGTCCTCATTGTTTACATGCTGTTACTATACCCTCCCTCCAATAACTTCAATTTCCGGTTCCAAAGCTCCAGGCACTGACCGAGAATGATATATATCAAGCCCACAGTGTTTGGAGCTTGCGTTAAAAGGGGTGCACAAAGGAACAGCGACTTATATCATATCTGAGGTGATATTGTCACTGTCGGCTTTCATTACAGGGTCAAAACATTACGTGGTGTGTGCATCATAATTCTACTTAATCATGTTTAAAAGAACTTGAGTGCTTTTAGTTTACTCAATGTAATATATTTTCAGTATTTTACCAGGGCACGGTTACACGTCTATAAATAGATCTGTACATCGTCTGCTTTGCTGTCATAATAAAATTCTAAACACCCAGTAGTGATTAACTGAATGAATGACTAGTGAAACTTGCTTATTATACATTGAAATGTTAAGCATTTAGTTAAAAACTGTTGATAAAATTAATGAATCAGAATGATTTGAGTGACTGAATTAAAATTAAATTTTAAACACCTGCTGCATAGTTCCCATATGTTATTTTGAATATATATATATTTATATGACCGGCTTTAATAATGGGATTAGGGAAATGGAAACGTTTATGTCACAAACATCAGAACAAAATATTTGACTTTTTTGTTTGTTTTAATGCTTGACTCATTGTTTTTGAAAATGTCTCATCATTTTTTAGCTTCATGAGACATTTGTCTCACTCTGACTGAAAACTATCTGAAACACTGATAGTTTTAAAAACTCGATCTAATTTATGTTTTTAGATAAAATATTTGTAAAAAAACCATATTATCGATGTTTTGATAATGCATGTACGAATCAACTATTTGAATTTTCGGTTAAATTTACCTGAAGGAAACGTGCTCATTCATTAAGGCACTGTAAAAAAACCAACGTTCACAAACACTTCAAACTATTCTTGCAAGAAATGCATTTGTAAATAAATAAATAAGTCATTTTAAACTTGAAACCAGATTGAAGTGATAATTCAATCTAAGTTGATTAAAATAATAACATAAAAAAATGTTTTACCATCACAGACACAATTAATAAAACTTCTCATGTTAATTATTGATATCCTGTTAAATAGACTTATATTATGAAATATGTTAGAAATAACTTTCTTGATTCTTATGGATGGTGACAGTAAACGAACTCGGGCAATTCTCCAGAGCTGGCCTCTACCAAAATACAGGAAATGGTTTGTTTGTGACAGGGGAAACAATCTCCAATCTTGTAAGGTGTGTCTGCAATTGGTAATTCGTGACGTCATGGAGGTCAAGGTGCAAAGTTATCGAGGTCATAGGTCAGAGAGCACTTTTTCGGCCAGGTCAAGCAGAGGCTAATATGCAGATGGGTAAAGTATTTTAGGAGTAGAGTAAGTATAGGGGTAACGATATGTTAGGAAAGTAGATGTAAGAGTAGGAATTGTATGTTCATGTAAAATGCCTTAACTTTTTTTATAATCAAATGATGAAAAACCTTCGTTCGTATTTATTCACTGCCGTGTACTGGGTAAGGAGGTAGGTTTAAATGGTTAAAATTTACTGTGAATAGTCAGGAGATGTATCATGGGCAATATATTACCCAAAATACATTAAAATTATATTTATAGAAATTAGAAAAATGTATGATTAATTTACAGAAACATCCAAATTACATTAACAATTCAAATATACAATTTATCATTATTCACAATATTTTACATAGTCACAATCTTTTACAAGTAGACCATATTTCTCATAATCACCTTTTCACCTAAGGATACAAAATGTCAGAGTAAAATCTTCATTCTAAAAGTAGACAACTCGTCTATCTAAGACAATAGTCTTTAATTAATAATCCTTTTACAAGCGTTGACACTGACAGTGATTTTAGTAGATAAAGCCTTAGGCTAATTTAGCTAATCCACTTAAGAACTTAATTGACCTCATCTAACTAATCTTCAAGTTTTCCAGACATGTCAATTTATTAGTCCAATGAAAACAATAACTGGCTAGAATATTAGTGACACTGTTAACAAGATTAAAAATCTAACCAATGAGAGATTACCTTCATTTACCTATATAAATCAAGATAGAAATTAAATCTTCAGTCAGAGTTTGGATATCATCTAGACACTTCTCAAACTCCAGGGGCTGAGTGTATATATATAGATTGTCATGCCCCTGGAGGGATCATCCAGCTGTTATCTCTATATTGTTATCATTCTGTTGTTATAATTCTACCTGTGAATAAATTTGTACATAATTATTCCACGGACTTTGGATTTCTTCTGCCTAGAGTTAATTCCCCATTTAAAACTAGACAGCAAGACCGTCATCCCGGAATATCCAAAGTTGGGGCAGATGAGGAATACCTGCAACCCTGCTTCAGCTTTGTGATAGATGAATAAGCAATATATTGGTGCAGCGTTTGGTTGCACAAACTTCAAGACAGCGTAATTGCCATATAAAGTTGAAGTTTTTGGCACTTATATTTTCGAAGCGGGGATGACTACTCTAAAAGTGTATTTTCCTACCCTTAAGGAGCTTGAATATTATAGATATTTTCACACAGTGTTGCTATCGTTCGTAATAAAGATGTCTGTTCAATCAAAAGTGAATTGCTTGAGTAATTAATCAGCTATTGCCAAATTAAAAAATCAACAAGGCAGCAGAGGGAATTCGGTTTTAAATCGGAGGAGGGGAGCCAGAAATAAAGGTAGCGGGGGGACCGTTTTGGATGGCGAGTGGACATAAAAGGGTATGGAGGGAATTCAATTTCAGAAAAATTTTCTGTAGATGAGACAAAACTGCTGATGTTACAATTTTACAATTTTGAACCCGAACACCCATTTCAAATCTAAACTGACAAACTGAATGTTTAGACCCCCAAACTGGCAAAGTTGTTATTTTCACAAAAGACTACCATTCAGTAAAATTTAACCATTTAAACCTAGACAATTAGGAGAAATGAGCAATGGCAAACAAACGCTGCACCAATATATTGCTTATTCATAACCTGACTATTCACAGTATAATTTAACCATTTAAACCTATCTTTTTTGTACTGTTTTTGTCGCCATCTTGGAACACCCCCTCCTTACCGAGTACACGTCAGTGTTATTTAGAAGTGTAACCTCTCGCAAGCTCATAAGCGAGTCCCCAACATCAAACCAGTAATTGTGACAATAGGAACTATTTGAGTTCAAGCTGACATATCATCAAAGCAATTGCAATTTGAAATTTGAGTTATTTTCAGTAACGTTGGGGAGGTTTAAAGTGATAGTAAAACATTTCCTACATTATTTCAGACCTAATTCGAGCAACACTTTATTGAAAAAAGATATTGGAACATTGTGTAGATTGTGAAGATATCTTTGACCCATCCAACTGTGGCATCCAAAATACAAGCAGCTGTCATCATCATTTACCAGCAGCTTACAACACAATCAATCCATTGACTAAAAAATAAGAAATATCACTACTACTGTGGCTGTTGAAGATGATGTTTATCAAAGGTATCCTAGTTAATTACTATATTTACCAAGCACAACGATCCAGTTGTCTCCAAGTTTCAACCTACACATCACCAGGTCAGCAGCAGATCTGGCTATCATCCCATCTGTCCAGGGTAAACAGTCATCTGGACAATACAGAAAGGTACATAATATCATTAAGTAAGTTAAGATCAAATTTGTTTAAAGAGACTTTCAAAAACTAATCTATTGAATTTACTTAAAATAATTTAAGGTATCTTGACTATTTCAACATGAAAATGAATATAACTTTCTGTTTGTAGATAATTCTCAATCTTATGTTATGTCTTGCACTATCCAAAAAGTGAATGTGTCATATTAAACTAACTCATCTCGAGTAAGAAGCCTTCAAGTCTGTGCTTGAGAAGCTATAATATACTTTGTTTATGTTAAAGGGATAATGAGATAGATAAACCATGTCCCAGTGTTGGTAATCTCATCGCCTTCGCACACTGATTTGTGATTTGTCTTGTAAAATATTTAAATAGACCGGTGCTTAAGGACAACATACAACGAGCGTTGTCTGAACTGCAATAAGTGAACATATTTATATTACAATCTCCAAAAAACGTTTTGGAATTGTGTTATTACTATCAACCATACATAACAACAAAAACGAATGCAGACGTTATACAAAATCTAAGAAAATATTTCACTTTGAAGATATACTTAATAGTATACTTTATACCAGATCAGGCATGCCCCTAAACCCCCCAGTTGGCCACCACCTCCAGGCTTACATATGATTTTAACCTTGCTACGCCCGTGAATAGGATAAAGGCAATATCCACCACAAAAATCGCTGTCTTAACATTATGGAAACGTTTCCATAAATATGGCGGCTAAACCGGAAATGCGTGACTCACGTGTACACGACTCTCAGTAAATAAACGTGTGACAACAGGCAGCCGTCACAAAAGACATCAGAAGGAGTGAGTAACAGAGATCGTCGATGATAAGAGAAGTGTAATCATCAGTAACTAACCATAAATGAAGTTAACTTGAGAGGAATAACAAGTACGGTCCCTGCCACCAAAACAGTGGACAACCAGGCCACTTCCTGGTTGACAGCCTATTCGAGGGCCGAGTGAGAAGCTTTTCAGCTTCAGTTGAAGCAAGTAAGAGATCTAATTATGACATTATATAGATATTTAAAAGGTATTGTTTTTTGCATATATATTATTTTTTATTTATTTCTAATTAATAAAAAACAATATTTTATAGATTATGATTAAAACCACCATTCTCTCTCGTAATTTCACTCTCTATTCACCGGAATAAGTTGTCAATTTATTTCTATATTGTAATAAATCTATTTATTTAGAATTCATCCATCTTCAACAATTACCAACCCTTTGACGAGAGTCAAGGGAAATTATTATAATCGTATTAAGTTATCTATTAAGTTTATGATTTTTTTATTATTAATGTTCTTATTTAAAGTATTTGTAGTGGATGACAAAAATAAGCAGTAGTGACTATGAATACATTTTCAATGTCAAGAATTTTTCAAACATAAATCAAGAAATATTTTTGGAATTCAGAAATATATTTTAATTATTATAAACATTTTTGTACAGATATTTTTATCAACATTAGTGCATTGATTGGACTATATTTCAATTATCAAAAAGAGATGAAGATACAAATTGATGTGAAATAAAGAACTGTTTACATAATGATTTAAATTATTTCATATTCTGTAAATTATCAACCTTTTCAGGGATTTAACCATCTTTGATTTAGAAATGTTTAACAGTTATTCCATAGCTCAGTCTTAAAAATCGATAATTTTTCAAAAAGTTATTCTGATAACAAAATGTAAATTTACATCATTCATGATTCCAATTTTATTCTTGTGTGTGGACATTGAGCTTTTCTCTATTCTGATGACAAAAAAACACAATTAAGTTTTTTAACTACATGACAGAAAAACAGTAATTTTTGTTTTTTTATTTGGTCACTTAATTAGGAAAATGTTAGTAAAAAGTTCAGTGAGTATTAGAAATATTTTGTTAACTTTGGACATTTCAA
This sequence comes from Phorcus lineatus, assembly GCA_921293015.1. Lineage (NCBI taxonomy): Eukaryota > Metazoa > Mollusca > Gastropoda > Trochida > Trochidae > Phorcus > Phorcus lineatus. Next base: position 41,850,581 of record OV121093.1, read on the forward strand.
CAAGTCCTCTTCATGACATTTACTCATAATTTTTTAATCAAATAATTTAGCAACCTAAAAGAAACAACCTTCGTTACCTTTATTCATCAATGTCAATGTATCAACAGGTACATTTCTATCACTTACTTATATTATCAATGTAACCTGTAATTTATATCACCAATATCTTCAATTTAAACTTTATACAAGTTTGGAGACCAAACTTCACAAGCGAGGGGAAGATATCATGTTAATCCACTTAAGAACTTAATTGACCTCATCTAATTAATCTTCAAGTTTTCCAAACATGTCAGTTTATAATTCCAATGAAAACGATAACTGCCTAGAATATTAGTGACACTGTTAACGAGATTAAAATCTAACCAATGAGAGATCACCTTCATTTACCTTTATAAACCCAGATAGAAATTAAATCTTTAGTTAGAGTTTGGATATCATCTAGACACTTCTCAAATGAAGACTCCAGGGGCTGAGTGTATATATATAGATTGTCATGCCCCTGGAGGGATCATCCAGCTGTTATCTATATATTATTATAATTCTGTTCTTAAAATTTTTCCTGTGAATACATTTGTGCATAACTATTCTACGGACTTTGGATTTCTTCTGCCTAGAGTTGATTCCCTATTAAAAACTAGACAGCAAGACCATCATCCCGGAATATCCAAAGTTGGGGCAGATGAGGAACACATACAACCCTGCTTCAGCTTTGTGATACTACTATCAAAAAGGTTGACTATTGAATAATCAAAATATTAAAAATCTAGGTAGTATGATCAATATCAATAATAATAATCAATAATATATGCCTAAATATTAGTGCCCATATCTTGATCATTAGCTTATCAGGCTGTTAAATTGGTAAACCTCATTACGACTGGGGCAGTAGTATTACACATTTCAGCTTTCTTAGCCTTTTCCTTCTAAAGAAACTCTTTTTGTGTGGCTTGCCTCCCCTCACTTACAGGGTGACCAAATCTTTAAATCATAATTAATAGCCCCTTAGCTAAGGAGTCTGTACACACAATTCACCTTTCTAGACCCAATGCTTTTAAGAAAATGAGGAAAATATATTATATGGCATGGCCACTGTGATCTTCATTATAATCCTCACTAATAAAAGAGGCTATATAAAAAAAAAAAGCTTTCTGGAGAAAATGAAAAATGAGTTTCAGGGTGTGGCCCTTGTAACCAAATCTATGAACTAAAATACTCACTAGTCAATGTGTTTGTACACAAACTTTCAGATTCTTAGTGTTATTGGTAAACAAAGATTTAAAAAAGGCAGACACCATATCAGGTCAAAAGCCCTCTAGACCTTTTAGCCCTGATTATGTTAATATACTCTTGTTATGAAAATTTGATAATTTAATTTTATTTGATACACTTAAATTTTATTGGACCACTTGTCAACTTTTAAAAGATGATGTCAAAAGCAGAGTGAAACCTAGCAGCCAGTAGGTTATTTTCAATTTCTGTCAATTACTTTTAACTGATGCTTATTCATCTTAAGCTGTCAATATGGTATTTTAAAACTTTCTTTTCAGGAATCCATCAGAGTTGAATCAAATCCAGAGTTGTCAGTTGATGGCCAGTGTTTGACTTTTGACAGCCTTCTGTCCTCCATGCAGCTAGGTGCTTGGTCAACTATTTTTGAAGAACTGTTCAACTTGAGTCACCAAGTATAAACCCCAAAAAGAATGAACATATGTGTTTGAAAGCAGTACAGTGTGATTATTCCCATCAAGATCTTTAAAATTAGAGCCATGTGCTCTGTAGTTCATCAGGCTGATAATTATAACTAATGGGGATTATTATTAATTGATTTGGCAGCTTTGTTGCCCCTGTCTCAGTTTATAAAATAATTTTTGGATAGCTTAGTGAGCTACAGAGCCAGTGGGTCTATTTAGTAAACATTTTACATTGTAGACGGTTTATAGGTTGATTTAATGAGTTATAAAATGAAAAAGCCTAATGGCTCTTTATTTTACTTTAGGTATCTGCAGAATGCATAGCACTTAGTTCAGTAGTCTAGAGTGACAGCTAAGGGAGATAATTTCAAAAGGTGTTAAATTTGCAAATAATTGCTTTGTTTAATATGTTGATTCTTTCAAAACATTTTGTGTTTTCGTTTTTACCCAAGATATCGATGATGTGAATGTTTGATAAATGAATCCTGTACTGGGCAATTTAGAGCCTCTATTTTCCTCTCCATGCATACTTAAAATTCACTTTCAGCAGATCTCATTTGAGCAGATCTCAGATTTTGTTGGAATTTTTCCAAATGTTTTATAGAAGTTTTCTCTTTATGTCACAAATTCTCAGTAGTAAGGTTTACTTTTTCCCATGATGAAGTTATTTTGAAGTGAGGATCAACATACAAATTATCTCCCTACGTTATGAGACAAATGTTTTAAATATATATTTAACTATGTGATCATGTTAATTCATGAAAACCTAAAATAAAGATACATCATTTCAGTCTCCTTTGTTATCTATTTTATATTTTATAGTTCATTATTCCCACGCTACAACGGGTAGTCTGGGATATATGAGTCAAAATCCCTGATAGTCCAATTTTGAGGTCATACAAAAACAAAAATTAAAAATGTATAAAATTCCATTTCTATTACACACAAGTATTGTTTGAATATTGAACACTCTGAACAAGAAACATGCAAGCTTATCCTTAATTAATAATAAAGTAATTATCAAAACTTTTACGCATATGGTTAAAAATAGTCAATACTGCTACCAGAACAAAAGCATGAAATTGTAGAAATCAAAATGCTCAAAACAAATTTATGACTACCTGACATGTCATACCAATGATGTGCTTTATGTTTCAAGCCTATAAGGTAACATGTCTTCAAAAATACTTTTTTCATTGCCGTCTTCGATTAAAAAACAAGAGATAAACTGAACTTTGAAATGAAAACATCTTCATATTAATCCATTCTTAACATCATGTGTAGAACTAGATTTAGATATCTTAAGTTAGAAACTTACTTAATCTATTTCGAAATACTACAATCTGAAACAATGTTATAAATATCATACTTTTCCTTAAAACACCATTTTTGAGTAGGTGGCAGTAAAGGACAGTTTTGGTGACAGTAATGACCTACTTAGTGACAGTGTTGACATTGAAACATTTTGATAATTATGTTCAATAATTAAATCTTTTACATAAAATTTTTTTGAATTATTAAGACGGACATAAAGTATTACAGTTCTTGATTTCACAATATTATACTGTCTGTTTTCAGCTAATGTAAAATGGTGTATTCAGCTTTGGTAGCAGTATTGACTTCATTGGTGAAAGTGTTGACCTGACTGGTGACAGTCTTGATTTTCAGGCAAACAACTTTTATTCTGAATTGATATTTTGTGATTAATAAAAAGGTTTCAATTAATACAATTTGCTATCCAGTGTCTGGTAAATTGGAATGACAATTGTTTTAGCATATCATAATCATACTTATTATGCAGTAATATTTCTGGCAGTAACAGCATTTGACAAATCTTAACAGAGAATGGATAAAACAATCTATTTATCTTTTAAAATTGATAGATATTTGTTTTTAATGTCATACATAAAAAAAATTGTCAAATACTTATGTACTTATGACTAATGTTTGAAAGCTGGATATACATTTACATAATCAAAGATTGACATCTATGATTTCATATTCACGCAAATTCATTTTGAAAATACCACTAACCTGACAATACTATTATTTTGAAAACTCATAATATCATATATTACATGATTTTCTATAATAGGGATATTATTATGTAATACTACATTGTTTCACATTTAATATAATTTAGTGTTCAAAAGGTAGTGAATGATATAAAATGAAGTTTTAGTGTATAATCTTACAAACTACTTCATTATATAAACAAAGCTGTCAAACCTGCCACCGCAAGAGTGGTCAATAAAATGTGTAAATAAATCGTATACTTATCTTAGAATAGTTTGGTGAAATTTTGTCATTGGAAGACAGCCAAATTTACAACATATGTTTTTATTTAAACCAATATCAATCAATAACTTTTAAATATTTGAATGATTTTTGTCAAAACTGCCACCAGGTAAATGTCAATGCTGCCACTGCTTTCAAAGGTTTACCATGTATCTTCTATAACGGATACTTTGCATATGTTGAATCATGTTTATTCTTTTTCTTTTTAGATAGAAATGTTTTTTTACCAGGAGAAAGTGTCAATTAACTGTATGAACAACTCAAAATTGCTTCATATTTGATATATGTGTCAATACCGCCAACACATCTGTCCTTCCTGCTACCACTTTAACACTTTTCTTAAAAAATGATTTAGTTAGTGATATCCACTTTTCAGTAAGAAATCGTTGTATTAATAATAAAGGTCGAAACATTTATCCATGCCCAATTTTGAGAAGAACAGATTTATATTTTGACACAAATAAAAATATTGTCAATTACTGCCACCAAAGTTGTCACCACTGCTACCTGTCAGGATGAATTCCAATATCCTTTGTAAATGATTCACCAAAAAGCAAACAGATATGTTGATATCACTTTCAATAATGGTGTACTTAAACACCACATTGAAAGTCAAACATCTACATGTTTAATTGTTGCTAGTGATTATCAAAATCAACAAAATGTCAACACCGCTACCCTGAGTATCAAAACTGCCACTTTTTAGATGGTTGCAGTATTGACAGTAGCAGCATTGACATCCTTAAAAGTATATTCAAATTAAATCAAAATTATTATTTTCCTTGACAAAAAGCACATTTCATTATTAGCATCCTTCATCAACCCTTTCAATCAGACTAAGGTGAAAAAGTAAGTTTTCTCTAAAATCTTGGTGACAGTATTGACAAGAACAACTTATAGATTCATAACGTTACTCATCTTGAGTTTGATTATGATTGAAATTGATCAGGGCTGAAATAAATCATGATGTCTTAAAGAATATAGGAATGAAGAGGTCCAAAACAAGAAGTGGTCTTTTTGAATGACGTAACAAGAGTTCATTTTTTAACAAAATTTGGTGATGGTAGCAGTATTGACAAAAACATCTGTGACAGTGGTCTAAATTTTAAGTAAGGCATATAGAGACATGCAACTGTGCATTCAAAGCCTCTTTATTTGCTGAACCAATGCAATAGTAAAACAGTTTGTATAGCAAAAACATTTGGCAGAAACTAATCTTTTTAGTTCATAATCTAACCTTGGTACATTCAATTTTTTTATTTCTCACATATAAAAGATTGCTTCAAAGTTAAAATTTTCAGTGAACAAAAAAATTAATATATGTGATTTACTTATTTGTTAGTTTTCTACACACTAAACGTATAAAAACAAATAAAAACATTGTTAAAATTGAAAATATATGCCCGGACCCAAAAAATTGGACTATTCAGGATTTTGACTCATTTAGCAGCCCTCGTGTTCGTCCATCCATGCGTCTGTCCAAAAATCATTTCCTGGGCATAACTCGAAACTTATATGACTTGGAAACTTAACATTTGTATGAATGTTACAAATGGGTGTTCACATGGTTTTTAGTGGTTATTATAAAACTCATGGGTTCAACATTATTCTGAAACTTTCACCCAAACATTTTTTTAATAAGATGTAACCTGTGTGTTTACATTTAAGTGTCCAAATATGTAACATCACCTTCTCCTTCCACCTGATGGTGATCTGTAATCACTGATATGACTGACTACATGGTTTTGAAAGAAGTAATGATGGTTAAAGGCGATCAAAATACATCCGGGGGTTTGTGAGCTACTGTATGACTTTGGCTCTAACAGTCATATGTCAAGCACCGAACATATTGCAAGATAATAATTATTTCTATATGTTACAGACATGAATATTCCAAGCAGGTTTAGATATATGAATTTTTTTATATTCTTATCACTATCTAAACTTAACAAAATACAAAACAAACATCAACCTACCAGATTAATCTTGTCAGATGCATCTTGTTATAAGAAATGAGGGTGTATTGTTACACGCAAGTAACGGAAGTCGTGTGACATCATGTTCTAGAATTATTAGTTTGCAGACCACTAAACGACATGAAAAAAACTTTTTAAAAATAATTTAAAATTTCGTATTTTCGTTTTTTTTGACTTGAAACCGTTAGGTAGGATATATCATTAAGGATTTCAAACAGTCAAAAGTAAAAAAACGTCAAAAACTTGCCGCACTGCTCCGTTAAACAGACAAAAGGCACACCTACACATCAACTTGATTGAATGTGTCAAGCTTGGTAATTAGTCTATGAGGGGTGAATAAAATATAATTTGATTGAAAAATTAAGAAAATTTGCAAACATTATGCATAATTGGGACTGAAACCTGCAAAAGGCACATCCACAGATCAAAGTGATGACTTGTGTCAAGTATAGTTACATTCAAACAATTGGTCTTTGAGTTGTGAATGGAAAGTGTGACTGCGGGATAAAAGTACAGTGTGGTGATGTCATACCACTTTGACGTTATCATGTTTAAAATATAAAAAATAATTGTCACCCTGGAGTTTTGGTTTTGATTTCGGACGCTCACACGAAAAGTTTCTTAATTCCCCGTCAATTCTTGACAAACAAACATTCATATCGCAAGTTGGGGCACATAAGGATTACAAGTTGAAACACTGTCCTGCCAGCAATGATAAAATCAACAAATTTCAGAAAATTACCTTGGTCAGTGAGGTAGTCCATGGGTGTGTATCCGAGGTCGTTTTGTTTCTCCATTGTTGATTCAGGGAGCTGCTTCAGCTGCTGTTGTAATAGACCAGCATTGAATCCTCGTCTTCTACACAGGTAGTGGAGTGGAGAGTTTCCGTACATGTCGGCCTTGTCCCCCTGTTGGATCAATGCGAGAATATTCTCTATCGGAGGTGTTCCCTTGCAAAGAACATGAAGCGGTGTTATTCCATTCTCATCTTGCTTGTTGATGTCTCCCTTTTCTGTGTTGACTATTTGAAGGACCACATCAAGTTCAACCTTTTCATTTTTACAAAGATAATGGAACGGTGTAGTTCCATGTTCATCACCTTTGTTGAAGTCACCTTTCCCTTCTTTGATCACGAGATCTACAGTGTCCAGTTGAAGACCTGAGTTTGCACAGAGATAGTGCAGCGGGGTGCTCTTATGCTGCTCACATCGGTTCAGATCACCTTGACCTTTGATGGTAATCCATTGAATCTCATCTGCAGTAAAGGTGCTGTATTTGAAAAGATAGTGAAGAGGTGTCTGTCCATATTGATTGCAGGTATTAATGTCTCCTCTTCCTTCAGTGATCATCACTTGTATAGTCTCAATGTGAACATGATGCTGATCGTCAGTGTTTGTTTTGAGTTCACAGATGTAATGTAGAGGTGTCTGTCCATGCTTATCAAATACATTAACATTTGCTCTTCCTTCAGTGATCATCACTCGTACAGTCTCCATGTGAAGTTGATGTTGCTGATCATCAGAAGCAGAATTCTTGAACTGACAGAGATACAGCAGTGGTGTTCTCCCTCTCTCATCCTGTATAGTCACATCTGCTTTAGCCTTCATCACCAGAGTCTGTACAGCAGTCATACCGCCACTCTTCAGAGCTGTCCACAACATGGTTTCTCCTCCTTGTCCTGGTCGGTTGATGAATTGCCTTGAACCATCCTGTACAAATAAAGTTTACAAATGGATATGACAATTATCTTTATCAAGTGTCTTCTTGTGAAAGAGAATATGATTCGTTCAGTCTTCATTTTTAAAAAACAAGTAAAATCCCGTTGGTTGAAGCAACTTTATAATGAACACCTTACTCTTGTTTTAATGTTTAGATATTTTTGAATTTATGATTGCACCATGTCTATTCACCTTTTTTGGACAAGTAGATCACAGTAAACTAGTTTTCATTTGATGCAAATACTTTGAACTTTTGATTGATTAAAAATTATTGACACTGTGATGAGAGGAACTGTGTTTCCTGAGTCTCAGCAGCGAATCATTGAATACAGCAGTATATCGTGAAAGAGTTTGAAATATACACACACACGCAACAATGAGGACATACTGGTGCTTGTAGTTTAACTGTCTTTATCTAATTTGAAAACTTATATTAACAGGCAGTTTGTTTTGTTCATAACTTTTAAATGTAAATAAACCTTCTTATTTTATCGTTTCTTTCTTTTTCTATCGTGCGGGATTATATTCAGTGTGTCGAAGATAATGATGTTTGCATGTGTTCAAGAGTATGATGGGAGGTTCACTCTTCAGGCAACTTTCATTTCTTGTTATAGTAACTTAAAGTATTTATATTTAAGATCAAAATTTATTTGTAAATATTTGTTAGCAGTAATATTAAGTATTTTCAAAGTGTCCCTGGCAAGTTCATGCTTGGGCAAGTCTATTATAATTCAGGTTGCGCTATTGGGTTTTGTGTATGAAATTAGATGATTTACTAGGATTTATTTTAAAGTAAGTATAAATAGGGTGCATTTTCACGTTCAAAAGTATGTGTTAGGTCTAAATTGTATTGTTTAATTAAATTTAATTTTTTTAATAAGGATTTATTTTGCTGTCTATGGTGGACCTGACAGAAACTATTGATAAAGTTGGTTGTCTGCAACTGAATGTCTATTGCTGTGAACATGAGTCAAACAATGTAACATGGACACTGTCATGATACCATCAAAAGCCTAGAGTATCATACAATGCATTTCAATTAGCAGGAGGCTCTATGGAATACATCTCTGTTCAAATGTCTGTTGTTCTTGTTGCTGATGAGAGACATAGTTCGACTCTTATGGGTGGGAAACTAGAGCCAGTGCGCTCTTCCTAGAGAGTTGGTCGACATCAAGGCCCCGCAACGTGACAGCTTTGAGGATGATAATGAACGTTGTTGTGGTGTGTGGTGTATGGTGATGTTATTGATGATGATGCTCTCTCTTAAAACTAGGATTTTGATAAATTGCTGATGTCCAAAAAGCAGCTGATTCAAACAGTCATATGGAGATTAAAAATAATAATTTGCAAGAATGTACTCCTGTACTACATGCCTGTGATGTGTGTAATGACGGAATTAATACCTATGTGTTATCTTTCTTCTTTGAACCCTTTAAATCCCAAATGATTTAGAAGTAAAACAGTAAAACAAAATACAAAATTGTGAGTTTTTTCCAAGGCTGATTTGGTGTATTTCAATGATAGTAGATTAATGGTAGGCCCCTTAGTTTGCTTTTGGACACTTAACCTTGGTTGATATAAGTACACAAATACACAAAAGAGTTGCAAGTATCCATAATTCTACTTTAAGTGCAAATAATGTTAAATAAAATAATATAAATTAACTTTAGAGAAGAAAAAAATAGTGTTTTACCAAGGCTGAGTTGGTGTATTTCAATGATAGTGGATTAACGGTAGGTCCCTTGGTTTACTTTTGGACACTTAATTTATGTGTTATAAGTACACATAAGTACACAAAAGGGTTGCAAGTACTCAATATTCTATTCTCAGTGCAAATAATGTAAAATAAAGTGATATACATTCACTGTAGAGAAGAAAAAATAGTTTTTTCCAAAGCTCAGTTGGTGTATTTCAATGATAGTAGATTAACGGTAGGTCCCTTGGTTTACTTTTGGACACTTAATTTATGTGTTATAAGTACACATAAGTACACAAAAGGGTTACAAGTACTCAAGATTCTATTCTCAGTGCAAATAATGTAAAATAAAATCATATACATTAACTATAGAGAGAAAGAAAAAAATTTTTTCCAAGGCTGAGTTGGTGTATTTCAATGATAGTAGATTAACGGTAGGTCCCTTGGTTTGCTTTTGGACACTTAATTTGTTTGTTATAAGTACACATAGGTACACAAAATGGTTACAGGTACTCATAATTCTACTATCAGTGCAAATAATGTAAAATAAAATGATATCCATTAACTGTAGGGAAGAGAAAATAGAATTGTGACCGGTCGAAGTCATGAATGATGAGTTTTTGTAATGGAAACCTAAAATTTCGTACAAATGACCTATGGTAGCTATCTGAAATGTCTGTCAATGGATTCAGTGACCTTATAAACATACATTTAGATACCAAGATTATGGTTCTATGATAATTAGAACCAAAGATATGGGGATATCCACCTTTTGGTGTGACGCTTCAGAGATTAAGTGGCTGAGGGGGGTACCCATGGAAATATGTAAAAATGACACATTTCGTCCCAGTTTATACACTGTTACCAATCAAATTTGCATAATAGACATGTCAAATTGTCAAGGCTTCAAAAAAAGTTAGTCTTAGTCTGCCATGGGGGGGGGTGCATGGGGACCCCTCTGGGCCGGTGGACTACTACTTACCTCCCTTTCATCTGTGGTGACACAGCAGGAGACAAGAGCTTCACAGAACTCCCTACTCTGACAAAGTCTGTGTTTGAATACAGAGTAATCTCCCTTGAGTATCTCTTCACGGAACCTCTCAGCTAAAGCTTTCAGTACAGTGGGATTTGGCTTCACCAAGATGTAACACGGCGATCTACTTTTGTCTTCTTCATCAGATGTTGAGATGATCATCTTCTGTCGTATAACAGAGAGAGTTGCATACTGAACACAGTACAGAGGGTCAATGTCATTGATGACATTCAGTACACTCTCATACACAGAGGGATGAGCAAACTGACAGATTCCATTCCTCCACACAGTGATGTAGCTGCCTTCTTGTTCCTTCTCTACTTGAAGGAGTTTCTGTCTTTTGTATTCATCTCCAATGGTGAAAACATCAAACTCTCCATCATTCTTTATCATCAGCTGGAACAATTCCTTACAGTTGTCTTTGTACAGAACCTTTGTGGTTATATCAAGAAACTTCAGAGGAGATTCAAAGAATTCTTCAATATCCACGACATATCCATTTGACCTTAGCTTTGAAAACATCTTGCAACAGTGCGGGAAACCATGAGCCATGTCTTTATTGGAAACTTTATTTCTGAGTTCAGGATTTACAGTCACATTCTCATGCTGCAGATGGTATTCAAGGATCTTCAGTCGTTCTTCTGTCATTTTTCTTGCACTCAGGTCAACAACAAATTTTGGGTCAAACATCTTTTCAGTGTATTGTCCAAGATAAATCTTAGATTCATTCACAACGTTCTTCCTGCTTATGAAGATGACATGATTATTTTGTTGATCATTTTCATTGAAGCTTAAGAACTTTCTTATAACATCTAACCAGCTCTTTATCAGCTGTTGATCTGCAAGAAATGCACCAAATCTATCGTCAAACATGATGACCCTGTTTTCTCTCATGTTTTCTATCTGTTCATAATCTTTAGGTTTGTATACTGTGAAGACGTTGACATTCTTCTGCAGGAACTCCTTCAGAACCAAATAGCCGAGTGTCGTCTTGCCGTCCCCAGCATTCCCTGTTATAGTGACCCATCGCTCACCAGCCTTCAGTTTGTCTAGAACAACCTCCACAGCAGACACTCGAATCATCCCAGTTGTGTTCAACTCTATTTCCTCTCTGGTTCTAGCTAAAATGTTTGAATGAATCATTAACATTCTAGTAAGTTGTGGATAATGTTAAAATGTTTTTGTTTCAATTAAATCTTGATCAATATTGAACATTATTTGATAAAATCTCCTTCTTCCATCAAATTTTATATGAATCAGCTCAGGTAACTATATCTTATTCATTTACTGTTTAATCAGAATAGAATGAATTTGATAAAACATTCAAACGTATTGTATGAGATGAACGTTTAACTTACTTTTCAGACGCTGTACTTCCTCAGGGAGCTGCTGAGAATCATCCTCTGTAAAACCAACAAAGTGACACACGACTGAGTTAGTTATTTCATCAATCTTGCTAAAACAGCTAATTTCTTAAACTTTGCTACCTAATAGCAATTTTCAATCTACTTAAACCAAACTTGATACAAATGTCAAACATGATCTCCTCATATGTATTGTGATTCTAAACCTTGGGTCTTGGGTTTATCTAACAGATGATACAAACCATTTTTCAATAAACATTGCAACTATGATCTCTTAATGTGCCGTATAAATGGAGTCTGATTAAAATTGACCGTGTTACGAGGAATAAAAGCTTTTATGATTCAACTCCAGCGGGATTCGAAATCATTCCTTTCCACAACAGTCTGACAGCAGCCTCACTTCTTCACTGACTAGAGCAGGAGGTAAAGTTACAGTGTCAGAAGAATGTAGAAAGTGATGTGTTGTAATTATGTATAGCTGCATGGTGCTTTAGGCTTGAAATTTGAGAATTCATGAACATTTATTTACATTCAGCATTTTATCATAGCCCTGAACATAGCCCAATCAAGGTAAATAACTCCAAACATGCACCCCTGTCAGCATTACCTTAAATCTTTCTGAAAAAATGATAAGGTTAATCCAACATACTTCATGAATATCTAGACTCATGACTAGTGCAGTAAAGATGATACTCTTTTGTCAACACACTTCTATCTTTATGATAAATTTGTGACCATTACTGGACGTGCACAAATTTACACTAGCCACTTTTTCTTTTCATATGGTCTTCTAAAAGTGCGAAGATTGGACCCCAAACTTATTGATAACATCACATATGGTTAACGCCCCGTCAACAACCAAGATGTATCTATGTGGAGGTGTGGCTCAGTGCATGCACAGCACTTGACAACCTACGCAGTATTAGCTTGTCCACGGTACTGTTCAAATAGATCAAAGAGAACACTTTTTGGCCTAAGCTATACCTGTAAAGAATCTAAATTCTATTTGTTTCCATGGAAACAGAAAACCATAATTTCTGAAAATATCACTTCACTTGGTGGATGAAATACATGCACATGTTTAGTTAGATCTTATGATGACAGAAATGCAACAGACGGACAAGGCGCTATTACATGCAACAGAAATGAAAGAGATGGACAGGGCGGTATTACATGTAACAGAAATGAAACAGACGGACAGGGCGGTATTACATGTAACAGAAATGAAACAGACGGACAAGGCGCTATTACATGTAACAGAAATGAAACAGACGGACAGGGCGGTATTACATGCAGTTGAAATAACATGGTTACAGGATATTCAATGTGGGATAGAAAATTTCACTGTAAATTTCTTAAATGAATTTATTATCACAATATGAATCTAAAATAGAACATTAGTCTTTGCCACTAACATGGCAATGTCCCCCACCATTATGAGATATTTGGTATAATTAATATTATTTATCTTTTTGTACAATGAATGTTACCTGTAAGGTGATCTAGGTGCTAAGCTTTACGAGATATTGCGTTAGCAATGTATTACACAGTGGTCAAAAAGTCGTGGTGACCTTGACAATGATGTCAAGGTCACAAATGTCGACTGGCGTCTGAGTCTTCCTCCATTGAAAGCTGTCAACAAATATGAAATCTCTAGGTGCTAAGCTTTACGAGATATCGTGTTAACAATGTATTACAAAGTGATGACAGTGTCGTTGCGACCTCGAAAATGAGGTCAAGGTCACCAAAGTCCACTGGTGCCTGAGTCATCCGTCGTTGTAGGCTGTCGTTAGATATAAACACTCTAGATGCTAAGCTTTACGAGATATTGCGTTAACAATGTATTACACAGTGGTCAAAGTGTCGTGGTGACCTTGACAATGACGTCACGGTCACCACGGTTAACTGGCGTCTGAGTCTTCCGCCACAGACCTTATTCACGCGGCGGCCACAATGAAATAAAAGTGAGGCTAGGAACGTAAGCCGGTGACGGCAGCAGTGGTTATCTTGGAGTGAACGAAGAGTCTGAGTGGTTTTAAGAGTGTTATTCCCTAAATAAATAATCTGTCATGACCTATAAAGTATAAACATTGTGAGCTAGCAAAACCCTAATAGCAGCCCTCTTTTTCTACCTTTTTTTGCGTTTAGGACTGTACGTAATCCTTGATTCGTCATTTTTCGCTAAGGAGACGCATACATATCAAATTAAATACCACATCTGAAGACAAAAAATTCTAATATATTTAGAATGAATTTAACAAGCCAAGTGAACAATTTACAAAGTATTTGAATTGATAATCGGTATTTGTTTGTTTTGTTTTTTCCTATGATTCCCATTATCTCAAATAATATTTTATTATCATTATTAATTATTATTACTGAATTACTCAAATGAATCACGTCAAATCTAACCAATTATAGGAGCTGATAAATTAAAGGTAAATAGTCTTGTCATTTGTATACTTTACAAGAAAAAAACCCACTTTTGGTGATATGACAAAACATGCCGCCGATTACAAAATATCATATCCTTTACAGGGAACTTTGAAATTAAGGAGTAATATCAAACTTAGATTTCATTTAACAGCATGGGATTTTTTAGCGGCCTGAAAAAGATAACCTCGTTCGTTTCCGAGGCAACATAATTGAAGAGAATCTAATTATAAAGTTTTACGTTTTACTCAATTAGGCTTCCATAGGTGTGTAAAACTGTACATCTGTTTAACTCGATAAACATTGTTATATTGAATAATTTGAGTCAATCAAGCAGAGACTTATACCAAACGGTTTTACAATTTCAAAACAATCTGTGAATGATTATGACAATTATTTTTGCGATTTACGATTAAAAAACTACCGGTCAAACCTACCGGACTTGCTCAAACATTCGTTCAATTATACTTCAGCCGCTAATAGTCTTTGAATTACTGCAATTATTTGTTCCAAATGTTTCTTTTTAATTATTCATAAAAGTTATATGATTTTATCTAAAGTCCATTTAGGGATAGCTTGTAAAATTTGAAAAAAAAAACTATCGTGCCCGTAGATATAACGGTTTAAAGGAAGCGCCAAAATATCTCAGTCATCCCCTAATTTAGTTGACAATTAATTAAAACATGAAAATGAAAAAATTTTCATTAAAATTCTATTCATATTCCAATTATGATAACAATATGTAGACATAAGGCGGGTGCTTAGCTACAAATCAGCTGAGTGATTGTATGTGTGCCTTGAAGATTAATAGTTAAAACAGTGTCCATTATCAACAGTACTGATTTTATTTCATATGAATTAATGTCAATTTTCAAACTTACTTTCATTGACATATGGAGAGAAATATGTACCAAGGCCTACGAAATTGCCCTGTTAGTTTTAATGGTCTTTTGGTTATAAGAATAAGAGTTAAGAAATAATATGAATATTGTTCCCATGGCTCAATTTTTTTATCTACTTATTAGAGGTCCCTCCTTCTCTTAATAATTCTGATACATTCAACTAATCAGCAACTTATAAGTTTTTTTATTAAAAAAAACATGCAGAAGGATTTCCTTATTTAATTTGTTTTAATTCTATTTCTTATTTAATTTGATCTTTGAATACCCTCATATATCACAGTTAATATTTTTTTAAAGAGTAACACAATGTCAATTTCTTCCTTATGTTTTAACTTTGTATGTGCATATATTTTTTGTATGTCTTATGTATTTATTTTGCTAATTAAAGCTCATCTCTTTTAATTTATTTAAAAACTTTTGAATACTGCTTTTGAAATAGTTTAATATATATAATCATATAGGCCAAAAAAAAGTAGATAAAACTCAACCTGTCATTTTGAAGTTGATTTTAGTTGAATTTTTGATAGTCAAAGTATAATTTTTTACTTCTGGGTGTCGAAGAGGCCTTAGCCTCCTTTTTGATTAAGTGAACTTGGTTTCTGATACCTAGTGATTATTCATGGACTAATATCAAGAATCCCCTATTGACGTAAATAACGACATATTCTAAGTCAACATACCATTATTTCCTTCATTTCCATCATTTCCTTCATTTTCAAATACGATGTGCTTTATCCAGAAGTCTCATTTGTTAAACAAAAGAATTTCAAATTTGAGGATATAAAATTATCAAATCTTATATGTATTAATTAAAATAACTCACTGATTGTGGGATTAGCTTGGATTGACCGATCAGGAATCTGCTGAACACTGTCTGTGTCTGAAAAAGATTCTAATCATCATTAATCGTCTCAGCAATCAGAGGAGTAATACTGCACTGCTAAGGAATCGTTCATGATTTATATTAGAACAAAATCATTTAAGGTGATCACATGAACTAACTCAAACCCTGAAAATTGAACACGAAGAAGAACACATTTTAGATAAAGATGATGGCAAAAACCTGTTGGCACATTAATGTAAACATCATTCTATGTCATTCGACATATCTCTCTCACTGACATTATTAACAGAGGCCCAGGGACGCGAACTTTGCCTTATATACATCCATTACAGATATTCTGAAACATGTTCATAATTCCTGCAAGAGAGAAATTGGTTAATCAGCAAATAAGAATTTATCCATACACGGTTTATGTTTGTACTTAAAAATTATCAGTGTTGATTGAGTAATGTCATGAAGTAAGTTACCTGTCTTATACTTCAGGAGAGGTTCAACAACATCAGAACTGTTTGTGCCTGTAAAATATTATATATAATCATGCAATTTGTTTGTTTATTTGATTGTCAAGTAGAAGCTAAAGTTGCTAGTGTTCATTAAATCATTGTATATTATACATACAATGTTACTTGCAATGTCCCTATATATAGGTGTAGTTTCACTTTAGCTCAATTGCCCTGATTATCATTGTCTGAATTGTTCCAATAAGAGATTAAAGAAATTCTGAAAGCCAAACCATGTGAGAGTAAGGTTCATGTAAGGTTATTTACTCTAACGGACCATCAACTGTAACAACTGACTCGTCTACATATACTTACCCTTCTCAGCATGTTCTGTCTGGGGTCTGTTGGGTCTGTAATAAGATTGTTATTATTGAACAATTACAACTGACAATTGTTATTAATCATTTCAATCATGTTTACAGTAAATCAACATGCAAATAATACAAAACAATAGAAATAACACAAAAATAGCTTTTATTTCTCCTTTCACATCAAATTTCAAAAGCTACAAAATAGTCATGAAGGGAATCAACTGGTCAACGTGAAGTGTGCGTAAAATGTCAAGAGAATTGTGTCTTGTCAGGTACACACATAAACTTAACTCAATCAGCAACTGTAAATACTTGGTTATTGTATGTTGTTAAGTCATAATCTCAAACTGAGATTCACAGACAGACCGGCAAAGTCAGGACACATCATAGCTTTATATGATCTGTTTGTAACTGTATCTATTAGAATGGTTTATCGTCTACTCTGCATCGGACGTAAGTACACATGTACCTGAAAAGATGAGTAAGTTTGTTAACTCATTAGAATTGATTCCTCTCTTTTCTTCATGGCAAAGATCAAATATGTCATATGACTCATATCTTTTAAAAACTCCACTAATTGTTATACAATGATAAAAATAATTAACATTTTGGCCTTTGGAAGTCAGAAAAATAACCTTGAAGGACAGAGAAGACTTTCAAAGTTCAATTTTTTCTCTTGGGAATGTATATAAAAATTTGACCCTCCCCAAATCGATGTAATATTCTTCATGGCCCTTCACATTTAAGCGTATTTGTTTTCGTAACCCTCCCCCAAATTCATGTCAAAGAATTTTTTAAAACTTGGTCTTTTGAAGATTTATGTTCAGTTCTTCATTCAAAATCTTATTTTTGATACTTTGAAGAAGTTTCTCCTTTCAAAATAACTCTTTGGGAACTCAAAGGCCTGTTCTAAAGAAACAACTTTACCCTTCCATTAGTTGGTTTGATATGTTGTCTGATAATGGTCTATAGTGTTTTAAAATCAGTTTCATTATAATTTTTTTTACAGCTAGCATTTTAGAACATAAACCTCAAAATAGGTTTTCATTACCATAGCTTATAATACATAATTATGTTTAATAAAGTGTAAAATTTATCTTTCAAAGTAGAATGAATGCATTCTTACTTTACTGTTAAAGACGCATTCTTTATTCATGTAAAAAATTCAAAACACAATGTCATTTTATCTATAAATAAGAAAATAAGTGAGCACTGCTCGCTCATATATCGCCACTTCCAACAGTGACAAAAGAGCTTAAGATATTGCACTTGTTTAAAATTCAATAAAAATACACAGGGTTTGCTCAAATCATTCCACTGAAAACTTGAAACAATGAATTCATAAATTTATTAAACCATGGAGGGAGGATGGCTGACACGTGTTTCACTTATTGATGTGTAGGTTGGGAGAAAAGATCTGGACATCATGATTTCTTCAAAGCACAAACAAGTTTAAAATCTGAAAAGGGAAAGAGAAAAGGACTGAACAATGTAAAAAGGCAAATCTTCACATAATAGGGATTAAATTGTCAAACATCTAAATTATTTGTGTCAAAGTTTAATTTAAACAAAATTAAACTTTTTCATTAAATCTGTTGTAAAAGAAATCTATAGAATTTTGAAGGTACATAACATAAGTATATTTAAGGCCCATCTAGGAATCACAGAAATTACATATGTTAAACTTTTTACATGTTACATAACATATAAACAATTAATATTTGAGCTATGAGAGGAAAAAAACAACATGAAGTATGGAAGCTGTGGTATGAACATAGCCATTGTACCAAGTTATTTAATTTTCAACATTTGAATTTATTTATCTAAATATGCATTTAGACATTTTATAAAAGTACTGCTATAATAGGAAATTTGCACACATCTTTATCACTGGTTATCTCAGTTTAGAATAACAAGAATAATGAACAGTTATTCTACAGTAAAGTCCACATTGAGAACATTCAACGAAATAATGTGATGAAGATCATGTTACATAGCTGGAATTCACATAATGATGATTATAAAGTATTTGTTTCAGCAGGTCTAGATTATTTAATTAAAATGATAAAATACAGAAATAGATAATTAATTACTTTGAAATCAATTAGTCAAGTGAAATAATAGATTCGAATGATGTTAACAGAAAGGTAAGGAGATTTTTATCTAGAAAAGTTTGTAAAGAATTATACATACCAGTGGTTTCATGTTGGTCTCGCCTGTCCCTCGCAACGGAATCAGAAGACAAGCATGACCTAATTTCAACATTACATAATCAGCTGACCATCATGACCTGTGTCCACTCTTGGTTTTCCCACTGGCAATGTTTTGAGTCGAATTGTTTATATTGCTGTCTCTGCCAGACAGAATATAGGCTAAAAACGGAAGCTTGATTATTTCCTCAATCATATTCAACAATAGGCCTATAGAAATCCACGGGTTTCGGCGATGTATTTGTCAAGCCATGTTTTCCTAAAAGAAATGTTCCATTACTTCGCAAGGTCTTTACCACCTTTAGTCAGCTTCGTAACCTTATCTTTGTGACTTGATGTCTTGTGTTTCAACACTTGTATACACCGGAAACTAAACTTGATTGCGAATGTTTACGACTGTAACATGAGACTGGGCGCCTTCTTTCTATTCCCTCTGTTCACTGATTGTGCGCAAACAGCCGAAATAACCAGTTTTTGTAACTTCATTTACGGTTGTCGTAAATATATTATTTTTAATAATTCTGATTTGTATGTAATCAGAAATCATCAAAATAGTGAAATTATCGTTTGGTTTTGGGCAATAAGAAAATTATGATTTAAGGTTATTTGCATTTTAAAACTTGGACTTGTAAGTTGACAGTTTGAGGTCACGAGAAGCGATTTTCTTTAAAACAAATAAATGGGGTGACACATTCATAAATCACCATTTAGTTTTAAGACACTTGACACTGGTGACAACATATGGGAGGGATCAGGTTTCGGAGTCAGTGTTCTTATTAAATTGCTAAAAAAAACAATGTAATATTTCTTAATCACTGTCAATGTCAAATTTATGATAGATATTATAAATATTCAAAATAAACCTCAAACGATATTTTTACTACAATTGTTCACAGGTTAGTTGTTAAATAAATGAAGTATGATATAGGCTTAATTATGATGATCCAAATATGAGGAATATGTACGGTAAAACTTGCAACTGCTTTTATGATGTTAATACAGAGAGAAAACTTCACAGAAGGATGCCTAAACTGAAATATTTTATGAACGATTCACTGAAGTTTTGCGTCTATTGCTGTCACATTTTGTACTCGCACTTGCATTTTTTTGCCACTTGATCCTCTGACCGGGACAATAACATAATAAGATCACAAATCCAGTCGTGAATCTTAAATATTTACTAGCCTAGCTACCTATTGAATTTACAGCTTACAGCTTCGTTATAGGTATAGTGTCCTCAATGTGTATACTTAGGGACCGGTCATTTATTACAGTCAACTGTATATCAAAATAGGTTTTGAATACAATTGCATATAATACAAACATATATGTTTAACATAGTGAAAATTCTGTTTTTCATTTTATCTTACTTTTAAGGCTCATTTTTGATTTAATTTTAAAATTCAAATCACAATGTCTTGTTTTATCTTTAAATAACCAAATAGGTAAGCACTGAGGGAGAGAAGGAGTTTTTTTTATGGATGATCAACTTTATTATTGAATTTACTTTCAATAGTATGGCTTTATTAACAAATTTGCACAAATCAAGCCATCTGCTAAAATGTTACGGTTTCATAACTTTGTATCATTGGGAACGATTAATATAATCATTCAGATATTAATAATTTGACTAGCTGTTTTAACTTTATGAGTATTAATTATCATATATGCATCTTAGTTGTAAAAAATATAGAAACCATCTGTTAACTGCTTGTATAAACTCTCAGTCCAACAGAACTACTTTCTACTTTTTGTTTTACAAGAATTAAGAACAATGAATTGAGCAGTGAATTCATGGTGATATTTTTTCATATAAGTATATGTTTTTGAGAATATAAACCAGTCCTGCTCATATTCTGCAATTTCTTTTCATTTGGTAAGGCTTTATGATAATGTTTCAGCCCCAATTTCAATTGCTAAAGAAGGATGGTTTTCTACCTGTCTATTTCAAAATGACCCTCTCCAACCTTTTTGTTTTTTCATGACCCTCCCGTGGTTGCTGCATATTTTTTTCTGACCCTCCCCTGAAAACCCCCGGCCCTTCCCCCCTGTAATAAATGACCGGCCCCTTAGTTGAGGTAATTTAAACTAAGGTTTATACACGTTGACAGCGCACCTGAGTTCAGAGCCCGAAGCTTATAATGTCTGTGTCAGTATCCCAACGATTTTGATACTGAAAAAAGAAATATCTTAAAAGGGCACAGAGTATGTTGTTGGAGTCACATATTTCAAACTTTCTAATTGGTGTTATTTCATCGAGATTTAGTGGTTGTTTCAGAAAATCGGAATCGTAATGCTAATGTAACAGCATCAAATATTGTGTATATTTTATTGTAATTTTTAATTTAATTGTGACTGAATACAATATTCAGTCAAGCAAATCTTTTAACCTAGTACTTCACACTTAGCTTACCTAACAATCTCACTTCAGCTTTTGCATGAGCATTTTGCACTCACTTAATCACCAGTGCACTATCAAACAATAGCCTGCCACAAGCGCGACCCTTCTCTTTCTCTTGTTTCTTGCTTTTCAGCTTCTGTCTTTGTAGATATAGTGTTTAGGTATAGTTTTAGAATTTACTCCTTAGATTTCTGCCAGGAGGTGCAGAGACTTTGTCTGTTGCATTTGTGTTTTTCATTGTGGATCTTTTGTGTTATTCATAAGGATCTTTTGGATTTGGAATCATATAAGCAAGGTTAGTTTTGGTTTATATTGTATATTGCATTTATGTGTATTTCTATAATTGTAGGAATATTATGTTTAATTGTTTGGCATTTCATATCATGTATGTTTGGCTTGTATTGGTTTTTATAATTATGTTCTTCAGAACACATAGTACAATGTGTTCAATAATATTTTAGTACTTGTGATTATGGACACATAGTACAATGTGTCCTGTTGTATTATTTAAAGTTTATTAACACATTACATGTGTTATATAATCATAACTATCTCTAACTTAAACATTAACTTAAACAATGTAAAACTTAAACTAAACTCTCTAAAGTTAGGTTAAACATGTGTTGTATGGAAGGTAAGAATGTGAAACTTAAATTCATGTGTGGTTGGTTGAATGTATGTGTATTTTAAATGCAATGTGTGTTCGGTTGAACGTATGTGTATTTTAAATGCAATGTGTGTCATGATGTATGATTGCATAGATGAATGAATGAAACAGGGTTTTAATGATGTAGTATTTTACAAGTCTTTTAATAATCTGCATTATCTATTTTCGCCAGCATTGTAAATACGTATATACTTTATTAATGCAGATGTTGATGATGATGTTGATGATGATGATGACGTAACATGAAGTCTTGTGGTTGAAACCCAAGTCCACACACTTGGTGGGTTTAACTTTTATATCATGACTCATTATCTTCTATTCAAGTCAAGTCTTTATTATTATTCTATTGTATATATGTAATCTATTAATGTGACATAGATGCATCGCATATGTGTAATTTATTTCATATGAACTTACTCCATGCATAACATGTATGTGTGAATTGTTGTATTACTCAAATATAACAATGTTTAAATATAAGTACATATCTATTTGATATTATACATTATGCATGTATTGGCGCACAGCCGATTGTGATATGTAATTCTAAAATATTGTTATTATTGTTTCAGGGTTTATTTATTATAGTTTCATTGTGTTGCAATAAACTATTGCTGGCCATATTGCGAACAACAACCATCGTCTGTGTTTTGTTACCACCGCACACTCGACTCGGTATCAATGGAGCCCCCAGTGAGGACCATGGCCTGATTACCACCAGAGCGTGATGTAGTCCGATACGTCATCAACGTGAGACCATCTTGTGTTTTGACTGTGATATGTGAACTGTATGTGAGTTATGTGACCTGATTCAGAGACATTTTTTATTGATGAACATTTCTATGTCTCCTTTGAATTTGTGTATTTTTGTATGACCATGTATTGATATGATGAAATGATGACTTTGCGCCTGTTTATTTACATGTACTTGCTTTTGATTGTATGATATGTATGTACATGTATTTGTTGCCTGTGTTACCCGTGTTCATATTCGTGTTTATAACATGCATGTATCTTATGTCATGATGCCTGCGTGCACATGATGTGTTTCTGTGGTACCATTTCTTACCTTACTTAGTGAGCGCTCACAACTTGGTTCTTAGTTAATTAGCTTAGTTAGTTTAATTGATACACTTTAAGTTAGTAGTTAATTACTCTTGTTTACCCTGTGTTTGTGTGACATGATGTGATTGCTACTTGTGTTTGTGATTTGTGTGAATTAAAATGTTAAATAAACTTTAACTAAATAAAACTGCTAGGGTTCAATAAAGTATAACCAAATTAAGTATGTAGGGATTGCGTTGTGTTCATAGGGTTTGGTGTTCATAAGTTATATTGGTTCTTTGTGTCATATTCTTGTGTTTGCTTCTTCAGTATGGGTTAGTTCAACTTCTGGTTTAGTTTATTTTCTGGTTAAGTTTAATTGTGTTTGCTTTCTTCATTCTGCTTCTATATCCCCATGTCCTTGCGCGCGTACATATAGCATTACACTTTGCATTTGTACACATGCACATATTTTGTTTTCACACTTTATATATGTAATCATACAGTTTGTGAAGTATTAAAATTTCAATCTTTAAACTTCAATTTATCTTAGTATTTCAATGTAATCATGGTGCAAGTTCTCTTTCAGGTTGTTAAAACATCTGTTATGTTTATCAATCCGCATCCACTTCCTTAGATTTAAACGCAATCATTAGTGATATCTGATTATTATTAAATTTTGCCACTTTAATACATCATTCAAACATGAGTGAACTACCGCCGGACGAGATCAAGCATCTCGTTTCTGCATTTTCAAAACTAGGTACTTGGCCGAGTGTTGACAATCCAGAGGATTTGATAGCCTGGATGAGAAAGTTCACCCAGACTAAGGTTAAATCTGAGGATTCAACACAGGAGGTCGAGTCTAGTTCCCCTAACCCTCAACCCATTGCCCAAGCACCTGTTAATATTTCACAGGCCCCTAAGTTGCCTTTATTTTCAGGTGAGAAGAAGGGTGAGACCTCTTTTGAAGTTTGGCACTACCATGTCAAATGTTTGATTCAGCAAGGGTCACTGTCCAATGATACTGTTAGTACAGTAGTGCGGCAGTCATTGCGTGGCAGAGCAGCTACTGTTGCTATGTGCCAGGGACCCGATGCTGACATCAAACTTCTTCTTTCGAAGTTAGCAGCTACCTTTGGTACTGTTGACAGAGGTCAAGCTCTTCTTGCTCATTTCTACTCTGCAAGGCAAGAAGACACAGAGGAAGTCTCACAATGGGCGTGCAGGTTGGAACAGCTACTCCTACAGGCAGACACACAAGCACCAGCTTCCATGGAGACAAGATAAGATATGCTGAAGAACCAACTGTGGTTAGGATCAAGACCGGAACTTCGGGACCAGACAGCCCACATCTTTGACCCTGGATGTACCTTTGATGACCTCCTCAGAGCCTTGCGTCGAGCTGAAGTGGATATACAGCAGAGAGGACCTGGATCCAAGAAGAGGATTCCTGCTCCTAGTATGGCGGCTGTAACCACGAAGGACTCTGAGCTGACGGAAATCAAGGGGATGCTTAAGCAGCTATCATCCGAAGTTTCAGAGATGAAGAAGAAGCAGAACCGTCCACATCCTGACCCGGTATCATGGAGCAACCAGGGACCTCCTGTCCCTCAAGGACCCCCGCCATTCCTGCAGCCACCCCCTCATCAGTGGACACCTCCTACCCATCAGCAATGGACACCTCTTACTCCCTCACAGTGGTACCCACAGGACACAGGCCACACAGACTACCAGCGACCATCCAAGGATCCCATCACAGGAGAGCCTATATGCTTTAGGTGCAAGCAACCAGGACACCTACAGTATGGATGCCGAGTTCGCCTGGATCACAGTCGCTCTTTAAACAGGAAGAAGCCTATGGGACGGGGCCACTCATAGGCTACAAGAAACGACGCCCCTTTGTAAAGCAACAAGTCGCACAGCTCGTCGGAGAACCCAACGAAGGAACAGTCTTCATTAACAACATCGAGACTAAAGCACTTTTTGACACCGGCTCTACTGTTTCTACTGTCTCTGACACTTTTTATAAAACTTTTCTTTCTGATATCCCTCTTAAACCTCTTGATGTGTTCTTGCAGATTGACTGTGCAGATGGCCAAAATCTTCCATATTTTGGGCACATCGAAGTCAATCTAACAGGCACAGGCTCTATCTCTTCTTTACCCTGCTTACTTTTGGTTCCTGATACTGCTTACAACTTAAAAGTTCCTATCCTTCTGGGCACCAATATCCTCTCCACATGCATGGAATCCTGCAAGGAACAGTATGGAATGCGATTCCTACAACAAGCGGACATCCACACTCCTTGGTACATCGCATTCAGGAACATCATTCTGCAGGACAAGGAACTGACGAGGAACAATTACTCTCTGGGTAAGATCAGAAGTGCAGAGAATGAGCGACTAATCGTACCACCAAACACAGAGCGAGTCATTGAAGGATACATCAGCAACCCACTTGTATACAGGGATACAGTTGCTATGATACAGCCAACTACAGGATCCGCTATACCTTCTGACCTTGACATACTGTAGTCAACTACCACCACAGAGACAAGATAATGGTCCAAGTCCACGTCGCCAACGTCACAACAAGGACAGTTGCCATCCCAACCCGTGCAGTATTGTGTGAGCTTCAGGTTGTCAACGTTGAGGATCTTCCAACAGAGGTTAATCAAGTTGAAGGCCAAGACGTCATTAATCTTATGAGCTTTGAGGAAGGAGCCGTGACACCTGAACAGCTAAAGGATGGGATTGAAGTCATCAAGAGATATGAAGATATATTCTCCCATGGCGAGACAGACTTAGGACATGTCCCCAACGTGAAGCATCGGATTGACCTTGAAGATGAACGACCTTTCAAGCAGAGGCATAGACGCATCGCTCCATCTATGTACCAAGAGGTCAAGGAGCATCTTCAACAACTGCTTGCAAGTGGAGTCATCCGTCACTCTCACAGTCCATGGTCATCTAATGTTGTCTTGGTAAGGAAAAAGAATGGGAAACTGCGCATGTGTGTTGACTTCCGCCAGCTCAACCGCCGGACCATTAAAGACAGTTACTCTCTGCCAAGAATAGAAGAGATGTTCGACGCACTCGCAGGAGCCAAGTTCTTCAGTACTTTGGATATGAAGTCTGGATACCATCAGGTGGAGATAGAAGAATCACACAAGGAAAGGACAGCTTTCACCGTCGGCCCCTTGGGATTCTTCGAGTACAACCGTATGCCATTCGGTCTCTGCAACAGCCCTGCAACATACCAACGGGTGATGAACGAGTGTTTCGACGGCCTCCACCTCAACATATGCCTCATCTATATGGACGACATCATAGTATTCTCGAACACTTTTGAGGAACATCTTCAGCGCCTCGATCAAGTCTTGAAGAGAGCAAGAGACACAGGAATGAAGCTCAGCCCAGACAAGTGCTCATTCTTCAAGAAAAAGATCAAGTTCCTCGGGCATATTGTTTCTGAAGATGGCATAGAGACAGATCCAGACAAGATCCAGAGAGTACTCGACTGGCCAACACCTACAGATCCAGATGACATTCGCCGATTCCTTGGATTCGCAGGCTATTATAGGAAGTTTGTGAAGGATTTCTCCAAGATCTCCAAGCCACTCTCAGCCTTAATGCCATCCACCAAGACAAAGACAAGAAGGAATCGCCAACCTCAACCTGACAAACCATGGCAATGGGGACCAGAACAGGAAGCAGCGTTCAAGAAAATCAAGACATGCTTATCAACACCGCCAGTCCTTGGATACGCTGACTACACAAAGCCATTTGAAGTTCACACCGACGCCAGTGGCCAAGGACTTGGAGCTGTCTTGTATCAGGACCAGGATGGACAGAAGAAGGTCATCAGCTACGCAAGCAAGGGGCTGAGTAAGTCAGAGAGTAACTATTCGGCACACCGACTTGAGTTCCTTGCACTTAAGTGGGCTGTGACGGATAAGTTCAAGGATTATTTATACGGGAATACATTCACTGTATATACCGATAATAATCCCCTGACATATATACTCAGCTCTGCAAAGTTGGATGCTACAGGTCACCGCTGGCTAGCGTCACTGTCAGCTTACAACTTTGACATCATCTACAGGCCAGGGCTCAGCAACGCAGACGCAGATGGACTCTCAAGGTTACCAGGGATTGAGGCTGAACAACAGAAGAAGATACCATCAGAGTCGGTCAGAGCTGTGTGCAATCCCCTGCAGGAACATCCACTTGTGCACAGCCTGTGCTTCTCAGCAACTCCTAACCTGCAAGACCTTGAGGATCCTGAAGACACCCTGGAAGTGATGACCAACAGAGATTGGAGAAAGGCTCAAGCAGCAGACACCATCTTGGCACCATGGATCAATCTTGTCAGAAGAAACCTCAAGCCAAGAAGACAGGATTATCCCCCTTGTCAAGCCAACACCTCACTGCATCGGAACTTTGACAGCCTACTACTAAAGGAAGGAATTCTCTACAGGAAAGTTAACATCAATGGAGAGGACCGATTGCAGCGAGTGTTACCATCTGCTCTGATTGAAGACGTGCTCAGAGGACTCCATGACGATGTAGGACATCCAGGAAGAGAGAGAACCTTGTCCCTTCTCCGTGATCGTTTCTTCTGGCCAGGCATGGCCAAGGACGTAGAAGACTGGGTTCAAGGTTGTGACAGATGTCTAAGAAGGAAGTCCCCTACAAACAGCAGAGCATCTCTAGTGAGTATCACCACCACACAGCCACTCGAGCTTGTCTGCCTTGACTTTCTCTCTCTAGAAGCATCAAAGGGAGGACACCAGAACATACTAGTCATCACGGACCACTTCACTAGATATGCACAGGCCATTCCAACGAAGAACCAGACTGCAAGAACAACAGCAGAAGCATTCTACAGGAACTTCATCATGCATTACGGAATTCCGAAGAGGATCCACAGTGACCAGGGTGCCAACTTCGAGAGTAAGCTGATGAAGGAACTGTGCAGCATCTTAGGAATGGAGAAGAGTCGGACTACACCTTATCACCCTATGGGCAACGGTATGGTTGAACGGTTCAACAGGACACTGCTTGACATGCTCGGGACACTCCGGCCAGACAAGAAAGCAGATTGGAAGACCTACGTTGCGCCGGTTGTCCACGCCTACAACAGCATTCGGCATGAGTCCACCAACCAGTCTCCATTCTATCTGATGTTTGGCCGTGAACCTCGTCTCCCCATTGACTTGGCCTTCGGGATAGAGCTCAACAGGAACCATCCTTCACTCTCCATCTACTCAGAGAACCTCAAGAAGAAGCTCCAGGATGCGTATGAGCTCGCTTCCAAGGCATCCCAGACAGCCAAGGACAAGCAGAAGGCCAGTTACGACTTGAAGACGAGAGGAGCAACAGTCCAGACAGGGGACAGAGTTCTGGTGAAAGCCTTAGCCTTTGATGGTAAGCACAAGTTGGCGGATCGTTGGGAAGAGGAACCTTATGTGGTTCTCTTGCAACCAAACCAGGACATCCCTGTGTTTGTTGTGCAGAGAGAATCTGGCGAGGGGAGGAAGAGGACATTGCACAGGAACCATCTTCTACCTATCGGATCAGTTCCAACGATCCAAGAGAAGGAAACAACACCACCTGTCAAGAAGCCAACAGCAAAACCCAGGACAACAGTCAAGAAGACACCACCGAAGAAGACAATTGAAGAGGACAGCCAGGAGGACAATGAATCGGCAGTTGATGCTCCATTTATCTTCACAGGCATAGCTGAAGATGTATCCGTCATCAGTGAAGAGACTGTGGGAGAGAGTGTGGCTACTTCAGAGACAACGGGTGACGATCTACGGTCTCTTGGAGTAGCAGGTGAAGCTTCTGGTGGTGACGACCACAGCACTGGAGACAGCAGCACAGAAGCAGATCCGGATGCAGAAGAACCAGCTGACACACAAGAGGAGCAAGATGATTCAGTTGAGGTTGAAGAACCACCACCTGCGCCTCCTGATGCTGTACCTCAGCCTGTACCTCAGCCTGTATCACCACCAAGAAGGTCTACACGAGAGTCCAAGAAACCAGCCTGGCAGACCTCTGGAGATTATGTGATGTCACAGACCACGGATCCTGATTGGCAGCAGAAGAGCCGTCGGTTGGAGCAACTGGCGGCATCCGGGATCCTTGGACACATCAGTACCAGCATCTCCAAGGCACTTCTTTCCCTTGTTGACGAGGAACAAGAATGACGAGGACGTCATTTTTCAAGGGAGGGAAGAATGTAACAGCATCAAATATTGTGTATATTTTATTGTAATTTTTAATTTAATTGTGACTGAATACAATATTCAGTCAAGCAAATCTTTTAACCTAGTACTTCACACTTAGCTTACCTAACAATCTCACTTCAGCTTTTGCATGAGCATTTTGCACTCACTTAATCACCAGTGCACTATCAAACAATAGCCTGCCACAAGCGCGACCCTTCTCTTTCTCTTGTTTCTTGCTTTTCAGCTTCTGTCTTTGTAGATATAGTGTTTAGGTATAGTTTTAGAATTTACTCCTTAGATTTCTGTCAGGAGGTGCAGAGACTTTGTCTGTTGCATTTGTGTTTTTCATTGTGGATCTTTTGTGTTATTCATAAGGATCTTTTGGATTTGGAATCATATAAGCAAGGTTAGTTTTGGTTTATATTGTATATTGCATTTATGTGTATTTCTATAATTGTAGGAATATTATGTTTAATTGTTTGGCATTTCATATCATGTATGTTTGGCTTGTATTGGTTTTTATAATTATGTTCTTCAGAACACATAGTACAATGTGTTCAATAATATTTTAGTACTTGTGATTATGGACACATAGTACAATGTGTCCTGTTGTATTATTTAAAGTTTATTAACACATTACATGTGTTATATAATCATAACTATCTCTAACTTAAACATTAACTTAAACAATGTAAAACTTAAACTAAACTCTCTAAAGTTAGGTTAAACATGTGTTGTATGGAAGGTAAGAATGTGAAACTTAAATTCATGTGTGGTTGGTTGAATGTATGTGTATTTTAAATGCAATGTGTGTTCGGTTGAACGTATGTGTATTTTAAATGCAATGTGTGTCATGATGTATGATTGCATAGATGAATGAATGAAACAGGGTTTTAATGATGTAGTATTTTACAAGTCTTTTAATAATCTGCATTATCTATTTTCGCCAGCATTGTAAATACGTATATACTTTATTAATGCAGATGTTGATGATGATGTTGATGATGATGATGACGTAACATGAAGTCTTGTGGTTGAAACCCAAGTCCACACACTTGGTGGGTTTAACTTTTATATCATGACTCATTATCTTCTATTCAAGTCAAGTCTTTATTATTATTCTATTGTATATATGTAATCTATTTATGTGACATAGATGCATCGCATATGTGTAATTTATTTCATATGAACTTACTCCATGCATAACATGTATGTGTGAATTGTTGTATTACTCAAATATAACAATGTTTAAATATAAGTACATATCTATTTGATATTATACATTATGCATGTATTGGCGCACAGCCGATTGTGATATGTAATTCTAAAATATTGTTATTATTGTTTCAGGGTTTATTTATTATAGTTTCATTGTGTTGCAATAAACTATTGCTGGCCATATTGCGAACAACAACCATCGTCTGTGTTTTGTTACCACCGCACACTCGACTCGGTATCACTTATGAACCAAGTATAAGGACAATAAACGGGTTAATGTCCTGATTTGAGATTGAAAACAGGACAGTGGCGCGCGTCAATGACTCAAAGGTAATTTCGGAAAATTACTTACAGCATATACAAAGACAAACATTGGTTGATAGTGTTAAGTAGGTCATGCAGCTAATGTACACGTTAATGGGACACATAATTTCGAATTCTTAACCTTTATAGAGCCGTTTTCCGATTATCAGTGATTATCGATTATCACGTTTCGGATGCTGTATCTAATCACTTTCTAACCCTACTTATTCGCGTTAAACATTTAGCAACATTCAATTACCCAAACATTAAATAAGATCACACCTGTCAATGTTGTCAAGTAAGAGGGGGAGGGAGAGAGGGGGGATATTTTCTTTTGGCAAGGAGTTGTTACAATAGTAGTCGGTTACATGCAATTTGTTCATTGTGGGGGAGATAGTCATAGGATATATAAGATGATAAGTAATGCCTGCTTGGCAATCAAAATGAGTATTTTGTGAAAGAAGATAACGCTCTCTATACTTTACATATATAGTCAATGATTCAGTGACGTCATAATCATCGTAGAATGTAACATCATTGTGATAGGGCAATATTTTAACAATGTAGCGTTCAACACAGCTTCAATGGGCTCACGGAATGAACGAGCGTCAATTTCTTTAAGAATGTTCAATATATGAAATATTACATGTCCCAAAAAGTTATACCAGTTTAATCCCCCTGTATTCCGATCAAAACTCGCTACTCGCAACAAATAATTATGACACAATATGTACACATTAAATGTAGATTTTCCTCAACATTCAATACTTTCCCTTGAAATAACACCATTGACAAAAATATCACATTGACCCAAACAGCTCATTTTGTGTCGATTTAGGAAATCGCTAAAACTGTTATATGCTTAGTAGAAAACAACGGATATGTTTGTAAAAGATTGAAATACGCACCACATGAGGCTCAGGAGATTTTATAACAAACATATTTACATGTTCATTGAGATTCAACATTACCTTCGAGATCGACGTCTCCTCCAGATTACAGCAGCAATCACCATCCCAGCAAGGAGGCTGAAACACATTATCATGGAATTCAAGTGAGGGAAATTTCGCATCATTTTAAAGATACCACGATTGTCAACATCTTTACCTAATTATGACTTTTTTCAACATAAAATAATTCTGTTGTTCCTTCTCATGGCATGTAGCTCAGTTGGTAGAGTGTTCGCTCATAACCGGGGGAGGCCCTGGTTCGATTCCTGGCCTCGTCATACACAAGGACATTAAATATTGTAGATGTCGCTCCCTTGCATGGCCCTCAGCAATATCTGAATTGAACATTGTTTGAGCTGAGAACAAATGTCCGACATAACTTTGTAACTTGGGAAGCAAATATTTATTGTTATCATTATCATTTGCAGAATAAGCCAAAAGTCTTCGATTAACTGCTCGACGAACGCATTTGATCTAAACTTTGGCCTCTGCAATTGATCGCCCTGAAAACAGCGTTAGAGTTTTAAAATTTGTTCTTCTGTACCAAGTGTAGAAGGACATTATAGTCACTGTCATAAGGCGTTTGTCAAGATAGTTAGTAAATCATATCGATGATATTGAACATTGTTTTAACAACAAAATCAATCACGATTTACACTGCATTGGTATTGAGCATTGATATTGAAACGTCTTGTTCAAAATTAAATTCGCGTCATCCTGTAGAAACCTGAAGTAATACCTGAGAAATTCTTGTATACGCTGCATGTCATGCTTCACTGTTGCATTTAATTATTTTGAACACAGAAATATAGTTACCTGAATGAAAACACGCAACTCACCAGACTACAGTAATGGGTACAGCAATGGCCACAGCCGTGTGCGAACCTGAAACCGACAAAATGAATAAGAACATAGCATTCTATAAGTTGAAGATTTGAAGAAATATGACGAAAGACAAGTGCGATGCATTTATATGTAAACAGTGCACTTTTGACCATTCCTGCATCCCTATTTTTTGAAAAACGATTCCATGATGACAGTTAAAGCTTTTGAAGAGAGAGAGGGCACAATAACCATTATACGGGTATGTTCAATTTATTTTCAAAATGGATACCATTCTTTGACCAAATGAAATTCACTATAGTTCAAAACACATACTCACCTTCTTGTAATTTTGTCATTTTCAGATAAAACATGAAAACATAAACAGAAATGAATAGCAAGCAGGGGTATTAATCAAATTAGAATTGGTTATTGCTAAATTGTCTTGAATTGCAATAAGATTCCACAACTTGAATCAATCCCCCTCACAGGTGTTCACATGGTTTGTTTTATATTCCTGCACAGAATCTAGTTAGTGCATGTGTAGCACACAAGCTGTCAACGAGAAATGAAATTGTGGTTTTTGGTTATATGGACCTCAAATGCCTAGTCTTTATCTTAAATATTCATTGTTGACCTAAAGGGATGCACCTCTTAATATACGCAAATTACATTCCAAACATGCAGATGTCATCTCTATTACTGATTTGATTGTTGATATATGTCACCTTTCTTTTATATTCCGTCTAAAAGCCTATAATAATACATTCTCTATCTAGCACATAAGATCTAGTAGCATCGGTGGCAGCTGGAATAACGATAGGCCCATCACATCAAGGTCAGTTTCTTGATTTTTCTGTGGAGGCCGATTAGCATTTTGTTATAGATTTGAATAAATTTCCATTTACCGAAGTCATTTGAGTTGAAATTAAATGAACGGCTACACATTCCTATATTGTTCTATCCTCATGTTGTGGTAAATTGTACTTTAAGTCAGGAAAGTAAATACCATCATGATAATAATTACATAGTTGTCTAATTTCATAGTTCTGAAATGTTGCTGTGTAGTTTAAGAATTTAATTAGTAATTTTTGAAATAGAATATTATCAAAATCAAAGAAATCTTTTAAAGATTTTGTTTGGAAAAAATTAAAAATATTTAAACAAATGTTCAGGAATTATTTATCTTGCAATTACTCACAAGTAAAAGTGATAATATTAATGTAAAACAAATATGAACCTGAAAACTATAATGTTCATTTAATTCAAATTAAGAAACGGAAAGAATGTGATGTCATTTAGTTGGTGATGTAAAATCTACTGCCAAAACGATATTCCACAAGAGATATCATGTTACCTGTCATACGCTCACCTTTGTTTAGCACAGTGTTGGATGATCATTTCCAAAGATGAAAATTGTCTTAATTGTAATAGGAAAATCAACTGTTTGTTTTATCCAATCAAATCACAAGTCAGGAGAAACTAAAGGACTGTTCTGATTTTATCCCAATCCGTTTTTTTATATTAAGTTTATTGTTTCGTTAAACTAAATAGGTATCTCATCCGTTTGAAATTTAACAATCGACTACATCTTGAATAATCCAATCTAACAGATAAATGGCCATAGTGATTTGTTGATATCTAAGTCTGTGTTATTTCTCCATTTAAGAAACGCTAACCAAAAGATTAAATTAACTCATTAACGCCGAGAGCCGCGTATATGCGTCAAAATAATGAGATCCTCACAGCGAGAGCCGCATATAAGCGTCGGTTAATTAGCAGTTTCTCACAGCGAGAGACGCCTATGTGCGTAAATAGAAATCATCTCTTATTCAGCGAGAGACGCCTATGTGCGTCCGTCGTATGGTATAACAATGAACTTATTTTAAAATCAGTTTAGCATCCATAAGTGTAGATTACAGTTTCGTAAATAAGATGCTACCCTCAGGAAAGCAATAAGAAATGAAAATCGTTGCTCTTTGTGCAAAAATATGCTACTTTTTGTAAATGAAAAGCATTCTGCATATGTTGGTCTTGGAAGGGAAACATAAACACTTTGATAAAAAGGTTTATTAAATCAAATGAAACGACTGTAGTCTTTGTGAAGTTACCAATTTTGAAACATTGTCAGATACATTTTATTTGTTAAACGCATTGAATTCATATATCTAAGACGAAACGAGAGGAAGCGTTATTATAAACACTTATGTACATGTGTTCATAAATCATTTGATAAGAATTTGAGGCTATTAAAAGTTACACTTTGATTTAACTTTACTTCTTGAATGCATCAATGTCCTGTAACAATAATTGTTTTAGCATGCACGTGGGTCTTTTTTAACTTCTACAATATCCTTCATAGATCCACGACCCTGTCTGCCATTGAATGGATACATGCACATGTTAAATTATTAGAGTTGACAACGTCCCAACAGAATAAATCACTTGGTCAATATTAATAATCATTACATTCGTTAATGTTACGTTCTTTCTCTTAAATCGGGATATCATCTCTATAAATCCTTAATTATAGTTCAGATAGTTGAAATACCGACACACCGTATCTACTCAACACGATGTCTAGAAATGCAGTATTTGTATTTACAGATGAAAATGCATATAAATCAACGTATGTGAAAATACTCTTTGAGCATGTTTATGAATTGAAATCGGAAAAACCGCAAAATATCAACTCAAAGGTGAAATATCACATGTTATATTCCTGTAAAGTATCAATATCCAGCACCTGCATCTATCTGCACGAAACTATAAAACAATCAAGACTTTATGGCACAAGGCTAGACAGTGTCCGGTCAACTATGGCCCTCAAAGGCCCCCGCGAAGAGACGGCTTCTTTGAGCTAATTGGTCTCGCGACAGAGAGGAGTGTCTGTGGTCAGTGGCCCAGGCGTTGAGCCGTGAAGCTGTCTCGGCGTTAATGAGTTAAAGGAAAAACTTTTTCTTAGGAAAAGGGGGAAATGATTAGATAATGTGCACCTCTGATATCAGGACCACCTCTACTAGAATGCAGGTGTAAAATACGATTGAGTCATGCAGCTAGCGGGAGTGATAGTTTAACTATGATTTGCCTAAGGTTCTGCGTAATTGAAGCATTCTTACCTTCATGGCTGGTTTGCACCTCTGATATCTCTAACATACTCTATTTCCCTTAAAGGTAACTAAGAAACGATTTCAATTTATGCAACGGGGAAATTGCATCTCTGGGAGTTCTGAAATTGAACTGAAGCATTCTTACCTTCATTGTCGTATTTTTCACACATATCCAAGTTGGGTTTGTAGCCACTGATGCATCCAGATGAACAGACACCATTGTGTTGGTTACAGATCCTCCCCTCACAGAATGAGTTACACGTGTAGTTACAGGTCAGTCCATGATATCCAGACACACATCCATCAAAACATTCCCCTGTTGCACTATCACATCTTCTTGACAGACAGTGTTCACTACACGTGGAGTTACAGGTTAGTCCGTGATATCCAGATACACATCCGTTAGAACATTCTCCTGTTGCCCTATTACACCCTCCTGGGGCTTTACAGCCAGTTGAACACCTTAGTTCACAAGAATCTCCATAGAACCTAACTGGACATGGGACTGTAATTGAAAAGAAGATACAGATACACATAACTTCTCTAAAACATTGAAAATAGTAGCTTAGCTTAACCGTGAGGTCCTTCAACAAAGCTGATAACATCCATTTCTCATTTGATTTTCCGTATCTAACAGACCCGTAGCAACAGGAGTTAGATCAAAGACTATGGAATAAAATTAAAACATTGCTTCTTTATTTCCTCAAATCTGCATATCATACATCTTGTAAGGATAAAAACACTATAAACAGTTTAAATATACGATTTGGGAAAAATCCTCTTAATATGACTGATGAATTATCACTAAGAAACTAAGTTGGTGTTACATTTATAATTGCACAAAATTTGTATTTTGATTTAATGTTATTTGAGGTTTCTTAAACCATATATTTCATCTGGGAACCGAACCATCTTACACAAACATTATATCCGATGAGGCATATTGTTCTATGCTGTTACTGTAACAAATAATCTAGAGTTTCATTACCTTCAGTATGACATATCTCACACCCAGACAGGCAGGTGTCTAAGATGTTATCTGCTCGAGTGAAACAAGCTGTACACTTCTGCTGACACTCGTCCCCGAAGTATCCTCGTCTGCATCTGAGGCACTGTCCAGTTTCTCCGTCACATTTCTCATACCTAGGGCTGCATATCTCACTACAGTCAGCTCCATAACGACGTTCAGGACAAACGGTCACATTGCAGGAGCCACACTGTCTGTCACACGTCACACAGTGTCCTAGACACTGTACTTCACACTTGATATCACAGTAGCCTGGTTCACACCCGTCTGTGCAGGTGGTTGCACCCGAAGATATGTGTAAGTGACATGCTTTGTTCAAACACCTGGGCGGACACGCTTCATCACAGTATTCACCCACATACCCCGGTACACAACCCAGGATGCACTCTCCGTTGTCATAGCATCGTTCTTCTATACAAGTTGAACACAGACCGGATACAGGCGTGTGACAGATCACCAATATGAGACAACCTGAAAAGCGCATGATATATTTCATTTGATAAGTATTAAGATAGTTTCAGATGACTTTTTATGTACTGTAAAATACTTCCATATAAGTTATTTGAATACATCATTTAAAGAATGGTTACTGCTAAGATACAGAGGATACTAAAAACTACTATTTAAACATGCTTTGAGATACGAGTCTTGTAGAAGGAACGAAAGCGAATTTGATACCAACTCATTCAGACACTATTGTGACAGCGGTACTAATATTATGATACAAAGCTACATATTATTGTGACGGCGGTACTAATATTATGATAACAAAGCAACATATATCGTGACGGCGGTACTAACATTATGATAACAAAGCTACATACTATTGTGACGGCGGTGCTAATATTATGATAACAAAGCTACATATATTGTGACGGCGGTGCTAATATTATGATAACAAAGCTACATACTATTGTGACGGCAGTGCTAACATTATGATAACAAAGCTACATATATTGTGACGGCGGTGCTAACATTATGATGACAAAGCTACATAATATCGGGACGGCGGTGCTAACATTATGATAACAAAGCTACATACTATTGTGACAGCGGTGCTAATATTATGATAACAAAGCTACATATATTGTGACGGCGGTGCTAACATTATGATGACAAAGCTACATACTATTGTGACGGCGGTGCTAATATTATGATAACAAAGCTACATATATTGTGACGGCGGTGCTAATATTATGATAACAAAGCTACATACTATTGTGACGGCGGTGCTAACATTATGATAACAAAGCTACATATATTGTGACGGCGGTGCTAACATTATGATGACAAAGCTACATAATATCGGGACGGCGGTGCTAACATTATGATAACAAAGCTACATACTATTGTGACAGCGGTGCTAACATTATGATAACAAAGCTACATACTATCGTGATGGCGGTGCTAACATTATGATAACAAAGCTACATACTATTGTGACGGAGGTGCTTACATTATGATAACAAAGCTACGTATTATCGTGACGGCGGTGCTAACATTATGATGACAAAGCTACATACTATCGTGATGGCGGTGCTAACATTATGTTAACAAAGCTACGTATTATCGTGACGGCGGTGCTAACATTATGATGACAAAGCTACATATTATTGTGACGGCGGTGCTAACATTATGATAACAAAGCTACATACTATTGTGATGGCGGTGCTAACATTATGATAACAAAGCTACATATTATTGTGACGGCGGTGCTAACATTATGATAACAAAGCTACATACTATTGTGATGGCGGTGCTAACATTATGTTAACAAAGCTACATACTATTGTGACGGCGGTGCTAACATTTTGTAAACAAAGCTACGTATTATCGTGACGGCGGTGCTAACATTATGATGACAAAGCTACATATTATTGTGATGGCGGTGCTAACATTATGATAACAAAGCTACATACTATTGTGATGGCGGTGCTAACATTATGATAACAAAGCTACGTATTATCGTGACCGCGGTACTAATATTATGATAACAAAGCTACATATTATCGTGACGGCGGTGCTAATATTATGATAACAAAGCTACATATATCGTGACGGCGGTACTTATATTATGATAACAGAGCTACATATTATTGTGACGGCGGTACTAATATTATGATAACAATGCTACATATTATTGTGACGGCGGTACTAATATTATGATAACAATGCTACATATTATTGTGACGGCGGTACTAATATTATGATAACAAAGCTAGATATATTGTGACGGCGGTGCTAACATTATGTTAACAAAGCTACATACTATCGTGACCGCGGTGCTAACATTATGATGACAAAGCTACATATTATTGTGACGGCGGTGCTAACATTATGATAACAAAGCTACATACTATCGTGACGGAGGTGCTAACATTATGATAACAAAGCTACGTATTATCGTGACGGCGGTGCTAACATTATGATAACAAAGCTACATATTATTGTGACAGCGGTGCTAACATTATGATAACAAAGCTACATACTATTGTGATGGCGGTGCTAACATTATGATAACAAAGCTACATATTATTGTGACGGCGGTGCTAACATTATGATAACAAAGCTACATACTATTGTGATGGCGGTGCTAACATTATGTTAACAAAGCTACATACTATTGTGACGGCGGTGCTAACATTATGTAAACAAAGCTACGTATTATCGTGACGGCGGTGCTAACATTATGATGACAAAGCTACATATTATTGTGACGGCGGTGCTAACATTATGATAACAAAGCTACATACTATTGTGATGGCGGTGCTAACATTATGATAACAAAGCTACATATTATTGTGACGGCGGTGCTAACATTATGTTAACAAAGCTACGTATTATCGTGACCGCGGTACTAATATTATGATAACAAAGCTACATATTATCGTGACGGCGGTGCTAATATTATGATAACAAAGCTACATATATCGTGACGGCGGTACTTATATTATGATAACAGAGCTACATATTATTGTGACGGCGGTACTAATATTATGATAACAATGCTACATATTATTGTGACGGCGGTACTAATATTATGATAACAATGCTACATATTATTGTGACGGCGGTACTAATATTATGATAACAATGCTACATATTATTGTGACGGCGGTACTAATATTATGATAACAAAGCTAGATATATTGTGACGGCGGTACTAATATTATGATAACAAAGCTACATATTACTGTGACGGCGGTACTTATATTATGATAACAGAGCTACATATTATTGTGACGGCGGTACTAATATTATGATAACAATGCTACATATTATTGTGACGGCGGTACTAATATTATGATAACAAAGCTAGAATTATTGTGACGGCGGTGCTAACATTATGTTAACAAAGCTACATACTATCGTGACGGCGGTACTAACATTATGATGACAAAGCTACATATTATTGTGACGGCGGTGCTAACATTATGATAACAAAGCTACATACTATCGTGACGGAGGTGCTAACATTATGATAACAAAGCTACGTATTATCGTGACGGCGGTGCTAACATTATGATGACAAAGCTACATATTATTGTGACGGCGGTGCTAACATTATGATAACAAAGCTACATATTATTGTGACGGCGGTGCTAACATTATGATGACAAAGCTACATACTATCGTGATGGCGGTGCTAACGTTATGTTAACAAAGCTACGTATTATCGTGACGGCGGTGCTAACATTATGATGACAAAGCTACATATTATTGTGACGGCGGTGCTAACATTATGATAACAAAGCTACATATTATTGTGACGGCGGTGCTAACATTATGATGACAAAGCTACATACTATCGTGATGGCGGTGCTAACATTATGATAACAAAGCTACATACTATCGTGACGGCGGTGCTAACATTATGTTAACAAAGCTACATACTATCGTGACGGCGGTGCTAACATTATAATAACAAAGCTACATATTATTGTGACGGCGGTGCTTACATTATGATGTCATGGCTACACAATATATTTACGGCGATACTTATATTATGATAACAAAGCTACATACTATTATAATAATAATAGCTTTCTTATACCGCGCATATATCCATGACAAAGCATGCTCAAAGCGCCGTGAGTATTATTACCCTGGAGGGATAGTACTTTCGATGCTGCAGATTAACAAGCACTCCACGCGACCGTATAGGTTCGTACTTCCCCCTTGTTTAGGTGCCCATTTTTACAGCTGGGTGAACTGAGTGCAAAGTGGATGAAGTGTCTTGCCCAGGGACACAACACAGAATGAAACCCAAGTCACAATTGTGACGGTAATGCTAATTCTATGATGTCAAGACACAAACTATTGTGACAGCGATGCTAAGACTATGATATCAAAACTACACAGTATTAAGACGGCGGTCTTAAATAGCCACTCCGTAATTTTCATAGCATATCATTTACCTTTGATACGAACCTAAATTTCATATGTGGTGATAAAAATTCAAAACATCTGAATTTTTCATGTCCAAAAGACATATATACTCTTCAAAAAAAGAAACGCAAAAATTGGAAATTCCTTATAAATAGAAATTTGTGGAACTGATGTTTATGAAAGCTGAGTATATTGTGTTATAATGGTTACAAAATGCATTTTCATCATCAAGGATGTTCGGAAAGCAATAACTTTTAAAACGGTTGGGTAAAAGTGAAAAATCTCACAATCGCAACTGCAGTCAAATATAGCCACTTATGCAACAGCATGCCATGCACGTGCAAAAGGCACAACAAGCACTATAAAAGTGCAGGGTTCTCGATATGGCTTCACTTTGCTTCAAACTCTCAACACGAACTTGAAAATGCCACGAGTTGTCGAAGCCCAGAGGAACAACGCAATCAGAAGATTGCAAACAGGCGAGTCCAGATTAGAGGTTGCGAGGTTTTTTAATGTGTTCCCGGGCACCATATCAATGCTTCGGAACCGCTTCCAACAGCAGCTATCAAGACGTGACCTTCCCAGGTCCGGTAGACCTCGGGTCACCACGCCTGTCCAGGACCGCTTTATCTGGTTGCGCCACCTACGCCAAAGGACGACCACTGCTGTCTCCACTGCATCCGCAATACCAGGAGTGCGCAGAATCTCGAACAAGACTGTGCGCAACCGTCTACGAGAAGCATGGTTAGGACCAAGACGTCCTGTCAAATGCGTTATTTTGACCCGTCATCTTCGTCATTTACGGTTGCAATGGCGCCAAACGTATAGGGTATGGCCTCAAGGACGATGGAGAACCGTATGGTTCAGTGATGAATATCGATTCATGCTCCGCAGGCAAGATGGAAAGACCCGTGTCTACCGCCGAAGACGTGAACGATTTGCACCAAATTGCATACAGGAGTTGACAGATTTGGAGGGGGCAGTGTCATGATGTGGGAAGCCATCTCTTACAACGGCAGGAGTGACTTGGTGCGCGTTAGGGACAACTTGACAGCGCAACGCTACATCGATGAGATCTTGAGTTCTCACGTCGTTCCCATTATGGCCAACGTCAACCCTTTTTTTCAGCAGGACAATGCCCGTCCCCATACAGCACGGATCACAACAGCCTTCCAAGCAAACAACAACATCGACGTTCTGCC
Source organism: Phorcus lineatus (assembly GCA_921293015.1). Lineage (NCBI taxonomy): Eukaryota > Metazoa > Mollusca > Gastropoda > Trochida > Trochidae > Phorcus > Phorcus lineatus. The sequence continues at coordinate 41,892,928 of OV121093.1, forward strand.
ATGGCCATCCAAATCCCCTGATTTAAACCCAATCGAGAATCTGTGGGATGAATTGGATAGACGTCTCCAAAGGCGACAACAGCGACCTCAGACACTACAGCAACTGGCCGCCGGTCTGGTTGATGAGTGGGCTAAAATTCCCCAGGCTGCCTTCCGCAATCTGATTGCGTCTATGGGCAGCAGGTGCCAGGCAGTAATTGACTCTCATGGGGGCCACAGTCGTTACTGACTGTACATGACGTCAGATGTGACATTGAGACATCCAACTAGTGTTGCTGAAGTTTCGGTTTCTGTTGTTTACCTGTGCAAAAATTCATATTTCTTCCATTGATACTTCATGAATTTAATGTCCTTGAAATACCTATTGAAAATCTGGTTTTGCGTTTCTTTTTTTGAAGAGTATATATGACAAATACTGTTTGTCCATGAAATAGATAGATGAAATAGATGTAGATATCACGTCCAACATACATGGATACTAGTTATATGACCTAACAAACACTATAAACTTCTTACTGCCCTCCTGGCTGTTTTAGATAAGTCTCCGAAATTACGTTTGACTATTTGACGCGCGCCAATGTCCGGTTTTCGATCATAATTGCAAAGTTCTACCTTCATACTGTCACTGGAAAAAAAACCAATTAGCTTTTAAATGCGTCTTTATTATAACAGTCGATACTTCGCGATTAAATGAAACCACTGATTAAGTTTTTCTTATATGACTCCAACAACTCACGGAGTGGCTATTTCACATTATGATAACAAAGCAATACACTATTGTGACGGGGTGATAACACTTAATTATAATTTCAAAATCAACTCAACTAAACTAAGATTTTCTGAATAATTTAAACAAATCTGAAATAATTGTCGTGAACATTTGGATAGTTTCCAGCTTGTTACACATGACTATACATGGTGGAATTCAAATTGAGAAATACCTTAAATAAAATGGAAGATGATTTAATTTCGTTTTCATCAGCATTGACGCACATGCAATCAAAGTTCATCTTTACTCGAGTCCGCATTTTTGGAATTACCCTCATTAGCATATCACGTGACATTCAAAAAGCTACCGTTTGTGAAACGATTCGAGCTATCAAACTTTAGGACTTGTAGTTATTAAAATCAAGAGTTTTCGGTGAAGGTTATAGTTTTTTTAGGGGGAGGAAAGTATTATCTGGTTATTCACTCAGTTATGAAGATGATGGCATGCGATCATTTCTTATTTTACAAAAAAAACCAAAAGTAACGCGATGTTGTCATAACCAGACTAGCCGTTACGAAGGTTTGTTCTGTCAGATGGTGACGTCATAAAGTATGAACGCACGAGGTATAACAGCAAAATTTCTGCATCCATCTATAAATGGTTGCATTTTTTGAGAGCTCTGGTCCAATAAGAATCGCCGAAAAACGTGTAAAAACATCAATTTGTAATTATTATGATGTAAAAGCTACACACTATTGCCACGGAGGTGCTGACACTTTGATGTCACGGCTACACTGTATTGTGACGTAAAGTATCACACTATCTTAACAAGTTTAGTCTTGAGCTATCAAAAATTCATTGGCAAAATAAACGCCTCCATGCATTTTAATCTAGATTGCAGAATAACAAAAAGTAAGATTAAAAACACAAAATGTTTATTCAACAAGAACGAATTCATATTCATAACTAATGCAACAAATCAGCTTCCGCTATTCACCTGAACGGCACAGTCCCCGATATTAAACTGGAGTTAAAAAAGTCCAAGTTCACCGTCATGACTGATCCCGTTGCAGAGAAATCAAGGATTCATTGTGTTGAAAACAGTTCACATTAATAACATGTGTGGCCTCCCCTGTACATGTATGTATGGCTACAATACACGCATTAATCCTCCGACGCATGGATAAAATCGGACGTCTGAAGTCATTACGTGGAACACGCTGCTATTCTTGGAGAGCTTCAGCAAGTTGCTGGCGTTTATCTGGAGATGATCGTCATTGACGAACACAACGATCCAAAGCGTCCCAAAGATGTTCGATCGGTGACATGTCAGGCTAGCATGCTGGTCACGGCAAATTGTCGATGTTTTAGTGTTACCAGGGACGTTCTGAGTATCTTGAGCTGTATGCGAACGGGCAAAGTCTTGTTGAAAGATCACAACTTCTGCCTGTTGTCGAAAAAAGGGACAGGCGACGGGATGGAAAATTTCATCGACGTAATGTTGAGCTGAGTTAGATTTCTATTTACGATAACCAGCAGCGTCTTCTCCTCAACAAGTATTTCTCCTGAAACAATGACTTTTCCTCCGCCACTTTCTGAACGCATCATGCAGCGGTACTCTCTCCCCGACGGCGGTTAACACGTACTCTCCCATCTGCTTTGAAGAGACAGAACCTACTTTCGTCATTGAAAAGCACCCTCTGCCAGTGACGTTGCTGCCAACGTAAAACCGTCCTCATCCATCTCAGTCTTCGTTGGCGATGTTAGGCTGTCAAGAGCTGTCGCCGGAACGGTCTGTATGCCCTTATGCCATGGGACCTTAGACGTCTGGCCACTGTGCATCTGCTTACACGTTGACCCGGGGCATTCGAAGCCGATGACGTCACTGTCAGGAAGCGGTTTCTGAGGTGTAACGTGCGCAGATATTGGTCGTCCTGATGTGTTGATCTTGGTCTTTCTGAGTTCCGTTCCGAAAGACGATAACGTTGCATTAGTCTTGTGACAGTTGTATGGCGACAACCAAGCATTCTTATCGATTTTAACTTGCTGGCCCACTTTGACGTTACAACATCATATGTGATTTCATGAATCATTGTTTCCTGCATTTAACGACCCCTTTGATGTTCATCTAAACAAGGCGAGAATGCCATACATGGCACCGCAGTATCTATGGTCAAGAGGCTCAACAAGGTTCTATCTAACAATGAACATGCGCTCTGCCTTACTTGTGTTCATATAAACATTGAATGACGGTTTGTGTCTTTACAATGGAAAATGAACGGTGTCAAAGCTAATTTCTGTACCTTGTGAACCAAGCCAGCCTCTCCCTGAATAACAAGACACATTTGCTTATTATACCCTTAGTTTTTTATTAAGTCCATTGTGAAAACAAAGTTGATGCATACCAATAAAGCAGCCAGCAGAACCCATCTCATACTTGGAGATTACCTGAAATAAAAAAAATCACATACAGCATTTACACTTGTGAGAAATGTCAGATTTGTTCGTGTTAGCAGCGACCAGTAACAAACATTTAACAGAAAGTGGTTTCATAAATTAGTCATGATGAGGAAGCAATTATACATAGAAACTAGCTGGCCCAGGTTCTCCCTGCAGTCACCATGATGAAGCTTACAAGAGGAATTGTGCTCCTGGTTGCCTTTGTGGTCACTGGTATGTATGTATATTATATTTTTTTGTATTATATATATATTATTGAGAGGAGTCGTACTCCTGTTAATCTGTGTGCTCCCTGGTATGTATGTATGCTATATGTTATGTATCTATGTATTGAATGTTCGCAACATATCTATGAAATATATTCAGACGTCACAATTGTTACTCATAACGTCATAATCGACTCTACATCATTCACCTGATGAGACATTATGATCAAAAGTACTTGTGAAATAAATCATCTTGATTTTATTCAACAAATGGTTATTTCAATTACAACAATATTTCACCAAATGATATAATTGTTGTTAAATATCACAATCATCATAAATCTGGGGATATAAAAATTACGATGAACTAGAGAGAATTCAAATAACAGCTTGCAAGAGATATCTTAAACTAGCAATTAAAGCACCAAATTATGCTGTTCTTGGTGAATGTGGCCGTTTCCCAATATTTGTTAATACCATGGTCAGAGTGGTAAAATTTTGGCTCAAAATAAGCAGAATGCCTGACCCTAGATATGCCAAGAAATCCTACAAAATGTCACTCCTGTATAACACAAATGGTAAAGACAACTGGGCAACTAGAGTTTGGAAAATTTTGTGCTTAAACGGATTTATGTATGTTTGGGCAAATAAGGGGGTACAAAACGTAAATTTATTCATTAATGAATTCAGACAAAGGATGAAAGATGTATTCATATCAGATTGGTGTACAACGATAGAGAAGATATCCAAACTTCAAATTTAAAAAACTTTCAAACTCAGATTTGAAACCGAAGATTACATAAATTCACTTCAAATAAATAAATTTAGAAGTGCTTTGGCAAATTTCCGTTTTGGAGTTCTCCCACTTGAAATAGAAACTGGTAGAATGAATGGCGTAGAACGCTCAAATAGAATACGCAGATTGTGTAGATCAGGAGAGATCGAAGATGAGTATCATTTTCTACTCTATTGTGAATCACTTGCACACATTAGAAAGCAATACATTAATGCTGCAATAAGGACAAGACACCACTTTATTGAATTATTGTCAGATAAAAATGAAGAATGTATTAGAAAAATTGCAATGTATATTTACCAAGCTATGGAATTTCGAAAATCAGTTATAACATAACATCTTATATGTCTTGATGTATACGCATGTGCATTATGTTTGTTAATATTTATGTATTCTATGTTGTTATAGGCCGATGGCCTAAATATCAACCGAAATAAAGAAATCGATCGGTTAAATATCACGGTATATATATATTGAACTCAAGCCAACTACAGTAAGAGGGAAGTAGTTAGTAAGTCAAATGGTTTTTTTTGCACACTAAACAAGACGATGAAAGAGTACGGTAATATTTACCCATAATTAGATCAACAAGAATAAACAACTGACAAACACTCTATATAGCCTAATTCTAACTGAGACCTTAGGACATGTTGGTTAGGTTAAAGTGTTCAGTTCAAAATATACAGAGGAACATATAATATTAATCTCACCCATGCCAACATTTATCGTTCAAAAGAGGTCAAGTCTGCCGGAACACTCAATGCATATCCAAAAAAATAAATGTTTTCGATAAATTTGGAACACATAAAATACGATCGGGTAACAAGTAATATTCGGATTTTCGGATTTCCATAATGAAAGATATAATCTCTTCACAAAACATTTCTTGGCTGAAAGTTGTATCCTGCGAATTTCTTATTGAAGAGATGATTGTTCCATAAAACATTATGGAAAAATATGCAAAATATATCCAATTCCATATGATAAAAAAACTGAGCAACTGTGTGTGTGTCAATTATGGTCCGTCCATGGTTTTATCTATCCATGAATTTCATTGTTTTAGGTTTTCAATGGAACGTTATACACATTGGGTTAATGAGGAAGTCATTTTGTTCAAGGCATATCTCCCAAATACACATGCCAGCTTCACCAACCTCAGAACACGGGTCAACCTTAATGCAAATATGTACCTGATGTAAGTAAGGCCTATGTATATGATGGAACCTTGATCTTATGCAATATTTTAAGCTCTTTTGATCTTTTTTCGAAGTTGGGGTATATTAGTGAGCTATGCACTTATTCTCTTTATTAGATAAAAACCCAATTGTTATTTGAATACTTAAAACAGATAAAGAATGGGCCTTTAAAAATTACCCAGGCTTTCATTCACCTATGAAAGATAAAATGTACACTATGTTAAACAAATCTATATATAATTTACAATGGTCTTCAGAACGTTTTTGATGTGCATCTGATTAAAATAATTCTGACGACACTAAATCTAAGACAAACATTATCAGACATCGTATTAAAAGTTCGTAGGTATATCTGCGGGAGGGTCACGAAAAAAATACACTTCACTTGAAAGGGCCATGAAGAAATTTCTGTCGAGTTGGTGAGGTATTTTATATACAAACCCAAGAGGAAAACCCCCCAGCCAGCCCATCACCCGTATTAACGACCAGTCCCGCAGGCATTAAATACCACACCCTAGCTCAATTAATACTAGATAGGATAGAACAAATTTGATTCACGCCATTTCTGTTCTAAAAGAGCAAATAAAGTCCAGCACTTATTATTGGATTGTGATCTTGCACGACCATTGTAGACCAAACTAAATGTGTAGGTTGGCTTAGAGAAAAAGCACAATTAAATTCGATTTTGATAGAGAAAATTTACTTATATGTTTTCCTGTCGGAAACAATGACCCATTTATTTTGATAATTTAGAAATTTATAAAATAACATTGAAATAAACAGAAGCGGCCACCAACTTGCAAAACAGAAGTATTCTAAGTCTACGATTCTTATGGTGCCACTAAGTCGTTTGGCATAATCTTTAAATTCTTGTCGTCCGTAATCTTTTCACATTTACATAAGCTGAAATTGTGTGGGGATGTACCTTGGTATTCTATGATATAAATTACGATATATGTGCTACATTCATAAAATTGTAAATAATCAATATTTAAACGTCCATAATATACAAATCGCTAGCATCGAATATCATACGGTCGATTATTTATTAGGTTTATACATACTACCCGTTTAGTTTAATGGTGAATATATTTTTGTCGGTAATGTAATAATTTTTGCAAAAGGTCTCAACGAATAAATATCATGAAATTATTATCAGTATAATCGCCAGACATCTTACCCAAGACACGACATCATCAGTAAATTGCTTATCCGCATACACGTTGATCTTAATCATGAATGTAGAAATAGACTATGAGGGATTATCTTATACATACAGGACAAACAATCGGTATACTCCTTATTCACGGCTCTTTTGGCAGCAAGCGTTGATACAACAGCAATAGTGTTTACTATGAGAAAGCCATAGCGTGATCGAACAGGCTGACAGCCTCACCGTTTATTCTCTCTTTGAAGTTAGAACTTTTCCTTGCATCGTTCTCAATTTCAAAATTGAGCTAAATAAAGTGTAATTGCATAAAACAAAGAATCATGTGGTGATAATACTTCAGTTACAGAAACCTGTCCAGAAAACTGTGAGGTGATTCCGAACTCACGTCTTCCTACTTGCAACACTGAAACAGGACTCTGTTCACGGGGGTGTGTTGTTGGTTACTATGGAAACACGTGCAACATGACGTGCGATGTCAACTGTCAGCCGGGGACCTGCCAGCAGCGAGATGGTTCCTGTACCTGTGAACCAGGATACACCTTCAACGCTGGGTCTTGTGATTCACAAAAAGGTAAGTGGTGATATGTCAAGTCAAAATCAACTTCATTTCATTTTACGAAATTCCACTCATGTTGCTGATTTGTTCAAATTGTACAAACTGTAAAGTGAAATTTTTCAGTTATATTTCACATATGTACTACTTTTGAAGCACTGAGGATGATTCCAGTCTTCTGAATATAGAGTACAATAATCTATAGAAATATAGGGCTAGCTAATTAAATCGGCTTAACGTCAAAACACTTAAGAGTTAAATTTCCTTAAACTGACAAACAAACTCCTTTGTATGGTTAAGTGTTCAAGACTAAGATGAATACCCATTAGATCATCCGGTGAAACATAAAAATGAAAGAAATTTAATAAAAACATATCATATTCCTCAAAACATGATACAAAATATAAGAGAGATTCTTTTAAAAATAACTGTTAGGGAAAACTTTATGTTGAGGACAGGAGGTGTGTAAGTCCACATGTTCAAATTCAGGTCACCTAGATGCAAGGTACATCATTAAATAATTTCAGCTTTTGCCTTGCAGCATTTTTGAATGAGAAATCGAAAATTTGAAAGTTTACGGACGATCGGAACTTTTAGGACATACCAACAATTCAAACAATTTCTTTATCATGTTCGATTATTGTGACTTTACAACTGGTTGCGTCCATTGCATAGGATTCATAGGAAGTTTGTACCCTGAAAAATAAGTCCGGATTAGCACCCGTTTGCTAACATCATAATGTTACTTCATCATGCGCGTCACCATTATGTAAACCGTGCCTAACATACGTTGGCCAGTCGCAAACACGAATGTACTTTCCAGTGGTCCCCCGTCTGCCATGACCTTATCTGTACGAGTTTTGCTTCCGTAATCTTTCAACGTCACCGACGTCACATTCATCGTCCCTCGTCGACTTACTGAATACTAATTAAGACACAAAGATTTAGTAAATAGATACGTTAAAGTATACCACTGAGTAATATATATAGCAAGTGGCATACAGTTTACATAAAACATTTTCTTCAAATTTAACATAATGAAATCAGACAGATGGCTGTTTCGCACTTGTTTCCGTTCTTATGATTAAATCATTATTGAGCAGCATTCAAAGATGAACCGTTCTATTATCAACAGGGGTAAAATGCCAATCCAATGATCACTGTTTGAACGACACATGCCTTTCTGCTGGTAGACCAGATTGTTTGGAAGGCTGCAAACCTGGATGGTTCGGAAAGTTTTGTAAGCAACCTTGCTCTCCAAAGTGTGTGTGTCACAAGGAGTCGGGGAACTGTATAGGTTGTATCCCAAGATGGTATGGAGCGAATTGTGGAACTCCCTGTAGTCCGGGTTGTGTGGACAAGAATTGTGACAGAGACGGAAGTTGTACTGGAGGGTGTGCGAAGGGTTTCTATGGAGAGAAGTGCGAGTCCACATGTCCAGAACAATGTTATGATGACCAGTGTGACACAAACGGAACCTGCACCACCTGCAGTCCTGGGTTCTATGGAGCTTTCTGCCACCAGATATGTCATAGATGCATAGAAAGTGTCTGTGACATGAAAACTGGGGAGTGCCTCAGAGGATGTCAGAGTGGCTTCTATGGTGAAGGCTGTAACGAGACTTGCAGTAAATGTACAGACGGAGCCTGCAATCAGACCACCGGAGCGTGTACCAAGGGGTGTCAAAGTGGATACTATGGCCCAGGCTGCAACAGGAAATGTGAGACATGCATAGACGGAGTCTGCAATCAGACCACCGGAGAGTGTACCAAGGGGTGTCAACGTGGATACTATGGACCATACTGCATCAGGAAATGTGATACGTGTATAGACCCAGTCTGCAATGGTACAACTGGCGAATGCATGACGGGATGTGTGAGAGGCTACTATGGATCCTTTTGTAACCTGACGTGTGAGCACTGTATTGATGGTGACTGTGACAGGAGCACTGGGGAATGTAGATATAAAGGTACTGTATCATTATTGCCTAGTCATACCAAACATTCCAAATTTCTTAAATTTCTAAAAGTATTCCCCCAGCTTTTTAGACCAGGCCTCCAAAAATACCCCCCACTTTTCTATCAAAACTTTAGGCTCTTTTATAAAGGCTGCGGCCCGAGCGTGACATCAGCTACCGCTGGATACGCTCGTAAAACTCTCAACTTAAGTAAGTAAGTAATTGTCTTGTCAAAACAATCGTAGATTTCATAGATTACAAAGCTGAAGGCTAGCAGTTATTATCAAATGTTATTTTCGATGTGTTTACAGATGAAGATGGAAAGAACTGGAGTGCAGTTGGTGGGGGTATAGCTGTCGTCATCTTCATCCTCATTGTCGGAGGGATGTTTTATATGTTCCGTCGCTTGAAACGGTAGGTGTAAAACAAAAGAACCGACATGACATGTGTCCCCTTCCAATCAAAGTAAGATTAGCTAGTTGTTAACCCTCATGGCAGCCCAAATGAAATAACTTCCAAGCCTTTTCGTTACTAAATAATTGTACTATAGACATGTTGGGTTCATTCCAAATACTTCCCATTCGGCTATTATGAACAATATCTTTGAGTAGGGTCATGTGGTTTTATGTATTGTATACCGTCCTGATTATTGATAAAACATTTTTTCTTTAGGGTGAACGGCGTCGTCTACGACATCGTGAAGTGGAGGAGACGTTCTCCCTCTGCTGTGGAAGACGTCAGACCAGTTGCCGCTCCTGGATACATTCAACTTGAAGAAGAGGCATCAACAAATCCTCCGAGGGTTTGCCCAATCCGTCCGGCCAGACAAACCAGCTACATCGAACCTCAACACAGTGGCGGCTTGGCAAGCAACCTTCAAATACAGCGCCAGTTGCAGGTTGCTGGAGTGTCTGATCAACAGGAAGACGAACACCAGGCGGCAGCTGTCTCGCATTCATACGACGTTCAACGACGCTTTGATGAGTTGCATGATAGGCCAGACAGTTACGTCATGCCTAACTACTGCGAGGTTAACGAGGAGCTGATGGCCCCACCTCCACAAGCACCTCAAGGAGCAGAAGCACCCGCTCCTGTAGTAAACAACTCCTCATTCTCTGTTGTAGCTGATGTACATGCACACCATGAACAACGTAATGATGGTAATGCAGACCTTACCATTCCCCTTATTGCTGAATGTTACGGGCCTACTGAGACTGAAGACTCGCCGCAAGACGACGAACCACGACCTGATATCGAAAACTATGAGCATCCATTTAAAAATCATTATACGAAGTTTTCAGATTAAATTCATCGATTAGAGATTGGTAATATTATTGTTTATCATTTGCTAAGGAATTTTTTTTGGAGATTTTACACTATAAGTGGTAAAAAGAAGGTCCGGATCGTGCTTTAATCAGAGAAATTTTGTCACAAATCAATCTTTTGTAATTTATCGTCAGCGTCTACGTATGAGAGGCAGGTGCTCGTTAACAATTGACAATTAGATAGAAAAAAATGTTTAGAAACAGGGTCTGGACCCTGTGACATAAAATATGCAATAGTGGTGTTTATAAATTGCTTTTTGGTACTAGCAGTTATGGTTTAATGAATAAATGTTTTAAATCACTCAAATTATTACTTTGGAGAATATTTTCCAATCATGCAAACTGTTCATTAGATAGAGATTTTACTGCACTTTCAGTTTTTGTTTCCTTATTTATGTGATATTGAGTGTCTGTCATATCCTTGATGTTTTATTTTCAATCCTGTTTTCCTTGTTATGTAGCAAAATGACAGACTAACGGAAATTGATCAATCATGAAGGCTTCTCTATAACTTTTCCCTATATGTTTGAAACCCATAGTGAGAGGCGGAAATTTTTGTTACCTTCATATGAAAATTTTTACTAGGTGAAAGTGATTTGCTTATGACAAACAAGGTAATAAATATATCTGCATGCCTGCAGTACATGGTAACGAGGTAATCAGTATCTCTGCATGCCTGCAGTAAACGGTAACGAGGTAATCAATATATCTGCATGTCTGCAGTACATGGTAACGAGGTAATCAATATCTCTACATGCCTGCAGTACATGGTAACGAGGTAATCAATATATCTGCATGCCTGCAGTACATGGTAACGAGGTCATCAATATCTCTACATGCCTGCAGTACATGGTAACGAGGTATATTTCAATATATCTACATGCCTGCAGTACAAGGTAACGAGGTAATCAATATATACGCATACCTGCAGTACATGGTAACGAGGTAATCAATATATTTGCATACCTACAGTACAATGAAACGAGATAATAAATATCTCTGCATGCCTGCAGTACTTGGTAACGAGGTAATCAAGATATCGTAATGCTTGCTGTACACGGTAACAAGGTAATCAATATCTCTGCATGCCCGCAGTACTCGGTAACGAGGTAATCAATATATCTGCATGCCTGCAGTCCACGGTAACGAGGTAATCAATATATCTGCATGCCTGCAGTACTCGGTAACGAGGTAATTAATATATCTGCATGCTTGCAGTCCACGGTAACAAGGTAATCAATATATCTGCATGCCTGCAGTACATGGTAACGAGGTAATCAATATCTCTGCATGCCTGCAGTACTCGGTAACAAGTCAATCAATATATTTGCATGCCTCCAGTACTCGGTAACGAGGTAATCAATATATTTGCATGCCTGCAGTACACGGTAACGAGGTAATCAATATAATGTTTAATTTGCCTGCAGTACACATTAACGAGGTGTGCAAGTGCGTTTAAATTTGTCAGTTTTTTCGCTGCATATTCCTGTTGAGAATCTACAAATACAAAACCACCAAGCTGCGTTTCAGTTTCAACTCAATCCGATATATGGACCGGGTTGTAATTGTTTTGTAAATGTGTTTATAGTGAAACCTCGCCGTCATACTTCCGTGTTTGCCTTTCACCGATTCAATCCGTTTTAACATTGTCTGCAGTTTTGTACCGGTTATAGATCCAATGTCAGAAACATTTAAGATTGATATAGAACTTATATAGAACTATAAGTGTATACATATTAATTGTTTATTCTTTTTTTTTTTTTATCACTTTATTTCTTTTTGAGTGGGGTACAGCTTTTTCTTGACATCAATGTAAACTATGAAACATTTGAGGTAAACAAGTTAAAACATATCTATTCATTTCAAATAAACAAGTTGTGGCAAGACGACCAAAATGAGACAAACTTATCGTATTGGCATTGTGTGTAGACATTTGCTTTGTGTAGTTGATAATTATAATTTAATTTTGGTTTTAAGCCTGATAGAGTCGGTAGAATGCTTGCTCGTTTTCTAGCATATATGTATTCCTTAGTTAGGATAAAAAGGAAGTTTAGAACATCATTTCTTCTTTCACTGAATCCAAAAAGAATTGTCTCTGCCTTTAGGTTCAAATGGGTGTCTGTTTCATTTTCGATCCATTTTAGTAGATCTTGCCACAACGTTTTTACATATTTACATTCATAAAAAAGTTGGATAATTGATTCTGCTTCAACATTGCAGAATGTACATTGTGGTGATTCAATAAGGTTATATCTATGTAAATCTTTATTTGTTGTGAGGATTCTATGGAGAATTTGATACTGGAACCATCTATGTTTTGCACTATAACATGCTCGAGTAGGTATAAAATTAAATGTTTTCCATAGATTCAAACTAAAGTCTATATTCAATTCCTTTCCCCACTTACTTTGATAAGCTAATTTTTCTTTGGAAATATCGCTATGTAAAAGGTTATAAAACATGCTACATCCTTTCTCAGCCTTAAACAGTATTTCTAAATTAGGCGGCATGAAAGGCAAATCTGTCTGCTTACTGATATTGGTCGAGTTCTGTTTTATAAATGATTTCAAAGAGGATATCAGACCAGCATATTCAAGAAAATTTGTTTTAACCCAATATCGTTCTACAAAGTCGTTATTGGACAGAAATGTGTCATTATCTGCTAGGAAATCATTTACATGTGATATGTGATTGCATATAATGGTCATATATAACAGGTTTGTTTCCTATTCTGATGTTGTCATTTGCCCATATGTACTGTCTACTGAGATTGATATTATCATATTTGCAGTTTTCCTGTAATTCAGACCAAGCGTGAAATACGTCTTTCCAGAATGGACTAATGAGTGTAGGGATGTATTGTGTCTTTAGATAAGATGGTCCCATTTCTACTGGGTTAAGTTGGCTTACTGGGTGTGACGTAAACAAGAGGTTACTTAATCTAGAATCCTGTACACATAGTCGTCTAATCCATGATATTTTCTGGGCTTTAATTGTTTCTAGTACTGTTGGAACTTTTAACCCGCCTTCTTTATAAGATTTTGTTAAAAAGATTTCGTTTAATTTTGTCGGGTTTGCCTCTCCATATAAAGGAAAAACATTTTCTTTGAAAGTTCACAATCGTATCGAATTTTGGGTTTGCTAGTGATGCGAATAAATGGTTAAGTGATGGTAGTATCAGACTCTTTAAGACTGTTATTCTTCCTAATGGCGTAAGGTCTCTGAGAGACCACATTGTCATTGCTTTTTCTGCTTTTTTGAGCTTATCTTTGTAATTTCTCTCTACCATTTCTGCTTTGTTGTGTTGAAACAGTATACCTAGTAAAACAAAGGGTTTTTGTGTCCAATCTAAGTTAAACTCTCGGCAATATTGCACACTTGAAAACTGCTTTGAACCTATCCAGACAACTTTAGTTTTGTCTATGTTTATTTTAAGTCCAGAAAAGGATGCATATAATTCAAGTACATGTAAATTTTCTTTAAACAAGCTTTCAGATCCATCTAGAATTATAGTTGTATCATCTGCAAATTGTGTCAATAAGTCAACCATTTTGATTCCTTTTATTTTTTCATTATTTCTTAACATGTGGGCCAGGATTTCGGCAACAATTAGGAAGATATATGGAGAAATCACCCTGCCTACATCCACGTGTAATTTTGAAAAATTCTGATGGAAATCCGTTAAGAAGAACACTAGATCCAATGTCAGAAACATTTAAGATTGATATAGAACTTATAAAGAACTATAAGTGTATACATATTAATTGTTTTTCTTCATAGAATGATATTTGTTAACTATTTTAAATATTGAGTGTCATAAAAAATCAGTCCAAGCGCATCCCTGTCAATTCTACCACATTTTCTAGCGAGTTCTCTCTGTGATAGACGATTCCAGCTTTTGACTCAGATATCTTTTAACAGAAACTAGTATATCACCAATATTTGCAGTATTTTATCAAGTAGTATTTATGTGTACAGAACATAATGTTTGTCCTGTCAGTGCTGTTTTCATTCCTCGAATATATGTGCTAAAACGGTGAAAATGAATAAGCTTTCAGTTGTTGACTTTAGTTGAAATGAAAAACAGCTCAACAGTTACCTAACATTTTCCTACTAACCAATCTAGTCACAGTATCAATTTTTGACGACCCATAAGGACATTGAATACAATTTTTTTAAATAATGTCAGTTAGATACAAATATAAGATCACATTACGCGATTAATAAGAATGTTGAGTACATTGTCGGATGTTAATTTGCTTGGATTGAATAGACAATCAAACAAATAATATTCGGAAATGTGCACTCAATAGATTATTACTTAACTAGTGACTATCAGCTGTGATTGTAGAATATTTGAGAGTAGGTTGTTCTGGTAAGAATCTGTGGAAAACGGCTTCGTGTGTAGACAAAACATCTAGAAAGCTGCCGAATTTGTAAACAATTAAATGATAAAATAACATGTGTTCACTTTCGAAAGACAACTCGTCAATGCTGTCAAAAATCGAACATTGAGAGAGTCATCAGGACTAAGTTTGAGATATTTTGCAAGTTTTAGGATTACAAAATGATACTCTCTGTTGATGAGTCAATGTCAATGTGATTATGAAGGAAATGGATTTTTATATACTGATAGAAATAGACACTTTTGGGATGATCCAAGTCAGGATTAGTAAATATATACCTGAATGTTTCATACATCCTAATACAACACTAACTTCTTTCTCCGAAACTGAAGACAACAATCGTGGCATTGAAGTGAAATACACGATATGCAGTAATAAGTAGGTGTTTGATAAGAAGAAATATCTTGTTTAATGATTTGAATCAATATTAATCTTGTTTGAGGTCAGATAGGTTTTCCTAATTAAATGTAATAACAAAGTAAACTCAAACCATTTCCTTGAGATATTAATTGAGAAATGATTCAAGAATAGTGTCAATAGTTACAGAATCATATCTCTCTTTCCAAAGGTCCTTCATAATGAGTTCACAAATGTTAACTTCTTATCACATATGTATATATATATTATGTATATTCAATTATGATAACTGAAACTACAAGCGAAAGAGGAAAGATTTGATTTACCTTCGGACATGACTATTGACGTTCTTGTGACATGACTATTGACGTTCTTGTGACTGCGATATTTTCAAAATGGCGTATGTAGCTGGCCCAGATAACAAACAGGTATGATTCAGGTATACAAATGCCTCAGTGCACAATACACCCGATCGTTGTGTCAGTGCAGAGTCTAGACTGTAATCGTGTCAAGTGACATGCACAAGTATGCAATACAGGTATGGGGAGAGGGACCAGCGGGTCGTTGCACACATATATTTTAACATTTAAACATTTAGGTTTAGCCTATTGCCTTGCTTTAACATGACACGAAGACAACACAGGTAGCATGAGGTCGTCTTAATTTTGAAATCACAAGGACCCTCGTCATTTATTCCTGTTGGCCCTTGGAAGGTTACACACTGTTACAAACTCCTCCGCTCTACAAATATGCGTACACTATATCCAATATAAATTCATCACCTCTATATATACGTGTATAATTCACTGAATACAAACTCCTCCCATCTATGTATATATGTGTACACTAGATCAAATATCAACTTGTTCCTTCTACATGTATGTGTACACTACAACCAATTTCAAGTCCTAAAATTTAGTCACTGGGGTGTTGCTGTAATTCTCAATCCGCACTTGACCGTTGTCAACATCAATATATGTCAATGAATCTTTTAACAAGGTAAACGTTGCACCCCTTCGTGCTCTTATATGATATTATCAAAATAAACTTGGTTCTTAAATTGAAACGCGCATTTCGTTCAACAAATAACATATATTTCTAAAACAGTGTGTAACCTTCCAAGGGCAGGTGTTATGATGGTGTGAAAGACAAAAGAAAGTTGTCACTTGTCTTGTCAATGTATCATGCGATGTGATGGACATTATGTATGGTAATAGGTTGAAGGTGTTACAGATTGCAGTATAGATTTGCAGACATGGGATTTGAACTCTTACCTCCGGTGAGAATCAACTACTCTATCAACCTAGCCTGAGGGATATCAAACTGAACAATAATGTATAACGATAAAGTCTTTGACCTAGACAAGAACTTAAAAAGCTGAGTTTATCGTGATACTTTATCATTTCTTTGGAAATATTTTCCCGCCAGCCTTTCATCTATAGCCTCATGATTCCCCTCATAAGTTCAATAGCATGAATGATATATGTTCAAATATTCAAGCGGTTCTTAACACAAACGTCTGTAACTGGGATCAGTTATTGCACCATATGTTTTGAAAGCATCTTCACCTAGTGTAACACTCTGTATAATCTCATATATATGGGGCAAACTGACCGAGCTTCGGCATTACCCGAGGTCGCCCGAACTTCAGACACATTTGACTAGGAGCTGACACAATAATAAGTGCAATGTCGGAAATATATTTGTTTAAAAATGTTACTTTTCAGTATGTTTTTCTATTCATGTCATTTACTAAACATTTGAAAGTTGGTAGAATATCTGATCCATTATTTGCTATGATGTACAAGTAATAGATCCATGTAAAAAAATGGCCAAATATTTGTTTCAACACAAAAGTTGACTCTAAGAAATATATGAAGCGCCAACATTCTTAAACTGTATTCATAAACAAAGAGGAACAACCAGGCAGTTTAATTGTGCTCAATTCTGGTACATCTAAATGGAAAATGTTATTAAATGTTGAGATATGGATAATAAATCAAAATGACCTTGCTTCGGACAGTTTTGACCATGGTTCGGAAACATTTTATTTTTTATTTTTTGTTATTTGTAAAGCTTCATATCAACCAACAAAAGTTCTGGAAATATGCAATAACATACGACATTTGACCAGGTGATTAGTTTTTAACACATACCTTTTAGCGGTTACGGCGTTTTTTCGTCAAATGTCTACAAATGTGATTGTGACGTCATATTTCTGTAATAACACATGCAGCAGCGTTTGGAGAGTTTTAACCTGGGAAAGCATCCTCTGTATAGATGAAAAATTAATTCATCTATCCGAAAAACGTTGATATTATTGTACATAAACTAGTCACCGCGTGTTTTGGAATGTCTTAGGTCATTTTTGAAAATATGTTAAGCTATGGATACATGCAAGAAGATAAGGTGCAACTGTAAGGTCGACACTGTCCAAATCTGTCAGTTCGTACAAATCGTTATTTTGGTATGATCTACACAAAAATCTTCATTTTAAGAAACCTCTTACTTTTTGATAGTTCGGTCTTGGTAATATTTACTTTATATAAAGTATCTTTTATAAAACAGAGTTTCAAAATATTTGAATCGATACGCTGTCCTAATCTCCGTGAGTTTGCCTTCAACAAATATGTTAAGAGCTATCCCGATGTAGATATAAATATATTTCGTTTTTATATATCGTCTTAATATTGAATAATGTAGTGGTCTTTATCTTGTTTTTGTCGAGTGTTGAAGCAATAAAACCGATAAGTTTTATGAAAGTTTAACACAATGATGTCCAAACCATGTTTCAAGGGATTCATATCTGGACTCATACACGGCGAGTGGAGTAGGCTCATGGCGTTGTTTTCACAGCTTTTGAACGGTGATGCCGATCGTTATAATTCTTGAATAAAGTTGCTAGTGCTTGATTGTCAGAATGAGGTACAAAGATAAAACAAAGTATGTCCCAGATGTTGAGATAGCCATTGAGAATTCAATCGCACAATGGAAAGGTCATAGTCATGGAGAGGCATTCCTGGACAACAAGTGACTTCCCATCTAACTGCCAGTTCAGAGTACGCTGAGTCAATCTGTGACGTTCATAAAAGCAGCAGGTCTTAGCCGATGGTCTACAATGATGACAAATTTCATTGATGCCTTCCAAAGAAAAAAACGACATGTCCTCGCCCTGATATTGTGATATGTTCAAAGAAAGTTGTCAAGTTGAGTTACCATTTTATATTCTTTACATATGAGACTGATCCTGGAATTTGAAATCCAAGTGGGTAACACCATTGTCTCCCCAGAGGTAGCTTCTGTTTTGTTCGCGCTATGGGTCCAAATTAAGAACTTTTCAAAACAGTTCAGGCACAAATGATTCGGATTGTATGCAAATTGATAATGTCTGTATTATAACTGATACAAAATGAACGTCGGAACTTATTGTACACTGTTGCCTAGCCATCCATCACATGCTGTTTCACATACAACTTTAAAGTGCGTCATGAAACATTTTCAGTTAGATTCAATATTTGAATAATGCGGATCATAACAACAACAGACAACAAACACTATTTTTTTTTGGGTAAAAAGTGTTTTTTCTTTGTTGTTATACTAACTGATGTGACGCTATTGTAGGAGGAACAAAGTGCAGGAGGTGTTGAATGTTTTGTTTGTGATTTGTAATCTTTAGGCAGTCAGTAATTTGGCAATGGTTATAGTTGAACCTACATCTTTTCTTTACAGCTTGAATGTTAAAAATGTCCTGAAAAATGTTTGGTCCTCCAGTACAATTTTGACATGATTCAGAATGTCACTTATGGTAAAATCGAACGTGATGGAATTTAAAAAAGGCATGTAGGATATCCGATACCGACAATGGAAAAATCTAAACACATTTACTACTAGTTGTGATCTAGTAAGAGGTAAGTTTCATTTTCATAAAGATAATATCTAGAATGATATATGATATAATGATATCAGCACAGGTAGAGCAAATATTACATACTAATTATACGATAAGTTTGATTCTGAAGTTTTGTAATATAAAGACTATAGAATATCCATTGATACGTAACTGCTGCAGCTATTGTAAAAAGCCAAGTATCCATAACATAAAGAACTGGTATTGACCCTGAAGACTATAGAATATCCATTTATACGTAACTGCAGCCGCTATTGTATAAAGCCAATTATCCATAACATAATGAACTGGTATTGACCCTGAAGACTATAGAATATCCATTTATACGTAACTGCAGCAGCTATTGTATAAAGCCAATCATCCATAACATAATGAACTGGTATTGACCCTGAAGACTATAGAATATCCATTGATACGTAACTGCAGCAGCTATTGTATAAAGCCAATTATCCATAACATAATGAACTGGTATTGACCCTGAAGACTAGAGAACACCCATTGATACGTAACTGCAGCAGCTATTGTATAAAGCCAATTATAAAAAATAAGTTGAGTTTAAATGATGCCATTACGAATTTGAATGACAGTGTCCATATTGTTTAGTTTACGGTATTTCAGTTTAAAGAGTTTAAAGTAACTTTTAGATTTATCTGCAATTATTGTTTGAGTCTGTACTTGGCAAGTGTTGTATGATTTGAAAGGATTAAATTAGTTTCGTCAAATTGGTTTATGTGTCTCGTCTTTGCTTGTTGATACTTATAAAATTATAAAGTCCGAGGACTAGTGAAATTGGTTTAACTTTTCCTGAATAGGTTTGCTCACTTTCGTTTTAAATAGGTGGTTATTTTTTTATGGGTTTTCGTTATTTCGTTATTTTTTCGTTATTGTTTGCTCTCAACAACTATGAATCAAAATGTTTGTGATATCAATAATTATTTCCGTGTTCTTCTTTAAATTAATCATTGTTTTCGTTTTTTTGTTTGTTTTGATATTTCCTCAGAAGTAAAGATATGAAATACGGAAGTTTTCAATTCCTATTGAGTACAGGAAACTGACATCAACCTAAATATCATGTTTTTATACTTTGAGGCATCATCAAAGGTTACTAATTATAGCCAATCTTTTGAAATATTAGAACACTTTAAGATAAAACCAGGTTTAACATCTTTACACTTGGTTCAATATTTCAGAACCAAACACGCCACTTTGTATCACTAGACCATTGTTCAAATGATTTAAATGACTCAAAGAAAGACTGCTGGTGACAAACAGTGCTTTAACATTCAAAAACAAAGATAAATATGTAGATTATGATTTATGTCGATGAAAACATACTAATATCATTTTATATGTATGTGTATTAAGATGGCAGACTTTATAGATCTGAATTATTTAAAACATCAGTGAAGTATGAATTTGGAAAAACCAATTTAATCATTCATTAAATTTATGTGTGCTATTACAGAAGATAAAATTATCAACTTAAATATAGCGGTAGTGGGTTATAGTTTTGAAGCTTCATATCATTGTTTTTAAAACATTTTGAGGTACATGTGCACTCAAAAAGCAAACGGAACATAAAGTGTTTAGTCCTAGTTTGAAATTGTCTTTTTAAGAACAGGTTTACCATTCCCATGTTCCAAACTATACTTGACTTTCTCTGTATCTTATTCATTTGAAATATGTACTATAAATATAAAAGAGAACTTTACTGATAAGGAAACAATTCTGTTTTGTATACGATTCCGAGATAATGAAGATGGGATCTACAGATGAATGGTATCAAACTGTATTCTTGATTTTTCATTTTAGAGTTGCATGTTAGTTATGAAATCCGAAACAACAGTCGTAGAAGCGGGCAAAGCTTAGATGCTTCACTTTCCGCAAAAAAGAATAATTTATTAGCTAATGCAATATAAGTGGCGTCATATGTGTTTTCACAATTGCCCACTGCACAAGTAACTATGAATATATCTATAAAACAAATTGTGATTAAACATTTTACAAATTTTACAACTTGGACCCGTATCAGTAGTACAGCAATGAGGAACGGTGTTAGCATAAACTCAGGAAAAGGGCGATTCCGAGAAATAAACCCGACACAGTTAACACAAACTTGTAAACGGCTTCTTGTTGAGACAAGATGAAAACACAACAAGAGGTCACAGGGTTATTTTGATAAAGACACAATGCAAAACCCAATTGCGTACAATTTAAAATCCAAAAGGGCGATGTATAAACATGTATAAAATATATAATTCTCTCATCAAATCATCATAACACAATATGTCATATTATGTAACCAAACATCACATAGATACATCATAAGTTATGACGGCCCATAACTCATACATCATCAATTAGACTATGACATGCCAATTGAATTACAATTATGAATAAGTGCTTGATATCGCTAGTACCAAACAAGGGAGAAAACTCATAGTTAACTCCAATTCCAGTTTTTTATGAAGGGATTTGTCAATGTCACTTCAACCACAAAGTAAAATAAATATCAAAATCATAAAAGGTAAATGCCGTGATAGCGTCCAAGAATCATAGAGTCACAGCTTGAGTCACACAAAACAACATCCGAAAGGTCACTATATACATTCAAGGTCACAAGGTCACTGACGACATTCGCGAACATCCATACCGATAAGTCAGGGCGTTGAACCCGCGTCTCGATCCAACGTGGATTGTCAGCTAATCCTCACTGGAGGCTTCATTATATGGAGTACGACAACCCTGAATGCGGTTCTGGGGTGTTCGATCCAATACCAAGCATCGACCCCTGGTCATCATGATGTCCTTATGTTATAATTATCGAAGTCGTCTGTCAGTGCTAGTTGCTGTGCTGTGCAAAGACCATGGAACAAGTGCAATATGGCTGAACATTGACTGATTCAAATCAGCCAATCAGAGGACAGCTTGGGTTAATTGACAGATATAGATTACATTGAAATGATCTAGACTCAACTATGTACTAGAAAATCTAACCTAAAAACCTTCGCAACAAACAAGTATCTTTGAAGTTATAGTAATTTCTAGAAATCTTTCGGAAAAGAGAAAAGTGCCGCCAATCCTTGTTAATGTTATATTGATTACTATTGTCGAGTGATGTCATGAACAGTACTTCATTACAAAAACAATTTAGTTATTTCGGTATTAGAAATATCCCTGGTTCAATGCCAAATACGATCATTTACGCTTATTAAGTTGAACTAATTCGCTTCATTTTGATAAGATGGAATCATGACTAAAATTAGGAATAATCTTTGTGATACAAAATGAATCGCCCGGGTTCTCCTCGGTAAGCATATGTTTTGTTTAGTCTCTTTCCGATGAAAGAAAATAAAGTAATGCAACATACATGTACACACAATCTTACCAACCTACTCCCACGATTGGTTATTGGCTTTTGCAAGTGTCCCTAATAACCTCAATCGTCTGAAACAGATGTTGTCTTTCTAAATGGTTTGAGTCAAATATGTGTCAAACTAATAGTGATGGTGTAACTTTAAAGTGGATTAACAAACATGATGATATAGTCGCTAATTTTAAAATGACCAGTGCATGCACCAAATGCCAAATAGTAAAACGTTATTTTAGAAACTTATCTGAAGCGGACAGAAGAAAACTTAGGTCGGACAATGTTGTTATGGGTTGAATGACTAGTTTTAATATAAAAACTTATAGCACCATACATGGTATTTAGATCCATATTGAGGTCAGACCATATGGTACAGAATATGAACACCAAAACTGTTTTGACTACCATAAAGCAAGTTCCATCTTCTCTCTGGCTCATGACTGAATCCGTCTTTCCAAAACAACTTCTATCAAACACGTGCTAAAATACTTCGAAACTGCCATGCTGTAATACTATTCAAGGTATTCATTTTTACAGCTCGGCGAACTATTGCAAAACACCACTAGGTGCCTCGGGCGCTGCGGGACCTCGATTGAGTAAGTTCTTCATCTGCGTGTGACGAATCAGCGAAAGCAACAGGTCAATCTGACCTTGACTGACCCACTTAGATTCTCTTCATAACGCATTTCTCGGGAATTCATAATACTGTTTACACACAAAGCTATTATCATGAATATTAGACTGCTTGCATACGAACAGTAGGCGCCTACACACCTGAACAAAATTGTTGCATCACAAGGTTTTTCAATGATTATCCGGATATAAATCTATGATATTCAGTTGATAAGGATCCAATTCATATCGAAACTGCCATTAACACAACCCTTGTAAAACAGTAATATTACATTATAGAAAATGAAACAGTTGTACTGTAGCTTTATGTTTATAGCAGTTGAGATCTATGTCCACAGCTATTGCATTACTTACACCGATTACTTATGACACAAAGCAAGAAAGAAATACACAAATGAATGCGCATCGCCTTGAAAAGATGCGATGCTAATTGTGAGGCCTTTTAATTTTGGTGTGGGGAAATATTTCCTAGTAAAGCATGTAACAAACTCAAAAACTCTACATGGGTGGGTATTAAGAAAATAATGTTATTGCAATAGGTATTTCAGGTATACATGTTGAAAATATTTCGCTGCAAATATCTAACTGTCTAAAATCTCAGGACTACAAGATTCTTTTTAAGAAACTCTCCTTGTAATAAGGCTAAAGTGGATCTATTTAGAGAGGATAAAAATAGGCTAAATCACATAAATATACATACATTTGGTATTGTGAAAAGACCTCAAAGGATAGCTATCAAGTTCAAAAGTATAGATACAATTCGATGAATTCAGAATTGTATACACTGTCATTGTATCAGTGTATTGTTTGAGAACCCGGACTCGTGCTTGTAGGTTATTAGTTTGCCCTATGTATGTTAGTTTGCATTTGGGGCAGATAATTGCATAAATTACATTTTTTGATCTGCAATTCATTGTGTGCTTAACTTGAAAGGATTCCCCTTACTAAAAAATGTTTGCTTTCCATAATGTTAGGGCAGTTACCGCATCTTTTATCCTTTTTTTTCTAACTTCAGCTTCACTGTTATAAGGACTGCATTTTGCTCTAGTCAGTAACCTTTTCAAGTTATTTGGTTGCCTTTTGCTTTTAACTATGGTATGTTTTTCAAGCATATGTTTTAGCTTCTTATCTTGGGTTAAGAGAATTGGGTTATTCTGAATTATAGGGAACATATTTGGATTGTTTGGATTGTTGGTACTAACAAATGTTAAAGTACGTTTTTGTTCTAATTTGTCTTTGGGTTATATATACTGTATATAAAATGTATTTAGAGAGGATAAATATAGGCAAAATCACATACATATACATACATTTGGTATTGTTAAAAAACCTCCAAGGATAGCTATCAAGTTCACTGGTATATATATATATACTGTATATAAAATGTACGTAGTTCATCAGAAGCAGCTCCTTCATTTGCCTATCAGTATGAAAGGGGTCACAAAAATATGCAATAGCAACTCTTAAATAAAAAAAGTAAATAAAATTAAATCTAGTAGATCAAAAGAAGGAGTAATTAAAATTAAAATTTTTAGGGGGGTATTTGATATTCAATTTAGGGAGTATAGTGGTCGATTCCTAGATTGTTAAGGGATGTTTTATCATTTTTGTGTTACACATACTGAATATATGAAGGAATCTTAGCTCATCTTTGTGTTCAACTGATTTGGTTTTTGAGTCGATTCGTAGATTGTGAAGGTGGTCTTATCTCATCTTTGTGTTCAACTGATTTGGTTTTTGAGTCGATTCGTAGATTGTGAAGGGATCTTATCTCATCTTTGTGTTCAACTGATTTGGTTTTTGAGTCGATTCTTAGATTGTGAAGGGATCTTAGCTCATCTTTGTGTTCAACTGATTTGGTTTTTGAGTCGATTCTTAGATTGTGAAGGTGGTCTTATCTCATCTTTGTGTTCAACTGATTTGGTTTTTGAGTCGATTCGTAGATTGTGAAGGGATCTTATCTCATCTTTGTGTTCAACTGATTTGGTTTTTGAGTCGATTCTTAGATTGTGAAGGGATCTTAGCTCATCTTTGTGTTCAACTGATTTGGTTTTTGAGTCGATTCGTAGATTGTGAAGGGATCTTATCTCATCTTTGTGTTCAACTGATTTGGTTTTTGAGTCGATTCGTAGATTGTGAAGGGATCTTAGCTCATCTTTGTGTTCAACTGATTTGGTTTTTGAGTCGATTCTTAGATTGTGAAGGTGGTCTTAGCTCATCTTTGTGTTCAACTGATTTGGTTTTTGAGTCGATTCTTAGATTGTGAAGGTGGTCTTAGCTCATCTTTGTGTTCAACTGATTTGGTTTTTGAGTCGATTCTTAGATTGTGAAGGTGGTCTTAGCTCATCTTTGTGTTCCACTGATTTGGTTTTTGAGTCGATTCTTAGATTGTGAAGGTGGTCTTAGCTCATCTTTGTGTTCCACTGATTTGGTTTTTGAGTCGATTCGTAGATTGTGAAGGGGTCTTAGCTCGTGTTTATGTTCAACTGATTGAGATAGGCGCTCGATTCGCAGATTGTGAAGGGCTCTCTGTTAGTCTGTCTTGATTGAATGATTTGGGGTAGATTGTAAACTGTTTTTAAGCCGTCTATATGATGGAGTGAGAAGACCAAATCCAAGACTATGAAGGGTTCTCTGTTAGTCTTTATGATTAATTGATTGAATTTAGTTTAGATTATTATAGTGTGAAGGGTGTTTAAACCGTCTATATGATGGAGTATTCTCAGACTGTGAGGGAATCTTCGCTGGTTTTTCTTCTCATGGATAAAATAGTTCGATTCCTAGAGTGTGAACGTATAGTGTTCGGTTTTATGTAACACTTACGGAATAAAGTGGTCAATTAAAACATTTGGACGAGCTTTTAGCTAAAATATATGTATAGACTCGTGTCATAGATTTTTGCAAGTTAGCGAAGGGTTTTCAAATCTTCCATGCTTAGATTGATTAAGTATAAAAAAAGTTTAGATTTCAAATTATAACAAATGCTTTTATTGAACATAATGTTAGGGCAGTTATCGCATCTTTTATCCTTTTTTTTCTAACTTCAGCTTCACTGTTATAAGGACTGCATTTTGCTCTAGTCAGTAACCTTTTCAAGTTATTTGGTTGCCTTTTGCTTTTAACTATGGTATGTTTTTCAAGCATATGTTTTAGCTTCTTATCTTGGGTTAAGAGAATTGGGTTATTCTGAATTATAGGGAACATATTTGGATTGTTTGGATTGTTGGTACTAACAAATGTTAAAGTACGTTTTTGTTCTAATTTGTCTTTGGGTTATATATACTGTATATAAAATGTATTTAGAGAGGATAAATATAGGCAAAATCACATACATATACATACATTTGGTATTGTTAAAAAACCTCCAAGGATAGCTATCAAGTTCACTGGTATATATATATATACTGTATATAAAATGTACGTAGTTCATCAGAAGCAGCTCCTTCATTTGCCTATCAGTATGAAAGGGGTCACAAAAATGTGCAATAGCAACTCTTAAATAAAAAAAGTAAATAAAATTAAATCTAGTAGATCAAAAGAAGGAGTAATTAAAATTAAAATTTTTAGGGGGGTATTTGATATTCAATTTAGGGAGTATAGTGGTCGATTCCTAGATTGTTAAGGGATGTTTTATCATTTTTGTGTTACACATACTGAATATATGAAGGAATCTTAGCTCATCTTTGTGTTCAACTGATTTGGTTTTTGAGTCGATTCGTAGATTGTGAAGGTGGTCTTATCTCATCTTTGTGTTCAACTGATTTGGTTTTTGAGTCGATTCGTAGATTGTGAAGGGATCTTATCTCATCTTTGTGTTCAACTGATTTGGTTTTTGAGTCGATTCTTAGATTGTGAAGGGATCTTAGCTCATCTTTGTGTTCAACTGATTTGGTTTTTGAGTCGATTCTTAGATTGTGAAGGTGGTCTTATCTCATCTTTGTGTTCAACTGATTTGGTTTTTGAGTCGATTCGTAGATTGTGAAGGGATCTTATCTCATCTTTGTGTTCAACTGATTTGGTTTTTGAGTCGATTCTTAGATTGTGAAGGGATCTTAGCTCATCTTTGTGTTCAACTGATTTGGTTTTTGAGTCGATTCTTAGATTGTGAAGGTGGTCTTAGCTCATCTTTGTGTTCAACTGATTTGGTTTTTGAGTCGATTCTTAGATTGTGAAGGTGGTCTTAGCTCATCTTTGTGTTCAACTGATTTGGTTTTTGAGTCGATTCTTAGATTGTGAAGGTGGTCTTAGCTCATCTTTGTGTTCAACTGATTTGGTTTTTGAGTCGATTCGTAGATTGTGAAGGGATCTTAGCTCATCTTTGTGTTCAACTGATTTGGTTTTTGAGTCGATTCTTAGATTGTGAAGGTGGTCTTAGCTCATCTTTGTGTTCCACTGATTTGGTTTTTGAGTCGATTCGTAGATTGTGAAGGGGTCTTAGCTCGTGTTTATGTTCAACTGATTGAGATAGGCGCTCGATTCGCAGATTGTGAAGGGCTCTCTGTTAGTCTGTCTTGATTGAATGATTTGGGGTAGATTCCTATATTGTAAACTGTTTTTAAGCCGTCTATATGATGGAGTGAGAAGACCAAATCCAAGACTATGAAGGGTTCTCTGTTAGTCTTTATGATTAATTGATTGAATTTAGTTTAGATTATTATAGTGTGAAGGGTGTTTAAACCGTCTATATGATGGAGTATTCTCAGACTGTGAGGGAATCTTCGCTGGTTTTTCTTCTCATGGATAAAATAGTTCGATTCCTAGAGTGTGAACGTATAGTGTTCGGTTTTATGTAACACTTACGGAATAAAGTGGTCAATTAAAACATTTGGACGAGCTTTTAGCTAAAATATATGTATAGACTCGTGTCATAGATTTTTGCAAGTTAGCGAAGGGTTTTCAAATCTTCCATGCTTAGATTGATTAAGTATAAAAAAAAGTTTAGATTTCAAATTATAACAAATGCTTTTATTGAACATATAAATGATTATGTATGTGAATAATATATTTTAATCTTGCTAGAATGAAATCTTTAGTAATAACGAAATGTATGTCACACAAACTCTGTTTTGTTATGGAGAGGCGTTTATTTAACCCATCAGTGTACTCGTTTTCTTGCAGCAAAGCGAAGGAAATCCCTTTCTGAAAATAATGTATAGCGATCTGTTCCCCCTGTAGCTCAAGGTATTGTTTTAAGTGTGTCTAACTGCAAGGTTTTCGGGGTTTGATCTGTGATCACCAAAAGTGACGGTATTGGCAAATAAGCAAATCGTTTCCATCATAAAATCAAACACAAGTTCACTCAAGAATAACCGTAGTTAACACAAAATATGGAACACATTTAATATATTTTTAGTTTTTTCCCAGACATGTCAACATAGGCGATCTGAAAGCACTCCACTATCTGGTATTATGACCTTGATTTTTTTATAAAATCAATACCTTAGAGACAAAATTAATACCCGTGGCAACAACGATCCCTATAATACACATAACTATAAAAAGGCAAGCTGACAGAGCTGTATATTCTTTAATTCCCCTTAACTCCATTTAGCTTACTTTTTGAAGGACGAAAACGAGATGAGAGTCCTTTACAAACTGGAAATCGACGAATTGATTAAAAAAATACTACCGAAGAGGCATTTCAATCTAAGAATCGGCCTTATAGTCCATTAATTGAACACATAAATCAAATAAATAAAAAGCCTTGATAAGCTAGTTTAAAATCAGTTCCTAGATTATGATCATCCCCAAATTATTACGGTCTCATTTTCTGCAGATTAATTAACCGATTCACTGTAAAGTTAAAACGACAAGCAGGCCCTTCACACTCTAATGAACGACCCCTATACTGGATTACTTGAATGGAATTTGCAAAATTTAAAATGCACAATGCCCTTCACAATCTGGGAATAAACTTTATATAATCCTTACGTTTGGCATAAAGAGAAACTTTGATCTCTTCAAAACCTAGATATCGACCTCAATACTTTTTTTTTTTTTTTTTTCCTTTTTATTTCCCCAGTTTGTTTACATGTGCTTACATCCATCCAATGTATAGTGTATTATATTTCTAACAATTATATCATACTTCCACATGTTTACATAATCATATGTTGAAAAGGTTATGAAAAGTTGACCAGAATGTGTAGAAATTGGCATAGTTGCAGTTTGAGAATGCTATTGTCCTTGTAGTTTGATAATATTTAATGATTTCGTGTTGAAGAGCTTTGAAAGATAAATCTTTTTTAGTTTTACTTGAGTTATAAATATATTGTTTTGTCACCAAAGCAACAGCATTTAAAGGATTGTTGTTTGCTCCTCTAAAACCAAACAGTATGTTTTCATTTTTGAAGGTTATTTGTCCATCTGCAACTATTCCAAGCCATTCTGCCAGCTTCTTCCATAATTCAATAACTTGGTCACATTCACATGTACAAGATTCTCATTTTCTATTTCACAAAAACAACATAAAGGTGATTCACAGTATCCAATTCTGTACAAATAACTTCTTGTTGCCAAGATATTATGTAATATTTTGAATTGTAACCATTTCAAATTGACATTGACTTTACTTCTATATGCCATTAAATTATAATTAGTTTTCTCTCTAGTATAATTCTCTTTGAATGTATTCTCCCATCTCTGTGAACTCATTGTTTGTATATTTCTTGCATTCAATAAAATTTGATAAAAGAATTTACTTCCTTTTTCATCAGTGTATAATAACTCCTGTTGAATGGTTGAATAGGACCATAAAGCTTGACAATCTTTCCACAAAATATAGGTTTTAAGAACATCTTGATTGCGTTTCGAATGGATAGAAATGTTAGGAAATTTATCTCAATGTCATAGCATGCTTTAAATTCTTCATAAGTAAATAATTCTCCATTTTCTTTTATAAAATCGTTAATATAACAAATACCTCGATCAAAACACCTTTTGTTAACAATATATTTGCTATCAATAGTTATATTGTAGTTGTACCAGATAGACTGAGTCAAACAATCAGTTGCCTCCTTTCTTGTTGAGTAACAATTTTTGAGAAAGCAGGTCCATGAACTCAAAACATCCTTCCAAAATATATTACCTATAAACGGAATAATATATTTATTAATGTAAATAGGGTCTGCAAAAAAGACTCTTTGAAAGTTGGGAATAAAATTTGATGAGAAATGATGCCATTTCTCATTTTTTTCAATCCTTTTAACCCAAGTTAATTTCTGAGCTGCTATGACATGTCTAATATTGGGAACACTTATTCCTCCATATTTTGGGGGAAAGGTCATAACTTCTCTTTTCACTTTATCGTTCTTGCCTTGCCATATAAATTCAAAACAGTTTTTCTGAAAGTCATCTATTATCTTATTTGGAGGGTTAGGTAAGGCAGCAAAGAGATGGTTAAGTTTAGGCAAAAGAAGAGATTTCAGTATAACGTTTCGCCCCATGGGAGTTAATGTTCTCATTGACCATATTTTCATCTCGTTTTTTATTTTTTCCAATTTGCCATTGTAATTCATATCCACAATATTCTCTAAATCAACATCAAAATCAATTCCTAATACCTTAAAATTTGTTTGAGACCAATCAAAGTGAATATCTTGGCGTAGCTTATACCGAGATCTCTTTTTAGATCCAATCCATATCAGTCTAGTCTTTTCAGCATTTACCTTAAGTCCTGAAAATCTGGCAAAACTTTTCAATAAATTAATAACAGTATACAAGCATTTTTCAGATCCATCCAACGTTAAGGTAGTATCATCTGCAAATTGTGACAGAATATGTTCAATAAGGCCCATCTTTATACCCTTTATTTTTTTTTCACTTCTTATTTGTATTGCCAATATTTCAGCACATAAAATAAAGATTAATGGTGACACAGGGTCCCCCTGACGGCAGCCTCTAGCAACAGGAAAAAAAGGAGCTAGCAAAACCATTTACCAGAACACTCGATTCTATTCCATTAAAAAAAAGTCTAATCCAAGCCTGAATATTTGGTCCAAAATTAAAGAATTTCAAAACTTTAATCATAAATTCTCTGTCTACAGAATCAAACGCCTTTTCAAAATCAATAAGTAGTAACAGGCCAGGAATTTGGTAAGTTTCCGTGTAATCCATTAGATCAAAAATAAGTCTCGTTACCTCTCCAATATACCTGCCTGGGACAAACCCCTTTTGATCCTCGTGTATAATGCGGGGAAGAACTTTTTTAATTCTATTTGCAACCACTGCTGCTGCCAATTTATATGATGTATTAAGAAGTGAGATAGGTCTCCAATTTTTCAAAAATGTTTTGTCTTTATTAGCTTTGGGAAGACAAGTAATTAGCCCTTGTCTGTGTGTAACAGACAATAAGCCATTATGAAATCCGAAATTCAAGGCATCAATGAGATATTTGCTTAAGTCCTTCCAAAAAAATTTCAAAAACTCAGAAGTAAATCCATCAGGGCCCGGGCTCTTATCATTTTTCATTTTTTTAAGAGCTGTTAAAGTTTCCTCATAGCTAAGTTCTCCTTCTAATTGAGTCGATTCTTCATTATTAAGTTTGGGTATCTCAATATGCTCTTAGAGTTCATCCAGATCAATATTCAGACAATCCTCAGCAGTATACAATTTTTCATAGTAACACCGGGTTTCTTCCAAAATGTTATTTTGACCAATAATCTGTTCACCATTTTTGCCTTCTAATTTAGTCATTGATTTATTAAGAAAATTTCTCTGCTCTAGTTTTAAGAAATATTTGCTTGGTTTTTCTCCGTGCTCCGCCCACTGTGCTTTAGATCTAACAAATGCACCTTGTGTTTCTATTTCGTGAATTTCATCTATTTCTGATTTAATTTTGTCAATATCATTCAAAAGTATGGTTTTTTTGTCTACACATTCTTCTGCATCCAGATTTATTTCAAATTGTTCTAAACGGTCAAATAGGTCTTGTTTTTTTTCTACTTGTCTTTTTTTTTTAGTAGATGAGTAGTAAATGCTCATTCCTCTTATTTCAAGTAACAGCATTTCCCATAGCAATTGAGAATTAATTATATACTCATTTACTTCTTGTTTTGGGCTTTTATATTTATTCAAAGTAGAAGATATGGTTTGTTTAACATTCATAACATATTCTTTATCGTGTAAGAGGGAATTGTTAAATTTCCAAAAACCTTTTCCCCTTTGCAATTCTGAATGTGTTATAGTAAGTGAAATAATTGAGTGGTCTGAGTTAATACTAGGTATAATGTCAGCGTCACATATTGAATTCATAAGATTATGAGAAACAAGAAAATAATCTAGACGTGCCTGTTTAAGTGGTGTTGGCTGCCACCAGGTAAATCTTCTTTCCAGCGGATGTAATTCTCTCCAAGCGTCCTTTAAATCTAACACTTCAATATTATCCATCAATACTTGTCTTGCTTTAGGGTTGTTTACATGTTTGTAATTATAGGTATCTTGTTTGCTATCCAAAACTAAGTTTAGATCTCCACAAATTATTGTCTTTTCACTTCCAAAATCATCTAGTTTTTCTATTATTTTATTATAAAAATCAGGCTCATCTTTATTTGGCCCATAAATATTCATAAGGGTATATAAAGATTCAAATATTTT
Source organism: Phorcus lineatus (assembly GCA_921293015.1). Taxonomy (NCBI): domain Eukaryota; kingdom Metazoa; phylum Mollusca; class Gastropoda; order Trochida; family Trochidae; genus Phorcus; species Phorcus lineatus. Next base: position 41,925,568 of record OV121093.1, read on the forward strand.
CACATTTACACCAACATAATTTCCATTTTCTAAATCCTTTATAACTTTACATACTTCAAAATCAAAATTATTATTAAAGAGAATTGCAGTTCCCCTTGCATTACTTTTGTAGGGACTAATATAACATTCTTTGTAACCCCATTGTTGCTTTACAATCTGTTCTTCCTCTGAAGTAAAATGAACATCTTGGAGGCAAAATATTTGAGCCTTTGTTCTGCGCAAAAATCTAAATACCTGTTTTCTTTTAAAAACAGAAGCTAGGCCCCTACAATTCATAGATAAAATTTTAAATTTTCCCTTCTTATCCATAATTAAGATACTTTATGTTACGATATGATACAATAGTATAGGATACATTTGTGGAACTGTGTACTTTTGTTAAGTTAAAAAATATATACTTGGTCATAGTTAAAGATGAAACACATGTAACACTTTGGGTATTTTTATCAATGTCATTAACACAAACATTAAAAATAGATAGGGTTGCTTTAGTGATTTCCATAGTTGTCAACCCTTGGGATCTCACACTTGAAAAAACAATAGGTTAAGGCCCCTATAAAGTGCTAATTCTTGCACCAGAAAATAAATATTAGAACAACAATGAATATTCATTCACACATATAAAGATAATATATATCGTACTATAGTGAAATTGTGACTGGAATAAAAAAGTCAAATTCTGGTGTTATAGTAACAGTCTCTCATCCACATGTTACGCATGACTCGCTTTCAAGCCACTAGTCACAGCTTGGATGTATATTGTCCTTGTATGAAGAATCACATTTTGAATAGTTCATCCACTTCCATATTTGATCTTATGTTCTTAGTGTTCTTATTCCCAGCTTCTAGAATTATTTCCCTGAACACACATATATATATATAAAAACACACAAAATGAAATTCAAAAAAGAAATTAACAGCTTGTAAATTCCTCCTTGGCAGATTAACAAAATCCTTACACTTACAAGTGCTTGTCATAATGATAATCTCACGTCCGTTTAAGTTTATATCTATGTTATGTCCGTTGACCGCAATGTCAGCGTTAACTTGTACTAAGGGTCAAATTTGGAATCATTTCTCAATGATCAGTTTATACTCACGGTTTTATGGATAACTTTCCATGAATATATATATACACACAATTGAAACACAAATATTGTAAGCTGCGTCCTTGACCGCTCAGAAAACTCCTTACATCAATCCACAAGATTCATAAACTCCAGATGTTGCCTTACAGTGTGATTGTAAGATTATGCGAATCCTTTGATCCCTATCAAGAATCGTCTCAGCTGTCATCGTGGTTATAATGCGAATCCTCAAAAATGTAAACAAAAAAACACGATCCCGTGTTCAAATACAAAAACACCTCCACAATACGCTATGAGAATTAATAAATGCCCTCATTCAGTCCCGTATTTTGCCAAGTTGAGCTTGCGTCTTTTCTGTACTGTAGTGTAATATCTATGCCTTTTTCCATGATCCTTGTATGCACACCTTTAGTTTTTCTCAGGTCGTAAGCATAGGATTCCAGTTTCCCTCTATATTTCTTTAAATCGACTGGCAAGTCTGTCTTGATTCTGATCTTTTTCTCCCTTAAAATCTTCGAACATTTTCTCCCTGCCAATTCGATAGCCTGTTTATCCATATTTGAAACAAATTTAATCACTACCGGTCTCGGTCTGGCGGCTCTTGGTAGTCTGTGGATATTTACGAAAGAGATGTCCCCATTCACACCAATATCTTTGAACAAGTTTCGTAGCACGTTTTCCGGGTCAGCATCCTCTGGAACTCCATAGAATAACAGGTTGTTTTTTCTTGAATACATTTCTTGTATTAATATCTTCTTTTCGAAATCTTGTTTCTGTCTTGTCATTTCTTCGCGCAGTTTCTGAATTTCATCCTTGTTTTCTTTGATGCCCGCTGCATTAAATTCCACACTGTTTAATGTCTCTTCAATTTTGGTGTTGAGACTCTTTATTTCTTCCTTAACGAAGGCTTTGAATTCTTCCATGTTTCTATTAAGTGCCTCAGTGATAAAAGACTTCGTCGGCTGCTCACGGTCTATTTCTGTCATGGCCGTCTCCTTGCCCTTTCCGGTCATATCCGTCATTCGTTTTTCTAGGTTTTTCTCTTTATTTGGAGATGTGACGGGTATATTGTCGCTCTTATTTCTTGTTTGACTGTTTATTTTATTTTCCGTCTTACTACGGGTTGACGTGGCCATTTAATTTTAGTGGATGGGACACGATTTGACAGGAGCTAAACTTTCACACGTCTTTCTCACATGAGAGCCGGAACCGGAAGTCGACCTCAATACTTGGTAAATAAACATAAAGACCAGCACAATACCCTACACTAACTAAGAATTTGGGCATCGACCTCTTAACTTGCTAAACTGAACGTGAAGACGAGCTTAGAACCCTTTACAATTATGTTATCGGCCCCTAAACTTGGCAAATCGAACATGACAATAAGCTGAGAGCACACCTTAGCTTAACAAAAAAAACGAGCTGAGAGCCCTTAACATTTTGGGAATCGATACCTGTTCTTGCTAAATAGAGCATAAAGACAAGTTCAATTCTTGTCGTAATCTGGGAATTTTTAATAGAAGAATAGACGCCTTGCGAAATTAAGCGTTAAGACGAGCGGAGAGCCTTAGGAATTGCCTAAAATAATCCCTCAATTTGATATAAAGACCAGCCGAGAGCCTTATATTTGTTAGATAGAACAAAAAGACAAACACAATACTTTCAATCTGGAAATTGGCTACTGACAGGTTAATATTAAGACGAGCTGAGAGTTCTTCACTCTTTAAGAGTCGACCACTTTACATACTAAGTTGGACATAAGGGCTAGCTGTGATCCTTTGATAGTCTAGGAATCCCTTCTCTACTCTATAGCATGAACTTGCAAACGGGATAAAAGCCTCTGACAATCTGAGAGTCCTTCACCCTCTAAGAGTCGACCACTTTACATACTAAGTTGGATATAAGGGCTAGCTGTGATTCTTTGATAATCTAGGAATCCCTTCTCTACTCTATAGCATGAACTTGCAAACGGGATAAAAGACTCTGACAATCTGTAACTTAATATCGAGCTGTTAATCCTTCACAATGTAGGACTCGACAGCTAAGCTAAGCTCTTTCATTTTAACACCTTCACATACAAAAGCCTTAATAAGATGAAACAAACAAAAAAACCTTTGTGATGCTCAGATGACTAGTAACAAACAATTGTGATCGTTCCAATATTGTTCAGATCGCGCTAGCTTCATATCATTTAAACAATCTACAAATGAACAGATCTGCCGATTGTGATAACTTCTAGATTGCAGGGAACTAAATTGCGTGTAGGTCGTTCGGTGTTTTATAAGAAAACTTATTATTTAGCATATTCGGTTCTTAAATAAATCGTTAAACTGCTTAATAAATTATTACATACCTTTTCTACATTGGCAGGGTTAGACCTCTAAGCTCTCAGTTACGCTATACTCTTTGTCCATTAAATGTCACCCTTTGACGGAAGAAAGTGTAGGGGTGATAGGGGAGACTCTTGGCGGAAGAAAGTGTAGGGGTAATAGGGGAGACTCTTGGCGGAAGAAAGTGTAGGGGTATTAGGGGAGACTCTTGTGCATGCAACTTCACATTGACTGTGTCGATATCCACGTGAAAGCACAAACATCTTGAAGTCCGGGTCTGTTATAAAAAGACTGTAAGAGCCCTCTGTAATCTGAGCTGTATCCATGACAATCTTGTGTGTACCTGTATATGGGTCTATTATAAAAAGACTGTAAGAGCCCTCTGTAATCTGAGCTGTATCCATGACAATCTTGTGTGTACCTGGATATGGGTGTGTTACGCTTCACTGCCTCTTTCATTTTCGAAATGTTCTGCTTTAGATACCTCTTTGTAAAGCAAACCATATCAGTTCCTTTCAAAAGACATGGCTGTATAAATACAAAGAACTGCATAACATCGTTACAAGAAATGGCATAAAACATAACATTGTGTAGCTAAATTAGTCTTACACGTCTTATGTTCTTTTCTTTCTCTCTTTCTCTCTCTCTCTCTGTCTCTCTGTCTCTCTCTATATTTATATATATATATATTCAAAAAAGGAGAGTAGGTTTCTCACGTGAAGGAAAGTTATATATAAAAAAGAGTAAACATCGGACGGTTCAGACTGGATCAATCTTCTTTAATACAATACGATGAATTCATTTCGACCAGTGTATCGGTCTTTTCAAGTATGTTTGACAAATGAAAGTATACACATATTTATAGAAGGAACAAAACAATAAATTCATACATTCATATATGTGAATGGGTAATTGGTTAATCAGTCATTCGTTGCCAATCACGTAATAATTGCCTCAAGCACCCCTAATTGGGTGTGACTCGAACACAATGGGGTTGTTCAGGGTTGATGATTCTGCAATGTTGCATTAATCACTGATGGGACCGAGAAGTGCAATTAAACACTCATGATCCAATATATCACAATAGTAATCGCTTCCTCATGTGAGCTAACAGTTCAATGATGGAGAAAACTTGTTGATAAAAAATGTCTCTTTTGTTTCAAGATTAATGGTTGTATTTTCTGACTTTGCATAAACTTTGTAGAAAGGAAAGATAGCAAAATTTCCATTATTGCAATTCACAATGTGTTTACTTATCTTTCGATGGCGGAGGTTAGGGTCATTAATTTGTTGTTTGTGAACCCGGACTCGTGCTTGTAGGTTACTAGTTTGCCCTATGTATGTTAGTTTGCATTTGGGGCAGAGAATTGCATAAATTACATTTTTTGATCTGCAATTCATTGTGTGCTTAACTTGAAAGGATTCCCCTTTCTCAAATTTGAAGTTTTTGCCTTTCATAATGATAGGGCAGGTACCGCATCTTTTATCCTGGCATTTTGTAACTTCAGCTTCAGTGTTATAAGTACTGAATTTTGCTGAAATAATTAGTTTTGTAAGTCAAATACAGTGTTCATGTACATAGATACACCAAATGAAATTGTAAATCAGTGTCATTGATAAAACGTGTTTATGTTCACACATTTCCTCCATAACAAACACTAATGATTAAACGCGTAGTAAAAATAATCAAATACAGGGTTCATACACATTAACAACATTTGTTTATGTACAAAACCACAGCTACTTATTACTGCGCTCTGACTGAAGAATATTGACGTGACTATATATATATATATATATATATATATATATATAAAGTGTGAATGGCATCCCGGATCCCCACAAAGCTTTTGTCTATACATTTTAGCCGAAATTGGAAGATTCAACTATCGAGAGAAAGCTACATAGTGGTCAATGTGAAAAAGTGATATATACTGACTAAAACAATACATTAAAATTGGTACACAATATATTATACAGCATCTGCGCGTCCTAAACAGGCCTATGAGACACGTGCTATCTATAAAATCAATACCTGTTTATGACATAAAACATATGCCTAATAAAGAATTATTTATGGTGGAGAAAAAAACATTAATTACTGGAGAAATACGGCCCGATGTGATTTAATTGTTAAAATTTAATTCTTGGTGTTGTCAGTGAATTCCTGCAAATAATCCATCTGACTAAAGTATAATATGAAATTTTCGCTTGGATTTTCTTTATCATAATTATGGTCTCCAGGCACGGCGTAGGTTTCGAATGTAAACGGCCATTTCACTGGCTGCAGGTGGCCTCAGGTCACAGTAATTTTGACCCGGTAGTGGTTGTGGGAGAGGAAGAAATGATGAAATAGTAGTGTATTGTGGGATATCATTTTCTAGGTTTGTTTACATTGGAGACATATGTTTCTGGATTTCATTGAGAGGTAAGAACTGGTAGTTTCATCTGTAATTTTTCTAAATTTTTTGAGTGAGTATTTTTTAATGGGTGTGGGTCATAGAATTTGCATATTTTGGGCAGTTTCATGTGCTTTTGCTGGCATGCCAGTTTATATTGACAGTTTTCATTCATATTTCAAAATCGGCCTGGTCAACACCAAGTTTAGTCTGCGATTTTGTAGTGTCGAGAGCATGTATTTTCCCTTCAAAACAAGTCCCCCAGTCGCGCAATGTCAGGTGGCTTATCAGTGACCCATGCAACTAACGATAAATGCACTGGAAATTAATTGTGGACTGAGGCCAGGTTAGCATCTAGTAAGGGCGGTAACTCGTAATGACGTTAGGTGTCGCTGCTTCGTATCACAGGTTTTGTTACCGTTGAGGGCAAGGTAGAAACTGGATAGAGTCTATCTCGATACATTTTCACCTTTCCGTGGGAAGATGGACTCCATTGGGCCACCACGATAGGTATATAGAATTACGCAGATGTTTCTACAATCGCCGTTATAAAGAACACAAATTGATTGAATCGAGCAGAGACTATATTATACTATCTAATACTTATTGTTAGCATAACATATTCGTTTGCTATATGTATGGTACTTTTATATTTACGGGAAAATGTAATATATTGTCAGGGAAAATTTTAATATAAATATGTATATTCATTATACATTGTAAAGTACTTTATATGGGCCTGAGGCCTCATACTTTAATAAAGACTTGACGACTGATTTTATTATCAACCGGATTTACAAATTTTGGATAGCTTTTCAATTTCCGACACAGATCAGGCCTTCATTTTACTTCTAAAGAAGTCAAATGTTTTTGATTCTCCGATAATCTCAGCAAACAAAGGCATAAATAACTATCACAAGTATAATTTTTCAAAACAGTTAGGCTATATTTGCATGAAGGCTTCATGTCTTATATTCCAAAGACACCTGCAGTTACTTATTCCATAGGATAGGACTGTGTTTTGTATCTTATAAATCATTTTGATAAATATTTTAACCATGAATGCAACGGTCAAAAAAGTTAGCTTAAAACTGTTTGAACCTTAGGCCACATGCATATATATATGGCTTTACTTTAATCGTCATGTTTCGGTTCATGTGCACACTATTTTGCTCATGTAATATTCAATATTTTTGTATGCAGATAATCATTCATGTTATTTTTTTATAAATAAATACTTTATCTGAAAATCTTAATCTTAATACTGCCCGAACCACAGTCTTTTACCCGCGACCACCTTGCCTTAAATACACTCGGAGCGCTACGGTACAAGCCTCTGTCACCATTTTTTTTTCTTTAGAAAATAAGTCTAAACACTTGAAATACTTTGATTTTATGATCTACTGCTTCCGTTTCTTATTATCTGATGGGAACTTGTTACTTGTCGCTAAGTCATCATATCAGAATCGTTAGTGCATTGCTTCACTGCTGTAGACAACGATACGTCACTTTATCATATGAATGGATTATTTCCGCCTTTCTGATTGGCCTACTTGGTCACATGACAACATTGACGTCAAGCGATGTCAACCTATGTGAATCGCGAGAGGTTGATATAATTATGAGATTATTGTCCATATAAAAATTAGTTCATTCAGAGCTTCATACTTCTTTACATTTTTTTATAGGTCTTTTCCCTCTTTACTTTTGCTGCCTAGCCAGCATCCCAGCCACCCCTTTTACTATTTTCTAGTTATATTTATGTGATCTTGACCCAGGATATGTGCACAGGAACTCGATATCGTCAGTGAAACGTAAGTAAAAAACAGATGAAAACAGCGCAGCCATTTTGCCGATCTCGACTAGTTTTGAGTTTAGTTCGAGATTTTTGCTAAGAATTTGGTGACATTCAAAATGAAGCATCCGTACTACTCAAATATAATTCTATATTTCCACAGATAGCCAGGCTTGTTTCAACCATATGCCATCCTTGGGAGAACTTTAATAGTTTAAGTTTAAAAGTTGCTCTGGGGTGAACTTTGCCCAGCACTAGCATTCTCCCGAGCGATGTGATTGGTCCGTTAAGAGGTCTCTTATAGTCTCTGTAAACAAATATTTCAGCGTTGTTTTCAATGGCTTTTTGTTCGAACATAAGTTAACAAACGGCAAACAACATCTTGAAATTATTCTCTGATAATTTCTACTGTGATGAAAACAATTTCACATTAATATTGCGAAGAAAAAAATCTAAATTATCCATGATTTGATTAAATCACATATCAGGCCGGATTGCTGAAAAAGTAGATCTTGATATATTCATTGTCATTGAAATTATGAGAATGAAGTCTTGTTTTCCATGAAATGTTATGATAAAAACAAAGAAAATGTTTTCAAAGAAATACTTCACACTTTTAAACAAATCGTTTGCGTGTGGAGAGAGTGATTAGCGGTGTCGTCTTTGAACACATTAACATAGGTAAACAATGAAATAACTAGACATACAAACTATCATCTTATATTCTTATCAAAATATGGCAAATACCATCTTGAAATTAATCTTTGACATTCTTTTTGGAACTGTTGATAATTTCATATCCAAATATATAAGAATATTTTCATGGGGATGTTTGAAAAGTAGGTTTTGATCTGTGTCGGCCACTTTCATATCACAATATCGTGTCAATACTCCAAATGTTACAATTGTTTAAAAGTATACAAATGTAGTCTTGTTTTTCATATCATGTTATAACAAATACAATTATAACAATTTAAAACAGATATTGAACAATTTTTAATCTTTTGAACACTGATATGTCGGATCTCTTAGATTTGTTGTTACTCACGCTTTTCCATCAAAATTACATATGGGTAATAAAAAACACCATCCAAATTGGGAAGGGCAACGTCAGATAATTATCGTACGAGGAAGACGTGATAAATATCTTCCTCTGGAAATATAAGCTCTTGCTTTCAGTCATTCGACAGCTTTAGTAGCCTATTATTTGAACAGAGCTTAAAATATGACAACCAACATTTAGAAATTATATTTAGTTTCTACTATGTTGATAACAAGTTGACATTAATATTGCATAGGAAAAGTAAAAGTTAATTTAATAATAATTCAGGCCATCCAATTTGATGGCTTTAAGATTTGAAATTTTGAAAATGGGGTCCTGTTTTCCATTAAAATGTTTTTGATAAATAGAATGCAAATATTTTCAAAGAAATATTTCACATTTGTGAACAAATCGTTTGTTTGTGGAAAAAGTTATTAGCGGTGACGCCTTTACAAACATTAACTTATGTCAATAATGCAATTACTATACATAAAAACTATTATCATCTTATATTGTTATTTAAAAAATGGAAAATAGCACCTTAAAATTCATCTCTGACATTTTTATAGGAATTGTTGATAACTTTATGTCCAAATATTTAGGACCATTTTCACGGGGTTGTTTGAAAAGTAGGTTTTGATCCGTGTCGGCCAATTTCATATTACAAGATCTTTAACGCCTCAAACTGTTAAACAAGTTGCCAATATAAGGAAGACAAGGAATTTGAATGGATAATCAACTTTTTTATTGTACTTATAGCAAGGTTTCGGTATAGATTCTTTTACCGTTTTCAAGCAATTGGTGGTATGGTAAGATACAGCATTTTATACACAAATTACATAAGGGTGGAATAACAAGGTAACAATGATAACAGGATGAGGTAACTATAGCATGAAAGGATACAGGTAGGAAAACATGATAAGATGTGTGGGACTACCTATTAATCAGAGGGGAGTTAATTAGGCTGAGGCGGATTAGGGAATGTTTAAAAGTATGCAAATGTGGTCTTGTTTTTCATATCATGACAAATATAATGATAACACTTTGAATCAGATATTGGAATTTATTTTTAAAAATCGTTTGTTTGTTACAGAGAGGAGAATGTCGCCTTTTATGGCCGCTTCACGCAACATGTTCACAGACAGACATTAGCTCTCACTTTTTTAAACATTTGTTTATTCAACGTCTAACAGATAAAAAGTAGACAACTGTGACATGCGAATTTGTCTAACTAAAATTATTATTCTTATTTACAAATTTACAACATATCCAAACTATATACAACTAACTTTGTTCAGTCTGACAAGGCCTGCTGAATGAGTTGTATTTTCTTGTCAGTGACGCAGATCTCGCGGCCACTGACCAGTCTCATTGTTGTAGCACAGCGGTTGTTGTGTGGATAAACAAAAAACATGGGGAAAACCTCTTCTTTCATCTTCAGATCTACTTTACACAAGAGTTGCCCCCTCTCCACGTGTATGAACCCCACCCTCCCCCTCCCCACATCCAGCACCAGCCCGAAGGTGAGGGTGAACTCGACACCAGGTGTGGGGAGAGACAGAGAGACACACCCACCAACTTGATGTCTCTCCCAGTCCTCCTGATCTCTCCTCCACACCTGGATACAGAGACGGTCGGGGTGATAGTCACAGTCGGCCGTCACAGACACACAGACGAAGTCGGGAAGATGAGAAACACATCCCCCCTCGTCCATGTTCTTCCTCCCCTGCACCAACCCCATCTGCAGCAGGGTCCAGACTCTCTCCCTCCGTGTTAGTGTGGAGCTGGTCTCCCAGTAGGAAGGGGGAGTAGTGAGAGGGGAGGGGGAGGGAGGGATGGGGACGGGACTGCTACAAGTCCCCAAGAACATTGAGAACTGACCCAGACTCTTTCTGTCTCCACTTCGCTCCAAGTTTGTCAGGACTCGACCGAAGTCTTCAACTTGTAGCAACTCGTGTACTCTCTCTGAGTCGAGAATCATCGCCCGGCCTGAAATATAAAAGTTAACTGTTATTAGACATCTCAAAATATTTATTTTTTCATTCTAAAACCTTTGAAGTAAGAATAATTGATAATTGTCAAATGACATCTTAAATTGTTTCATTTTGTATTTCAAACATTCAGATGATTAAAAAAATCACAATTGCTTAAACAAATTTTAATTTTTTTAATTTTTACATGTAATTTTGCCGATGCTATCAAGTCGAAACATCATGTTGTAAGTTATCTTTGAAAAGCAGTGTTCTGGCATACATAAAATCTTAAACCAGTATTTTAAACATCTTATTTGTGAATTAATATATAGTGGGTTTCTTCCGCATTCACCATAAAACATACAATTTGGAGTAGACATTCCAACACATAAAAACTTTTTACAGGCTAGTAAGTAAATCCTTTCTAAACATTCATATCTTTGATAACTCCACACTTCAGATCCATACAGCAGGATTGGTTGTATCTGAGTATCAAATAACTTTTAAAATACATTTGGTGTCGAAACTCCAAGTTTGAGGGAAACAGACATGAAATGCAATAATGCTCGTTTGCCACGCAATGATAAATAAATCTAATACGCATTTTTCCATGTTCAAAGTTGAGTTTAACACTATACCAAGATATTTGTAACTGTTTACTATATAAAGTTCATCTCCATTAAAATACCACTTTTACTTACAGCTTAAAGGACCGCCCTTTCTAAATACTATGATTTCTGTTTTACCTAAATTTACTGACAGTTTTCTTTCTTTAGAGTATTTATGAAATACATATAGCTGGTTTTGTAAACCAATCACGGTATAAGACATTAAAATAACATCATCCTCAAAAAGAAGCATAAGGATTTCCATGATATCAGGAAACATCTGTATGTGTAATATCATAGTATAATTCACAAATGAATGAGAATAACAAAGGACTCAATATGCCACCCTGCCGTAACCCAGATGGACAATCGAAAATGTCAATAAAACCATAATCACTACGTACACATGACTTAACATTTGAATATATTGATTTTAACATGTTAAACATCTTCCCTCGTACTCCAGCTTTTTTTGAGGCAGTACCATAGTTTACAACGATCAACAGTATCGAATGTTTTTTTGAAATCGATAAAGGCTACATAAACTTTGTGTTTTCGACATGATAGTCATTTTTTAATAACAGCATATCAAGTAAAAATATGATCTGTAATAGAATAATTCTTTCTAAATCCAGCTTGTACCTCGAGAATCTTGTCTCTCATATTTGCCCAATTAGTGAGTCTATTATTTAAAATGGAAGTAAAGACCTTCCCTATAACACTCATTAATGATATTCCCCTGTAGTTATCAAGGTTTCTTGGATCGCCTTTCTATGTAAAGGGATTATTTCAGATCTAGACCGGCTACTAGGAAATATTTTATTGTCAAAAAGTGTGTTGAAACATTTGAGAAGAAATGGCATAATTTCAAATTGAGAGCACTTAATCATTTCTATTACCACTTGATCAGGACCAGCAGATTTTCCTTTAGCTATTACTGACCGAACTCTATCACTCTAGGCCTTTTCACACCGAGACCATGTGCGCGTACAACATCGGATGGCTGCCACGTTTTGAATGTTGCATTAGCCTGGAGTGTATGGTTATGTTCCTCAACACTATTGATATCCGATTGCAAATTGGAAACTGATTTTTCTAATGTCTTACATTTTGTTCCTTTTTTTCTGAACTTTTTTCTTTATGTCGGTTATGTCGGAGCTAAGATCAGATTTGATGTTTCTTAATTCATCTAGGATTGCCTCTTTCACGTTGTTAAGATCATGTAAGGTAACAGGGTTGGTTTCTACATGATTTGCACGCAAAAATATGAATATCATTACACTCCTGGGTAGCACGTGCGTCTCACCGTGTTGCATATATTTCGTCTGTGGGTCAGAGGTAAGCAGCATGTAAACGACGTGACGTCACCATAGGTGTTATACTTTGTGCATAGCCTGGTCAAATGTCCAACTTATAAAGTGATCGTTAGCAACCTTGTGGTATTTCACGCAGGGAGCACCCAAACATACAACACGACAGTAGCCACACTGAGAACACATTAGGCAAAGTTCATACCTGTTGTCCATTTTACCTCACTTCAACTTTGTCAATGTTTCTGTGTCCACGGGGAGGAGTGAAACACCCAATCCTTGCTCACCAGACATCAATCGCAATGCCCATGGTGACCAACAGTCCAGATTTGTGTCCAAAGATGTCTTAGAAGGTCATATTTAGAAAATTACGATGAAATATGAGAGAGCTCAAAATCTACGACTTCTCACCTTCACGCATGCGCATATCAAAACATATACAAATGGCATCTTAAAATGTTGTCTTCAGTGATTTTGATAATTTTATAAGAAAATGATTGTTTTTTGCAACAAACAATATAATCTCTGTTTCACTCGGCAATACTAAATAAATCTACAGCAACTTTTACCGACAGCTGGTTTTCAAAATAGAAAAGTTTTTATTGAGCACAGGATATTCTTATAAATAAAAACTTTGTTTCATTCTCTGAATGAAGTCCGATGTTTTAGTCATTCTGCATAGTTCTTATATTAATTATGATATCTTAGAATTTTTTATTTTAAATAGTTTTAAAATAAAATTTACATATATAAAAGTTGTTACAATAATATTACAATATATATATATATATATATATATATATATATATACATTTACAAAGTACCCTATAGCGCGACCACCGGTAGCGCTATAGTACGTCTTTACGGCACGGACCTCTTTATCGCTACCGGCACCGGTAGCGCTAAGGTAAATCCATTTCAAATCTATGTTAACCTGGCAGAAAGTTGAAAAAATGGGTTGCATTACGTCCTCAAGTATTTCATTATCCTATTCAGAAAGTTTTTTGAAGAATAAGCTTTGAATGGCTTTTTTATCGTTGATTGAAAATTTACGACATACGGGGGGCTATATCGCGAATGCTCGATTTCCATGCTTTACCGCTACCATTGAAAATAATCAAAAATACTTATTTAAAAGACATATATCTTCCTAAAACTCTTGGTAAATATAAAGAGTAAAGATATATGGGAGAAAAGATGTAAAAATACGTCAGAAGTTTCAAGTTCCACGTGTAATCGAACAATGTGATTTAGCTGAATCGCGGTGTGCGACTTTTTGTGTGACCGGATCCATTTTCGACTGTGGACTGCGCATGTCAATAATTTTCCCGTGAAACGGCAAGATCACTGACAAGAGGATCGTTACGGAAGATCTGGGCCTAGATGCCAGGACATGATGAAAAATGGCCATCTACATTTAAGGTAAAGTCTATGTCATCTATTTTTGGGATTTCCATCTATGGTTGTTAATGTGAACCACAATCGGTTTGTAATACCAGCTATTTTCGACGGTATCATTTCTGACAACAAGCAATGTCGCACCGACACTGGCGACAAGTCCCGAAGAGAAGAAAGCTTAGCTCGAATATATGCCTTGTTAAAATAGCCCTAAATTCAACAACCCCCCCAGCTACAATATCAAATCAATAGCTTCATAAAAATAGTTTGATAAATTAAATATAAATAAGTTTGGACGCCATTTTGGGGATTTGTTTTAAATGACGCAATGTCTGACTATCTAACAAATAATTTGTGACGAAATGTCTCTGAATTAATTTTTGAGAAATGTATTTTGTTATTGTGATTAAAACTGCGATTGTTTTAGTGTAATTGTAGTTAAAGTATGAAGGGGGTCCCTATTTTCGTGGGTATTATCATTTTACATGTATATTTTCATCCAATTTAGTTCAATCTAGACAACGTTGTTGATTTTTTCAAATAACTGCACAATTAATAATCCACAAAAATATGTGAAACCTAAATTCTATTGGAGGAGAATATGTTCTCAGACATAAAATGGAAAGTCAATGCCTTGATTGAATGAAGGAAATATGACAAAAATAGGGTGCCGTGTCTGGCGTTAACAGAAGTGTCCCTGTTATTGGGGCATAAAGATTTTAATTGATAAATTTATTCATTTTTTATTGACAAAATCAATTAGGCCAAACAAAACATCATAAAGAAATTAAATGTAATTTTGGTTGATATTCAGATTTATATGCCGAAAGCATTTGCAAAACAAAAAAAATAAAATATATGTTACAACTGTTTCAACTATGTTATATCAATATAATGAAACAAGATTTTTACAAATTACTTTAGGGATTTTGTCTTATTCTTGTGTTAAAGAGAATCTTACATTTAACACATGTGTAAACTTCAACAGGTTGCTTAAATGAAAGGAGGCCCATGAATATCAGGTAGGTAAAATATCTAAGGTAAAACAGTAATATTATAAGTTTGTTTGATTTGGAGATTTGCTTTAAATGATAATATTGTTGGCATTTGTTGCCACGTAAATATGTAATGCATGGCTATTGCTACATTTACATAGGGCAAACTGACCGAGGTTCGGACACCACCCGGACACTTTTGATTATTAGCTGACGCAATAATACGTGCAATGTCGGCAATATATTTGTTTTGAAATATGAATTTCTCGAATGTCTATTTGTTTATTTCATTAAATAGACAATTGATCGAAGGTAGTATATCCAATCGGCTTTTTGCTATAATGTACAAATAATAGATCCATGTAAGGAATTTGCAAAATATTTGTTTCAACATAAATGTTGACTAT
This sequence comes from Phorcus lineatus, assembly GCA_921293015.1. Lineage (NCBI taxonomy): Eukaryota > Metazoa > Mollusca > Gastropoda > Trochida > Trochidae > Phorcus > Phorcus lineatus. The sequence continues at coordinate 41,940,913 of OV121093.1, forward strand.
CAGGTTAGGAAGTATAGGAAGCGCCAAAACATTTTAAACTGTATCCATAGACAAAGATAAACAACCAAACTGTTATATTGTGCTGAATATTGGTATATATAAAGAGGATCTTTAAGTTAATGTTGCGATATTGATAATATGTCAAAATGACCTTGCTTCGGACAGTTTTGACCATGGTTTGGACACTAATTATATTTCACTTATACGGACTTGTAGTGCTGTAATTCAACCAACAAAAGTTCTGAAAACATGCAATAACATACAACTAACATATTTCACAAAGTGATACATTTTTAAAAGCTACGGTTTAGCGAGTACGGCGTTTCTGCGTCAAATGCCTCCGAAACTGATTGTGACGTCATAATTTTGTACCGACACATGCGGCAGTTTTGGGAGAATTTAACATCAGAGAGCATGTTCTGTACATATGACAAATTAACTCATGTTTCCGAAAAACTTTGATATTATTGTACATGAACTACTCAATGCGTGTTCAGGAATGTCTGAAACCATTTTGATAAATATTTTAAGCTAGGGGTGCATGCGAGAAGATCACATGTAACTGTCCGAAGTTAGGTCAAAACATATTGGCAATAAAAAAACGTTATTTTCGGTTAATTCACGAAAAATTCTGCATTTTAAGATAGAAATCCAAAATAAATATTACTTTTTGATAATTTGGTTTGCTCATATTTACATTATTCGAATTATATTTTATAATGCAGAGTTTCAAAACATTTGAATGGGTACACTGTCCGAACCTCGGTCAGTTTGCCCTAATCATGATTTCTGTGATTTAGTTTCTGTTTTCATGTCTGAAGACCAACAATGTAATCAGGGTGATATAATGGTAGGTGCAAAAAGTGGAAGTTATGTTCAAACAATTTTTAATGTTGAGTTGGATATTTTTTATTTTTTTTTACAGATTTGATATATACATCAATTGAAAACCAAAAAAGGTTAGATTTCCCTTTAACTGTTTTTTCTTCTTTTTCAATTAATCACATTTCAATTAAGGATGTCCGTTCCTAAAATTTAAAGTATTAAACTTTTTTTCTAACTTGTTTTTTTGAAATATCAACCCAAAAAAATAGGGGTTAGTGTGGGTTTTTTCCAGATAGTTTAAGACAAAAGATCCCTTTGTCAGTCAGAGATTTAACATGGGAGTCGATGGAGAAATTATGACCTATTTTTATAAAATATTTATGGTACTGTGGGTTTTTAGCCGATACAGCACAACATGTATTCAAACATTTCAATTAAATTATCAACATTCAAGCTACTTTTGTACTAAAAAAATGCTTTCTCCAAATCATTTTCGAAAAATATACCTGAACTCATACATACAAATCATATTCATTCAACAACATCTTCTTTCTAAGAAGAACAGATTTTAGAACTTGCTCAAATGAGAGTTACAATAATAAAATGCTCAGTCGGCACAATTGTGAATTATTCCAAAATGAAAATACTACATTTCTTAAGTTTTGATGAATAAGAAATCATCAAAATTGAGAAATTGCCGCTTCATTTTGGTTTATTACATTAGAACATAATGATTTAAGGTTATTTGATTTTTCGTCACTGTGACTGAGGAGTGAACATCCTTAAAGAGGAGACAAAACGCATAATTTTGATTATTACAAATTATTATCTGGATTCGCTTCACTTATAAGAATCAATAGAGCCAAAAAATGACAAAATGTACCCTTTAATTCGACTACAAGGAGGCCGTTTACACCCCTGTTTTGGATAACCGCCTAATGAGACTGGCGAGCGCTTAGACAAAATCATCGAAGCATGACCCGAAGCCACGCCCAGTGTGTGACGTGCTAGTCGTCCTCTGAACCTCCAGCCCTTTGATTTTCTCTGTATTTTTAAGCTATTTCAACAGCAAAATAGAGGCAATAGCATGATAAAAAGAATACCTAAATACGATATGTAACTGCTTCATGATATCAACTTTCCTTCTGAGTCGTCAAGTCTATTTTGATTTAACTGTGACAATCCTTGGACGCGGTTTTCATGGGTGGGTTTGGTCGGTGATAGATCCACCACTATGGGATAACACATAGTGTTACCGTATTCGACTTAATAACCGCCCACTCCCCTATAAGCGCACACCAACCACGTTTTTGACTGAAAAATATGAGTCCTGATTTAGCGCCCACCTCTCAACATTGCTTACCTTGCATGCTGATTCATTGAGTGAGGTTTTTCAGTCTTGCAATAAGTCTTTTACTTCCACTAAAGTGAAGAACACAGGGTATTTCAAGACCTCCAGCCACCATCAAAATGATAAAAGTTATAAAACAATATTTCAAAGACATATGTATCATAAGAAACCACTTTCAAGACTAAACTTGAGGACAATTTTTATCGTTTTAATTAGCGCCCCCTTTTACCAATTTTTTAAGCGCCCTGGGCGCTTATCACGTTGAATACGATATATAAATATTTATTGATATAAAGTTCTACATTGTCTCGGAAAAATGAATTTTTTTGTAATAAACGGGAGACAATGTAAAAAAGATTTTAATGTTTACTGTTGAAACATTATTTTCTTTCACTTTCATGACAACTTAGTACTTATTGGATGATTCGTTTGCATTCAACTAACATATATTATATTGTTATCTAGTATAACATCTCACACCATGTGGCAATATCTTTGTCTGTGAATTTATGAATCAATGACATGAAAACATACCTGGCACAAGCGATAGAAACATCCTTTGTAATCCTAAAGAATATTGGAACCCGTTATTCACGATGTACTTTTTTTAAATGAGTGTAAATGTCGGTAGAAGTGCATGAGCCAAATCTCCTCTTAATTTTTTTGTTGAATATATATTGTACAAGTCAATTGGTTAAAAATGACTGGACGCCGTGACAATACACTAAGTGGCAGTCAAATGCCATGAGTTACGCCATTATGACAGGATATATATTCCGCTTGGCGGGTCCAAGGCGTGAAAATTCAAAAGGTATAATTATAGACCATTAAATCAAGAATTGAATGCGATAGGATTACATAAAGGCCACCTGTGTGTCATAAACTAACAAAACTAGTTAAACCAGTCTGATTGTTGTGACAACATTTTGCAGTCGTCGTAATTGATGTACACTTGCCATCGGATATGATGCGCATAGCATCATATCAAAACACCGCTTGGAACAATACAAATAATTGAATATATATTAAACATCAATTTATCGGAGGTTTGAGTTGTTTGGTTGACTTTATATATGTTTAAACAGTTGTTGAGACTGTGAGATTTCCCGTTGTTTTTCCATTAAGGAGGTTATTCTTCCGCGGACTAGCACATCACGTGGTACCCGTCGCGCGGCAGGACACGCCTCAGTGACCACGCTCTGCTTGAAAGGATGTACACAAACTAAAATTAACTTGAGCTTTATTTTCGGAAATGACGCGCTGCGTGTATGGACTTCGGCCTTTAAGATAAATTGTTTGGGAAAATCTATCATTAATAAATTCAGGTGATTAACGGTATCATAATAATAAACTTAATTTGCGAAAGAGAGCCTAAATTTTATTTTAAATATTTAGCATAAATGTTTCCTGAAAACTGAATATTCCAAAAATCATTGTAATTTAATGATACATATTTAATCATATGATAACAATGTTTTGGTAGATGAATACAATATTTTGCTTGTGTGTTCATAATATGATTAGTTACGTAAAAAATTCCTTTAAGAATTTTATTATGTCCATCCCACAAGAGATAAATTCTTATCTTTATTAAGTTGCGGGTTGCGGGGGTGGGGTTGTCGATGGGGTATTATGATGGGCACTGTCTTATTTTATCAAATTGTTTTTGATCATGCATAATGTTTATTGTTGTAGTTGATTTCTATATGGAACTTTTGACTTTTATGCTGGATTAAAGTATTCAAAACTGTTATTTCCTATTTCCTTTTTCCATTGAAAAATAATATACATATAAGTAGATTCCTTATTATTATGCCAAAAAAAGGCTCTCAGATGTTTTCATTTGTCTGTGATTCAAATCCCAATTTAATGATAAAAAATCAAACTATATAAACCTTACCTCAGTAAGAAAATATTTTTCGCAAAATAAATTAGTAGATAAAAATCATTTGAATTTTCTAGCTTTAGTAATTGAAATAGTTTTATAGAAGTTGGGAAATCTGAATTGAAATATCAAAATTGATCAAACTGCAATAGTTTTGCAAAAAATGTTCTCAGAATCACATGTAAATCTGACAAAAATGTTTTGATGTTTTAAATGTAATTTTCAATAATGTTATTTTACTATCCAGTCCAACTTTTGAGGTGACACATTTTCCTTGTTCAAATTTTTATACTTGAAGATACGACGTTGTATCATGATATACAAAGATATGTAAATATCAAATATGTAAAACTTAATAATGGTGTTATTCTATCGAGAATAAATGTTTGTTCTTGAAAAACAGAATCCTAATACTTCTTAACTCAGTATAAGGACAATAAACAGGTCAGGGGCGTAGCTAAGGTGAAATGAAAGTGTAGGCAATATTACTGGCAATGATTGAGGGAGCGAAGCGCCCGAAAAATTCAAGGGGGGTTTGGGGGCATGCCCCCCCACCAAAATTTGGAAATATTCATGTACAAAAACGCGATTTCCTTCGTTTTCTGGTGTATTTGTTTGCTTTTTCAAAACCTTTAAGATTTGAGTATTCATTCCTGTTTTTGCTAATTATTTTGAATGATAACAAGATTTGAAACATCTTATAACATGTTTTCCAGATAACAAACCTTAATTTTGAGTCTATGCTTTCACGAAGAAGTAACAGAAAAACAGTCAATTAGCTAATAATAATAAACATGAAAATATTAGGTCAAATTTGTCAAGTCGCCATATATAGCATAGGCTAGGAGTGAGATCAATCATAGAAAAGGTTTTCTATATTTATATTTGAAAGTTTATTACTTCTATTACTTGCTTGCATCAATTTAAAGTATTTAACTAAACTAGGCTATCAACTGTCGAGTCCATAATTTGGGAAACATTTTTGTTGTGTTGTTCCAAGTACATATGTAATCTGGACGCATATTTCATTTTTGTTCAGTGAACATGAATGTTAATTCGATTTGCATTGAAAACATGTAGGTAGGACTAAATTGGATTCATAATTTGATACTTTTTTATAGAGTCACGATGTTAATTATCACTACTTTAGCCTAATAAAGAAAATAGGAAATTTATGGATTAACAACTTCTTGCTTGATAACGGTGTTAGTATCTACACCGAAACGTCGCATCTCTTTGCAATAAAGAAATTGTTAAACCATAAATTTCCTATTTTCTTCATCACACCAACTTCTAAAATGCCACTCAAAGATGCTTTAGCCTAATAGAAGGTTTATTTCACTGATAGAACCGAGTATCCGATTTATTATGATAATAAAAAAGTAAATTTGCAAGTTATCGTGGTCATTGGAAACCCGATTGTGTCACTTTAATAGGATTTAATGTAGAGGTGTACATGGATACCAGAAGATTATTTGTATTTGACATAAAGTGTAGTTATTTAATGTATATAATATTGTCCGCTTTTTCGATCAACAGTTTCACTAAAGTTTTGAACTTGTTTTTCACACTACTGAATCCGTTGTTATTTTCAACATTTCAGTAGCCTTCTATGGTCTTTTTTAGATAGCCAATAAAATTTTATGTGACATTTGACATATGTGACTCAATCCAATAAAGGCAATATGCGAGTGATACTTCAAAAAGCTTCTTTGAAATATATCTCATTCCTTTCAAATCATTTAGATTTTATTTTCATTTTTAAAAAAAACAAGAATCATTAAAGACAATGGTACCTTTGAGGAAATTCAAATGTATGTGCATTTGACCATTCTCCTGTTAAAATGCCTGTTTTGTATTTGGTTTTGAATAATCTTTTTCACTCAGTACAGCCAAATCTGAATATGTAGGTCCGCTACAAGATTCTTTCAATTATTTAACTTCCACGGGGCACTCAAAGGTTTTCGTTGGGCAACTTGGACTGGCCACAGGCCGAATATATCCGAAATTCTACTCGGCGTCTCAACGGAACATGTAGAATCAGGGTAGACGTTCAGAGTGATGTCCCATTGTTTAATGAAACATAGGCCTACACTTTCGACCAAGTATTTCAGGAAAGCGCTCTCATTCCAACAGCATAGGATCGAGCCTCAGTCACGTTTGCCCATTTAGATTTTTAGTATAGACGCACTGTACATAGAAACCCGCTTTTATTATGGTAATTTTTCTTTACTTTTGAACTTTAATATTTCAATTTCTGTTTATAACTTTTACTTAAGAAAATTATGTGTAGGCAATTGCCTTTTTGCCTATAGGGTAGCTACGCCCCTGCAGGTAAATTGCAAGATTTGTGATCGAATCCTGGACTGGACTTAAAGATAGACTGAAATGACCCATGGCAACCTCCGTCATTCATAAGATATGTATTCCAGTTTGCCAGTAACTGAGTTTAAATTTTAGAAATCGGCTGATAAACAACTTTAATACGGCTTTTTCGAATCACCAGCTAATTAGCACCAGTGAACAGAACTGAACTGGCCCGTTGTCATTGAGGCGTGTCCTGTCGCGTGTTCTGCCGCGTGACGTGCTAGTCGGCGGAAGTATAATCTCCTAAATGAAAAAACAACAGGAAATCTCACAGTCTTAACAACTGTTTAAACATATCTAAAGTCATCCAAGCAACTCAAACCTCCGATAAATTGATGCTAAATATATCTTTAATTATCTTTATTGTTCCAATCGAAAGGCAGTGTTTTAATATGATGCTATGCGCATTGGATGCAATCAAAGTTTGTTGTGCAAATCAGCGATGCCGTTTCAAAAGTTATCATTTTAATCGCCTATGTTATTTCTGACGCGTCCCAAAAGCTAAACTTTATTGGAATATGCACTTTGCACTTTGAGTTTTCTTTACAGAACACAAACTCCTCATTTTCCAACTGTTTCATTGCACGGGCCTGTGTGACATCAAATATGTTATTCATGCATTTGTTGTTTTCATTGGCTGAAATATAGCCAGGTAGTTTAAGTTGCAATATCGTCCCGCTAGGGGAAAGTGCTGGAAGACCGAGAAACCTCAGAGGTTGTATAGAAATTTATGACGGAGCTAACTCTGTTGGGAGAGAATGAAGTAACATATCTTTTTTTTAAATCAGTCCACCGTATGTTAGAGGTGAAGCTAACATTATATATTGGGCAAATAATCTCTCTAGCTCTTCATAGCACCCGACATCCATCTATCCGTCCGTGCGTCAGAAAACAGTTACTATTTCATCTTGTCCAGAGCCATTGACTCAGGAAATCTGAAATCTTGTGTATAGTCTCCTTAGCTGATGGTGGTTTATTTTATAGATTTGGTGACACTGTCACCCCTAATGAGGGGCTACAGCAGCCATGCCTTAAAAACTCATTTTCATCTTCTCCAGAAGCAAAGGTCTAGAAAGCTGAAACGTTGTGTACAGACTTATTAGGTAATGGGGATTCTAAGGTTTACATTTGGTACCCAGTGATCTGTTATAAAGGTCAACAATGCCATGTCCTGAAAACTTATAGTTTCTTTTCTCCAGAAGCAAGAGGCCTACAAAGCTGAAATTTTTTTACCTTTTGTACAGACATACAGACTCCTAATTTTCTTTGGATTCTGATATATATATATATATAAAGGGTCACCGGAGCCTTGTCCAATAAAAGCATGTGCAAAAACCTTGAAAGCTGAAACCTTGATTACAGATCCCTTAGGTGATGGGAATTCTAATGGAAGATTTGATGATCCTAAAAAATATGAACAGATAATTCAGATGTTTGAATTAAAAATGAAATCAATGAGTGACAGCTGCCCTAACTTTCCCAGAATAAGAGTCAGATATTATTGACATGCGTGAATGTAACCTGTCAAAGCAAAGTTTTAACTTCTACATGATTGTCTAATCTTTATATTTCGAATAGTAGCCTACTTGATGGCAACCTGTATGGAAACAAAGATAATGGAGCTATTGAATGATCTCGCTATTTTCATTATCCATTTTGGGGCATTTACAGAAGCTGGGACATACAGGAATAAATGCATATGATATTATCACTGTGAAACACCAATATAATGTTTCCATTCTGCATTGTCACTGCATTGTCCATTTTTACACTATACAATATCTCAAGGGGCATGTATAACAACAAAACAACAACCCGATCCTGTCTCAGGGTAAAACGTATAGCTCTGAGGCTCCACTCTTCTTACCCTGGGTGTAAACCCCAGCAAAAACTTCCATGTCTATACCCTACAAACTTTCTAAAAATAATCAACCAATGACAGCACTTGAAAAGTTGAGTCAAAAATTTCATATGGCAGCGCCCACCCCTTCAAATTCAAACCGAGTGATTGAGTTTGGGATTGACGTGTTTTGAACCATATTTAAGTTATTAAAGTCATAGTCTCATTTTTGTAAGGCAACTCAACTGAACTAATTTTTCTTCACGAACAAAATCTGATCGCGTTTGCTAAGATTATCATTTTTATGCCTGTTTTACAGTTATGGAAGAGGCAGGTTATTGCCGTATGCCCTTTCAGACTGCAGACCCATGGCAAGTGTGAAACACCGGAAATCTAGTGTTTGCATCGCGGATACTTATGACAGATGCATTCTTCATTGAGTTTACCACCTTTTTGTTATTTCTGTATTTGAAAAAGCGTAAGCTATTAGCTATTTTCATTGGAAATTCATCTGGGATATTTTATGTGTTCTTCGTCACGGCCTTAGCAAAATGACGTGGTAAGGTCTAACGCTCGCCAAAGACATAATATTAGGGTACAGTAGGGTAGTTTGAACTTCATTATTGAGGGCTAGAATGCCTGCAGAGTTCTGAAAATTGTTGCAAACGTCAGGGGAAAGATTTCTCTGAGTAGTGAACTATTTGTCCGGCATGCATTATTATTTGCCTTGCAAAAATGAGACTATGACTTTAAACACGTGTATGTCTATGACAAGCATAGAAAGGATGAGGGAAAAGATGGAATGAAAGGCATTGTGAGAGATAGACAACAGGTCTAAAATTTGGTCTCACTTCTACCAGACGACCGATCAAGCTTTTTTTGCCCCCACCAGGTGCATGTAAGCTCCGGCTGGCATAGCTCTAGGGGTCTCTGGACCACTCAAACCACCACGACACGGTATTGAGAAATGTGGTGGATGCATGATTTGTTGTAATTAACTAACCAGAATCGCAAAATTGGACTCGGCCAGTATTACTATGGTCGATCGGTTAAGAAACTTTCGATTTCAGTTTGTTTATCTAAGGACGTCGCCATTTAGCGTAAGAGCGAAAGCCAACTCCTGTTCGAGAGGTTCTCTTTGGTTGGCTGAAATTTAATCGCACACCATCGTGATAAAAGTATTTGGCTGAATCATGGGTTACGGTGCGAAGTTTTTGCTGGGACCCAGAGTAAGATGAGTGGAGCATCAGTTATACATCTTACCCTGAGACAGGATACAACAACCCCTATAACACTTTGGCCAGAATATCCAGTATTTTAGCTATTAACATAATACTTAATAAAATAATTGTTAATCAAAATAGCAGTATATATAAACCAAAGAAAGGTTCTCGTCATTTTGGAAAACATTAGTGTGATGGTTGGTAATAACACTCTTACAAGTTGAACATTTATTACATTGGCCCTGCAAGCAATATACTGAGGAACAAATTAAGGTCCAATTCTGCAGAGAATATCCTAAAGTAACTCTATACCATATAAGATATCCTAAAAAGAGAACATCTTGATTATTTTTCTAACGATCTTAATTTATACAAGATTTATCTTGAAATATTATACTCGGTAAATTCTTTTTAATCTTAACACTGAAAAAAAACCTTGAGTTGAACAATTATGCAAGAGGATATATGATTCAATTTTATGGCTTGTCCGTCTTTCTTTGCGTTTTCTTACCTTTTTAACAAGGAGAGCAAACATCCGTTGCTATGAATAGATTAGGGGATTTCCATTATGTCATGAAATAGCCTCTAAACAGTGTTTTTTCAGGTACTACTCTTCCCTCAATTCAAGTTGTATTTTCTTAGTTAATTCTAAGAATTTTAACAATTATTCTGCTAAGATTTTTTCTTAAATGGACTTATGAGGGAATTTAAGTTATTTCAAGTTTTTTCTTAAAGTTAAGAATTCTTCAGGAATCCTAAGTATAAAACTAAGAAAATTTGAAGAAGTTTTGTGACTCCTAATCTGGTTGGAATTCTGATATAATGATTTGGTGATACAGTGACCCCTAATGAGGGTCATAGGAATCTGGCCCTGTTAAAGTTATTTTCATCTTCTGCTCCAGAAATAGAGGCGTAGAAAGCTGAAACCTTGTGTACAGACTCCTTAGCTGACAGGAACTTTAATTTGACATGATGATTTTAACCCCGCTCTCAAACTATTACAGCGTTCAGTCATTATTTGGTCTCATTTCTCTTTATGTGCAACCATTGAAACATTACACAGAACTTTACTTACAAAAAACACTCTCTTGCCATCATCTGTCATAAAATAAGTTAAACCAGCTCTTTTGGGATCTCTTTGAAGTCCTCAATTAAGCAGTCAAAATTGGCGTTTATGAGAATAATTCAACAATTATTGCTCATGTTATTGCATACATATTGAGAGAAGCTTAACAATATCATATGTTACATATTTCAACTGTTACAGTTTGACAATTATCAAACTGAAAGTTAACATTTAGCAAGATGTCTCTCTATGAAGAGGGAAATGGGTAGTTGCAAAGGTACAACTACCAGTTTATATGTCCTGTGGTATTAGTTTGAAAATTACAATTTATCAGAGCCTTCATTTGTAAATTATATCTTCAAATGGTGAGACCATTTCAGAAAATCATTGCAAATGTCGCATAACATAATAAGGTTGATGCGTCCGAAAAGTTTTTATATGGCTTATTCGATTCATGTGTCTATTTTTTGTTTGGTTTCAGATGGACAAACCAGTTGAAATGACTTGTCTTGTCAGAGGAGATTTTCACGTGTTGATTTTTATTAAAACTGTAAATGATAGCATAGGTAAATTTCCCTGCCCTGTCAGTCTATTCACCAGTAATCGTTTTTATTTTCTGAGGAGATCGCCAAAAGTGTTCATTATTACTATTTTTTTAAAAACTTCATGTGAAACTGTTGAATAAGCAATGTTTGAAATAAAAAGCTGTTTTGCTAAGAAACTGTTTTGTCATTATTTCTGTTGCTATTTAACACTCATCAACCTTTTATCATCTGTCACACTGTTATGTATCCCCTCAAACATTTGGTTGAAGGTATTGAATTGGGCTTCTTCAGTCTGCCAGAGTGAAGAAGCCCCAATAAAAAATGTCCCATTGTCATGGACATTTTTAATGGCCCATAATTTCTTAAATAATTGTTTGCTTCTTAAAATATGGCATCAAAATGTTCATATCTGCAAACATTGGTTATGATTAAGAACTATCAATATAAGCTTCATAAAATTCATTTTATCCAAAAAAGAGATGATGTTTTAAGAAAATTAACTTCATGGACTCTTATTTGGTTCATGATATCTTATCTTATCAATAAATTTGTGATACATGTATTTACATATTGACCTGTCAGGATTGACAAGTTTTAGCTAATTAGACCAGAAAGGCCTGATTGATGAGCATGGCATGGCATGGCAGCATGATCCGCATATCTTCTTTTTTTATTTTTGCCAACTTCATCTCATAAGTGGCGACTCTAGAAATTGTAGATATGTAGATTTGAAAAATGGCCACAAGGGGTACAACCTGAAACCCCTCTTCCATCTTGTACAGAATGAATTTGCTAATTTAACACCTTTGCCTAACAAAATAAATAGAGGATATTTGACATTTCTCGTCGAATACCATGGATATCTCATCGAGTGAAGTAGAAATTTATATTTTCACGAGTGGCGTAGACACGAGTGTTACTATATGATTTTCTACTTCACAGGGTTTATTTTCACCGATAAATGGCATATTTCACCATTCGAAATATAATAAAGTTTGATAGATATATTTCATGAAAAAGTTTTAAATTGAGATATTTCATATTATCATCCAAAACTGTGTTCCACAGGAGATATTGCTTGAAGGAGATCAAGGAGATATCATTTCGGCAGAAGATTTACAACAATAGCCTGCATCAAGTACATGACATTAATTACAATTATTTTGCATCATAAAGTCATGACATGTAAATGCTATGACATCACCGCTATGGGAGTCTTAGGGTAGTGCAGTATTAAAAAATGTACATTTATAGGGGAAATGAAAAGAAAAAGGATTTTGGATGTTAAATAAAATCTCACCTTGCTGTCTTTTGATTATTTGTAACTTATATCAACTAATATTAATATATTCAATATCAGGAGACACTTGGTTGAGGTTCTCTTCTTATGGCAGTCTGCTACTCTACTTGATTCTTTGCTACAGTATGTGCCTTTAAAATCAGATGGAATAATGAGACTCAATATGGTAAATGATACATCAAGGATATGTGGCTATGTAATCCTGCAAAAAAGCAAGAGAGTGATCAAGTGTCCATTGTATTGAGACTTTTTTCCCTTATCTAGCAAAAGATTTAAATTAGGCTTTATCAGCTTTGCTTGATAACAAAATTATTATTTGATGAGTTCATGTAAATCTTTTAGTAGAACAAAGGATTGTTCACAAATTTGGTGGTTAATTATAGTGGTCTGGTTACAACACAATATCCATTAACCTTTTTTCGAAGTCGAAATAGCGAGTGCCAACTGTTTACAAGCATGACCTCACGAAAACACAGCTAGCCATATTCAGTATTTAGCCACATCATAGTCACCCTAGCCTTACAAAATCAAAATCGCAAGACAAAGTATGCACCCATCAGTTTCCGAAACCGCCGCGACAAGGCAACCAGATATAGTATTACAATTTGTATCTTTCACTTACAACATTGTTGCTTTATGATTTAACTATACGCCGCCCCTAAGCTTCACTGTCAGGTTGCAACTATGTTATACTACGCTGGTAACCTGCACCAAGTCGGTCAGTTGCGTTTTGGCGCGCAAAACTGCAAAACTTTTGTAAGTTGTCATTGTAAAAAATGCCAAAGATACACGGGGCTGGTCAACTTTTATCTGCAACATAAATTTCCCCGTGTGCCCCCATGAGAGAAATGTGCCGTAAGCGTTTCCTTGCGACTTTATGAGGTTGTGCAGCTGTGTTTCATTATCATTTCTTTGGGGCAAACTGACCCAGGTTCGGACACCACTCGAGGTCGCCCGAACTTCGGACACATTTAAGTGGAAGCTGACGCAATAACATTCCTGCGATATGTTCGTTTCAAAATGTTCCTTTTCAGTGTCTTATTTTATTCATTTTTTTTTATGAACATTTGATTTGTTTATGTTGGTTAATTTTTGTAATCGAACTTTTGCTTGGAGGTATGCCTACACTAAACGGGTTCAAGTAAAAAAATGGCGAAATATTTCTTTTGACAATGTAAGTGTTGACTCGAGAAGGAAATTTAGGAAGCGCGAAAATTATTAAACTGTATTCATGAACGAATTAAAAAAACCAAAGAGTAAATTTTTCTAAATATTGGTAGAAATGATATGAAATTATATTAGTTAATACTGAGATCTTGATAAGATATTAAAATGACCTTGGTTCGGATAGTTTTGACCATGGTTCGGACACTTCTTAAATATCCTTTTAATGTTAACTTGTAATGTTTTGATTAAACCAAAAAAGGAGTTCAGGAAACATTAATAAACATACGACTAATACGTATGTCAAAATGATTTATTCTGAACCTACGGTTTAGCGCTTACGGTGTACAAGGGGTGTCCAAACATTTTCGGCCAGACCATCAAAAGCAAAGAAACATTCAAATTTTTATTACTTATTTTTCGACATTATCACCCATGACCTCAATTCATTTGCTCCAGGGTTTTTGTAACATCTGCAACCCATCTGAAAATCAGTTCTTATCACGAGACCCCAAAAACTCCTCTACTGCAGCAATGACGTCATCGTCAGTCTCAAACCTTTGGCCACGGAGATCTGTTTCAGTCGTGGGAAGAGGAAGAAGTCTGAGGGGGCTAAGTCTGGAAAATAGACAAGGTGGGGGAGAATCCTGAACCCACAATCCTGTGCTGCACTGAATGCAATTTGAACGGTGTGAACGGGAGCATTGTCCTGCAACAGTCAAAGACTTTTGCGCAGTTTACCCCTTCGTTTCTTTAATTTTGTTCTCGTAATTGTCGTAGATCATTTGCGTAATAAGTGCCACTGATTGTAGAACCTTTCTTTTAAAAATCAATCATTATAACACCCTGAGAGTCCCAGAGAACGGATGCCATGACCTTCCGACTGGAGGAACTTTGAACTTTTTAGGGGTGGGTGATGTGCTGTGTTTCCATTGCATGCTTGGGCTTTTTGTCTCAGGATCAAAATGATGAACCTAGGTTTCATCTTGAGTAACGACATGAGCGAAAAATGATTCTGGGTCTGCGCGATACTCGTCAAGAAGTTGCCGACTGACCATGACACGTTTTCGCATTTGGTCCTCAGATAACATTCTTGGGACCCAGCGTGCTGATAGCTTATTCATATGTAAATGTTCGTGTATAATTTGTTCAACTGATGTTTTACTGATATGATGACTAAATACTGCATTATTGTGTCAAGAACAATCTCAATGTTTTCACCTGTGGTGACATCAGATGGACGACCAGGACGCGGCTCGTCTTTAGTGCTTACTCTTCCCCATTTAAATTAAGCACACCAGTGTGTAATGGTGCTATATGAAGGAGCAGAGTCACCTAATGTTTCCATGAATTTCCTTTGGAGTGTTTTATTTTTAAAACTCAGATATTTGATAACAGCCCTACATTCACTTTTCTCCATTTGGGTAAAAGATGTGACGGTACCTTTGAATGACAGGCTATTATATCCAATTGAAGAGTATGCATCTCGTGATTTTCATGCCATTTACACGCCAATGAAGGTTCTTCATGCACGCACAGTATGGTTGCGTTTCCAGGCCGGAAACTTTTGGGACAACCCTCGTATTTGCGTCGAAGGCTTACAATTTGTGACCGTGACGTCATTTTTCTGTAACGACGCATGTGGTAGTTTTCAAAAATTTAACATCGGAAAACATGCTCTGTATCTTTGACAAAATAATCTGTGTTCCCGAAAAACCGTAATATTATTGTTTATCGACTACTCTCTTCTTGTTTAAGAGATGAATGAAACCCTTTTGATAAATATTATAAGCCAGGGATTCATGCATGCGATCAGATTAGGTGCAACTTTCCGAAGTGAGGGCAGAAGTGTCCGAACCTCGGGCGAATTGATATATGAAAATAAAACCGTAATTTTCGATTGATTTGGAAATAATTTTGAATTTTGAGATGGAAATTAAATATAGATATTCAACTTTGGATACTTTTATTCGCTGAATATGACTTTCTTCAGGTAATTATGAATTATACAGTCTATCAAGTTATTTGAATCATTACACTGTCCAAACCTTGGTCAGTTTGCCCTACTCTTTTAATGTTTTTATTTTATCCTTCTTAGTGTTTAGATTGACATGTTAATTATTCGTTTCTACAACAACATTTGGTTGCACAGAATAAAAGCTTGGCAATAGTTGCAATGTTATATCGGTTAATTAAATGATGACACATGCTGTCTAAACGAATATTTAGGAATCGTCTTTCTCAAACCTGACCTTTATTTTCACGGCATTGTTATTTTAAGTACTTCAAAGTACACCTAGTTACGGCTTTTCAATAACAAGAGAAAAAAAATAAAGATACAGCATATATATTCCCAAAAAGATACAGTTTAAACATTTTCAAGAAACCAAGAGGCCATATTAATTGTTTTTTTGATTATCTCACCAGAAATGGCATCCCTCGTTTCATACACATGAAGATATCGGCTATGGAAAGCCGTAACCCTAGTTCCTTAGTTATCCCACACAACACCAAGAATACCAATAACCTCATACCAAGTTTCATTAATATTCCGAAGATCATATGTGGACTACAAAAGACACGCGACTCTTTTTTTAAAAAAATTATGTTTTAATTACTGTGAGAAATCGTTGTTAACATGGAAATTTTCCCATCTGTTCATTTGTAATATGCTCTTAGATAGGTAATTTCATGATTTTACCTTAGACATCAGACATCAGCCAGGTTATCTCTTACTTTACCCCGTAAAAGGCAGTACTTCATAATTATTGCCGACATCAGCTAGGAAATCTCTAACTTAAGCCCCCGAAAGGCCAACGTCTTGATTATGACATATGCTAAGTAATTTCACGATTTTACATTTGAAAGACACCATATTTTCATGAATATTCCCGACCTCAGCTATGTAAACTCGAACTTTAGCCTCTGAAACACCCAGAATATTCAGGACATCAGCTAGGTTATCTCTAATTTTACCCTGTGAAAGGCCAAGTTTCATAATTCCGATATCAGCTAGGTAATCTCTAACTTTAGTCTCTGAAAGGCCAAGTTTAATGAATGTTCCCGACATCAGCTAGCTATAGGTTGTTTCTTATTTTACCCTGTGAAAGGTCAATTTTCATGAATGTACCCGACAACAGCTAGGTAGTCTCTATAACTTTTCTCTGTGAAAGGTCAAGTTCCATGAATACTCTCAGCAGCAACTGGGTTATCTTTAAATTTAGCCTCTGAAAGACAAAGTTTTATGTATGTTCCCGACATCAGCTAGGTAATCTCTAACATTTCTCTGTGAATATTGCCGACATTAGCTAGGTATTCTTTACCAAGGCCAAGTTAAATGAAAAATCCTACATCAGCTAGGTAATCTATACCTTGAGCCTCCGAAAGGCCCAGTTTCATGAATGTACCCGACATCAGCTAGGTAATCTCTAATTTTTCACTATGAAAGGTCAAGTTCTATTCATATTACCGACATAAGCTAGGTAATATTTACTTTAAGCCTAAAATGGCAAAGTAAAATGAATAATCTGACATCAGCTGGGTTATCTCTAACTTTAGCCCCTGAAAGACTAAGTTTAGATGACATCAGCTATTTAATGTTTCACTTTAGGCCCTGAAAGGTCAAGATTCATGACGAATCCGACATCAGCGGGGTTATCTATAACCTTAGCCCCTGAAAGGCCAAGTTTAATGTATATTCCCGAAATCAGCTAGGTAATCTCTACCTTTAGCTTCAGAAAGACCAAGTTAAATAAATACTCCGACATCAGTTCTGTTATCTCTAACTTTAGCCCCTGAAAGGCTCAGTTTCATGTATATTCCCGACATCAGCTAGGTAATCTTCAACTTTAGCCTCCGAAAGGCCAAGTTTCATGAATACTCCGACATCAGCTAGGTTATCTCTAAATTTTGCTCTTGAAAGGCCAAGTTTCATGTTTATTCCCGACATCAGGTAGGTAATCTTCAACTTTAGCCTCCGAAAGGCCCAGTTTCATGAATGTACCCGACATGAGCGAGGTAATCTCAAAACTTTTCTTTATGAAAGGTCAAGTTCTATGCATATTACCGATATTAGCTAGGTAATATCTACCTTTGGTCCAGAAAGGCCGAATTAAAGGAATAATCTTACATCAGCTGGGTTGTCTCTAACTTTAGCCCCTAAAAGGCCAAGTTTCATGCATGTATATTCCCGACAATGTCTTACTTTAATCCCTGAAAGGCCCATATAAATTAATAATACGACAATAGCTAGGTATTCTCTAATTTAAGCCCCTGGAAGGCCAAGTTTTATGTATTTTCCCCGAAATCAGCTAGGTAATCTCTAACTTTTCTCTGTAAAAGCTCATGTTCCATGCATATTCCAGACATTATCTAGGTAATCTCTCACTTTAGCTCTTGAAAGATCAAGTTGTATGCATATCACCGACATAAGCTATTTAATTTCTACCTTTAGCGTAAGAAAGACCCAGTTTCATGAATAATCCGACATCAGCTAGGTAATCTCTCACTTTAGCCCCTGAAAGGCTAAGTTTAATGAATAATGAATCATCCGACATCAACTAGATAATCTCTAAATTTAGCCCGTGAAAGTCCAAGTTAATAAGTTATATGTATATTCCCGACATCAGCTAGGTAATAATCTCTTTTCTCTGTGAAAGGTCAAGTTCCATGACTATTCCCAAAAGCAGCTTGGTTATGTTTAACTTTAGCCCCTTAAAGACAAAGTTTCACGAATATTCCAGACATAAGCTATTTATCTCTATCTCTAGCCTCCGAAAGGCAACGTAAGAGGAATAATCCGACATCAGCTAGGTTATCTATAACTTTAGCGTCCGAAAGGCAAGTAAAATGAATAATACGACATGATCCAGGTTATCTCTAACTTTAGCCCCTGAAAGGCCAAGTTTAGATGAATATGCCCGACATCAGCTAGGTAATCTCAAAACTTTTCTTTGTGAAAGGTCAAGTTCTATGCATATTACCGATATTAGCTAGGTAATATCTACCTTTGGTCCAGAAAGGCCGAATTAAAGGAATAATCTTACATCAGCTGGGTTGTCTCTAACTTTAGCCCCAAAAAGGCCAAGTTTCATGCATGTATATTCCCGACAATGTCTTACTTTAATCCCTGAAAGGCCCATATAAATTAATAACACGACAATAGCTAGGTATTCTCTAATTTAAGCCCCTGGAAGGCCAAGTTTTATGTATTTTCCCCGAAATCAGCTAGGTAATCTCAAACTTTTCTCTATAAAAGGTCAAGTTCCATGCATATTCCCGACATTATCTAGGTAATCTCTCACTTTAGCTCTTGAAAGATCAAGTTGTATGCATATCACCGACATAAGCTATTTAATTTCTACCTTTAGCGTAAGAAAGACCCAGTTTCATGAATAATCCGACATCAGCTAGGTAATCTCTCACTTTAGCCCCTGAAAGGCTAAGTTTAATGAATAATGAATCATCCGACATCAACTAGATAATCTCTAAATTTAGCCCGTGAAAGTCCAAGTTAATAAGTTATATGTATATTCCCGACATCAGCTAGGTAATAATCTCTTTTCTCTGTGAAAGGTCAAGTTCCATGACTATTCCCAAAAGCAGCTTGGTTATGTTTAACTTTAGCCCCTTAAAGACAAAGTTTCACGAATATTCCAGACATAAGCTATTTATCTCTATCTCTAGCCTCCGAAAGGCAACGTAAGTGGAATAATCCGACATCAGCTAGGTTATCTATAACTTTAGCGTCCGAAAGGCAAGTAAAATGAATGATACGATATGATCCAGGTTATCTCTAACTTTAGCCCCTGAAAGGCCAAGTTTAGATGAATATGCCCGACATCAGCTAGGTAATCTCAAAACATTTCTTTGTGAAAGGTAAAGTTCTATGCATATTACCGATATTAGCTAGGTAATATCTACCTTTGGTCCAGAAAGGCCGAATTAAAGGAATAATCTTACATCAGCTGGGTTGTCTCTAACTTTAGCCCCTAAAAGGCCAAGTTTCATGCATGTATATTCCCGACAATGTCTTACTTTAATCCCTGAAAGGCCCATATAAATTAATAATACGACAATAGCTAGGTATTCTCTAATTTAAGCCCCTGGGAGGCCAAGTTTTGTGTATTTTCCCCGAAATCAGCTAGGTAATCTCTAACTTTTCTCTGTAAAAGCTCATGTTCCATGCATATTCCAGACATTATCTAGGTAATCTCTCACTTTAGCTCTTGAAAGATCAAGTTGTATGCATATCACCGACATAAGCTATTTAATTTCTACCTTTAGCGTAAGAAAGGCCCAGTTTCATGAATAATCCGACATCAGCTAGGTAATCTCTCACTTTAGCCCCTGAAAGGCTAAGTTTAGATGAATATGCCCGACATCAGCTAGGTAATCTCAAACTTTTCTCTATAAAAGGTCAAGTTCCATGCATATTCCCGACATTATCTAGGTAATCTCTCACTTTAGCTCTTGAAAGATCAAGTTGTATGCATATCACCGACATAAGCTATTTAATTTCTATACCTTTAGCGTAAGAAAGGCCCAGTTTCATGAATAATCCGACATCAGCTAGGTAATCTCTCACTTTAGCCCCTGAAAGGCTAAGTTTAATGAATAATGAATCATCCGACATCAACTAGATAATCTCTAAATTTAGCCCGTGAAAGTCCAAGTTAATAAGTTATATGTATATTCCCGACATCAGCTAGGTAATAATCTCTTTTCTCTGTGAAAGGTCAAGTTCCATGACTATTCCCAAAAGCAGCTTGGTTATGTTTAACTTTAGCCCCTTAAAGACAAAGTTTCACGAATATTCCAGACATAAGCTATTTATCTCTATCTCTAGCCTCCGAAAGGCAACGTAAGAGGAATAATCCGACATCAGCTAGGTTATCTATAACTTTAGCGTCCGAAAGGCAAGTAAAATGAATAATACGACATGATCCAGGTTATCTCTAACTTTAGCCCCTGAAAGGCCAAGTTTAGATGAATATGCCCGACATCAGCTAGGTAATCTCAAAACTTTTCTTTGTGAAAGGTCAAGTTCTATGCATATTACCGATATTAGCTAGGTAATATCTACCTTTGGTCCAGAAAGGCCGAATTAAAGGAATAATCTTACATCAGCTGGGTTGTCTCTAACTTTAGCCCCTAAAAGGCCAAGTTTCATGCATGTATATTCCCGACAATGTCTTACTTTAATCCCTGAAAGGCCCATATAAATTAATAATACGACAATAGCTAGGTATTCTCTAATTTAAGCCCCTGGAAGACCAAGTTTTATGTATTTTCCCCGAAATCAGCTAGGTAATCTCTAACTTTTCTCTGTAAAAGCTCATGTTCCATGCATATTCCAGACATTATCTAGGTAATCTCTCACTTTAGCTCTTGAAAGATCAAGTTGTATGCATATCACCGACATAAGCTATTTAATTTCTACCTTTAGCGTAAGAAAGGCCCAGTTTCATGAATAATCCGACATCAGCTAGGTAATCTCTCACTTTAGCCCCTGAAAGGCTAAGTTTAGATGAATATGCCCGACATCAGCTAGGTAATCTCAAACTTTTCTCTATAAAAGGTCAAGTTCCATGCATATTCCCGACATCATCTAGGTAATCTCTCACTTTAGCTCCTGAAAGATCAAGTTGTATGCATATCACCGACATAAGCTATTTAATTTCTACCTTTAGCGTAAGAAAGGCCCAGTTTCATGAATAAACCGACATCAGCTAGGTAATCTCTCACTATAGCCCCTGAAAGGCTAAGTTTAATGAATAATGAATCATCCGACATCAACTAGATAATCTCTAAATTTAGCCCGTGAAAGTCCAAGTTAATAAGTTATATGTATATTCCCGACATCAGCTAGGTAATAATCTCTTTTCTCTGTGAAAGGTCAAGTTCCATGACTATTCCCAAAAGCAGCTTGGTTATGTTTAACTTTAGCCCCTTAAAGACAAAGTTTCACGAATATTCCAGACATAAGCTATTTATCTCTATCTCTAGCCTCCGAAAGGCAACGTAAGAGGAATAATCCGACATCAGCTAGGTTATCTATAACTTTAGCGTCCGAAAGGCAAGTAAAATGAATAATACGACATGATCCAGGTTATCTCTAACTTTAGCCCCTGAAAGGCCAAGTTTAGATGAATATGCCCGACATCAGCTAGGTAATCTCAAAACTTTTCTTTGTGAAAGGTCAAGTTCTATGCATATTACCGATATTAGCTAGGTAATATCTACCTTTGGTCCAGAAAGGCCGAATTAAAGGAATAATCTTATATTAGCTGGGTTGTCTCTAACTTTAGCCCCTAAAAGGCCAAGTTTCATGCATGTGTATTCCCGACAATGTCTTACTTTAATCCCTGAAAGGCCCATATAAATTAATAATACGACAATAGCTAGGTATTCTCTAATTTAAGCCCCTGGAAGACCAAGTTTTATGTATTTTCCCCGAAATCAGCTAGGTAATCTCTAACTTTTCTCTGTAAAAGCTCATGTTCCATGCATATTCCAGACATTATCTAGGTAATCTCTCACTTTAGCTCTTGAAAGATCAAGTTGTATGCATATAACCGACATAAGCTATTTAATTTCTACCTTCAGCGTATAAGAAAGGCCCAGTTTCATGAATAATCCGACATCAGCTAGGTAATCTCTCACTTTAGCCCCTGAAAGGCTAAGTTTAGATGAATATGCCCGACATCAGCTAGGTAATCTCTAACTTTTCTCTATAAAAGCTCATGTTCCATGCATATTCCAGACATTATCTAGGTATTCTCTCACTTTAGCTCTTGAAAGATCAAGTTGTATGCATATCACCGACATAAGCTATTTAATTTCTACCTTTAGCGTAAGAAAGGCCCAGTTTCATGAATAATCCGACATCAGCTAGGTAATCTCTCACTTTAGCCCCTGAAAGGCTAAGTTTAATGAATAATGAATCATCCGACATCAACTAGATAATCTCTAAATTTAGCCCGTGAAAGTCCAAGTTAATAAGTTATATGTATATTCCCGACATCAGCTAGGTAATAATCTCTTTTCTCTGTGAAAGGTCAAGTTCCATGACTATTCCCAAAAGCAGCTTGGTTATGTTTAACTTTAGCCCCTTAAAGACAAAGTTTCACGAATATTCCAGACATAAGCTATTTATCTCTATCTCTAGCCTCCGAAAGGCAACGTAAGAGGAATAATCCGACATCAGCTAGGTTATCTATAACTTTAGCGTCCGAAAGGCAAGTAAAATGAATAATACGACATGATCCAGGTTATCTCTAACTTTAGCCCCTGAAAGGCCAAGTCTAGATGAATATGCCCGACATCAGCTAGGTAATCTCAAACTTTTCTCTCTAAAAGGTCAAGTTCCATGTAAATTCCCGAAATTATCTAGGTAATCTCTCACTTTAGCTCCTGAAAGATCAAGTTGTATGCATATTACCGACATAAGCTATTTAATTTCTACCTTTAGCCTCAGAAAGGCCAAGCTAAAGGAATAATCCGACATCATCTATAGGTTATCTCTAACTTTAGCGCCTGGAAGGCCAAGTTTTATGTTTATTCCCGACATCAGCTAGGTAATCTCTAACTTTTCTCTGTGAAAGGTCAAGTTGTATGCATATTACCGACATTAGCTAGGTAATTCGCTAGCTAGGTAATCTCCCACTTTAGCCTCCGAAAGGCCCAGTTTCATGAATGTAACTGACATCAGCTTGGTGCTCTCGAAACTTTTATCTTTGAAAGGTCAAGTTATATGCATGTTACAGACATTAGCTAGGTTATCTCAAACTTTTAGCCTCAGAAAGGCCAAGTTTCGTGTAAAATTCCGACATCAGCTAGATAACCTCTACGTTTAGCCTCAGAATGTAATCAGATGAGTAATCTCTGACTAAAGTTTCTGTAAGACCAAGTCTTTTTTTTATATACCCGATATCCTCTAGGTAATTTCTTACTTTACCCTGTGTCCGTCCGTCCATAAACGCTTTACATTTTCTAGCTCTTCTTCAGGAATGCTGCATCCCGAAAAATGAAATTTTGTGTGATCTTTGTAGTCTTTTTACCAGAAATCATAAACGCAAGAGTTGTCACACTTTGAGAATAGCATTTTTGGACGATGGGGTATGTAAATAACAACGTAGCAGGACCTGGTGTACACATCAAAAGGCAAACCCTTTTTAAAAGATATTCAATTTAATTCCACTGATGATGAGATGTGTGATATAAGAATTTAAACGAGCCCAAGTATATGTCGGATGCAAAATATCAACATAAAACTCTACTGGTCAGCTGTAGAGTAAACGGCAAGGCTTGCAGATACACCATTGCAATATTTCATAATCAGTGTCAAGAAAAGAACAGTACTGTTTACTATAAAGTAATGTTCTTAAGGTTGTTTTTATAATGGCCACAATCCTTAAGAGTAGTATATGGATCTAAATAACCAAAGTTTCACTACTGTGAAAATATAAAAAAGTTTATCTTTTATTTTATCCTTGTGTTTATTACCATTGTAAGGGTGTCTCTTTAACAGTTCATGTTTACTTACCTCATTACTGTTAGAAAGTAACCCATTCAAATTCTTCATACAATAGATGAATACCAAAGTGTTAACTATCAAATATTTGACTTTGTTGATAAATCAGGTTTGTGTTTGAGATTGAAATACAACTACTTACTCATTCATCTGAGTTGGTTAGAAAATTCTTTTTACCATAATAATTTGAGGATGGATAACTGCAATGCAACTTAATCAATAGTTCCTGTTTCTCTTCTTTCTGGCCATTGTTGATAGATATCAGCAGGAAGCTTTGTGTATTCCAAATGATCTGTCTAACTATGACGTAATGTTATATATTAATACTTATATATCCTAACATGTATTTGCAATGTGTAATTAAAAAATACAATTGACAAAAAGGAAATCTTATGTGTTTTATAAAAAGTTTGTTTTAACATACCCTCATAAATGTATCATGGAGGTTTCAAGTTTTGTCAATGGTAATATCATTAATAACCTCATGACTACTTCTAAACTTTGTTATCAATGAATCTTTATTCAATACTGGCCAGTGGCCACAACCAAAAATACAAAAAAGCAATTCATGTAAATAATGATGTGATTATTAACAATAATGATGTCTTGTTTTCCAATGATTCTCATATTTTGTTTTAACACTCTTCGCGCTTGCAGCTTGAGGTGAGGTGAGGTGAGTTGGTGTTTAACGCCGCCTTCAAGATTATTTCACTAATATCGCAGCCGCTAGTATTTCTGCAGGGAGAAAGCCCGCAACACTATTGTGGCTATGCATTGCGGTGAAACCTGCGAGCATCGGCTGGAACTAGCGAACCATGGATGGTACTGCGCTGAATTTCAGTGTAGCATTGCACCCAAACCTGACTGCATGTAGAACAGTTCTCTACTGCAGACAAAGTTGCCGAGCCCTTGCGGGATTTGAACCACGGACCTCCTGATCCGAAGCCAAACGCGCTAACCACTGCGCTATCCCGCCCCCCTTGCAGCTTGAAGTGTTTGATCAGTTTGATAGACTTCTGCATTATTCCATAAGGGGTCTGAAATGTACAAACAACAAAAGTTCAATACAAGTCAATTCAAAAATTGAATCTGAAATATCTGAAAGGAAGATGAATAAAATAGGATTTCAGGGAATAGCTTATTTTACACTAAGAAGTAGCCCCATTGGCACCAAATCTTACCCCTTATAAAATCCATTGGCTAAGGAGTGCAAATTTAAGATTTCAAAATGAAAAAAGCAGTCAGAGTCTAACATATCCCCCACAATCTGGCAAAAGTGTGAAATATATTGAACAATATTTGAGAAGTTTTATTCTTTAATTAAAAAACCAGAAAGGCACCATTAAACATGATGATCTTTTGATATACAAAGTTTCAACAAACTAAGCCTTATGGCTTTTAACTTCTGTTTTGGGCAAAAAATTAAGTTGGAAATAGCGAAAAGTAAATTAAGACTAAGTTCAAACCCTGAAAGCAACCACTAAACATGTAGATTAATGAGCTAGGCCTTGTGTTTTTTTACTTCTGGTCAAGAAATGCACTGACTGATGATCGGATGGAGGTTATTTCTATTTACACCCTTTGGGATGTTACTTCCTTTGTTTTTTTTTGAAGGTTATATGCCATAACCACCATGTGCGCAGGTTAGTCGTTTATGAGTGAGTAGATGAGTTGGGGTTTTACTTGTTTCTTTAACAACATTTCAGTTACTAAACATACCTGGTTCGGTTATGAGATGTTCAATGTGAACAAACAAATGGACTTGTAAAATTTTAAAATTTCAACAAGTTAGAAATATAAGATTTAAAACGAGCGAATGCGGGACCTCTCCGTTGTCAAGCAACGCCTCTACCATTTGAGTTAACGAGGGTCCATGTCAGCTGAGGTACTTTTTGTTGTGTCATGTCTACACTGATATATATTTATAGGTAATAGGTTTTGTATAATTCTGTTGTAAAGGATCTAGTTTTTAGCCTTAAAAACTAAATCAGGCGTGTCAGGCAAAGTAAACAATTTTAATATCAACTATAGGTGTCACGATATAAACAATGTATCATGATACATGTATTGTCAGATTAAAAGCAATTGTGCACACCAATATTTCGTAAGTCAATGACAAATACACAGATATTGCATATCTACCATATAGTTATTTGGCAAATATATTCAGTTTATAAAATCCATGTTACAAGATCGGAAGTACCTTATGCTACATTATTAATACAAAACATCTGCATGAACTACATACTGTAAGTATTCTTATTTTTGCCTACATCCAGAAAAGCTATTCTGCAAACCACTATGGTTAGTCAACAACAATGCTGTTTTCTCGATTCAGTTCCAAATTGTCTAAAGAAACAATATTTCACCCTTCGTTCTTAATTCACAAAATAAGGTAAATTCAAACTCTGCACACATTACTTGTTAAGACAATTTCAAAGTGAATATTTCATCCTTTTTGTGCACAGCTGACATTAGATTTCTATATCTCTAAGCGGACTTCAGTTGTCTGAATTTATTTAATTTCATTATTGATTACATGGTAATTGTAGAGATCAATACATACCCCATTAAAAATATAGAGAGTTAAAATGAGTGCCAATTTCCTTATGTGTGTTAAAATAGCAAATTTGAGGGTAAAAATACGTGGAAGAGTGCCTTTACTGGCTTTAGTTATAAAATTCTTGAAATCAGATTCATCATCATACCTCTGAACATTTTTATGGTGGGATGTTTAAATTTTGATAAGAATGTTTACCTTAATTTGGGACAACCTTATTGTTATTGTTCTCCTAAAAGGTAAAATCAGAGCCAACATAATTTATCCCCCACAGGTTGAGTTGTGACATCTCTGCTGCATCCTGTAATGACAAGAATGATATGAAAAATATGATTAAATGAATACCCGAGGCTAATTCCCAGTTATTTGGAATTTGTGCTAAGTTAAAGTAGTGCTGTAGCTGTGCTCAATGTTCTTAAGAATAAATGAAAGAGATCAGTTTTCTAAAAATTTCAATGAAGCAGTTTATAACAGAGTTATAGCCTAAGTGAAGAGTCGTTTAAATGTTGTTGACCTCTAAAACTCGAAGACGCTTAGCTAGTGGCTACGATCTGGCATGTTGCTTTGAGGGAAAATGACATGCAAAAAGGCCCTGTACTTACCTAATTTAACATTACAAATATAAGCTAAGGGTATGGATAAAATATCCACAAATTATAAAAGATTTATGAAAAGACTAATCAAGAATGCCTTTTAATACCATAGGAAAGCTTTTCAAGCTTGAAGCACAGATAAATGGCTTCACTTTTCATTCTTGTTTTATTTTACAAAGTGTGCACTCTTATTTACCTAGTTGTCCATTATAAATCAACCAAAATGTTATCCTCAGTACCATTTTTCACCTGGATTTGTTACAATCATGTACTGATAACATACTTGTACAAAGAATTTCAGCTTTCCTGGCCAGTAGAATGTAGAATGTTATGTTTTTAAGTAAAGTGGGAAAAGATAAATAATGCAAAGCAAGAAGGTCACAAAATATATCAATAAAACCCAAAAAGCTCAGGAATCTGTACACAAAATTTAAGCTTTCAAGGCCTTTGCCTTCCAGAGAAGGACATTAACATAGGCCCTCATTTTTGGGCCATAGAGATTATTACCAGAGTATGTTTTGATATCGTAAGTATCACTATATAAACAATAAAAAGTGTATTAGGCGAGGTTTACCGAGCCTAATACATAGTTTTTATTGTTTATATAGTGATATTTACGATATCAAAACATACGAAGGTAATAATCTCTTTATCATATAATGTCATTTTGAAATAAACCTCCTTTTTCGGTTAATTTTGTGTCCCCTTTACAAACGAAAAGGGCGTATGAATACACCCACGTCATCATTAGGCAAACTCACATTCCATTTCGCATCATAGGAAAAATGACGTCACACAAGAGAAAAATAATGCAATTTGTCAAACCCTTAACAACAATAGTGTACTCGTTTTGTTCGAATAAAACATCACACAAAATACGTCATAAATGTTTTAGATATATCTACTATCGTTGAACGTTCAAAACATTTGAAATTGAAACCGAGACGACCCGTCGCCTGTCGTGGCACTTGTGTTGGAATCTTTGTCAGGCGGGAGTGTTCAAACCTTCCTTCATACTCTACACTACTATGTGCACTTAGTAGTCTTTGCTCCCATTATACATATCAATAACAGCTGTGATGGTACCTTTGATATCGATGTGAACATTATCGCCGATTGACGAGGCGGCCATGTTTGTTTACGTTGAGGCTACGTCACACCAAACTCGACACATCGTTTGTATTGCCAAGGAAACGTTTTCGGAATCGCTCTTCTCGGTACGGAGCTAGCGAAAGTAGTGCGACCTAGTTACCCTCATTTGCATTGTTATCAGGGATCTGATAATGTGATTACAAGATGGGTTTATTGCACCGATAACACTGCCCATTATATGATAAACAACATTACCAACTCTAATTATTTCTAATCCATTTTTGCCATTGATCCTGTACACAAAAGCCTTCTGAGCCTTTTTTTTCTGCAGAAGAAGATGGATATAGGTTTTGAAGGCATGACCCCAGCCGCTCATTAGGGGCCACAGGGTCAGGACATTATCCACTGGCAAAGGCACCTTGGAGAAGTAAATGTAAACGGGTCCCAAAGGCTCTCTTAAGGGGCAAAAGGACCAACAAATCTATTATTCTAAATACCCATATTGCCATGGTACATGTCACAATATATCAGTTCTCTAGAGCCAATCATTCTCGAGAAAAATCCAAATATTTTCAAAGTTTAACAACAGAGGGATGGATGCCGTACACAATGCCATGGCATAAGCCAATTGCAGCTTTTAGGCGTGGCTTAAGAGCTCAAAAATTCCACTTTATCATCTGCCTAGCTTAGGTACTTGTCTGACTCACCCTCTCTCTAAAATATCTTTTCACCTTTCTTTCACCTAAAGCTGACGTCATATCCCCCTTAAGATAAGTCTAAATAAGATATAAAATGAGTATTTAATAAAATGGTATTCTTTTAAAGATATGAAAAAACTTTGAAACTTTAAAAACGCTGGGTTTTTTTAGAGACTTGAGTGTTGGCCATTTAGAGTAAATCTACACAAGATTTCAGCTTTCTTGGGATTTCCAGACAAAAATATATTCAATATTTTATCCTTAGATCAATTTATCAAAATTCAAATTCATACTTTTCTTCGAGGGGAAGTGAACAAATTATATTTAAGGGTTTTTGTCATTATAGGAAGTGCTAATTTACTTCAAAGATTTAGGTAAATCAGTAGTTTGCAAAAAGTGAAGCATCATGAATGAAATTTCACAAATTGAAACTTTTCTCAATGAATAACACTGTATTCACACCAGTGCTAGAAATAAACACTAGTTCTTTGGCCATAGACTTCATGGTGCCCTAAAATAGCAAGTATGAATCTTATAAGGCCTTTATAGTTAATGTATAAGGTTCACTCTAACCCAAATGTGTTTTAAAATAATGTATACTTTTACACTGAAACATTAAAGTTAAAGCTTTAACGTTATAATAGTTAAGGGCAAAACTATGATTTTAAAAAAAACACATTGGGGTAGTTTTTTCATTTTTCTTTCTGATAGATAGAGCTCCATGATTCAACACAACTCTCGGTTTAAAGAAGCATTATCACTAATAAAAACATTGATAGGAATACACCATATTTACCAATAGAAGATTAAAAATAAGATCAACAGTAACCAAGGATGCATGATCACGAGCGGGCACCGGGGAAGAGCGAAAAGCGTCATTCAATAGTAGACCATGAAAAACTATACCTTTATTGTCAGACAAAGTAATTTTTCTATTGTTCTAACCACTAGGCATCTAATAATACCATTGGCCTTCAACTTACATCCTAAATAGTAGTGATAGACTTTAGAGTTTCATGTAGACTGAAGATGTCACATACTTAGGTCTGATGCACATGGATGCATTGTTCATGTGATTATCCCTTTGACACAAACTTTCCATATTAAATTTTTATTTCTGGTAAAATGATAGATATTTGATCCAAGAAATACCAAAACCTTGAGTAGTTAAATTTGAGAGATAATCATTTTGTTGTTCAACTCCCTTTTAAGATCATGTGAATAAGGATAGGTTTCATCAGCAATTAGTCAAGAAATGTTCTGTAAACTGTGGTAGTAGAGTTCGTTACCAAAATCAGTAATGATATCAAATTATATCTAATTCATAACTAAAGTTTTTAGTTAAGTAGACTGATAACAAAGACCTGCTTGTATATATGCAGAACAACTGATCAACTAAATACTAGTTAATGCCAATTAAGTGCTGGATCTAACATGCAGAGACCAGGTGCTGGGGAGAAATGAATTCATATATATAACCTAGCTCGTTGAGAAAAGTTTTAGTGAATATGTCTATAAATTGTGTCCCATAATTGCCAAAAAATTTGTATTAGCAAGAAGAATGTTAAGGAAATTTGGCATTTCTACATGAAGACTTCATTAATGCAGTTAAAAAACCACAGTGTGCAACATTTCAGGGTCTGAAAAAAATAGTCTGAACCAATTCAACCTTTCCAAATACATCTCTAGGATTATATCATATCATATCAAATATTGCCTAGCCTTTGGACTATCAGTTATTGTTTTTACTTGCCAACATTCTCTTTCACAGTCCATGAGCTATTGGACTAGGGCTAATTATTAACCAGGGCTGCATTGCTCTGCTTTCATAAGTTTCAGGTTTCAGATTCTAAATTTCATAATTTTTATTCAATTTTAAAGTTTTTAAAATTTCAGATTTAAATTTTTCCCAAAAGTTTTTGAAGGGTAAATTCATAGTCAGATAAGATTCTTGTTTTTGATATAATTGGTAACCTTTGACATTTACAGCATATGATCATGTCAGAAGCTTCAAATACAAATAAAACATAAGGTCAAAATTATCTATAAAATAATTCATACTAAGGTTTTACCCCCTCGTTTCACAAAGTTAGCATCAATAGACCATGTGGGAGATTAATCACTTTCTGATTGTATCCTGCTTTCAATTATGTTTTCATGGTAAACAACAAAAAGTAGAGGGTTTAACTCAGTAAAGGCACATTTAGGGACCTTTGTTGTGCAATGTGTATCAAGTATGGCTAAGCTACCAGTAGCAGGTAAAGTTTGGCCATTTGTTTGGCTTATCATGCCAGAGGTATTTTTTGAGAGGTGTGCTTGATCCCTGTACACAAGGTTACGACTTTCAAGGCCTTTTCATTCTTGAGAAAATGAAAAAAGGATTTTAGGACGGGTCCATGTGGCCATTATTAGGGCCAGGGATTGGGAAATGAAGGGGCCATGGGACATTTTGCACATTGGTCATTGGATGAAAATATGGCCCATTAGAATTATAGATTTTACTATTGCTACAAAGGGGAATGGCCCATTCAAAATTTCTGAAAACGACTAAAAGCCCCAAAATGGCCCACTGTCAAAGGTGTCTTTTCCAATCCCTGTGGGGGTAAAGAAATCTATAAAATAGATACCATCACACCCCATTAGCTAAGGAGTGAGTACATAAGGTTTAAGCTTTCTAGGCCTCTTGCTTTTGGAGATGAAGATTAAAGTAATCATGTGGCCCTTACATCTGAAATCTGAGTGAAATTTCATGCTATTTAATAATACTACTTTTTGACCACATTTATGGATGAATATTAAAAACTATTATTCCCTACCAATTTATTTCAAAAAGTTTTATCACCCTTATCTTGAATCACAAGGCTTTAGAGTATATTCCCTGTTCTATTGATAAATGTGTGAAATAATAAAATGATTATTTTAAAATTACTTTTTGCTATTTTGTAGGATTTCCTAGTTAAAAGAAAACAAGTTACTGCTTTATCAAGTTATACTTTGCTTGTAATAAATCTTTTGCCACATGAAACACAAGTTATTAGGTTGCTTGAAGGTTTTCTGATACCAAAGATACACCTTAAAGCTGTGGTCTCTCTTTTCTTTGCCAGAAATATTAAATTTCAATGTTGTCAGGTAAAGCTACGAACGAAAGAGATTCATGATCATTTATCCCAGAAACATATAGGATATGGGATAAAAATCCTGTCATTGTTAAAGATTAGAGCTTCATTGATAATAAACATGTTAAAATGTTTTTGTCAGTAACACTGAAAGTTTTCACACTATAACAACCCTATTCCCATAGGTGGGCATGAGTAGGTTAAAATATGCAGGTACGGTTTGAATAGACCTTACTTTTTTCATTATTACGATTTTAATAGATTTTAAAACTGTTTTCTGAAGTAACGGTAATGAAAAACCTATAGTTGAATCAATATTATAGTTTCCTTTGACAATTGTTATGTGAGAAGAGAAACTGTTTGAAATGATAGAAATAATGTCAGTTTGTATGTATTAGTCAGTTTTTTTAATCAACATTTAGGTCTTCATCACCTTTTCAAAAGCTTCATAATATTTTTCAAATTGCCTAAAGATGCAAAGACATCAATGTATTAAAAGCTAACACTTATCCTGATTAACTAGGTTAAGTTTAGGGAGATTTCGTATCTTTATCCTCTGTGTATCTTAGCCTGACACGGTTTGCATATATGCTAAATATATGTGGCAATGAAATAGTTCAATGACCATGTACATAATCTAAATATGTGTTAACCTCAATTAAACGCTTTTCTTCACCACTAATCATATCTTTTGTACTGCCATAATTTGACATAAAATTTATGATTAAGCAAATACCATTAAAGCAGGTGACACCAAGCAGTTGGTAAAAATCGGCAAATATTTCGAAAATGTCAACAAGATTCAGCAAAAGTGGAAAACAACTGTTTATTTAACATTAAATGATGTGGAAAAATTTGTTGTATCACTTTAAGATGTTCGGGAGTTTCATCAATAATGTTTACGCTATTTAATGCAAAACTATCAATTTAAAAATAATTACTCACCTTTAAAAGCAATGACATAACAATCCAACCCAAAGGCTTGTTCCGTGGGAATCTAATGGATGATTCGAAAGCAAAGTAACGGACCGTCCTCAAGCAGGTAGATTCAGTTCAATATCTGTCACTCTGAATTTTTTTTCGATCGCACCAGTCAGCTGTCCAGTTCATAAGTGTAAGACTTTCCTCATAATGTTTAAAAAATGTAGCAGTTTCGAGCTGTTTGCTGTAAATCTTATAAACAACCGGCAAACAAACTCAAATGTCAATACTCAGCAGCAACCGGAAACTGGTTTCCTACTGAAAATGGGCGCAGTCGCGGCGAAGCAGGACACCAGGCCGGTAGCGCTAAAGGGCACTTTATACTTATTGATCGTGCGGTAGCGCTATAGTCAAAAAGTACTTATGAAATCTTTAGCGCTACCGGGGAAAAACCTATATCTTTAGAAAAATATTTTTTGTCGAAAATATTTTAACCAATTATCTCAAAAAACACTATTAATTTCATTTCAATCACTTTTATTTTCAAAAACTATTTTTTAAAATATATAGGTCGGTAGCGCTATAGGGTAGATGTAGAGCGGTAGCGCTATAGGGTATTTTGTACTTATATATATATATATATATATATATATATATAAGTTGTTACAGTAATTTATGACTGTTTTTTCCCGACCATTCTAACAGATCTGACTGTCCTGTAAGTTAAACTTACTAACTTATATATAAATGCTATTTTCAAATATTGACTTTATCATCTAGAAATTTATGAATAAAAAAATATGCAATATATGCAAAAAATTGCTACTAAAATTGATTAATAATTCAACTATTTTTTTCAGATTATATAGAGTAGCGATTTCTAAAAACTTTGTTTTCAACTTACTCATCAAGATATATCTTTGATCTTTAAATGTGGACAATATTTTCTCCAAATAAATACATTTGACATATGATAAGAAATTCATAAATGAATTCTAATAAATGACAAAAAACGTAAACTGTGTTTCACTCTGTAACAATCGCAGTTGATTTGCCGACTTTTGAAAAAATCATTTTTTTATTTTGAACATTTATAAGCAATATTTTGTAATGATAGTCCGTTTCAGTATTATTCATTGCCACAAAGATCTGTGATTACCCGTTACTTGCCAATAAAGTTGATTTTGCCGACATTTGTTATTTTAAATTTCCATAAAATCCATATATTTCCATTTACTTATCATTAATTAACTGTATACTGCTTAAATTTATTTGCGTGAATCTATGTCATTTCAAAACCAACTGAGAAAATAACTTTTAGTAATGCTATTCTGCTGAAATATTCTCAACTTGTTTTTACAGCGATACCTAAGAGCATTTGAGATGATTCCAGTGCAATTTTAATTATTAACCAACAATCAATAATAATGAATGCCCCCAAAACAAGTATAAAAATCGTTGATATCCGAGAGATTTTTTGGACACGCCAGCCAATATCTGGAACAAAAAAATTGTCACTGTTCCCATGCTTAATTATATTGTAGGTAATTCATCTACATTCAGTATGTAGGAATTGTTTAAAAAAATATCAGACAAATATTTTGAAAAGAAATGTGCTTTTTCCTTTGGACCTCTTTAAAAAGTGTATTCATTGACATTCTCTATGTAGGAATTGTGTGAAAATAATGCAGATAATAAAATATATATTTTCTTAGAAAATCTATGTCAGCGAGCTATCATCTGAAAAGGCGAGTGGGAGGTAGCATGTATACTAGGCTAAAAAAGAAATGGATAAGTGAAAAGTATTTTTCAAAATATAATGATTATGACCTGAACGTCTAAAGAAGATATGTCTATGTCGTAGACATAAACTTGGTATACCTAAACGCAGCATTTATTGAATGATAGCCAAAATACAGTTCTTTTGATACAAAATCATGACAAGTGCGTGATGAAAAATACGAAAGTATGGTGCACGTGCATCTCATGGGAAATTACACTTGCCAGTGGTGAGTATAAAAGGTAGGCAGTCCCACATTGAAACGCTTGCAGTTAACCACGGAAACTGAATGTCGAAATGGCGATGTTAAATTCAGAAGCCCGGAACAGAGCCACCGGACGTCTAGAGGCCGGAGAGTCCCAGTCAGCGGTTGTCTGCGCTTGAATGTTCACCAGAGCATGATTTCCCGCCTGTGGCATCGTTTCCAGACATTCAATTTAACAAGAGATTGACCAAGAAGTGGACGTCCAAGGGCGACAACTCCAGCACAGGACCGCTACATCCAGGTGACAAAATCTCAGGCAGAGATCCACCAGCGCCGGCTACACAGCAAACAACGTCCCTGGTCTTCAACGGCCATCAGCACAAACCGTCAGAAATCATCTATGGCAGCACGGAATACGACCGATGAGACCCTACGTAGGCCCGGTTTTGAGACGCCATCAACGCCGTGAACATCTCCGGGTAAAACGTGTTCAGGCGTTGAACCTAATCAACTTGAGAAGAATATGATATAGTGACGAATCCCGTTTCTTGTTTTACCATAGGGATAGAAAAGCTCTTGTTTACAGACGTCGAGATGAACGGTTCTGACAGAACTGTGTCGTTCAGGTTGATATATTTGGTGGAGGGGGTGTCATGATGTGGGCAGCAATATCAGTGGACGGTTGAACAGACCAATCTGACTGCTGTGCGTTATAGAGAAGAAATTCTTCAACGTCATCTTCTTCCCGTCATCAACGTTCAGAGACAACTCTTCCAGCATGACAACGATAGACCAAACATTGCTCAAGTTACCAGGCAATTCCTAGCCAACAATAACGTGAATGTGCTGCCATGGCCCTCAAAATCCCCCGATTTAAATCCTATAGTGCATATTTGGGATAATCTTGATCTACGTGTACGACGACGACAGCCACAACCACAGACTCATCAACAACTGATTCAGGCCTTGCAGGAAGAGTGGAGACGAATTCCCCAGGGTCAAATAAGGACATTGATAGCGTCCATGCCAAGACGATGCCGATCTGTAATCCAAGCAAATGGTGGCCATACCAGATACTGACTTTTGTATTGTGCTGTCACTGACATTGACGTTTTTGCTTGAGATTTAATGAGTGGGATACATAGAAGAAACATGCCTTCATTATTTTTAAGAAAACTGTACAGATACGATCATGAAATTTGCTAATAAATCCTCTTGTAAATAAAGACTTATTGTAGTATTTTCCTCTTTTGCGTTTCTTTTTTTACCAAGTATATAACGATTAGAAATTCTGTCGTAAATGGCATATTTTATGAAAAATGCAAACGCCTGTTCATTCGACCGTTAGTGCCTTAGGCATCTTCAATATGTTAACGTCAGAGATTTCATCACCTTATATATCAGCTTTTAATCTTTTATTTAGCTGTTATGTTTTTGTTATGTACTATGTATCTGATTGAAGTGACACAGAGTATGTTTCATGAAGTTTGTATGTAGCCTAAATAGACCAAAATAACATATGAACTGGGTTTAGTTTAAATCCCCTTTCTAAAGTTTCATCTTTGACACTTAAATGCCAAAATTATGACATTTTCTTGTTTTTGATAACATGTCCACAGATATCAACCTGACTTGGAGATAGGACTGCTGCTAGGATGCAACTGTCCAGAAACTCTAAGGCCTCGGAAGAAGATAACAAAGCATTTGCAGTTTGCTACAAGCTTGGCTGGGCAGTGAACTGACCAATTTGACTCACCCTTAGTCTCCAAGACAACACAATAGTCTGCCACAGGATCATTCTTTAGGAAACAGCAAAGGTAACAGTGTGTATTATCCCTGAGACTGTGCTGAACTTGCTTGAGCTCGATTTCAATGAGCATGATATATGTAAAGAACCTGAACGGCGAGGATATTCTGTTGAAGATCAACACTTCATTGATGGAACTGATTTTCAGATTCCTCCTCCATTTCTCAGTTCCGATGTGATGCCATGTAACAGGCAGCAAGCTGTTAAGCGAATACTTTGGCAAAGAAAGATGTCAAAGAACGAGATATTTCACAAAGACTATGTGACCTTTATGGATTCCATTTGTGAAGTCCCCAAGATTGACCTTAGCGGTCAGCCTGGTCATGTCTGGTATCTGCCTCACCATGGCGTGTATCATCCTTTTAAGCCCAACAAAATCAGTGTAGTATTTGATTGTAGTGCAAAATTTACAGGTGTATCGCTATATGAGGTACCTTACAAGGCCCAGACCTCACCAACTCATTGATTGGAGTGCTAAAAAGGTTCCAGAAAAAAGACATTGCATTTATGGGAGACGTTGAGGCAATGTTTCACCAAGTCAAAGTCCCTAAAGAGCAACAGGATTACTTTCAATTTCTTAGGTGGCCAAACGGTGACGTAGAAAATGATTTGAAGGAATACAGAATGACAGATCACACTTTCGGGACTGTATCTTCCCCAAGTATTGCAACTAGGCTCTGAAAGCATCAGCAGGCAGGTCCGAGGACACATATGACCCTGATGTTGTCTAAACAATAGAACGAAGCTTTTACGTGGGTGACTGCCTTTAAATCTGGTGAAGATGAGGAGACTGCTGTCAGATTGATCGCCCAATTGCGTTCTGCATGAGCTGAAGGAGGATTCAACCTCACCAAGTTTACCAGCAACAGTAAGCACGTTTTGTCATCTCTCCCTCCAGAGCACTGTTCCAAGAAAGTCAAATCCATTGATCTGAGTTTTGATGATACCCCCATGGAAAGAGTACTCAGTATGCAATGGCACATCCAGTCCGATTCTTTCAAATTCTCAGTTGATTTGCCAGAAAAACAGGTTACTGATGTGCAGCCTACATTCGGATTTGTACTGAAAAGAAGATTCACATAGCCCTGGTAATGAATGGGTAAGGTGCGGCTTGCACCAATCAAGACCATCACTATTCCACGACAGGAGCTGACAGCAGCAACCACTGCAGTACTGATTGGTACTTTTCTTCAGAAATAGCACTACATACTACACAGATTCCACAACTGTACTTCACTACATCACCAACGAACAAAACAGGTACCCTTTATTTGTTGCAAATAGAGTAAAGCTCATACAAGACTAACTGAACCCAAACAGTGGAGATATGTGGACTCCAAAAGTATTCCTGCTGATATTGCGTCAAGAGGAGTTACATGTGAAAAGCTTTTGAATTCTTCAATCTGGTTTGAAGGTTGACCATTTCTTCGATTCGCTGAGGAGGAATTGTCGAGGGAATCATGTTTTGGAAATACTTAAAATTAAGAAACTGTTGCTATGACTATGACCAAATCTGTTTCAAGAACATCGGCATCAAGTGAGGATACTGTATAAAAGCTGCTCCAACACTACTCATCTTGGCATAAGTTGCAGCGAGCTGTGGCAATCTACAGACGATTCTTTTCTTTTCAACAGTGCAAGGCACTAAACATAAAGGTCAGTAACCTAACGTCATCACTGCTTACTGTCCAAGAGTTCTATTTTGCTAGAGAATGTATTCTAAAGTTTGTCCAGCATCAGGAATACCAGACTGAGATTAATGTGTTGACGAAAGAAGCAGAAGATTAATGAGAAGCAGTCAATTGTACAGGTTAAAGCCAGTTATAACAATTGGAATACTGTGTGTTGGTGGACGCCTGAGTAGAGTCAACATATCTGAAGATACAAAGCATCCCATCTTCCTGCCTCAGAAGAACCAGAATGACACACATGATAGGATTGGGAATGTAGGAAGAAACCATGTTTAATCATCCTTGAGACATTTTTTAAACCGTAAACGAGGACCATAAACGAGGGAAGGAAGTATGTTAAACGTTATGGCGTGCTCTTCACATGTCTGACAAGCCGAGCCATCCATATTGAAACTGCAATAGCTCTTGATATAAGTTTCGTCAGTAACTCTCTGTGTCGCGTCATTGCCAGGAGAGGGCCAGTTCAAGACATCTTCTGTGACAATAGAAAAATTTTGTGGGTGGAGCAAGAGAGCTCAAGGAATCTCTGGATCATCTCGATCTGGAAAAGATTCATTCAGAAATGCTTTTCAAGGAGATCAATTTCAACTTTAACCCTCCATCATTGAGCAATATATGTGACATTTGGGAGTGACTCATCAGATCTGTCCGCAACATCCTAAATCCTGTGTTTCATGAATTTTGTTCATACTTTGACAATGAGCTGTACAGGACATTACTGTGTGAGGTTATTCTAAATTCGAGACCCCTCACAACAGCCTCTTGAGAGCCAGATGACCATAGGCCCCTCACTCAAAATCATCTCCATATGATTAAGCCTGATGTTTTCATCCCACCACCTGCTACATTTCAGCAGAACCATCTCTATCCACGCCAACGTTGAAAGCGTCTCCAGTGGCAAACGTTTTCCGGTCCAGATGGAAAAAAGAGTTCCTTAAGTCTCTTCTTTCAGCTAGATGTTATTGTGCTCATTAAGGATGACAGTGATTGTATCATTGGTTCAGTGTGTGAGCAGCCTCCATATTGGAAAGAAAACTCCTTCCTCTGACTGTAAACCTAAAGTGATTCACAGGTAATACACATAGAAGATTAATATTGTTGCTAATGCTTTAACAATGCATTGTATCTTGTATCATAGATAAATATTTTGAAATAACGTAATGCAAGCTATTTTTCTATTTTTATTCTAGTTTTTCAAACCTTATCCACTCAACGCTCCGAACATCCAACAAGAAACAAAAATCACCAAATGTACTAATGAATCCCAAAACTACCAAAACTTTAATGGTTACAATACAACGTTTTAAAAGATTTATTGAAAATTGGGGCGTGCCGGCGAGTGAAAGGAAAACGTAATTTGTAAACATTTCTGAAGCAGACAAAAACAAACATGAGAATGAACCGAATTCAGTAGTTTGTTTTTATATAGAAATCCTCGATTTGTGTATTTGGCACATTAAACAAGCCAAACTGATGAAGAATACACATCCCTATACACTGTTTTGTACAACATGAAAGTATGCAAGGCGGTATAATATTATCTCTTGGGCGTTTCAGGAAAGCTGGTGACAAAACTGTCGGTAAGGCTTGTGTATGTGAATATGGTTACAATTGTAAACTGTTATGCAATTACAGCGCCGATGCGTCTTGTATATATCTTTTAGATGTTTATGTCTGTGACAAAAAGACAGACACATTTTTAAAATTCAGTTCTCACCACAAAGTTATGGTATAACGTTCAAAATTGAGCCGCCCCACACGAACACGTTTATAATTACAGGTTTGCAGTACGGTTTGCTCTGGGTACGAATGCTCTGGGAAGGCAAGATAAAATCAACTTTGTCCATATCACTAAGAATACAAATATTATTTAAAAGGTTTGTTCATTTAGTTAAAAGATACGTTCGCTCTGTTCCTTTGCAAAGGACA
This sequence comes from Phorcus lineatus, assembly GCA_921293015.1. Taxonomy (NCBI): domain Eukaryota; kingdom Metazoa; phylum Mollusca; class Gastropoda; order Trochida; family Trochidae; genus Phorcus; species Phorcus lineatus. The sequence goes on from OV121093.1 coordinate 41,981,405, forward strand.
ATTCAATATAACATGCTGTTCATCTTCAATAAGATATTAACAATAGAAGCAAGGGTTTTCATTTAGCTGACAACAAATGTAGCGCCCAGTTTCGACTCTCAGTGGAGCTAACCCACAAAACAAGCAACTTTCATAGAGAACAAGGCATATTTCAGTTAACATACATTTCACAGACAAACTCCAGCTTAATAAATAAATAAATGTATTGCGGGTGTTGTTGTAAAACTTTGCGATGTTTATAAATGCAAATCTCAACTGTTTCTTATAAACTCTTCAAAATAAGAAACTTGACATTCATGCGAAATTGATTTTTTCGAAACGGGTCAATTTTTTCATGATACATACCTGTAATTTAAAGAAAGGCTTGCTCAAAAGTGTAAATTTTACCAAAAGCACTGCCAAAGCACGTGCAGAATGGGATCATGAAGGTTTAGGGGCACAAAAAGCCATATCAGCCGCTGTTCATTTAGACTGCACAACATGGCTACAGCTACCTGAAGAATGCCAAGACTGAATAGAGCACAACGCAACAACGCTATTGGCAGACTGCAAGCAGGAACGTCGCAGCGAGATGTTGCAACACACTTTGGCGTGTCCAGACAGATCATTTCTTCATTGTGAACACGTTTCAACACCCGAATCAGCGTTGATGATAGGCCAAGGTAAGGCAAACCAAGGGTGACTACTCAGGCCCAAGATCGGTACATCCGACTGCTCCACCTTCGGGGACGCACCAGGACAGCAACGTCAAGAACAACGCAGATACCAGGCATGCCTCGAATTTCCAACCAAAAGGTTAGCAACAGGCTGAGAGAGCCTGGACTTTTCCCACGACGACCGGTTCGACGTCCCGTTTTAACACAACGCCATCTGGCGGAACGTCTCCAGTGGTGTCAACAGAGGATGAGATGCGCACGTGCAAGGTGGAGAACCGTTCTCTTCACTAATGAGTCCCATTTTCTGCTTCGACGAAGTGATGGACGAGCACGTGTATACCGACGTCGAGGAGAACGTTATGCTGCCAACTGTCTTCAGGAGGTTGTCCCATTTGGAGGTGGGAGTGTCATGGTGTGGACCGGGATTCGTCACGGTGTTAGGACACCCCTTGTGCTTAAGTAATGATATTTTCATCATGTGAAAGCCCATTGAATAGTATTTCAGAAATTGTTTACTTTATTAGTATTAGTGAAACTTTGTCACACACTTTATCAAATATATGTCGAAGGGACAAACAACATTGACGTGTCAATATATCGAAGTCTGCCGGGCGTCATTCGTTGCCTAGAGCAGGGAGAAGTTTAGAGATATTAAGCTCCTCAGGCTTGAAACGCCTAATGGTTTCAAGTAAGGCATGGCATCCGTCTTCCTATAGATGTGCTGGTTTTTTTCTTATTCTTCTATACATTAGCTGAATCTAGAGAGTTGAAATCTTATTGAGAGGTATTTTGGGCTATGGGACCTATCCTGTACATAGACTACCTTCTCAATGATGATTATGACTTGTATATATGTGGTACCTGATGCCCAATGATGAATAAATTGTAGAGTTATTGACTTGGCCACGCTTTACAACGTGTTTTATCTTCTTCTCGAGAATCAAGGTCCAATAAGGCTGAAATGCCATAAAGAGACAACTTGGCCAGTTGGGATTATGAATGATTGTCTTGGGGACTCTGAGACCCTAAATAACAACATAAGGTTTTAAGGGAAAGGCCCCCAGGCCCTTAAAAAGCCAAAGAGACACTAATTCAACAATCTATTATCCCCATTGTTTATTTCAAGACAGCGTTATAATAATAATAATGAGTGGATTTATATAGCGCTAAATGCTCCAGGCACTAAGTGTCTGCTCTAAGCGCAATATGAAAGTATGAACATTATTTACAAAAGTGGGAAATGAGAATCTAGCATTGGTAGTATTTTTTGAAGAGGTATGTTTTTAAGTGAGATTTGAAATGGTCAAGAGTTGGAGAAAGTCTGATTTCATGAGGAAGAGAGTTCCAGAGAAATGGAGCAGCATAGCTGAAAGAGCGGTAACCAAAGGACTTCAGGTGACATTTTGGTAGCTCCAGAAGGTCAAGATGTGCTGATCGCAGTGTTCTCGCAGGGATGTGCTTTGATGTTGTCTCGCGGAGGTAGAGTGGAGCAGTTTCATAGTAACACTGATAAGTGAGTGTGAGGATTTTAAAGTCCACTCTTGCTCGCACTGGCAACCAGTGCAAGGACTTCAAAACAGGCGTGATGTGGGAGTGCTTTTTCGTTCTGCTGATGATCCTTGCACCTGTGTTCTGGACCTTCTGAAGTTTTGTGAGGAGCTTCTCCGTCGTGCCGTAGTAGAGACTATTACAGTAGTCCAACCGTGATTGGACTAAGGAACGCACCAGGATAGCTGTAGCGTCCTTAGATAACATGTGTCGAATATGACCAATGTTACGGAGATGGTGGTAGCAGACCTTACATGTGTTGGTAACCTGGTTTTCCATTTGCATCTCAGAGTCAATCAGGACGCCTAGATTTTTTACCGTGGAGGAGAATGGTATATCTGCATCTCCAATGGAAATTGTTTTACCTACAAGAGAAACTGTCTTCTGTTTTGGTCCAACAATGATTGCTTCAGTTTTTGCATCATTCATCTTGAGTTTGTTCATGGTCAGCCATGTTTTGATGTTGCCAGTACAGTCCTCAAGTTGGGAAATGGCAGTGTTGGAGTCTTCAATTCGGAATGTTCTCTGGAGTTGCATGTCATCTGCGTAGCCGTGATGATTGACACCTTGCGCCTCAATAGAATCTCCTAGGGCCTTGATGTACAGAGTGAACAATAGTGGTCCAAGTACGGAACCCTGGGGTACACCATAGGGTTGAAATACCTTTTCAGAAGATACTTTGGAGATCTGTACTGTTTGACACCTTTCAGTGAGATATGATTTGAACCATGCCAGGGCGACTTCTGTGACTCCAAACTGGTATTCAAGTTGGCGTATCAGCGTGGCGTGGTCGATGGTATCAAACGCCGCAGATAAGTCCAGTAGTACAAGGAGACCAACCTGGCCTGTATCTGCAGCTTTCTGAAGGTCATTCACGATGCGTAGTAGGGCAGTTTCCGTACTGTGGGAACCTCTGTATGCAGACTGGTACTTGTCAAAGAGGTCATTTTGCAGAAGATGGGCAGACAATCTTTGTTTTACAGCCTTCTCGAGAATTTTGGACAAAAATGGAAGATGAGACACTGGCCTATAATTCTCCACAGATGCACTGTCCAAGTTTGATTTCTTCAATGAGGGCTTAACAACTGCTTCCTTGAAAGCAATCGGTACACTACCAGTAGACAGACTGAGATTAACAAGTTTGGTAATCGCAGGCAGGAGAATGTCAAGATAGTCCAGAATCAACTTGGTGGGAAGAGGATCCAATGCACAAGTTGTAGGTTTGGATGTTTTTATGATCTGCAGAACTTCAGCCTCTGTGTATAAGTCCAAGGAGGAAATATATATGCCTTGAAATTGCTTTGATGGTATAAGTGAAACACATGACTGAGAATCTAGAACTGCTCTAATCTTTGCTATTTTGTCAACAAAATAGCTACTGAAGGTACTTGCCAAAGCCACAGAATCATTTGACTTAGGGAGTACATTTTCCTTAGTCCTGCCCAGTAAGGAAAAGAGAAAGTCATAAAGTACACTGGAGGTGCTGGCAGATTCGGTGATCTTGTTCAAGCAATACTTTGATTTAGCTGAGCGAATAGCCTCCGTGACATTGTTTCTTTCAAAACAGTAGATTTGCCTGTGAATCTCCAATTTCGTTTTCCTCCATAACCTTTCTGCTCGACGTCTGGTTTTCTTTGCATGACGAATCTGGTCACAGTACCACGGGGAAGATTTCTTGGCCGAAATCTGTTTTACTGTAACAGGAGCATGTTTGTCTAGTAAGGAAGATAACGTTCCGTTGTAGAGATCACATAGTTCATTAAGATCAGTTGAACTACTATGTATAAGAGTGGACTCCTCAAGATCTTTGCGGAAAACATTGTTGTCGATGTTCCGGGTATTCCTGCATGAGATTTGTGTTTTAGGAGTTATTGGCCTTTTAAGATTGAGCTCAATCACCACGGGGTAGTGGTCAGATAACGACACATCATCTACTTGAATGCTCTGAATCAATGATGAATTGTCCCTTGTGAGAACCCAGTCAATAATGTGGCTACTCCTGTGAGTTGTACTTTGAACATGTTGTATCATTTCATGCGTTTTGAGAAGTCTCATGACACGCTTCATGTCTGGTTTATCCTGAGAATCATAATGAATATTGAAGTCCCCTAAGATAACTGTATATTTATGATACAGTTGTGATAGAAGTTTATTGAAGTCATCAAGGAAGCCAGTAAAACTAGCACCATTGGTTTTTGAGGGAGGAGGGCGATACAAACAAAGTGTCTTGGAACAAATATTGTCATGAGAAACAATCATACTCACAACCTCGAATGATTCAGCTTGATATTCATCTCTATTTGTGAATTTGATATCCAGTCCAACTCTGTACATGATACCAATCCCACCTCCACGTGTATGTTTCCGGGGCACGCTGGCAAACAAATAGCCAGGCGGTGTCAATTCAGCTATCTTGGACTCGTCACCTGTATCTTTCAGCCATGTTTCTGTGATGACAAGAATATCCAGCTTTTTGTCTAAAATCATATCACATATTTCCAGTGACTTGTTTCTGATGGACTGTGCATTCCAAAGAACCATCTTCAGATATTTACACTTCTTCAAAGGTTCTGTGCCTTGATTAAGTGCTGATGTACTTTTGGATTGTACGTATTTGTATTTACATTTCCCACCTCTTGTCCCTCTTTGAGTAGGCTTGGTTTCGCTTATCTCAAGAGATCTGATGAGTGACATTACATCACTGGAGATTCTTTGAGACTTCCCATTGTTGAAACTGACAAGATCGCTCCTGTTATAACATGTGTGAGCCTGAGCTGATTGGGGCTCCATTGTTGCTTGTGTACCACAGTTGCCTGGACTGATTGATCGGCTGGTGATACCTATTGTCTCTGCTAAAGTCCAGTGGTCGGTGAGTGATAACTCACTGTTGAAACTTGCAATTTGAATCAGAAAGAGGTGCACAATTGTCATCAAAATAAACATTTTTTCAAATGTTCAAAATTAACAAACTGTTCTTGTTGTCCCTCCAAATCTCACTGCAAGTGTAGGGAAAGTTGGCATAAGTATAACATGGGTTATTTGAATAAAACTGGAGAGCTGGTGTAGCCTGCTGCCTGCCTGGCGCACGGTCAATCTAATGCTTACGTCTGAATCTAATGCGTTCCCTTGAGAGGATAATGTCATATTAGACTTGTTGGGCTCATAAAGTAGGGAGCTTAACATCAAGTGAACGGAAGCCAAACATGGCAGGATACCGGCTGACAGCCTGTCTGGTCCTGTAGGCCACTCCAGATAAAAAGGAGAATTAGATTGGACATGAGACGGCACATTTTGGGAAACCAACGGACAATCCGATTATCATGTTACACCACTGCCACAGGATTTATGGGAAATAATTTTCTTTAGCATTATTTATACTATATGTTTACCAGTACCAGTTCTTTATGATGTATTTGTACGAAAAATAAACAGTAGATAAACTTAATGAACTTATTTGTCACATTGGATTAAAAGTTTGGATTTTGTATACACTGAAGTTTGAATGCCATTTTTTCACATTAGTAGAGGTGTACAAGATGCCCATGCGTGTTAATATAAGCTGAAATCAATGTTGGACTTGTATACTGATACTGCAAACATGATCACCTCTTACAAATTGGAATATGTAAAGTTTAAATGAAAATATTGATAACTTCATGGTACTATTTTCAGGATTTCAAATCTTTCATATTCTCCTTACCTAGCACAGGAGTCCACTTCTTCTCTCCACCCCTCACTAGATCTTGAGAGTCCTTTGCTATAGCTACAAACAGTTGTGGTGCGTTGCCTGAAGAATCATTTGTAACGTCTCTTACTTTGTCATTTGTTACTTCTGCTAGGCTGCTGGATTTGTTTACCAATTTGTTCATTACAAACATATAATTTACAAAATATTTTTCTTTTATAATCTCAAATCTCAGCATATTATCTGGAACCCATCCCAAACCAAGAGACTTTCTTCGAAGGTTTAGTCAGAATGACTGAGCTCTCACAAACTGATTAATACAAAAATCTCATTGGAATCAAATGATTTGATTGTTATCAGATTGATGAATAGAGCTCTTAAACATTCGCCAAAAGTGTTGGCACCTCATTGTGTGCACAATAATATTTGTGTTTGTTGTAAACAACTTTAAGGATGAAATCCAGGATGAAAAAACAAAAACATCTAGGAGTACCTTTTCTGAGCAAGTGATCTTTTACCGAGAGTCCGTCGTTGTTTACTATGTCACCATCTGCTCCAGGGATGTTCTCCAGCAGGTATTCAGCGCTCTGTTTCTCTTTTATGCAGAGAAAATGTAACGGAGTGTTGCCTTGCTGGTCAGTGAGGTTCACTTCTCCATCCACTTCCTGTATCAGGGACACGAGGCTCTTCATGTCCTCAGTTCTCGCACAGAGGTAGTGCAGGGGCGTGAAGCCGAAAACATCCTGTTTGTTGATATCACCGTGTCCCTTTACAGCCAACTGCTTGATGTCACCAAAAGTAACTTTACAGTTTCTACACAACCAGTTCAAAGGTGAAGCTCCATTACCATCAGGTGGGTTAATGTCACCTTGACCTTCAGTGACCAGGAATCGTACAAGTTCAATGTCAACACTCTTTCTTCCACATATGTAATGAAGGGCTGCCATTCCTCTTCTATCCTTTGTATTTGTAAAGTTAGGGCCCCCCTTTACCGCTAATGTTTTTACAAGTTCATGTTCGATATTCTTCTGTTTGCATATGTAAAGAAGTGGCGAATTTCCTGTTTCATCAACTATTTCACAATCAGCACCTTTCCTAATGGCCTGTTTAACACATTCAATATCAACCTCATCCTGTTGGCAAAGATGCAAAATATAAGTCTTTCCTGATATATCTGGTTTGTTGACATCAGCGCCATGCTCCAGAAGTGCACGTACCATTGGTTTTCTCCCTCCATGAACAGCCGTCCATAACATCGTCCTGCCATCTTTGCCTGGTCTATCGATGTGCTGCTTCGACTTGAAGTAAGATATTTATTTATATTTAGTGTACATTATGATCTAAATGTATAATATATTTATCATAAATATGTTTTATATATTCTTGCAATGTTTTCACTTATGTTAAAAACTTACACATCAAATAATATGCCATTGTCTATGAGATCTCAATTATTGAAGTACAGCCAACAAGTTTAGAACTTACAATATGCACTTTTGAAGCCATGGTTTTTGTTTTCAAAATTTCAGTAAGTTAGACTTTCAGGACCTTAGTATTTGTATAGCGCACATATCCACACCGTAAGCATGCTCAAAGCTCCCCGTATTATTACCCTGGTCCAACTCAAACTGCCGGTTAAGGGTAGGGATTAACCCTCTTAATGCTCAGTAAATACAGCAATGATCGGGTAACCCACCCATCAAGCGAGCCACGCCAGATGTGGCTGAACTTCACTGATTGCCCTCCACTGACCAAGGCACAGGACCACGTGCCACCAGGTGATATGGTATTGTCTCTTTGTGCCTCTATTACAGACTTTACAATTCGAAGCATAGAACCATCTTTTACAAAAGCACAGAAGCACTTATTAGCGTTAATGTTAGTCTGAAATATCCGACCACAATCAAACATCAAATCCCCACCAACCTCCTTTTATTAACGGTATCTGGGGAAATAATTATTGAAGGCAGTCACCTGCCACGCCCTTATTTGAAGGGGGATTAAAACTACATTTAAAAACGTGAATCTCCACGATACAAAGATGTTTGAATGACAATTTGAGCTTTCTATACCAACTAGTTTTCGTATCGCTTTATTACCCCTGCAAGGACTGTATAATTGGAGGTGGGAAAATCACATTTATACATCTTAGTCTCTATTCAACAAAATCCTTAAACTACAAATTGGGATCCCCAAGTCGCAAAGTACATCCCCACAACATTTCTGGTTTGGGAGTGAAGTAGTGCTAGGGAACGGATGCTGGAACCTGGACGCTGGTCTGATGAGCTAAAAGTAACCCTATTGGCTGTGTAGCTTATGAAATGACATATTAAATTCCTTATTTGGCAATGTGTATGTTCACAAACATTTCCACATATTTTGTTTCTTGAGGAAAAGATGATGTTTATTTACGCCAATGCCTCCAAGGCCCTATGTAATGAAGTACTCAAAGAATCTGATAATTGACATTTAACTCATTAACGCCGAGACAGCTTCACGGCTCAACGCCTGAGCCACTGACCACAGACGCTGCTCGCTGTAGCGAGACCAATTACCTCAAAGAACCCGTCTTTTCGCGGGGGCCTATGTGGGCCATAGTTGCACGGACACTGTCTAGCCTTGTGCCGTAAAGTCTTGATTGTTTTATAGTTTCGTGAAGATAGATGCAGGTGCTGGATATTGATACTTTACAGGAATATAACATGTGATATTTCACCAGTGAGTTGATATTTTGCGGTTTGTCCGATTTCAATTCATAAGCATACTCAAAGAGAGGGATTGAAATTGGTTTCATTGTCTCACCAAATAACATTGACAAATAAACTGCATTTGATATCGCACCTTTTATATTGGTCAAAATGTTATGAGAGACAATTTCTTTTACCTATACCTAAACAACAGTACTTAAAGAACAGCAAATAATAAACACAGACACACACTTACATATTATAATATGTAAAGTATATACATAACCAAATATTACTTATAAGCATTTGTCAATCTTCATGTAAGATTGCCTTTCTCAATCTACAACAACAGTGATTTGATGGCGGCATATTGTTCACTCTTTTGCAAGTACTAACACAAAAACACGTAACGTAACTCAGATTTTCAGAGACGTTGATTTATATGCATTTTCATTTGTAAATACAAATACTGCATATCTACACATCATGTTGAGTTGATACGGTGTGTCGGTATTTCAACTATCTGAATTATAATTAAGGATTTATAGAGATGATATCCCGATTTAAGAGAAAGCACGTAACATTAACGAATGTACTGATTATTAATATTGACCAAGTGATTTATTCTGTTGGGACGTTGTCAACTCTAATGATAATTTAACATGTGCATGTATCCATTCAATGGCAGACAGGGTCGTGGATCTATGAAGGATATTATAGAAGTTTAAAAAAACCCATGTACATGCTAAAACTACTATTGTTACAGGACAGCTACTGACCGTGCTTGATATAGGATGCGCTCAGCTAGTTCAGTAAAGTAATATTCGAACAAACTGTCATATTAATAATAGTATTCAAAGTAGAACAACACTGGTGTTCAAAATATTAATTACATGCCATCCCAAAGTGATGCATTCAAGAAGGAAAGTTAAAACCAAAGTGTAACTTCCAATAGCCTCAAATTCTTCACAAATGATTTATGAATACATGTACATAAATATTTATAATAACGCTTCCTCTCGTTTCGTCTTAGATACATGAATTCAATGCGTTTAACAAATAAAATGTATCTAACAATGTTTCAAAATTGGTAACTTCACAAGGACTACAACCGTTTCATCTGATTTAATAAACCTTCTTTTCATAGTGTCTATTTTCCCCTTCCAAGACCAACATATGCAGAATGTTTTCATTTACCAAACGTAGCATATTTTTGCACAAAGAGCAACGATTTTCATTTCTTATTGCTTTCCTGAGGATAACATCTTATTTACGAAACTGTTATCTACACTAATGCATGCTAAACTGATTTTAAAATAAGTTCAGTGTTATATTATACGACGGACGCACATACGCGGCTCTCGCTGAATAAGAGATGATTTCTATTTATGCACATAGGCGTCTCTCGCTGTGAGAGACTGCTAATTAACGGACGCTTATATGCAGCTCTCGCTGTGAGGATCTCATTATTTTGACGCATATACGCGGCTCTCGGCGTTAATGAGTTAAATGCTAACTTGTTCAGAATTGTGAAAATATAATGGTTTAAGTCATCATATGTCATCATAAACCGGAAAAATGTACAGTGACTGGTATATTATGTATACATAGTAGTAATGTAGGTATGGGTAATATGATCAGCCTGATTTGATTTTATCTGGCTCTTTATAAAGGTTGACTGTACCTTGCATTGTTCGGGTGTTGGAACAAGTGTCTGACCTTGGGCTCCATCTGTAAAATGAAACTTGAAAATGAAAAGTAGCCAACTACTATCCATGTTACAGAAAGCCTCAGTTCAATATGTGTCTAAGATAAAAAGAGTGCTCTGAAAGCACAACGACCTCTGAAGATGTACAATTAATCTTCAGTAAATTGCAGTAAATTGATAGGATTTTAAAACGATTATATCTTGTAATATTGATCTAAATTTAGGATGAGATGATCTTTGACTGGCTTGTAAAGTATTACCTTAGTTAAATGTTCTGGGGAAAAATGACATGGCAATGATTTCATACAACAACTGTCAATCTGATGAGGAAGGTCAAGCGTTGCACGTCATGGGCATTTAACTATTAAAACATTATTACAACTTGCTGTATATAAAAAGTCATGTACAAAGATTGACTTAAAAAATCTGAGTTGAGTTGATTTCCCGCGTCAGTAATCTGTTTAGTGATTGACGAATGGACATAAATGAATAAACGAATACACAATGAAAATCCAATCAAGGAAGCACCTCTCCCTAAACCAGTGATATTCAAGTCGTATTGACAGCAATTTTTGATAGGCTATGATTACCCCCAAGCCCCAAACAAACAAACAGCTTTAGTGTTGACCAATCTACAATTTACCTAAGATCATCTGCTAATCTCAGTATCAAGCATGAGAGCAGTTTACATCTCAAGTATGAGAGTTAGACATTATAGTATTATACTTCTCACAATGTGATTGTGCAAAATTCAGCTTTCCTAAACATGCGATTAAGAAACGACAAGAATCTTTAAATGATTCTGAAATTGATGTGTTTTGAACTCTGAATGTTGAAATATGCCTTACAAGACAAATTTGCATTTCACCATAAAGAAAGTTAACGATGTTAATGTGAAAACACACAGCGTTTTTTATCTTTTATTTACCAAAGTCAATATCAATAATGGGTAGGGCCTCAACATTTTTTGAATGAGGGCTTGACGAGATCAGAACCATACTTTACATACATATGATTATGAATATCATTTCTTTGTCCTCTGTCCCTGTTTTCATTCACTACAGATATATAAAAAAATTAATACCGTATAAACGGTTCCACTTTTATTGTTTTCATGAAAACATTAAGAGGGCTGGTACGGGTTGGAGTCTTAGGAGGAAATGATATTATTACTGCACCATAACGTCTACACAAACTCATCGCATCGGACGATTGAAATTGTGCAAACGGCGAAATCAACAACATCAAGGGCACGTGGTAATGTCATCATCACAAGAACAACCCTTTGGCGACTTCGTTTAGCTGGTATGCGAGCCTACCGCACCATCTGTGAAACGGCTTTGACCCGTTTACACTATCAACACAAATTACGATGGACATATACTGTACGCCGTAGCAGCGACGTGACTGGGAGAGGATGTTGTTTATAGACGAGAGCAGTTTTTGCCTTTTCAGGATCGATGACAGGGTTCGAGTTTATCGACGAAGGGGCGAGCATCTCGTGCCAAACTGTATTAGAGAGGTTCACCCATTTGTAGGCGGAGGCATCTCGGTATGGGGAGGGATTTCACGCAGCTGGTTGTTCTGCGAGGGAATCTGACTGGCCAGCGATACAGTGGTGAGGTACTGAGACCTTTCCTCGGTCTTTCCTTCCAAATCAGCCACGAAGTTTGATATGGCAACACGACAACGCAAGACCTCACACTGCCCGAATTGTTAGGGTCTACCTCGTTTTGCTGTGGCCAGCCAACTCACCATATACGAACCCCATTGAACACCCTTTAGATCACCTTGACCGCCATTTGAGACAGTTGGTGCCACCTCCAAACAACCAGCTTGAACTTGCAATGCAATGCAATGTTGTTTATTACTCAACAGTGGTGAGATCACTCATTAGATACCATCTCGAGCGAACAAACGGAACTACTTTCCAACGTCTCATGACATCGTCCAACCACGTGACCTGTAAGTTAGAAAATGGCGACTTTCAAATTTGCATTCTAAAAAATATGAAATATCCATAGTGTTAATAATCACTCTCATATTTCTGAAAACCAGCACTATTCACACAGTCTTTTGATCACTCGCCCAACTTCTGTGCCGTCGTAAGTTGTGTTACGTCCGCCCTTTGCCGGCCATTCCACGCCATACAGCCTGGCCCTTCCATCAGCTGTTCCGTCCAACCTGTCGCTTCACCCAAATAAGCAGACAATCTGAACATGACATCTTGCAACTCCAGTTCCCTTAGTTCAATATTTGCGGGTCGTATCGACAATTCTGTTTTTCATGTCAATGTTATTAATCCTCCTCAACTGCTGACACTGTACGTTCCGCCAACTTCTTAAAACTGGCTGACCTAGAAAGAGGTCACATTCCGATGACGTCACTCACGTATCGAGTGCACAATGGCGTGACATTTTTCGTTGCTTGTAAGCATTTGTTATAACAATGAATTTCTTAAAAATTAAATACTTTGTCACCAAAATGATTTTTGTTTGATGTTTTTGGCAAGTCACTTATGTAGACACGCAACAATTAGCAAACTGTGTTTTATTCTGTGTTTTGTTTGACTGATTGATATTCTTACGGCGGTTTCGCGATCAGCTGACTGTTCTTTTGACGATTAATTTATAAAATGTTGATATGTGGGAATGAGTAATAAATAAAATACTAAAATCATGGTAATGGGATAACATTTTCATGCAACTCGTGAATTCTGATACCAAATTCCATTCACTCGTTGCACAATCATGTTATCACATTACCGTATGTATCCTCTATTATTCTATTATTATTATTCTACTTTTATTTGATATTCAACTGAAGATAATATGTGTTACTATCTCAAGACCAAATCTACAAACACACGTATACCAACTACCATATAAGATGACGAGAATAAGGCTTCCTATGCTAAACAGTTTTAGGGGAGTTGTCATTCAAAGTTATATGGAAAAAATGACTGTCACGACCTCACTTGATGTTGAAAGGGTCAGTCAAAAACTTTAAAGACGACAAGAGGCCATTACCTTACAGACCTTGTGGGCTCAAAATGCGTTGTTCGACGTCAACTACCTAAAGCTTCTTGGCAAAGTGATTCATAAATTTTGAACATATCCTATAAACATATAAGCTAAACAATATTCATGCATGCCATGTAGCTATATATATTGTGACACTAAGACCATCATTGCTTTATTGTCCTGCAAAAAGTACAGTTTACATCAAATTGAGCATTCGTGAGGCATATTCGGCCGTCAGGTTCAGCCAAAATTAGTGTATAGTATTGTAAAATGTATAAAACATATAATTCACACTTAGATTATATTTTTTTTGATAACATTTAACACTAGACAATATTTTTTCAACACCTACAGTTCCTTGTACAGACAACATAAAAAGACGCCCATGATCCACATGTAAAGAGTGTTTGCTTCCTTCAGAGAAAGCTTCTGAACACAGAGGAGGAGAAAGCTGTCCTACCTTGTTGTCTGTCTTCCTTCTTCTGCTGGACGGATGATGTGTGGTGGATATGCTGCTGGCCTCCGAGGGTCATGTTCCTAATAGTGTCCGCCTCCACAGATACATCCCCAAACTGTTGCTGGGTCACATTCACGGCGATATTCTGGTATACTGAAAACAATTTCCTTTCCTTGACAATCAAAGGTGAGAGGCATACAGTAGCAATGTAGCAGTATGCATACATTTTGTAATGTAAATTCAAACTTGAAATGAGAGATATGCCATCTTCTGATTGGATTTGTCAAACCATTCATCATTTTTCATCATCAAACAAAAAATAACAGATGAGGTTGTCTCTTTAGAAGGAAACCTTTTACTCACTTGCTAAAATTAACATAATATGTCAAAAATAAACAAATACCTGCACATATCTGAGACCCTGTTGTCTCGGGTATGGCTGCCAATTGAAGCTGTGTTTGTGAGACCACGCCTCTCTCTGGTGTGGAGGCGAGACTTTGTACAATCTGATGTGCCAGTTTATCAGGGTCTGGTTTGACAAGAAAACAACAGTGACAAGTGTAATTTCCTAACATTGGCAACTTGCGAAAATAGCATTGAAGCAAATTAAAGAAATACAGAGTGAATGGAAATATAAAATTCAAAGGAAAAGTAGCACTTTTTTATAATGTATATTACGTCAAACAATCCAAAATAAATATTAGTAAATGCCAAATGTATTTCAAACACCATCCGATCATCCATTTTAGTAAAGGAAACAATTAAGTTTCAAGCATAAACCACCATTTTTTTATAAACACCTTTTATTCATTTGAGGTATCGTTTTGAAACTCTGTCTTGCAAATGGAAACATTTGTTTTTAGTTTCATGATATCACTTTAAACGTGCTACATTCCCTTTAATTGATCCAAAACAATGTTGAGCCCATGCTAAACTTTGTGTAAAAATCAACACTTTAAAACTGAAACAAAACCTGACCTTCGAGAGGCCTGTTGTCAGCCTGTTGGGATGAATCCTGTACTGATACAGAGGCCGCCGCTCCAAGACCACTAGCCTCGTCATCCTCATCACTACTCTGTAACAGAATTATCAGAAGCTTGTTTTTTTTCACTTAAAAATTCACCAACAAATATAGAGAAGGTAAAGTTGGAAGTGAAGGAAAATGTCTTGCCATTGTTTTAATAGATAATATAACAAATTTAAACCATTGTTGTTGTAACGGAGATCGTATCGTATTTAACAAGTTGTATGATCAGCTTTTTTTAACTGACAAATATACTTTTCACTTTTTAAAGTCTTCCGGAAAACTTAAAATGAATTCAAGTGATTCAAAAATCGAAAACTTCATTTCATTTGGGTGTCACGGTTAATATGGTATATATTAACTCATTAACTCCGAGACAACTTCACGGCTCAACGCCTGACCCGCTGACCACAGACGCTGCTCGCTGTAGCGAGACCAATTAGGTGAAAGCAACGCTCATTTCGCGACAGGGTTTGAAGGCGAGTGTTGAACTGAAACTGTCTAGTCTTGAACCATAAAGTCTTGATTGTTTTCAAATCTTTATTTTAATACTTTAAGGCCACAGGCCTATTATTTCAAAAGACACCACATTGGTGCAGACATAAGAATGTGAATTAAGGATATATGAACATTGTTTTCTTAATATGATTGTTTTATTTTTTCATGAAGATAAAATGCAGGTGCTGAATATGGATACTTTACAGGAATATAACATGTGATATTTCACCATTGACTTTTTATTTTGTTGTTTGTCCGATTTCAATTCATTAACATATTCAAAGATGTTCATAAGAATGTGAGAGAGTGAAATTGTTTTCATTGTCTCACCAAATACAATTGACAAGTAAACCGCATAAGATATCGACACTTACATATTAAAATATATATAGTATAAACATAACCAAATATCCCTTTTAAGCGTTTGTCAATCCTCATGTTAGAAAGTCGTTCTCAATCTACCTTCTAACACATAAACACATAACGTACGTCATATTATCACATATGTTGATTTACATGCATTTTCATTTGTAAATACAAATATTGCATGTCTACACAAAATGTTAAGTAAATACAGTGTGTTGGTATTTCAACTACCTGAATGATAATTAAGAATTTATGGAAATGATATCACGATTTAAGAGATAGCACGCACGTAACATTAACGAATGTAAAAGTAGTGTTATGAGTGTGTGATTGTTTATAAATTAAACATTGTATAACATTGTTGTATTGTTTAGTGTGTCACACTTGCACTTGTTTTGATAGTCTTAGCTGGCAATGTCTAGAATCATCTATTCTAGAATGGTCTATATATTTCTTGATTGCTTGAGTTGGACACTTCTGATTGGAGTTTGTCGTGGAACTTTAAAGAACATTCTGGAAGGTATCTAACCTATATATATGTATATATAGGCTGGTATTAGAACTCTTACTCATCTTGCTTCTTACAATCAACTTTGCGATCATCTGCCGCGCCACTGTTTTTGGATACCTTTACAAGCCGGATTCGTCTATCTCCTATCAAGACCCACTGACTGTTTTCTACATTCACCAACTGTGTGATTCATAAGAACTGGTGAATATATTTAGTTAGCTAATTAGTGTGACTCATTTGATATTGTATTATAGCTTGTGTTAGCTTGATATTGTAACCTTAAACTGTGTTTATTTTTTTTATTGATAAAATTGTAATTAATATACAATTGTCTTGTTATATTTTGCTGGTTTGATTGGGGACACTTTCCTATTCCAAATTCATTCGTAACAGTAGTCGAATGTTTAGATAGAAATACATTCATATGAAGCATTTAATTGTTGTTGACATACCTATCAAAAGTGCATGCCATATCATTTCACAGGTTAGCTACATTACTAGTATTGACCAAGTGATTTATTCTGTTTGGACGGTATGAACTCTAATTATATCCAATATTTGAATTCAAAAGATACAAATAGGACTTTATTGTCATCTTAACAAAGGAACTATTTATCATACAGAAGATTTCATCAAAACACGAATGTCTTCGAGGTGCATCAATTACAGGTGCTAATTGTGAATATGTATAGAACGATGGGCGTAAACTTTATGCTACAATTGTTACTTGACAAAGATTAGCGGCGCGTATTCAGGTGAATTCTAACATGATTGGTTTTTCATAGTCAATAGAGTTGCACAATATCTCGTTACTGTGATCTGATTGAATGATTATTCACAGGAGTATCACTAATTTAGCCAATGCCTGATTCTTCCTGTATCAGTTATTCGTTTAAGGAGACTGGCTTTATTGCAACGAATAAACAAGTTATTGCCGTTTAGTGACTTGAATAACCTAGCGCGTTGATATATAAAAATACTTGGATATATGAATCATATTGTCGAATAAAAAAAACATGTACATGTTAAATCTATTTTTGTTACAGGACCGTTATTGATGGTGCTTGATATATAATTTATGAAGCCTGATGGTGTGGTGCTTATCGCGCTGGCCTATCATGCCAATGACCCGGGTTCGAGACACCAACACTGTGACCTGGGCTTAACACTGTGTTGTGTCCTTGGGCAAGGCACTTCATCCACATTGCACTCAGTCCACCCAGCTGTACAATTGGGTACCTGAATGGATGTACGGACCTGTATGGTCACGCGAAGCGCTCTGTAGCTGCATCGAAAGTGCAACTCTCTCAAGGTAATAATGTACATTGTACCGCCAGTGAGCAGTCCTGGATTGGATATTAGGCGTTAAAATTATCATTATTATATTATGATTATTAATGGTTTGAAATTTTTAAAAGAAAAGATTAAAAATGAAAGCACCTTATTCATTATTGATGATTGTAGTGCAGAGATGGATCTCACAAAAAAGAAGGATGAGTTATTAAGACTTGCTTTCTCGGGGCGCCATACAGGGAATAGTGTATGGATTTTGTCTCAAAAATATAACTCAATACTGACTGATTTTAGAGAGCAGACAAGCTGGATTTGTTTATTTAAGTGTAAGGACAAAGATGTGCTTGATAATTGTTTACGTGAGAACTATATCATTGAAACTAAAGCAGAGAGAGACAAGATCAGAACACAGTTGAATGAAAACACATTCTTAAAATTGGAACTTTGTTCAGATCACCTAACAGCTTATACAATTTATTTAATTTTCACTATAAATTTTAAACATATTTTTTGTTAAGACAGCTTGTCCCTTCCAACTAATGGCTATTTAGAATAAGTTGAAATTAAGAAAATTGTGGTAGAATCAGGATTGAAGATATAGTGAGCTCATGTAGCACATCGAAGGAATATCGCAATCACAATGGTAGTTGATAAAGCTTCCTTAACAATCATGTAATTGTATTATTTATCAATTTTTTGGGGAATGAAAATAAAGGTATATAGTAGGTGTAAACGTTTACGTTTAGCGGTGAGTAAAGCGTGTTTGCTCATTAACCATTACATATAAACATTGCGGAGTAATGTTTGTGTTAATGTTAATGAGAAAATACGTTTTGGCCCAATTTAGACCTACTTTTTACACTGTGCATTTTGTAGGAAACTGACTTCAGCATTAAAATCGCCATGGTAGAATGGCGACAAACCTAGTGTGTTTGAAAATCAGAAAAATGTTATACTGGATTGATAGCAAGTAATATGTTCTAATTGACTCGCTATCAAACACTCTGATCTTCAAACACACTATGGTTTGGGTTTGGGTTTCAATTTAAAGTTTAGTCGCTATGAATCCAGTTTAACATGTCTCACACACATTTTTAAACACACTATGTGTATCTCCTAATTCACCTGTCCAGGAACAGCAACATCAGAGGTCACACAGGCAGTCAGCAGTTCCTCACAGAAGTCCTCGTCATCACAGAATTTGTGACTGAACACATTGTAGTCTCCCTCCAGAATCTCTGGTCGGAATCTGTCGGCTAAAGCATTCAGTACTGGCAGTAGAGGTTTCATATTGATCAGTGTTGGTGACTTCTGTGTTTCGTCAGATGTCAGATTAAGCTTCTGTCTAATCACGGAGAGAGTTGCATATTGCACGCACAACAACGGGTCTTTACTACAAATAACACTCAGTACACTTTCGTAAATTGACGGATGGGCAAACACACAAACCCCATCTTTCCACACTGTGATGTAGCTGCCTTCCTGCTCACGTTCAACTTGCAATAAAGATTTTCGTCTACACTGATCTTCTAGTGAGTAGGCATTAAACTGGCCATCGTTCATTATCATGAGTTCAAATAGGTCCTTGCAGTTTCCGTTATATAAAACCATTGTTGTGATGTCAAGGAACTTCAAAGGTGCCTGAAAGAACTCTATAATGTCGAGGTCAGGTTTCTTGTCTCTAAGTTTGGGGTACATCATGGCACAGTGGGGGAAGCCGTGTGCTATATCTAGATCAGCCACGCGGCTTTTCACATCATCCCTTACCTTAAGCTTATCTTTTTTGAGGTAGTGGTCTAGTATTTTCAGTCTCTCATTCTTGATTTTCACTGAACTCAGATCAATCGAATTTTCCAGAATAGTGTCTTGAGAATATCCCAGATAGTCCCGAGCTTCATTCACCACGTTCTTCCTGCTGATGAATAAGACCTTTGTTTGTGTCACTTTAGTAGCAACATGCTCATGCAAATCTTTTATCACATTCAACCATTTTTTAATGAGGGCCTGGTCGGAAGTGAAGGCACCGAATCTGTCATCAAACATTATCACACGATCTTCAATCAACCGTAAAACTTGTCTGCATTCTTCAGGCTCTTCAATGTTGTAAACGCTATTGTTTGTCCTAACTCGTTTCAGCACAAGAAATCCCAGCGTAGTCTTCCCGTCACCAGCGTTGCCCATTATAGTTACCCAATTTCTTCCACTCTGCAGCATATCCACCACCGTGTCTACAGCTGATACGTGTATCATACCAGAGGTTGCGGAATCGATCTTTTTTTGTGTTCTTTCTGTAAAATTAAATTTAACACACGAATGAATGAAAATAAAAGTAAAATTTTATAGGACTGTGTTTCAGCTAGGCTATTTACAGGCAATTTGCAATGGCAAATGGTTAGTAAACGAGAGATTAAAACGATGCGTTTTAAGAATCTTGTTGGAATCTTGCACAGCAAGTGAAATCTTCAAACTGTCTGGCAGTAATTTCCATAAATTAGGGACAGCATAGGGACTGGAACATCGCTTCCCCTCAGACAGCGATGATTCCTGTCATGTCAAGAATTTCAAGTTTGCTTGAACGAAAATTTCTGGAGCATTTTAGTCATTTGAGGAGCAGTTGGTGTCTTCAGTCATAGAAATGTGAGTGGGATAAACTTAAAGAGAATCTTCGATGAAATTTGCAACCAATATTATTTTTGTAAAAAATTGGTTACTTAATTGTTCCAATCATTTCTAATACTCAATAATTTTATTGAGTAGATTTATTACTCATCTTTTAAACACATCTTGAAAGTTCCAAACAGCTCTATTGGTGTGAGGATATTGCTCCAGTTCATAACAGACCAAACAAAAGGCAGTAGTACTTACCCCAAAGATACAAAATCTGGGATTTATCCCTTTCTGTTGACAAAGAAAACAACCCGTGTTAACATTAAACACAATTTGAATGCAAAACTGATACTTCCTATAAAGATGATTATCGACATCACTGACTGTCAGTGATAAAACAAGCGACATGAAGTTATGCTCTTGATATAATGCAAACATGTTTTCTATAATGACATGTTATGAGAACAGGGAAAGATTTAAGTGAGCATCAGTTAAATATTACAAAGGTAAAACAGAATATATACGCACGGTCCAGATATGCTGGCAGGACAGGTTTATGATGCTGAAGACCTGGAATTAAAGATTATTGATAAGAAGTGAGAATTGGTGTGTTCTAAGATGTTTTCTGACAATTACCACTACCAAGTACCCGAACCTAATTGATAATATACACCTGTATCAAAATATTATTCAAATTTTCAATTCAAGACACAAAAGTAGATATCATTACAATTGCAAATCACTGTTACATTTATCATATCTACCATAACAAATTATAATATACAGATAAAATTAATATTATCTCAACTTGACAATTTTTCATTACACTTCACTAAACTAACCTATGAACATCACTTAATGAAAAGATTATGAAAGGTTGACCAAAATGTGTAGAATTTAGCATAGTTGCAGTTTGAGAAAGCAACTGTTTTGGAAGTTTGGTAATATTTAATTATTTCTTTCTGAAGGCTTTGATATATAAACATTTAATAATTCTGCTTGAATTATAAATGTATTGTTTGGCCATCAAAGCAACAGCATTTAAAGGATTTATTATGTGCCCTTTTAAATCCAAAGAGAATATTTTCATTTGTGAAAACAATTTCTCCTTCTGGTACTGTACCAAGCCATTCTGCCAAGTTGTTCCATAGTTCAATTACATGTTTACATTAACAGAGTAGATGTACAATATTTTCATTTTCCTCCACACAAAAGCAACAAAGAGGGGATTCACAATAACCAATCTTGTACAAATAGCTTCTTGTAGCCAGAATATTGTGTATTGTTTTAAACTGCAGCCATTTTAAATTTACATGAACTTTAAATCATTTTGCCATTAAGTTGTAATTACCCTTTTCACTTATATAATTTTCTTTGAAAATGTTCATCCATCTCTTGCATTTAATGAAATTTTATAAAAATATTTGCATCCCTTTTCCTTACTGTATAATATATTTCTATTGAAAGGTAGAATTCGATCACAAATCTTAACGATCTTTCCTTGTGAGATTAATGCATTTAATGCATTTCACATTGAACAAGATGTTAAAAAGTTAATTTCCAAATCATAAAATGCACATAAACATTTCCGCATCTTCTCTCACAAAATCATTAATAAACAAAATACCTTTATTTTCACATTTTCGAATGGCTAAGTATTTGTTGTCTACAAACACATTATAATTATACCATACTGATTGGGTCATACATTCTGTAACATCATTACTCGTGGAGTCATAAGTCTTAAGAAAATAAGTATATGCATAAAACACATTTTTCCAGAATACAGTTCTGACAAATGGAATACTATGTCTATTTATGTAAATAGAGTCTGCATAAAATATCCTTTCAACATAAGCAATGCAGTGTGATGAATGCACGTACCATCTTACCTTATTCTCTTTTCTTTTAACCCAAGATAATTTCTGTGCTGATATAACACATCTGATATTGGGAACATATACCTCCATATTTGGGTGGAAAAGTCATGACTTCCCTTTTAAATTTATCTTTTTCCCCTTGCCATATGAATTCAAAACATTTTTTCTGAAATTCTTCTATTGTTATTGTTACAATTATTGAATTATTTATATCTACATTAATATAAATTCATCGAGTTTTATATCGATCAATGCATGAACTCAATATGTAAAACTGATCTTCGCATTCTTGCTCCTCCACTTTGCACATATACTCATTGCTACAACCATATATTCAGAGGCGCAAGGCATTACATTATTTGGAACTGTTTATTATTCCAATTTTGAATGCATATATGTCAGATATGTGTGGATACATGCCACAATTCAATTGATATTCTTCCGCCTGACTAAGTTTCATTGTCAATAAAACTCATTTTGATACGCCGAACATGGTTTCTTACTTTTGGATTGATACTTGAAATTTAGGGGTTATATGCAGTAATGGTGGTAAGGTTAGCCACATTGTTTTCCTCTTGCCTTTTGTTATAGTTTACAATATGATGATAACAGGAAAATTTCAGGGTTTTTAAAAAAACATTGTTTGTCTGGCCTTAAGTCTAAAAACAGTATGACCTGATATCATGGTACATATCCTACGGGGGATAGAGAATAAGTCCAGACTGGATGGACACGATTAATGGTAACTTGTCGTAAATGAGTCACTTGGATGTAAGTTTTGAAGGACGTCCTGTGCATCAGAATTCATTATCTTGTGTCCACAACAGTCATCCAAAAATCCTTACCAATTTGTTTTTATTTCATATTTGAACTCCCCCTCCAAATGTTTCAACTTAGATTGCATCAAATCAGGACATTCTGAACGTATGTTAGTGCGCATTTTTCGCGCATCGGACAATGTGTTGCTAACATTTTGAGTTAACTAAAATTTAAAGTGGATATTGTCGACAAATGTCATTGAAGCATTATCATTGTTTGGAAATAAAGAAATTTTAACTTAGCAATGTCTTTGATTCGACCAATGTAACTTTTGGTCATAAATTTGGAGTATAAAATGATTATGCATTGGTTATCACCGGAGATTGTTTGACGCGAATGGCAATGAATGAATGGAATTCGTTTTCCGTTGATCATAATTAGATTAATAAAAAAATAATAAAAGTCATAATCAAATTGCATTTCTCAAAATATACATCAATCATTATTACTAAAGGTCAAGGTGATCCCAAAGGTGTTTAATGGGGATCATATTGCAGATTTCTTCACTTCAACTCGATGTATGTCACATATACAAAATATATTGGAAAGAGACTAATGAACATTTTAAGGTATGGATATAAGAATGTTCGTCCTCTCAATTTGCGTCATGACTCGACAAGAACCTGAAGTAGACCAAAAAACTCATATCTTTAACTGGGAAAAGTGAACGGACGGACTCATGGAGAAACCTGGATGTACGTAAAAGTGTCCATTTACGTTATCTCAAATCAATATCGAATTCCAAGTAGCTATATACATTGTAAAAATTTACTAATCTTACCTCTCCTCCTTGCACCAAAACACCCGCCCAACGGACATAGTTTGGACATTTCTCTGCAAGAAATGAAACGTGTATTTAATGAACATGAAGTTTTCTTTGCACAACTGTATTAGTATTTTGTTTCTAGGCTAAGTTATTGTTTCAAACATACTGAATTGTGATTTAAAACCAGTTCTTTTCACAGACGATAATCACAATTAATATTTCTATTAAATAAACAAATGTTTTACAGAGGCTAAGGGCTGAGAATATCTTAATATAATTTTCTGTTTATACACTATACACTAGGTTAGTCTTAGTTATTCTCAAACTGACAAAAACGTAAAACTTTATATGCATCCGATGACATGAAAACAATATCTGTTCTGTTCATTTCCATATTTCAAGCAGTTCGCCGATGGAAGTCAGAATAGCAAGCACAAAGAGTTTTTTTTATTCATTTTAGACAACCAACTACTTGGCCCTTTACTACAGTAGCAATAACAAGAAGAAACCCTGAAAACAATACATGAATACAATTAATCAAATTAGCGTCGGATGACGTCAGCAGGAACCCTATTCCATTTTATTCTGTTTAACAGAACTTGCTCAAGTTTCTGCCCTTTGTTTGGTTGTGGCACCAGCTGCCTCAAATGGCGGTCAAGGTGATCTCAAATGTGTTCAATGGGGATCATGTATGTTGAGTTGGCTGGCCACGTCAAAACAGTGAGGTAGTCTCTAACAATTCGGGCAGTGTGAAATCATGCGTTGTCGTGTTGCAATATCAATGTTCTTGGCTGTTGCTGGATGAAAGAAACGACGATAGGTCTTAGTATCTGATCTATATACTGCTTGCCAGTCAGATTCCCTTGCTGAACAACCAGCGGCGTCGTCATTTGGCAAAAAACACCATGATGCCTCCGCCTCACAACGGGTGAACTTCTCTAATGCACTTTGGCACTAGACGGTCGTCCCTTCGTCGATAAATTCGAACACGGCCGTTGTTCCTGAATAGGTAGAATCTGCTCTCGTCTGTAAACAACACACTCTCCCAGTCACGTTGCTGCCACCGGCGTACAGTACGTGTGTATCGTAATCTGTGTTGACAGAGTAAACTGGTCAAAGCCATTCGAAGGAAGGGGTGGTAGGCTCGTATACGAGCTAAACGAAGTCGACGATTTGGTTGTTCTTGTGCTGACAGGACCAAGTGACGTCGCCGCTGTTGTTGTCAGTAAATAAAATTGAAACCTTTCTTTTGCCTGGGAGTTTATTTTTCTCTAAAACATAATGGAGTTTTTCTATGTACACAAGAAATGTCAATTGTGCAATTGAAACAATAGATCAATTCACGTACAGGGACCGACCAGGAAGATGCCACAATAATGACTCAAATCTTAATCCCTCATAAATAGTGCATTGTGCACTACTCACGCTAACCACTTGTCACTTGCTAATCAATCTACGTCTATAACACATTGTTACAGCGTTTAGCTATGTACCTATCTATTTGCCATGTTGGAAAAGCTCCACACTGTTGAAAAGACTTGTAAACAAGTCGAAATGCGACGCATCCAGTCATCATTGAAATGATATATACAGCAAGTGTTGTCTGAAGTATTTCATTTTTTCAAATATATATATATGTACATACACACACATATGTGCAACCGGTTTCAAACAAATTTGATCATCAGGGTGTGATACATGTTGTTGCTACGCATGTAGCGCTAACAATGGCAAGGAACGTAATTCAGGACGTTATTTGCATACCACTTTAACAATAAACAGTGAATGCGACGTCAACAATGAATTAATATTATGTACAGTTAAGTTTAGGCTAATATCCTTTAATGAACGTTTGTTCTTTGATTTTTCTAAGCCTTACATTCTCTGTGCACAATTTATAAATTGGGCAGTTTGTAAACTGGGGATTTGAGTTTGTTGCGCATTTATCTATGTGCGCACAACCGGCGTTTTTTTATTAAATATATTGAGGCGCAAGACATATTTTCAATTATTTTTAATCCTGAGTTATTTCTAAAGGCGAATGAATTTCCTTTTAAAAAGTGTTGGCATGTCCCGCAATTCGGCCTATTAGAGATTGTGATGCATCCACCTAGCTAGACTTTATGGCCAATAAAACATGTTTTTAATAACAGTTGTCTCAGATTCTTACTCTGTCGTTTACTGTTAATCAGTTTAGTACCTTCTAGCGCATGTTTAATTTTGGACATACATCTAACGCCTGAACATGGTTTCTTACTTTTGGGAAGATAGTTGGATTACAGGGGTTAAAAGTAGTGCTAATAGGTATTGTTACCAAATTGTATTCCTGTTGTTTTTCTTTTTAAAGTTCTTCTCTGTCAAAAGAACGGCCTTTGATATAGCATCAAAGAGTATGTTGCAATTGACATTCCCTTATCCTGCATACCAATCATTCGCAATCTCTCCCCTATTGATAACCTACGCCTTGCCATAATTGAATGTCATACTCATATGCAATCAATTGTTCGAGATAACATGGGGAGTTGTTTATGCCATAAAACATATTTTTCAACAACTTGTTGAAAAGATATTCCCAAATGAAATAGGTTGTGCTTAAATTCTTGTTCTGAGTATATACAACTATTTCGAGAAAGGAAGATCTGATTACCGAAACTAGATCCTTTTATCAAAACTTTCCAGAACGAGCCTTGTGAAAAAGTTAACCTAACAGTTAACCTATCAAAAGAGCAACAACAAAATCTGGAAGGGAAACTTAATTTTTTTTTAAACTATTGGGTACACTTGAGAAAATGATAAACGGAAAAGGTCCAGGCTCGTTCGGTTTTAATGAAATCTAATAGTACTGCACTACGAAACTCAGTTTAAAGATTTACAAGGCCTCTTAACTCAAGCTGTCAGGTTCACCTCGACCTTTAAATCTCATTGGCTTGATACAAATAACTTCAAGCAATCATAAACGAGATTAAAACTAATTAGTTTAATTGAAGTTGAAACTGTTATATAATTCCCTTTTTTCAAAGAACAAGTTGAAGAATTAACCCTTCAATTCAAATAAACCCTTTAATCTTTGACAGAACAAGTGTCAATCTCATTAGCGTATGTACATAGGATATGACTGATAAGCAATTAACAAGAAACCTGTCATTGGTATTTTTTGTGCTTTTGTTTTGGTGTTATTTTTTTCTCAACTTGTTTATGATTATTTGACTTCACAAATTTAATGAACTTAACAAAAACAAAGGACAAAACGTGTATTCAACGTATCAGTTTCCAGAAATATCATTATGGATTGGTCCCGTCTACTGAATCTTTAAATTGACGTGTCCAGAGATTGTTTTACGAAAGATAACTCCAACAGTTGCTTACATCTTATTGCTTTAGATTAAAATATTCAATTCTCGATATTCATGAAGTTCTGAATTTCATTAACTTTAGAACATTCATTACTAGATGGTTGAAGACCTATAATAACATTCAATATTGTCAAGCATTTAAAGGTTTCCTTTTTTTTGACATCATAAGAGGATGTTGACAATTTGATCCGATCTCCCATTAATATTTCTATTGCGTGGAGACACTAGAATTATTGATGAACCTTGACAGCACAGACAAAGATACCCTGCTGCAGTAGCTAATGGGAAGGGCTTGCCAAGTAGACTTGGACCATGACACTGCTTCTGAATTTAGTTTTTTTAGTTTTTGTCATGGACATGACGGCCGTTTACATGAGAGACCATGTAACCAAGAGATATTAGCTGCGACTGAAAACTACAATTCCAGCGCAGCAGTCAAGAAACAAGTCCCCGGATTAATATTTTTCTTTATGTAAACCTCCTAACAGTCCTCTTACATTTTAGGATATTGTAAATGTCTCACAACTGTCCTTGTTTCGTGAATCAATAATCTCCAAAAGGAGAAATTTAAGATTATGTTGATTATGATGTATTCCTCGCTTATATTATAGGAAACCTACAATTTTATGGAGGCGACATTGGAAACCCTTTGTCAATATGCTACGTTTACAGGCTTAGATATAAATGGTAACAATTGGAAGAATGATTCATTTACCCCTTTAGGAGTTATATTTACTCATAATCTCGCAAAAATGTTAGAACGCAATTATGAAGATAAACTTAAGACTCTACAAAATATATTAGAAGCAGAGTGTGCCAAGAAATGTCACTTCCTTCATTTATCATATCAGATAGCTTACATTTACCTCAACTAAATCACTTAATTGCAGCCTTGCCAAACCCAAATGAATAAATGATATAAGAAATAGAGCAGCTTTACTTTAAGTTTATATGAACATATAAACCTGACAAAGTTAGTCAATACACTAGATTACTAATGATTATGATTAAGTGCCCCAGATTTAGTAAGTTTTATTCAATCACAAAAAATATCATGGAAAAAAAGATAAAAAACCATGATTACATAATAAGGCACAAATAAGCGCACCTATGCTGAGCAAATATACTAAACGACATTGAAACCTTTTCACAGACATGCAAACAACACTTTCTTGAAACTTTGATAACATCACAAGCAAATCATGTTTGGAAAGAAACTTTTAAGGTACGGGGAAGTTTATAACCAAAAAAGCAGAAATTATGACAAATACGACAGATGTCCCAGCACGATTTTATGGAAATAAGATGGAAAACCAATTGATTATAAACATTGCACTAAGGGATGTAATAACTTACATCAACCATATGTTTGATTGCAGTGGAAAATTTCTAGATATTGAACAAATAAAATCATAATTTGGATGCAAAACTAATTTTCTAGAATGCCAGGGAAGAATCAAATCAATTAAATATTACTGCAACTGTATTGATGTCCAAATTTAAAACTATAATTCACCTCCCAATTGTCCTTTTCCGTTAAACTTTAAAATACACAGAAAAATTGCAAAAAAATTAAAAGAACCTATTGATGATAAAACATTGGAAACCATAGAAAAATTACATTTAAGTCGTACAACAGCATAAAACTCTTTTGGTTCCAATACAGTAAATTGTTTATGTTTATGCAACCAAATGATCTGTATTACAAACGAAATACAAAGAATCCAATGCATGAACATTCTGAGAAAGAATCAATTTTACATTTAATGTATGAATGTAAATTATCAAAATTATTTGGGAAAACTTGGAGAATAAATATTTGAAAAGAAAATACGTTATTTTAAATTATGTCATTTTAGTCTATGTCGTAAAGAGAAAATGTCCTTATTTTGTGGATTATTATTGTATATTATTTACAAAATGAAAAAAACAAGAAAACGCTTCCAAAATTGAAACATGTGAAGCATGTGAACTTATGATTAAGGCAATAAATTATTTTGACCGCATAAACCCCTAATTAAACTGCAAATATGAAAGTTTCATAAAATTCTGGTCAATTTGTCATAACCTTTTTTATATTCTTTTGTACATTTCTAATGTTTTGCATGTACTTATCATTCCCAGCAATTAGTTGTAAATCAAACATTTTGTTCCAGTAATCTTGATGTGTTTAGAACTGAATGTGTTGTTTTGTATGGAGATACAAACAATTTTTATTTAAAGTGTTTATTTCCCACGAAATAGTTTCAACTGATAGGTAGTGATTCATTTTACCAAACTAATGTTTTGTTTATCAACTGTTGTAAAATAAGCAAGGTGCAACCAATCGAATTATGAGATACCTGTAACACTAAAAAAAGACCTGATAGGATGCGGCTTGATTTTCTGAAAAGTGCCTCAAGTAATACGACGGTAATATATTGGTGTAGATCGATTGTTGGTTATACCACTGGCCAATCAATGCGCCAAGTCCGCGTTTTTTCCGCTCCAGTTGTCAATTACAAAATGTAGACGTAGCGTAACCATGCATGAACAACACAAAGCAGTAGACTTAATCCTCTTTAAGAGATAAAACATCAAGTAATATGAAGGGATGCAATATGGTTTACAATTATCATGTAACAACTGATTTGAAATAATTTAGTAACTTTTATATTGAGCCTACCAAAATACTCATAAAATCAGATTGACTCGAAATAAAATTCGTTTTTTCTTAGATCAAAGATGATATTGTTCCTTGAGAAACAATAACCATAATCAAACAGAAATATAATTTTCATCAGTTATATTTTGCAAAACAACAGGTGCTTTCAAACATATGCCTCAATATCGGTTGAAGTTTGAAGAGACTCTTGACGGGAATACAATCCGCGGAAATGTATTGGCTGAGCCCAAATGCACCAAGTTCACACCAGATCGAGCCAGAATTTAGCCCATGCTTTAGAGGAAGAAAGTAATGTGTTGTATTTCTTGAATTTTGATGGTTTGAAATAGGTAAATCAAAAGTTCATGAACAAAGCTAATTGATTACATTCAGCATCATATCATGCCAAGAAAGGGTTACAGGCAATCTCATTGAAGTCAGATTGAAAGATGTTCCTCGTACCTAACTGCGTTTTCTCGGGTTCATTCAGAAAAATAACTTGTATTCCGAGATACAAAGGTTAGATATGATGTTTTGTATGTCGGTTCAAAAGTTGCCGATATTTTTCCTTGCCTATTGGCTGACACAGTTTTGCGGTCAAGAAACTCAGTGCTGTATAAGGGACAAGTTTTGATCTGATTTCAAAGATATTGGTTACAAGCCGTAAGCTAGACAGTTTCAGGCTACTATCTTAAATTGCGACCCTGTCACACGTACAATGATTAAATCTGTGAAAGGTTGAAAGTAACAGAACAAAAATCAGTTTCCATCTTTATGTTTCTTCGTTTAACATCAATTTGTATTCATCTATTTTGATAAATAAAACCTAGTCCTATTCATGACTGAAACACCGATGTTGATCAAACATTTCATTTGAATAGAAGTTTGAACCAAACACATGTTTCTAGATTAATATTATAAAATCCTTTACATTAAAAGGTAATGCGTACTGCTTGTCATTGTAATCCATTAGGAATTATAAACAATAATAATAATAAATATTGTCAAAATATTTCATTATGTATTAGCTGAAGAGCTGTTCCCGGAATGAAACATGCGCCAAAAACGCAGCATGTAACCTTGTTAATTTCAGCCCGTTCATAACCGTGCACGTGCGATGTGTCTGACTTTGAGCTGAGACCAGAGTCCCCTTGTTCGCCTTTAAGGCAACATGAGTGAGGAGAAACGTTGATCGATTATTTAAACAAATATGGTTTTTGTCAATGAAATACTTTAATTCACAGTTGGTGAATGGTAATGTAAACATTCCTACCACAAAATATGTAAATTTAATGTTAATGTAAATATTGAAATTGGGGAAAAATTAAATGGTTGTTGTTAATGTTTCTATTTTGTAATTTTTTGAAATATAGGAGTGGGCTTTATTCAATGTTATTGTAGCACAGCGTTGTCAGTTTAGTTATTAAGGTTAATTTTCTTATTGAAAGGTGAGTTAAAATGAATTTGTAAATATAAACAAAACTTGTCAATATCCTTCTATGGCAGACCTTGAACCCAAAGAAGGTGCCGAGCCAGAACATAAGCAATCTGCTGTCCACAGCAAGTTTGAAACACAAATTCGTAGATTAAAACAGCAGAAAACTAAGGCAAAACGTGATTTTACCAAAGCAAAAAACAGGTTGACCTCATTAGTTGGTGATACCACAAAAAAATGTCATTAGAGATGGAATAAACCAAGTGATGTCGTTGCAGGTCAAAGCAACTGATATCATGATTGAATTAGTTGAAACTTGCAAGCAAGCTAAGGATGAAGTCAATTTGAAAAAAGTTGATGTAGACATAGCAGCTTTAGACAGTCAAACTAGTGAAGTGGTTTAATTAGCACAGGAATGTTTGAATAATTGTTCAAGCAGTTTGTCCAGTCATAGACTTTCCAGGATATTTAAAGTTAAGACACAATCCAATGTAGCAGGGGGTGGGATAGCGCAGAGGTTAGCGCGTTCGGCTTCGGATCAGGAGGTCCGTGGTAAGAATCCCACCAGGGGCTCGGCAACTTTGTCTGCAATACAGAACTGTTGTACAGGCAGTCAGGTTTGGGTGCAATGCTACACTGAAATTCAGCGCAGTACCACCCATGGTTTGCTAGTTCCAGTCGATGCTCACAGGTTTCACCGCAATGCATAGCCACAATGGTGTTGCGGGCTTTCTCCCTGCAATAATACTAGCAGCCGCGATATAAGTGAAATAATCTTGAAAGCGGCGTTAAACACCAACTCACATCACATCACCAATGTAGCAGGTCGGGTAGTTCATGATCACATGGTCTCACAAAACAGGAATGCTTCTAAAACAAATGAACACAGCCGGTTACAATCAAAACATAATAAACCTATCAAAACACCTACGAAAGATCAGAGTGCAGTGACGTTTAAGGTAGGTCCGCAACAGACTAAACATGTCAATAACTTTGAAAATCAAAGTAATCAACAAAAGGCTGTTGAACATGACATGTGGAAACACTTGAAGCCAGTTTCAATTCCAGTGTTTGCGGGTGATGTGAAGACTCAAGGAAAAACATGTTATTCTTTGTAAGTTCAAAAGATGAAGCAGACACAACAAAAACAAGGTAAATCAATGTCGCATTTGTAGTGCACATCATGAGATTTGGCGCTGTAGAACCTTACGTGGTAGAAAACAATAACAAAACAGAATGT
Organism: Phorcus lineatus; assembly: GCA_921293015.1. Classification (NCBI taxonomy): domain Eukaryota; kingdom Metazoa; phylum Mollusca; class Gastropoda; order Trochida; family Trochidae; genus Phorcus; species Phorcus lineatus. The sequence goes on from OV121093.1 coordinate 42,013,605, forward strand.
TTGTTATCTTTGTTTAGGCAAAGGGCATAATTTAAAGACATGTACACGTCTATTCGAGTGTGACATTAATGGTTGTAATAATGTGACCAATGAACCTGTCATTGATAGTACTCAAAAAGCAAATCATGATCGTGATGAACAACATTCTGATGGAAAAGTTGTTGAGGGTGAAAGGTCACATACAACAATGCCTCGTTTCTTTCCAAGATCAGTGGCAGCTCTCAGAACTGTTCCAGTACTTCTTAAGAATGGCAAGAAAAGTATCAAAGTTAATGCATTGCTTGACGATGCTAGTACTTAATGAAGATGTAGCTTCTGAGTTAGGTTTACAGGGAGAATTACAGAACATTTCTGTGAATGTTTTGAATGGGAAAACAGAAACCTTTGAAAAAACAAGTTGAGTTCATGCTTCAGAGTACTAATGGTACAGTGAAAACAAAACTGAGTGCTTTGACAACAACTAAGGTTACTGGTAGCATGGGTTTCATTGATTGGCAAAAACACAAAAATAAATGGAATCATTTAGAGGCAATTGATTTTCCACACGTTGCCTCACGTAAAAAATTTGACATTCTGATTGGCATAGACTACTTAGATCTTCATTGCTCATATGAATGAGTGAGTTGGTGTTTAAAGTGTTTTCAACAATATTTCAGTTATTAAACACGTGGATGATGTAGCGGTATGCGCTTTCAATATGATACCCATGTCGGGATTACCTCCTTTTGTTGTAAGTTAAACGTTCTAAAAATAAAGAAGTATCTTGATCACCTCTCGTCTACTTTCACCCACACTCAACTTCAATATACGTTTGAAGACGTAACATTGTGTCAGAAGTGGGACCAACTACTCTTAGTTTGTTGACAAGTGTTATAATTCAATGACATTTACTTGTTAACATTATATTTTTCTTATTATATTAAGTTTTCCATGCCGATACGATAGCGGTGTGCCGTCAGACCCTCCATTTCCGCGCAGTGGTTTGTTCGTAAAATGCATTCAGAAGACAAAATTTACATGTCTAATGTATGAATTCAATATGAGATGAATGTTACTTCGTCCATTTCAAATGAACAATTCAATGATCAATCTATGACATTCTATCTTGTGTAGCAGACAGCACGTGATTTGATCTAGACTTGCCAAGGTTTTTAGAAAAAAATCAAATTCGATTATGGCAGAGGGTGGCGATCCACAACAAAATAAATATTTGCCATCTGCATTCCCTTTAACTCCTAAACTTGAACTTAAAGGCATTATTGCACAACATTGGAGAAGATTTAAAAGAAATTGGGACAATTATATCATAGCTGCAAGATTAGTCGATGAAGAAGCTAGTTTAAAGACAGCTACATTGTTGAGTACCATAGGTTGTGATGCATTAGACATTTTTGACGGGTTTCATTTGACTCGTGAGCAAGACAAAACAGACATAGCAATAGTTCTTGAAAAATTTGAAACATATTGTGTTGGTGCCACAAATGAAACTTATGAAAGATATCTCTTCAACAAAAGAGATCAGGAAAAGGGTGAAACTTTAGATCATAACATAACAGCGCTGAGAACTGTAGGGAAATCATGCAATTATGGTGGGGCTGGGATAGCACAGTGGTTAGCGCGTTCGGCTTCGGATCAAGAGGTCCTTGGTTCGAATTCCAACAGGGGCTCGGCAACTATGTCTGCAGTAGAGAAATTTTCTACATGCAGTCAGGTTTGGGTGCAATGCTACAGTACAGTTTCAGCGCAGTACCACCCATGGTTCGCTAGTTTCAGCCGATGCTCACATGTTTCACCGCAATGCATAGCCACAATGGTGTTGTGGGCTTTCTACCTGCAATAATACTAGCAGCCGTGATATAAGTGAAATAATCTTGAAAGCGGTGTTAAACTCCTACTCACTCTCACTCTCTCTGCAATTATGGTGCTTTAGTTGACTCTCTTGTACGTGACACAATTGTTATTGGTATTTTGGACAATGCCACAAGGAAGAAATTATTACAGTGTGAAGCATTTACTCTTGATAAGTGTATTTCAATCTGTCGAGCTTGTGAAACTACAAACATTCAGATTAAAGAAATGAAAAGTGAACAGGTTTAAGCTTTTTCAAACAAGGTTGGAAAGCCGAAATCACGTTTAGATCTGAATAAAACAACCCCTAAACAATCAAATCACAAGTTTGTTCAAAATTGTCGCTTCTGTGGACAGTCATATTACAATGACAGGAATAAATGTCCAGCTTTTGGAGCCACTTGTAATATCTGCAAGAGAGACAACCATTTTGCTTCTCAGTGTAAAGAAAAGCCTAAATCAAAACCTAAAAAATTCAAGGGGAACAAATCTAGAGGGAATCTTGTTGAGACAGATCAAATTGATTCAGATGATGCTGATCCTGCGTATGTTCTATCAGTTGGTGAAGACAGACAAAAAGAGAGTGAATTTCAAAAAGCTCTTTGCAATAATGCAGATTGGAGACAAATCAGTTAACTTTCAATTAGACTATAGTGCTACTGTTAATGTCTTGCCAAAACAATTGTTTGACCGTGTCTTTGATGGAAAAGGATGTTTTCTTGAATCTATAACAAGTTTAACCATGTATGACAATACACTACTTGGAGCTGTTGGGAAATGCCGAGTTCGAGTTAAAAATCCCAAAAACAGTGATCTGAAAGAACTGCAACTTGTTCCCAGGCCATACAAGCTCTTCAGCTGATCACAGTAAATTATGACAACATATTGACTGTGTGTGTGACTGATGATGTCATAGAAGAGTATGCTGATGTTTTAAATGGTGAAGGAAAACTCGAAGGAAGCTTGCATTTAGAGATTGACAAGACTTTCGAACCTGTAAAGTTACCTTAGCTCTAAAACCCAAATTGAAGTCTGAACTCAAGCGACTCGAGGGTATGGGAATAATGGAACAGGTGTCTGTCCCAACAGATTGGATTTCAGCAATGGTTATTGTGACAAAACCTAGTAAAAACGCCTGAACTAAGCATTGAAGCGGAACCATTACCATTACCAGTGTTCACAGTTGTCGATGCTAAGAATGGGTTTTGGCATGTGAATTTGGATGATGAGAGCAGCATGTTGACTACCTTCGACACACCATGGGGTCGGTATCGTTGGAAAAGAATGCCGTTTGGGATAGCTCCAGCCCCAGAGGAGTTTCAGAGACGTCTAGATTGTGCTCTGGAAGGGTTAGAAGGTACAAAAGCGGTACATGATGACATACTAGTTTTTGGAGTTGGTGATACATTTGAAGAAGCTCTCAAAGATCATGATAGGAAATTGAAATCTCTTCTTGAAAGATGTCGAAAGGAAGGTATCAAGTTGAACAAGGACAAAATCATTTGAGAAAAACGGAAGTATCCTATTTGGGTCATATTATTTCAGCTGAAGGATTGAAACTTTATCCAGGCAAGGTAGAGGCAATTATCAGCATGCCAGATCCTGTTGACAAATATGGAATTCAGAGACTGTTAGGTATGTCTGAAGTTGAAGCTCCGTTACGAGAATTGTTGAAAGCTGATGTTGAATTCCGTTGGGATCAAGCAATTCACGGAAAAGCTCTGACTGAAGTGAAAGAGATCATATCTTCACCCCCTGTGTGAAGCAGTATTGCAGTGTGATGCATCTGAAAAGGGCCTAGGTGGGTGTTTGATGCAGAATGGACAGCCCATTGCAAATGCCTCTCGTGCGTTAACACAAACAGAAGTAAATTACGCACAAATTGAAAAGGAGTTATTATCCATTGTGTTTGGTCTTGAGAAGTTTGACGTGTATGTTTATGGCTGCAGTGTTAAAATTGAGACAAACCATTAGCCACTCGAGACTATATTGAAGAAGTCTATCCTCAGTGCTCCAAAACGTTGCAGAGATATGACATTCAGGTGGAGTACAAGAAAGGTACAGAAATGTTCATGGCGGATACAATGAGCCGTGCTTATTTAGCCAAGACAACCACAAATGAAAGTTCTAAGTTAGGTGATCATCAGAAAGATGTCAAACACATCAATATGGATGACTTAGTACCAATCTTTTCCACTACTTTTGAGGAGATTCAAACAGCAATGAAGGATGACGATGATCTACAAGTTCTCGCCAGAATAATCAGAGATGGCTGGCCTGAAGACAGTTCTAAAGTACCAGTGTCTATTCGGATGTATTTTGCATTGTGCAAAGTGACTTGATTTTCAAAGGTGAGCGACTCATTGTGCCAATATCTGTCTGTGACAAAATTCTTGAAATAGTGCACGCTAGTCATTTTGGAATTCAGGGATCTCTGAGGAGAGCCAGAGAAGGAGTTTACTGGCCAAACATGAACAAAGGCATTACTGATTACATAAGCAAGTGTGACACATGTAACTTGTTTGCTCAAAATCAGAAACAGTTGACTCCAAAGATCTGAAAAAATGTGAAAAGAAAACTGAAATTAAAGAAAATGAAGCAAGAACATTATTTCAATAGAAAGGCTCAACCTCTCAAACCTTTAGAAAAAGGTGACACTGTGCTCTTAAAACCGTTTGGTAAATTAGGGTGAAAACACTGGAGAAAAGGTGAAGTCCAAGAGCAGGTCAATATCAGGTCCTATAATGTGATGAAGAGATGAAGGTACCACCTATAGGAGAAACAGGAAACGTATCCGTGGCCCAAGATCAGTCCAGTTCGATTTCCAAACTCAGTACACCTGAAGTTCAGTCTGACAGTACACCAACCACACCAGTTAATTGGACAGTACACCCTAACCAACCTGAAGTGCTACCACCACCGATTCAGACTGAGAGACACACCAGACGTGGGCGTGTAATCAAACCTCCTCTGAAACTGAGAGACTATATCACATTTTAATTTGTTTTTGCATGCATTGTGAATTTGAATTGTTTGTTTCAGCAAGTGACAATTAACAATAACAAGGAATGAACATTTGACTTATCTCAAGAAGTACAGAGATCTTTAAAGACTTTAATTTAATTTTATTTTAAATTGCTAAAGCTCAAAGTTAACATTGCAGCTTATGTTTTGTTTTTTATTCCATCCTTGATCTTAAGATTGATCTGAAGGAGACGGATGTAGCGGTATGCGCTTTCAATATGATACCCATGTCGGGATTACCTCCCTTAAGTTAGACGTTCTAAAATTAAAGAAGTATCTTGATCGCCTCATGTCTACTTTCACCCTCACTCAACTTCAATATAGGTTTGAAGACGTAACATATGACAAAGCATCAAAAAGAGAGTGGACAGATGAGGGAGAAAGGGATTGAAAGGATGAGGGAAAAGACGGAAAGAAAGGCATAGTGATAGATAAAATCAGTTTTTAAAAGGACTCAAATTTGGACCGGTTTCTACCCGTCGACCTGTCCAGCTTTGGTGCCCCTACCAGGAGCATGTAAGCTCCGGCTGGCATAGCATTTGGGGTTTCTGAAGCACGATATGGTACTGAGTACAGTGGTGGTGCTCATATGAAGAAGTTCTTGGTAATCCAGGGGAACCATTTGCAAGGAGAACTCCGTTGGGATGGAATTGGGAACGTTGGTTCAAAAGTTCTCATACTGGATTATCGTATGTATTCTTCACAAATGAAGCTGATGTGGAGTTGAAAGCTTTGATGCATTGGTTTTGGGATATTGATGACTTCAAAACGGATAGCTAAATTACATTATCTCCTGATGATAAAGTAACCATGCTAAAGGTGCAAGATACTCTTGTGTATGAAAATTGGTCATATGAAGTTGGTGTTTCATGGAATACTGTCCAAATACCCAGATAAATATGACATGGCTTTCAGCCGTCTGCCAAACATAGCAAAGAAACTATGTAAAACTGGAAGTGTTGCCAATGCTTATGAGGATGTGATTCAGCAATATCTTCATAAAGGTTACACACACCGGGTTATGAAGAGCAGAAACAAAATCAATGGTTTCTACCTCATTGGCTGATTGTCAAATCAGATAAATCAACAACAAAAGTCAGGTTGGTTTATGATGCATCAGCAAATTATGCTGGTTTGTCATTATATGATGCAATCTACCCAGGTCCTAAACTCCAACGTGAATTGTTGGATGTGCTTCTACGCTTCAGGAAGTTTCCAGTTGCTTGGTGTGTGACATTGAAGATATATACTTGCAAATCAAAATCACACTTTCTGATAGAACATATGACAGATTTCTTTGGCGTTCGTTGGATCGAAATGTTTCTCCCGATGTATATGGATTCAATAGGTTTTTGAATAACTGCTTGTCAGTTCCTGAAACAAAAAAGACTGGTGAATTGATATTAGATGAAATCAAAGATGCTGAAATAAAAATACTCACCAAAGTTCAAAAAGACGAATTCACTGATGAGTATCAAGCTTTGTCCAAAGGGAATATGCTATCTTCAAATTCAAAGCTTATCAGCTTGCAACCTGTTCTAGACGATGACGGTATCATGAGACTTCATGGCAGGTTAGAACATGCAGAGTGTTTGTCAATTGAATCCAGGTTTCCTATCATTCTGCCTCGTCATAATTGGGTGACCAAGTTAATTGTTAAACATTACCATGAGACGGGTCATCATATACTGAAACACTTTGAAAACGCAACACCGACTTTGAAAAGACCTAATGAGAACACAAAACATTAGTTCAAGATAATTTTATTTCATATCCAATTGATTGTCATTTGCACGTTAAAACGTAACAAATGGAGACTGTCACTTCACCTTTGTCAGCATGCGGTTACAAGTAAGTCACATACCCCTTCATCAGCCGTCAATATTTAGTGTGACCACCCTGTGCATTAGCCCAAGCACGGAGACGGCTTGGCATCGACTGGCACAAACGTCGAACAAATGCTTGAGGAATGTTCCTCAACTCCTCTTGCAGGGCTATGGTCAGACCATTAACGTCATGTGGCGGCGGTTGACGTTGACGGATTCGACGACCCAGTTCATCCCACAAATGCTCGATGGGTTTTGTGCATACGCCCCATTTCCAGAAACATTGCATGGGTTCGAACCAAAAAAGAGGTCCATACATGTTGCAACATCTCAAACGAATGTTTATTTAGTTACTTTCCTTACACCTTCATCGAAGTTTTTTATTTATCTTCAAAAGTTAGATTTTGGATGCTTGTCATCCACGTGTTTAATAACTGAAATATTGTTCAAAGCACGTTAAACCCCAACTCACTCACTCACTCACTCACTCAAAAGTTAGTGTTGCGTTTTCAAAGTGTTTCAGTATATAATGGGAACAAATCAAACTTTGGCTTTGATCTCGGCTAGATTCTGGATAATATCTGGCAGAGAAGCAATCAGAGCATGGGAACATGAATGTTCCAAGTGTAGGAAATCCAAGGCCAAACCAATGCATCCAGTTATGGCACCCATACCACGAGTTCAGCCATCCCTGAGAGCCTTCACTGAAACAGGGGTCGATTTTGCTGGACCTTTCTTCACGATACAGGGAAGAGGTAAAAGATACCTTTGCCTCTTCACATGTATCAAAACTCGTGCAGTTCACTTTGAACTAGCCTTTGGGCTAGATACAGATTCCTTTTTGAATGCCTTTTTTTTTTAAATGGTTAATAGGAGGGGACTTCCAAAAGTAATGCTGTCTGACAATGGCACCAACTTTGTAGGGGCTGTTAAAGAACTCAAGGAACTTGCTCAGCAATTGGACAAAGATGTAATCAGTAGGTCGTTTGCATACAAAGTGGCTAGATGGATTTTCAACCCTCCACATGCTCTTCATTTTGGAGGAGTATTTGAAACCATGCAGCTAAACGGACTATTTATGCCATTTTGAGTAAGTATGATGTCACTGATGAACGTCTCATGACACATATTACAGGTGCGGAAGCTTTGATTAATTCAAGGGCACTTACTCTCTGCACAACCATTTTCTTCACGGTCAAGTCGGAGGAATGTTTGCACCAGAAACTGTTGACAACACAAACGTTCATCCTCAGAGACACTGGCAAAGACTACAAGAGCTCGTTCGTCACCTATGGCGCAGATGGATGCGAGAATGGTTGCCAAGTTTGAATTCTCGAAAAAAAGTGGCAAAGACCATGTCCTGATCCTAGGATTGATGATGTTGTTTTGGTCATTTCACCAAACACACCTAGAGGACAATGGCAATTAGGTACACTGTTAAGAACGTATCCCGGATTTGATGGTATTGTAAGAGCAGTCAACCTACAAGTCGGAAAGTCGGTACTTTCCAGAGCAGTCAGCCGGATCTGTCCTCTTGAGTGGAATCCCTTGGATGATGAGCCCACGTACGTCAAGACGAGGACCCTGGATGAAGAGGAACCTTGAGATATGGATCAAGAACCCTGGATAAAGGATCAAGACCTTGGAAACAATAATCAGGATCCGCAGATCAAGACCTACGTTTGAAGAATCTTGGATGGCGCTTCCTTGAAGGATTATTCATGGAGGATGATTCATGTAGAATGTTTTGTGGAGAATGATTCATGGAGAGTGATTCGTGGATGATTCGATGATGATACTTCGAGGATGAGGATTCATGGATGGAATCAAGGATACCGATTTCAGAGAATGTGAGTGAAGTGTAAATATCTATTGAAGGGGATGTGTGCCAAAAATGAAATCATGTAAACTCGTAATTCGCAAGTTGTAACATGGTGTTCTCAACCATGCAATTCTCGAAAAGACAATTCCAAGTATGCAAACCTAACATTTCAATCCTGTAAAACTCAACTTGCTCTTCTCAACTTTACAAAGTTCAAATGTAATTCTAGAAATTTCAAAGTCGAAACTCATTTTTGTATTTCAAATACGAGGGAAATACACATTTAGCAATGCTACAAATTAAGTTTTACAATTGGTGAATGAAAAATGAAGAGTTTTAAAATCAGCCTTTGGAAACAGACTTTTGCATCTGGAGTTTTACATGAGTTGCATGGTTATGATTGCAATGTTCCGATTGCAATCTGTACACGATTTGACAACAACGAGAAATGTCCCTTAGTCCAATACTGAACCCTACTATAGCAATGTCATACAGCGATTACTTCCCTTTACAACTGAAACTTAATTGACCTGAAGACTTTCGAACTTAATTAGCCAAACATATTTCAAACCAAAAATTTGACAGAAAATAAAAGATGTTAAATGCAGTACAGCTACCAATGCAATTCAACTTTCACAAAATTTATCAATACCGTTAAGTGGGGACGTTGTATGAAATGTAAGAACGCTAACATAAGAGATATGTTATAGGAAAATTGTTTAGAAGACAAACATTTTCTCTAATCTCACTACTTTTAGCATTTACATAAATTACTTTTATTCAACACAACTTTAAGCAATTTGCCTTCTTTCCATCATAATGAAATAAAATAGGCTGCTGTCATGATTAAAGATTAAATATAACGAAGCGATCTTCTCATTTTCCTTCACTTTAATAGTTTTGAATCTATTGGCAGTGAAAGTTGACACCCTGTAGAAATTAGCATATGTTCATGATTCAGTGAACATGACTGGTGTAATGATATATCTAGATACAATTATTGCTTATGGAATCATTTCACTGCTATAGATTAAAGTCATTAACAACCAAAAGTATTTGTACTCACCCAGTTAAGTTTGTGATATATCCATGAAGTCCAAAGAAATTCTGTTCATAGCACAAACCACTTTAATCAAGAAGTTTTCAACATAAGTACCCGATGAGGTGGCCATGATTTTCGGGTGTCAGTCATATACAAATAATCCATCACAAATCGTCATGAATACCAATCATCTTCTTTCAATTTGCATATGTTATGAACAGGAAAACATTTGGGACATAACATTTGCAGATTTAGCAGCATAAGGTAATTCCTAAAGCATGAAATCGCAGATGAACATAGTCAGCTCTCAATAATCCGTCCGTCCACCCTCGTGACGTCACAACAGTGTTTAAAAATGTTCTCGCTGATAACGTCGAAAAGAATCTTTAGCAGTAAAATCACTGTCTTTCGTGTCAAGATGAAAAGAAATGTAACCTACGATGGTTAAACACTTAGATACATGAAAGGAAAATATATCCAGTGACAAATTGCACCAGTTTACTCAAAGCTAATCTGTTGAATTTTCCAACACAGCTTCTTTTGTGACACAAAGCAAGGATCATCAAAACCAGTTTCCATTGGCTTACTCCAGAAAGGGGGTTCCCCTTGCCCTCCCTAATAATAAAAAGGATGATGGCAAGGCCAAGTCAAAGCTTCCTTGTGTAGATAAATTGTATATAGCTATTGCAATAGTAGTTGGAATAGTTATCGCAATAGTTAAGGACAATGGACTATCCCTATCGCAATAGTTAGGCACTATAGACGCTCGCAAAAGTCCCTTGGGCCGATATTCACAACTTATATGTGTATGTCTATGTATGTATTGGTGTGAGGTGCAAGTTTACTCATTGTATTTAATCTGTGTATGTTTTAGGTGTTATCTTACCCTGTGTGCTTACTAATATTATATGTGTAGGTTGAACCTGTGTGTGTATGCGTATGTATACTGGTATATTTGCCCCCATTCACACAGGGTACACAGGTGGATATTTTTTATATCCGCAAATGTGCTCTTTGGTGGTTCTCAACGTTGATTGGCAGGTTACAAAGAGGATTTTTTTTACATTTGTGCACGGGACAAGAACATGTCAAACTCAAACGATTAAAAGAAGCTTTTTTCTTGAAAAACCTTTAGACATCTTAAGTATTACAAATGAAAATTTTTAATATTTGTCTAACAATTCATCTACGTTGTCAGCGTCATTGAAATTACAAGATTGATTTTTTCTCAAAGGAGAAATTGGTGTTGAATTTTTTGTTAACAAACATTGCTATCATGGAACTATTCATGAAAATCTCCAAGCACAAGAACGTTAGATATACAGATAACAAGATATTTAGAATTATGACTTTCAAACCACAGTAATCAGATCACAGGCACTAATGGACTGGATCCAAAGACGCTTGCTCCAAATAAAAAAATCACCAGGATGTCCTCCCTCACGAAATACTCACTGAAATAAATAAACGGCACGTATTCTCTAGCATGCATACAAATATTCATATTATATATCACTGTAAGACTTGTAGACTATAAGAGCCCTAGTGTCATCTGAGTCAAATCCATGACAACCCAACGTGTACGTGTATAGGGTTTGCCACGCTTCACTGCCTCTCTATTTATAGCTTTGAAACGTTCCACTCTAGTTGTCTTTCTTTGTGGTAATATGCAAGGAACAATTCAGTCTATGTTCTCATGTGGGCGCTTTTACCTTTTTCTCTAACGAGAAATATATTCAAAGATTACTATAAACGGGCATGTTTGGAGTGAAACAAATATGTGTGTGAGATATTATTCATGTTCTGTTGCATTGGTCTCCAGATATTATCAGCCAGTAAGATAAGCAACTGTCGCCTGTAGAACACAATTCATCTTTCAGATATGGTCAAGTTTATCCCTTGCAGCTTGCACAATTGTTTTAGATCTTTCACAACTTATTTCATTACTGAAATCATTGTTGTAATATTGTGTTACTATGTCATATATTTATGCTAAATATCGAAATTAGTTAACCGCATTCTATTGAGGTACACATACTGTGAGGTGTTTAAGTGAAATTAAATGATAAGTAAATGTTTCAAATGTATGTTCGTGGAAGTTTGTATTGTCATTGGGATTGAGTAGAATGTTAAATATTCTGGCCACACAAGTTACCGTTAAATCCTCAAGTAGAATAGTGTTTTCACAGAGAGTGAGCGCTAACTGGACAGACATGGCTACATTACATGATAGAATGGAAATTTGACTTACTGTTTCAGTGCAACATATTTTAAATCTTGCATTGAAATTAATTTTTAAAAACGAAATATAGCACCACTAGGTAACATATACGTATGAGTTATATATAATCATAGTTACGTTCCAGAACAGTCACAATAAAACCAAATGACAAACCATGCTAGAGAAAACCATTGTTTAATTCAATGTAGAAAGACACGTTAACAGGTTACGTAAAAAGGGTAAAATAAATGTCCAGATAGCTGATATCTATGTTTCAAGCAATCAAATAAATCGAATAAATAACTTGACGTTTTATGCAAAGAACTGGTAATTGATGATTTATCTGTGAATCAAAACAGAATAAATTCTAGTACACTTTCGCCATAGCTGTTATTATTTTCTTTTTCTTATTTTGTTATTTTATTTCTCCTTGTGTCATTTGCTGTTTGAAAACATTTATGTATCTAAGCCAATACACAAAAATCATAATTTCATTTTTATTCAATTTAAATGTACGAGGGGTGTCCCAAAAATTCCGGCCTGACCATCAAAACCTATAAAACAATCAAATGTTTATGACCTCAATGCATTTGCTCCAGTGTTTTTGTAACATCTGTAACCAATCTGAAAACCACTTCTAATCACAAGACCCCAAAAACTCCTCTACTGCAGCAATGACGTCATCGTCAGTCTCAAACCTTTGGCCACGGAGCTCTCTTTTTAGTCGAGGGAATAGGTAGACGTCTGAGGGAGCTATGTCTAGAGAAAAGGCAGGGTCGGGGAGAATCCTGAACCCACAATCTTGTGCTGCACTGACTGCAATTTGGGTGGTGTGAACGGGAGCAACAGCCGGACACCTTTGCGCAGTTTACCCCTTCTTTTTTCTTTGATTTTTCTCGTAATTGTCGTAGTTCATTTGCGTAACAAGTGCCATTGATTGTAGAATCTTTCTTTAAATGATCGATCATTATTACACACTGAGAGTCCCAGAAAACGGATGTCATGACATTCCGACTAGTAGAACAAGATATGAACTGTTTAGGGGTGATGTGACGGCACGTATTCTCTAGCATGCATACACATATTCATATTATAAATCACTGTAAGACTTGTAGACTATAAGAGCCCTTTGAATTTTTTAGGGGTGATGTGCTGTGTTTCCATTGCATGCTTTGGCTTATTGTCTCAGGATCAAAATGATGAACCCAGGTTTCATCTTGAGTAAACTGAAGTAAGGTCAAACCAGTACAGACCCGTTCCACTTAGTTGGAAGACCGATAATAGAATTAAACTGTTTTTTCTGTTCCCCGACGAAAGAACCCATAGACATATATTGTTAAAAACAAAAGTTTATAAAAATGGCTGGAATCGATTATCAAGCACCCATTACTATAAAACAATAAGAGGATGACATGGGGGAAAAATGTGAAAAATGTGTTGATTTATTTTGTTTCATCTTATCAGCAAAATGATATTAGGAATGGTGAATTTTGATACAGTCATAGAAAAATCTTAGTGGATAAAATATATATTACCTGAAAACATTAGCTCATTTGTAGGGAATATAAATTAGTTTGACAATGTCAGCTGTTTTTGTTCTATTGCAACAAGAAACGACATATGTCTTACATGCGTTTGAAAGGTCAGAAATAACCGAGAAAAGAAATTATGAATTATCAGTCCCTGATATCTCTTGTTGGACAGACCAGAGGAAACCTTACTTTGCTTAAAGAGCCACACCGTGGCTAATCTTTCCAACGAATCCTATCGAAATGAGTTTTTTGAGTTAAGAAAAATTTTGATTTGTTGCGAGGTAGTGTCAATTGATTGAAGTCTGTTTCAGGGGATAGACACAGACCCTCTTCTGACAGATATGAATATTACACAACTCTTGTCTCTTGAATATCAGAAATATTCCAACTGCTCAAAGAAGTTAAGGGTCAACCAATAATTTTTGTTTGACATTTAATTTGACACAGCAAACATTTAAATCAAAACTTTCAAGCACACTTTTGGTCAGAATTAGTTCAATATGTCTCAATGTTGAGTCTGTTATGCAAAGCATATCCACTTTTCATACACAAAATTCGCTATTTTGAGCATAATGAAGTAAAAAAAAACTGTCTCAAATTCGATAACTTTGTTAATAACGATGGAAACCACCACGTGCTCGTAAGTAGTCGAGGCATGTTGTCGATCCGACGTCGAAAAAACATCAAGGGAATGGCCCGCCACTCTATCTGAAGAAATTGTATCAATTATTGAAGATTATCAGATTGCCTACAATTGTCTCTCACACGCCTGCCCAACTCATTCCATGCATGCTCAATGGTGCCAAGTCAGGAAAGTATGCAGGCCAATCCATTCGTTTAATACTATTTTGGGTGAGAAAATCATTAACAACTCGTGCTCTATGATATGCGGTCTTCTATTGTCATCTTGAAGAACAAAAGCTGCTCCAATTTGACAAAGACTTTGGATGACAAAAGGCTGTAAAATTGTGGTTATATACCTGATACCCGTCAAATTTCCTTGGACGACGAAAAGAGGAGTCCTGTGATGTACCAAAATTCCAGCCCACACCATTACCGTACCACCTCCAAAGTGATGGCGTTGTCCGACGCTAACATCAGCAAATATTTCTCCTTGCCACCTATAGACGCTGGTCGGCAGTGGAAGCTGTTTTATAAACAAGACCAAAATTGATAAGGTACAACAGGGTTTATTTCAAAACCAAGATGCAATGTATACAAAAAGACATTACAGCCATGTCACAAAATGACTGAATAATATGAGCAAGGAGCGAACGGTCAACCTCATTCAGCTTTAAATGACAAAGTAAGACAGAGTAAACAATAAGACACTTACAGCTATGTCTGTTAAGGACTCAACAGTAAGAGCGAGATACAAATCAGCCCGTCCCACTCGGCTGCTAATGACAAGAGCCAAGGGTAAACAATAAGACACTAATCAGCTAAGGAGTCAACAATAAGAGCGAGAGACAAATCAGCCTGTCCCGCTCGGCTGCTAATGACAAGTGAACTGACTAAGAAAAAGATGGACGCAACAGACAAATCTTACCATATAAAGACAGTTCCGCAAAGCAGTTTGCGTTCGGGTGCACTGTTTTCATGGATGAGAACAGTTCTTCTGTCCAGACGCCATCATTGAACTTTAATGCAAATCGGGTCTCATCAATGAAGAGTACTCGCCCCTATTGTCTTCACCAGTCTGTATGACATGTGCACCAGTCACGACATGCTGCCCTATGGCGTTGAAGAAGAGGTGGTTGTCATCAAGATCGAATGTTGTGGGCTCGCAGACGATTTCTTATGGTCTGATACCTGAACACCACTTGCATTTCGCAGTTCATCTCTCAGACATCTCACTGTAGTAACGCGCTGACGTAAGGCCATTTGAACGACATGCCGGTATTGACGTTGCAGAGTCAAATGTTATTAGAAATGACAGGAATATGATAATTTGTTTTTTTCAATTGCTAGTTATTCATCTATGTGAACCTGAACCTAAACCTAATATTTTAATATCCGTATCTGTTCAACATGTTTTGTATTTTAATCAAGTTTGTATTCAATGAACTGGTTTAATGTTCGATTGTTGTGAAAATGCTTTCTAGCAAATCCATCACCTTTTACTGAGCCTCCCGTCCTCTTGTGCCGGATATGGAAATAAGAGAACAGAAAAACTTACCCAATCCATCGCATTGAATAACTAATGTCTCTCCTGACCCAAGCATTAGTGAATACTCTAATGCAATTATACAATCATCCTTCTAACTGATATCCTAGAAGATTAAAATTTGACAATAGATTTTGAACAGTGCCCTGTGTTCTCGTCAAGTGCATGTCATCACAATAGGTTTACATCATCAATGACATCGCAATGCTATGACATTGTCGCGGTGTAATGAAATATAAACTCCGACGATACCCGTTTATCCGGCAGAAAGATAAAACAATATAAAAATCAAGCCCATAAAAGTAAGAGAGAAGCAATGAGTGAATCAAGTGATTTATTCGTAGTTTAAACAAGACGGGTACAACAACAAGCTACATGTAGTCAACTCAACAGGAGTTTTAACTAATTAAGGAAGTCAACGACCCGTGAATAAACAAATAGACGAGCTGTAGGGAATCACTCTCACATACCCCCAGACATTGAAACAACAAATCAACACTGGCTTGAGTTAATGGGACGGAACTACATAGGGATGAATAAACAAACAAGTACACAGTACTCTAAACAATCCATAATCACTACTTGAGTAAGTAAAAAAATAAGGCTACCAGTAGGTATAGTAGAAATAAAGGTAAGGTTAAAGAAGACTGTAAGTCTTTAAGGGAAGCGACCAGGTACATAATAATGTTAGCTAGGAGTTTGCCACATATAAGCATTGAGTGCGGACGTCATCTACATTTCAGTAAGCTTCATTTGAGGTGGAACTTGTGTTTCTTTGCTTATTGTAAAGGGCACAAACTCCTCTACAAGTAGATATAAAAAAGAAGCATTGACATGTTAACGCTGCATGTAAAAAGGCTGGTAAAAGGAGCATGAAAAGGACATTTGAACACATAAAAATAACCCCAGTCGGCGAATAAGGACATGAATGATGAAAATAGATACATGAATGTAAAGTACATAATATGCACTTTCAATATATACAATAATTGGTGGCATTTGATAAAAGAACATTAGATGAGAAGCAGGAAAAAAGGACGTGCGCTGGAATCGTGTGACACTCCTCCCCTTAAAATACAAGAGATTTGCACATGAAAACATGTAAAAAAATATCTGATAAATGGATATATGCAGAACATTGTTATAAATGTGGGATATATAAATAGTGTCTACAGGCAGCACGCAGGTCACCCACGTAAAAGAGCATCAGCCAACATGTTATCGGTTCCCTTGATGTGCCGCACTTCAAGGTTGTATTGCTAGAGGAGTAAACTCCAGCGCAGCACTCACTGATTGGTGTCCTGATGAACGTCAGTGAGTTATGATCTGGGAATACTTGCACTGGGGAGGCGGTGTGGAGAAGATATACTTCACAGTGCTTAAAGACCAGAGAAGTAGCTGATTGGATGATCCAGCTTGATCCTCCTGGAACAGTACTGGATCCTGGCTTCGCGATCAACAGGCACGGAGAACTCCAGTGGCTGTCACCCGGCTCGATGACTCACTGCTACAGCATAGCGTGGATCTCTGCCCTCAGGATAGCTTTCTATGTAGGATTTAAGCGATACGGATGTTGGCAGAAGGGGGCGGCGTCGCCCACCTCGACATCGAGCTGCATCGCGTTTGTCACCCCAGGGGTATCGGGAAACACAGGCAAGTGATCCTGGATAGCAGCCCTCATGGAGCTGTTCTGCGTTGGCGGTAGATGCGCCAGCTTGGCATATAGATCTTGAAGAATTTGGCTTTTCTTCAGCTTAGTCTCGGCGAACTCGGGAGACTGTACATGGTCACAGGCTATCACTGCAACGGGTCGGACGTTAGCCCTCATCCGGTACACCTTAAATAGATTGATATGGCAATATCGCTTCTTCCTCCGCCTGTCCGGAGTATTGATCACATAACCTATGTCACTAACTTTACGTTTGACAGTGTATGGACCATAGTATTTGGCCTGAAGGGAGGACTGGGGGATGGGAAGGTATAACAAGACTTTGTCGCCAGCAATGAAATGCCTGTGTCGTGCCCTCCTATCAAAACGACCCTTAGCCTAAGTCTGAGCGGTGAGTAAATGTTGTTTAGCTAGAGTGGTTGGCTGCCAGAGTTTATCCTTTATCTTTGCCACATAACGTAGCAAGTTCTCTGAGGAATGGATCTCCAGCCACTTATCCTTCACTAACTTGACCTCTAGGGGTGTGTCCATAAACTAGCTCAAATGGGGAAAAGCTAAGTGACTCCTTCCTTGAATTCCTATCTTCCAAATAACACCTGTAATGGTAATGAGACAACACGCTTTACTCACCGCTAATCCAAAACCCTTATTAATACCTACTATTTTATTAATAGATAACAGATTCAAACCTCCCATTATCAATATTCAATTGGGCCTCCATGATAACATATATGGCCCAGGTGTTTTGCTTCTTTGGTGATTGCAATTGTCATTCCTTCACTACTATTTTCATTTTTTTACCAGAGCCATGAAGTTGGTCATCATCAGTTGCACACACAAAGCGTATTTGTAAGTTAAAAACTTACCTATACTCATATCAGTCATACACAAATCTTTCATCACCATATTTGTTATTGGATGGCGTTTTATACTTCGAAGTTTCTTAATTTCATCCCATAGATTATGTTTATGCATATGTTGACTGTAAAGTTGATTTGGTACCCCTTCAAAAGTCATTTGTATAGTTTTGATTTAAGAATTATAAAATAATTCAGTCATTCTGTCAAACCCAGCGGTAAGGGTTTTGAATAGCATGAAAACACCTCTCATCGACTAAGCAGGTACATTTATATTAATATTCCACACTGAGTCACTATTATCAGCTGGTATTATACGATGACGAAGTATACGATCATAAAATATAGACAAGGGACTATTATATAAAGAATGGATTTCACGGGCCAAATCTGGTCCTGTAACTTTGTCAAATTTTAATGCAGTATTCTTAATTTCATATTTCATTTCATTATTGCCTATAATAAAATGTTTATATTCATTAAATGTTAGTTCATATTCTAATCTATCTCCCAAATCTAAAGGAATATAAAATCTGTTTCCACAACCGAATCATTTCCAAGGGCAGATCCAACCCACAATTGGGTTACATTTCGATTTTCAGTTGTATCAATATCCTGATAATGTAAATTATTTCTTTCCTGTGTAGATCCCCAAAGATCAATATAGGTGTGATATATATCACTGTCATCTATAGACAATACTTCAAAACTACTAATTTTTTTTTTTAATATAGCCCACCCAATGTTTTGTACTATGGTACTATCTGCACCTCTGGTACCATCTGATGTTAAAAATATAATATTATCAAAAGATTATCAGGCTGTTCCTCAAACGATTACATCCTGACTTCCAGGATAAGGAAAACGAACCAACAGTTGTTCAATTTGGTTGATAGTACTAGGGTTATTTGTAACACTTACAGAAGACTATATTCCTTTGATAGCAATATTCTCCCTAAGCTGATGCAATGGATTGAGTTTCTGACCATAATGCGACATTTTATATATATATATTCAAATAGAAAATCTCCTTTAATAAATGTCTGAACCTATAAATTTCGATGATGCAGGAGCTGTTGGAGGTGCTCCGGATGAAGAGTATGAAATGAATGATTTGAATAGCTTATTCATTTCTGGAAATAATGAAGGAGTTAATCTACAGGAAGCAATGGTTAAACCCAGAGTAGAAAGTTTGTATGAGGAATGGGCAACCCTAAGGGGGGATTAATTATACCAAATTTACTATAGATGAAAATGGACAAATTAGACTAAAACAATACCCTCATATAGACTTGATCTACAAAAAAGATGGGAAACCCCGCAGTCTTGAGTCTATACAAACTCAAAGAGGTGCAGGTGTAACTGTTGTTCACAATGAATTAGGATTTAAACATTATAAAATTCCAACAAAACTTTCAGAAAAGACTAAGAGCACAATTCAAAATTCAAGGGCGCAATTAAATGAAGCAGAACAAACTTTAGTAAACCAACCAATCAAAGGCGCAACTGAAGCTAATTGTGCAATAGACAAAGCTATACAGACTATTAACGACCCACCATTAAATACTGAGGGGTTACAACTAAGTATTAGAGAATTGGAAGGACTCGATCAGGCAATGCGGACTCAAAGAGGTGAACTAATAAATGACTCAGTCAAACTAACAAAATTAGATGAACATATAGAATATGAAAAAGATAAATTAGGCAAAGCCGATAACTCAGAAGAAAAAGAACGAATTGATAAGAGAATAAGGGATTTGGAAGATGAAAGGGCGGTACGTTTGGAAGCTGCTTCAACAATAAATAAGTATTACTATCACAAATTCAGACTATTGATAGGATATTAGAGGAAGATACATCCCTCGATGAGCGACTTCGAACTTTGTTTCGGGAACAGGGAATAACCATTGCCAGTATTTTAACAGTGATAGGACTTCTAATATCAACTCTGACTCTATCTATAACTGGAGGCTCCCCAGGACCACCTGTCCTTCCTACACCAAACCAGAAACCTAATAAACCCAAGGAATGGCTACAATATATATCCAAATCATTGGCGAACATAGCAGGAAAAGCTGCATCTGCATTACCAGGCATAAAAGGAAGTATACTATCGTGGCTTTTTAACTTTGTATCTAAAATAGCATCTTGGTTGAGTACAAATCTCTGGGCAATAATGAAAGAAGTTGATTAGTTAAGAAGTTAGCAGCTGTTCAGGATTTGAAACAGGTTTTTTTTAAGAGGACGCCATCTTTTGTCCAAAAAAACGCAAAATATTACAAAAGTCTTTTCAAAATTGTTAATCATGACACATTTCATGTAGCTATGCATGTTAATACCAAATTTGATCAAAAATAGATGATTAGTTTAAAAAAATTGAGCCAAATAGGAATTGTTAACAGTTTTCTTACAAATTCATCACTTTTTTCTCAAAATGCCAAATTGTCTGTTTTTGTGATGTCTATTTTTTCATCACTGATTGCAAAAGTATTCATCGCGTTATTAATTAAGCACATCTGAAATTGCAAAATATCAAAAGGCAGGACTTCGGTGAGTGGATTGTACATTGTTCAAGCAAATTTTTGAAAAGGTAACATAGGAGTTCAAGAGTTCTGCTCTAGAATCATGTATCCATGTACAGATAAATATCTGTGTACAACTTAAACTTTTCAGATAGGACCAAAACTGTAAAATTCTAACAATAACGTCACAAATTTGTTTACATCATTTTTTTTCAAAATTAAAGTTTGCACCAAAAAAAATTTAAGGTGCATGACTGGAATTTCGTGATTCTGCTTTGCATGATTCTAACAATGAGATTTCGCTTTCGAGGGACTGCCTCTCGGCAACTTCCGGATCTGATCATAGGGATACGACGGTTCCGAGCAGCTGGTCTGTGCTAAGCGTCAGGACAATTGTTATTAGTTAGTCTAGCCTGTGTCCAGTATCAGGACTGTATCAGTTGTTAGACTGGTCTGTCCAGTGTAAAGACAGTATCGGTAGTTAAGCTGGTCCGTTTCCATTATCAGGACTGTATCAGTAGTTGAGCTTGTCTGTATTCAGCGTCAGGACAATATCAGTAGTTGGACTGGTCTGTGCCAAGCGTCAGGACAGTATCAGTAGTTGAGCTGGTCTGTGTCCATTTTAGGAGTGTATCAGTAGTTGAGCTTGTCTGTATTCAGCGTCAGGACAGTATCAGTAGTTGAGCTGGTCTGTATTCAGCATCAGGACAGTATCAGTAGTTGAGCTGGGCTGTGTCAAGCGTCAGCACTGTATCAGTAATTGGACTGGTCTGTGTCCAGTGTCAGGACAATATCAGTAGTTGGACTGGTCTGTGTCCAGTATCAGTATTTGGACTGGTCTGTGTCCAGTATCAGGACAGTATCAGAAGTTGAGCTGGTCTGCATTCAGCGTCAGCACTTTATCAGTAGTTGGAATGGTCTGTAACAAACGTCAGGACAATTGTTATTAGTAAGGCTAAGGATTGCCTCCCTTGGCTGGCGAGAAGACAAGACATGTGAACGGAGCTCTCGCACAAAAATTCCTACAAGGTCTTATAAGGAGGCAAGAATAATTATGGGCCAGAATGTAAGTTTGTAACTAATTACAACATTCCTATAAATCTCCGGAACATAACATTTATGGAACTTTGACTTTGAAAAAAAAAAAACCACGTGTATAAATCTACCTTCGAGGGTCACAGGTCAGCTCGTGCAAGACGTGATACAAACTTGTGCACATTACAGGTGTGTTAACTTGATTATCTACCTATATAATATCTCTTTCTCATTAACAATGCCACCAAAAAAAACGGATTTGAGCGAAATTAATGCCGAAATTCATTAACTCCGCCAAATGATGGTGGAACTGCCGACGAAAGATTATTTAAGAGAAACTTTAAAGTCTGCCGTCAAAGATTCTATGAACTCTTTAAGAGAGAATTTTAAAGCAGAAATTTGTCAGGCAGTGGTAGCCTAAATTGGTGCCGACAAAATGAAAAGTGATATTATGGCCTTACAGAACGCAGATGCTAAACTCTTCAACGACGTAGAAGAGAAACAACTCAAAATAAGCACGTTAGAAGCTAAACTTTCCGAAGTTGAATCCCGTGCTAATCACGCCTTCAGACAGAGTAACCAGAACGAACAATTTTCGAGGAAAAACAACATTAAAGTTTTTAACATTCCTCAAACTGACGCTGAAAACTTGTGGGAGAAATTCACGGAATTATTGAAGACTAAAGCTAACTTTGATGTAGACCAGGACGATATACTGGCTATTCATCGAATTGACCATGCGAACAAGTCCTTAATAAAGCCTATTCTTGTTAAGTTCGCCTCCTTGGAAGCAAAATCGAGGATAATTCGTTTGAGGAAACAGGTTAGAGAGAGGTCCTAAGCGAAGCTAGCAGACGACGTAACACGAGCTAACGTTCAACTCATCAACAGATTGAAGAATCACGCCTTAATTGAAAACTCTTGGTATTTCAACGGACGAGTGTACGGAACCACATTCGAGGGGAAGAAATACAAGTTCTACCCTTATGATGTCGTCGAGGACGTGATTTACCGCAAATAAACTGTGTACAAATACCCAAATATACAGGATCAATTAAGTGTTATGACCGGAAAATATGTTGAATGTATTGCAGATATTACTTTTTATTTCACTGTAACCAACTTCAGGGTTTTTTCTTTTGGTTTTAATGTTTGTGCACAAGAACCAGGTAAGCTTATAGGAATAGTATCCTAACATGGATGCTAACGATTTTTAAATTGTCATACCCAATTGTGAGATATCAACAGATTCGTTGACTTCGGTCTGGGCCGGTGTGGATCTCTCCATAAGTTGTGTGTGAACATCACTCATCACTGCCATAGACAATACTGTATGGATGATTGATCCATCTCCTTTAATTCCTTTTTCTAAAATATTTTTTCTTTTCTTTTTCTTTTTTTTTTGTGTGGGTGTAACTGTTATAGTGTTCACATATTGTGAATATATTGTTATATTTGCTGAGATAATGACATTTCACAATATTCACAATATTCCATGATGAGTTGTGAACAGTTGGAGAGCGTGGACGTGATGTAAGAATTCTAAAACGCCTTAAAATATAGAACTTTTGGACATCACAATGAACACAAATGACAAGGAAACTTTGTGTTGTATGAGTACATACTTTTATTTATATTGCAGAACTTGCAAGTTTATTGGTGTCATTGTTTAAATGTACTCTCAAGTATAGTATTAACTTCAGCACTCCTATTTCATTCTATGTATACTTAGTGTAGGAATGCCTTATCAAACAAGGGATAACAATCGAATGTATTTTATTTTTATACTCTCTCTCTCAGATCCTATAAAGCGAAGAGATATTTTTAATCTCCTTAGGAAAAGAAAATCATCTATCATATTTCTTCAGGAAACCCATAGTCCTCCCCAAAATGAAATACCATGGACAGCCGAATGGGGCTATAGATGTTTTTTTTCACACGGCACCAGTCACAGTGCGGGAACTTTGATTTTGATAAAAGATAATTTTGAATATGAAATTCATGAAATCATTTCGGATGATAATGGAAGATTCGTTATTTTAGATATCACAATAGAAAAAATTAGATTTTCAATAACTAATATTTATGGCCCAAATGCAGATTCCCCAATGCTTTTTCAAGATCTATTTTTGGAATTAGAACAGTTGCCCGGGTCAATTATCTGGGGTGGTGATTGGAATGTTGTCCAAGACTTTTATTTAGACACTTTCAATATAAAACACAGGAACAACCCGGGGGCTTTCGAGAAAATTAATGAAATAAAAAACAAGCGAGAATTAGTTGACCCATGGAGAATCTTTAATCCAGATAAGCAGCAGTATACATGGAGACAAAGCAAGCAGATCAAACAAAGCAGACTAGATTATTTCCTTGTTTCTGAAGAAGTTATGTCCCTTGTTAAGAGCGCTTCTATCGATATCAGCTATAGATCCGATCATTCTATCATTTCGTTAGAGCTTGCATTAAGTCCAATAGAACGAGGACCAGGTTATTGGAAGTTCAACTCTTCCCTACTTTATGATACTGACTATATTAATATAGTCAAACAAACGATACGCGATACTGTAACCGAATACAAAACCGTCGGAGACATTAATAACTTAGAAGATATTGAGCTATCGGTGAACGATCAACTATTTTTTTAGATGCTTAAAATGAATATAAGAACAAAAACAATTAGTTACCGAAAAAAACAAGTAGAAAAAGAAGAAAAAGCTTTAGAAAGTCAAATATACGAAATGGAGGCGAGATTTTCTCTCTTAACTCCTGATGAAAATAAAGACTTATGTTTTAAAAAAGAGAAACTTCAACAAATAAGAACCTCAAAAATAAAGGGAGTCATATTTCGAAGTAAGGCTAAATGGTATGAAGAAGTAAGAAGAAAAAACTACTGAATATTTTATGAATTTAGAAAAAAGAAATTATATAAATAAAAGTATGAGTGAATTAATAACGCCTAACGATATACTCACTAAAAAGAGGATATACTAAAAGAATCCTCCGATTTTTACAATAACTTATATAAAAGTAAGCATTCGAGTGATTGGGAAAACGATTTAGATCTCTTTACAAATGTTGAATTTAAACTCAAAACCGAGAACCGAGATTTCTGTGAAACCGAACTTACAATAAATGAATGTGCGCGTGCTCTAAAGAACATGAAAAATCGGAAAAGCCCAGGTTTGGACGGGTTTACTGCAGAATTTTATAAATTCTTTTGGAAAGACGTCGGTATAATTCTTTGGCGATCTATTCTATACTCATATGAAATTGGAACATTGTCGGATTTTCAAAGGCAAGGTATAATAACTTGCATACCGAAAGATTCTCGTGACAGGCGATACTTAAAAAACCGGCGACCGATAAGCCTTTTAAACGTCGATTATAAAATTGCATCCGCTGCAATTGCCTCACGCCTTAAAGTAGTTCTTCCCGATATAATAAGCGAAACCCAAACAGGGTTTTTAAAGAATAGATTTATAGGAGAAAATACAAGAATACTTTACGATTTAATGCATTATTGTGAACAAAATGAAATACCTGGACTCTTAGTTTCGATTGATTTTGAGAAAGCTTTTGATACTGTTGAGTGGGACTTTATTGACAAAACTTTGGAGGCGTTTAACTTTGGCCCCGTACTTAGAAACTGGATTAAACTTTTTCAAAAAGATAGCTGTAGCTCTGTAATCAATTCGGGCACTTTTTCGAACTTTTATGATTTAGGACGCGGTTGTCGTCAAGGTGACCCAGTGGCCCCGTATCTCTTTGTTACATGTGTTTAACTTTTATCTATTGCCATTAAAAGAAACCCTAATATCAAGGGCATAAGGATCAAAGGCATGGAATATCTTGTCTTTCAATACGCAGACGATACAAATTTTACTCTAGATGGATCTGAAAAGGGATTATCAGAACTTATTTATGTGATTAAAAATTTGCTGCTGTCTCTGGTTTAAATTTAAACTGTGACAAAACAATAGCTATATGGTTTGGCTCCAAGAGAAATTCTAATGAGCAACTTTGTCCGCACATTCCTCTTCGTTGGTCTAAAGAACCCTTCAAAATCTTGGAATTACATTTTCAAAAGATTTAGATGAAATGGTCCCACTAAACTTTGAACGACAATTCTCCAAAATAAGAAAAATTTTGTTTTCATGGTCAATGAGATCTTTAACTCTTCGGGGCAAAATTACAATCATCAAGTCTCAGATCATCCCACTTTTCACACACCTTTATAGCGCTTCCTTACCCATCAAAAGACTTTTTCAAACGTTTTAACTCTATCCTTTTTAAGTTTGTTTGGGGAGGGAAACGTGATAAACTTAAACGTAACATGTTGATTAATGTTTATGAAAAAGGGGGGTTGAAAATGATAGATATTATATCCTTTTGTAATTATATGAAGATCAAATGGATAAAGCGACTCTTTACAGGAAAAGGATTATGGCAGAACCTGGCATTTGAATTGTTATCCCCCTTTGGAGACATTGATTTGTTTAACTTTCAAAGAGAAAGATTGCTATTATATGTAAAAAGTATCACAAATTGCTTTTGGAAAGAAGTCATAACGTGTTACACTAATATAATCAGAAACGAAGTTGTTACATTTGACAATTTTGTATCTCTCGCCATTTCTCAATTTTATTCCATTCATTGATATGAGCTTATTCATCTCTTGGTATAGAAACGGACTGAAACGTATTGGGGATGTAATCTCTCTTACTGGTGAATTTAAATCATTTGAAACACTGAAAGAGGAATTTGATATTCCACACACGTACCTTCTTTATTTCAGATTTTTGAAATACATACCAAAACACTATTTTGACCTTATTAAGACAAAACCTCAGCATCACACAGAAGTAATTGCACAATGTACTATTCTTAAACAAATATGCAGCTCTGATGACTGTAGATTTGTATATTTCCAACTGTGTTCCGACAAAGCCATTTCCTTAGACAATATCCAGCTGAAATGGGAATCAAAACTAAATATCAACTTAACTGATAACTATATTTCGGACTGTTTTGCACTCATAAATGCTACTACTATAGAGAACAAGGCAAGGAATTTTCAGTTTAAATTTATTCACAGAATAATCTCAACAAGATCATTTCTATTTAAAATAGGTATTTGTCAGGATAATCTTTGCACCTTATGTGGTAAAGAAATAGAAACTCTTGAGCATCTATTTTATTCATGTGAGAAAACCAAGCATGTTATTTTACAATTAAGAATTTGGTTCCATTCCAAAACGGGAACAAGTCTGAACATTGATATTACAAAATTTCTGCTCAGGGACACAAAGGCAAACCAATTGACTAACCACATTTTTATTATAACAAAAGAGTTTATAAACAAAGCAAGGTTTAGCACCAACGATTTGAATTTCAATGAACAAATCAACTTCATAGAATTTCATTTTAAGTTAGAAAAATACATTTTTTCGGAGGATAATCCCAATGTTCAAAGAAAATGGTCGTGTTTGTACCAAATAGACAATGTACCGTGAGTCCGCACTATTTCTGCATCTTTTCACCCTTTCATTCTCGCCTTTTTCCTATCCTATCTACCTTTCTTCTTTTGTTTTTTTTGTAATGATTCATGGTGATACAGAAAAGTCTTCAACAATGATTGTCTGATTGTACCATCTTATTTCTGTAAATAAAAAAATAAATAAATAAAAAAATAAAAAAATTAGCAAGGCTAGCCTGTGTCCAGTATCAGGACTGTATCAGTAATTGGACTGGTCTGTGTCCTGTATCAGGACTGTATCAGTAGTTGAGCTGGTCTGTGTCCTTCTTTAAGACAGTATGGGTAGTTGATCTGGTCTGTATTCAGCGTCAGGACAATTGTTATTAGTTAGGCTAGCCTGTGTCCAGTAACAGGACAATATCAGTAGTTCAAATGGTCTGTGTCCAGTATCAGTAGTTGGGCCGGTCTGTGTCCAGTATCAGTGGTTGGAATGGTCTGTGTCCAGTATCAGGACAGTATTAGTAGTTGAACTGGTTTATGTCAAGCGTCAGGACAGCATCAGTGGTGGGACTGGTCGGTGTCCTTGGTCAGGACAGTATCAGTAGTTGAGCTGGTCTTTATTCAGCATCAAAACAGTATTGGTAGTTGGACTGGCCTTTGCCAAGCTTGAGGACAGTAACAGTTGTTGAGTATTTAACGATTAGGATTGTAATCATGACGAACTACATACAATATTTTGAACTGTGAAATCAGACATCTGGAAATAATTGATGCCATTGATAATCAAGGATATTGTAAAGCGCCAGAGAGTTAAGGATTGACATCAATAAGATTGGTTTCCTAAAGTTTTTGAATAAAAAAGTGATGGATATATAACAAACATTAAGAATCCAGGATATAGAAGGATTTGATTTCTCATGAGATCTGGGGAAATTCCTTTAATGATAAATGCAGGCAGACGTTGCGGTATTGTTCGGAATGAACGATTTTGTAGATTATGTATGGACGGATATATTGAAGATGAATACCATTTTGTATTACTTTGTTAAGTACATTCCGATTTGAGATAAGTTTATTCTTGAGTATTTCTGGAAAAATACTTCTATCCATATCTTAATGTATTATTTAGTCATGAATTAGATATTCTAATTAACTTAGCAAACTTTGCTAAAAAGCGTTACCACCACTAGACTCGATACCTTAACGTGGTGTGGTGGTTTGCATGCTTCAGAGACCCCGAGAGCTATGCCAGCCGGAGTTTACATGCTCCTGGTAGGGACACCCAAGCTGGACAGGTCGACGGGTAGAAGCCAGACCAAATTTGAGTCCTTCTAAAACCTGCTTTCTAGAAGGTATCTCACCTATATAAAGGCCGGCATTAGAACATCTCACTAATCTTGCTTCTTACAATCAACTTTGCGATCATCTGCCGTGCCAATGTTTTTTTTGGATACCTTTGCAAGCCGGATTCATCTATCTCCTATCAAGACCCACTGACTGTTTTCTACATTCATCAACTGTGTGATTCATAAGGACTGGTGAATATATTTATTTAGCTAATTAGTGACTAATTTGATATTGTATTATAGCTTGTATTAGCTTGATATTGGAAAATGTCCATAGTCAAACCAGCAAAATATAACAAGACAACTGTATATTTTATCTATTTTGCTATCTACGCTTTGGTGTCATGCATACCAATCCAATGATTTTATCATGACACAACTCCGCTTTGTCAATTAGCATCGAAGAGCAATTATCTTAACTCATTAACGCCTGGGTGCCGTTTCACTAAACGTTCGCGAAAACATGATGGACTGACCTGTATGGGGGTTTTCAAATTTAATGTTTATTATCTTTATATTTGATTGAATGTCCTTATAAAAGTGACAGGAACATCGTGTTTAGGGTTAGGGTTAGGGTTAGGGTTAGGCAATGGATCATGTTTGAAAATGTTAAACCCTCTCATTCAAGGTTCATATAAGTTGATTTTTTACAAGTCACAACAAACTTCTCAATGTTTACACTAAACAATTTCTATCAAAGGGCCAAGGACAAATTCCAGGGAATCCCTAATGACGTCATGGTCTGGGATTTCCGTTTCCCAGTGCTCAAAATTAAACGGCGTCCAAGTGCATATGTCTTACACATACATGTACAAGAAAGCGTGTCGGTTGATACAAATCATCATCATCTTCCTTGACAGGGGCAAACCCGTAGACTGTTCTTTGCACTGATTTATTTATCAATTCTAACTTTGCCATTATTTTGGGTCAATTAAATATGTTGCCCATCCAAGTTAAATATGACCTGAGGATCTAATGCCGATGGAGGTCAAAAAACCCAAACACCGTCCCAAGATTTTGAATGTGTAAAGCCTGAAAAGTGAATTCAAAAGGTTTTTGAGTACAGTTGGGAAGGGAAAACCCCCTTCTAGTCTCACCAAAACCACCAGTGTTCGGATGAAAACACAACGAAATGTAAATTCATTCATGGATTCATGGACGGCTACTAGTGTTTAAAAGCACGCCGGTAAATACGGAAAGGTGTGTGAAAGTAAACTGTGAATGTGAATAATTTATTTTAGAGAAAACAAAAAACCTAGTAGAAGAATTAATATATTTACTCCATATGATATAAACAGTATCAAATAAAGTAAATTTCGATAGTTATATATTGTGAAATTAATTGAATATTTATGTGATTCATAAAAAAATATATGCATATTTGTGTAGGACCTTTGAAAATTATGAGTCCCTTTTTCTTGAAAACTGTATAACAAAAGGGAATCCGTTTTTAAAAAAGGCTGCCATAAAGTCAAAAAGCTCACAAATATATTTCTCCCCAAATAACGTTTGTCTTTTAGTTTTAAACTTGTCTTACATTTGCAGTTTCATCAGCTGATAATATTTACTGGAAAAACCCCCAAATCTGTTAGTATTTTTAGAAGAGGCAAAAGGACTTGTGATACAATATCTTAGTTTTACATAAACTATACTGGGCTTTTCTGTTTTTAAAACTTCAGGTTATTATATTTCAATATTTTGCTTTCATGCAACATTTACCTGAGGTATGATATGAACATCAAAAGTATCATCACTGGTGTTTTTGAAATTTGAAACTGTTTAAAGAAACCCAATTTGCCCTCAAATCGAATTGCCCAGTACTCTATTTAAGGTTAGTCATAAAAAAATTTGGTTCAAATTTATGCACTTAAAAGTTTAAATGATATCTGTAGAAGCTTAAATTTCAATATATTCACCTGGATAGGTACAAGGTTATTTCTATTCAAGCAATATTTGAATTCCAACATCATGAATAATATTTACAAGTGATGACGAATTTTTTTGATTTATTCCTATATTAATTTCCAAATGTCATGTAGATTGATATATTAGATAATGTATTTTTTTTAGACATCTAACTTAATTCATCATATTTGTCAATATTGTTTCAAAATATGATAAGGAAAGGAATTACAAGTCTGATTAGATTTTAATGACATATGAGTTTCTGTTAGAACTTTTTCAAGTCCTTTGAAACTTTAAGGTAAATCATTTTTATGTATTTGGTTCAAATTAGCATCACTTCTTATTAGGGATGAAAACAATGACTTACATTGTGCCTTATTGTGTGTTTTCAGTGCACACAGTCCAGCTCAAGGGAATTTTCACTGTTGGAATAAGACACATTGGGGAGCTTTTGTGAAGCCAAAAATATGAAAAGACTGTTAAAAGGAAATTGATTTGTTCTTATTGTGATTTGAACTGAATTTTGCCGTGTTGAGCCTGTAGGACTATAATGGCTGAGTTTAATATTAGTTTATATCATAATAAATTTTTATTTTTTGTAATATATTGTAATAACTTTTACAGGGCATGAGTTGCTACATTTCAAAATCATCCTAAATCTACTGTAATAATTCAATAAAATAGATTTCAAGTCACCAATTAGAAATGTCAATAATTTCCTTTGTCAGGGTGATGATATAAAGTTTTTGTTGTGTCTAATAATTTCTCAATAAAAAAACCAATTTGATAAATACAATAGATTCTTAAATATAAAGATACAACTTTTTTATTTATTATTATAATGACTAACTGCTGCATTGCTGTCTTCCAGTTTAAAATACAACCTCAAAACACAGGAATGTAATGGATAGATCATATCATATAAAAATATATATTAAAATAGTCTTATGTGATCATTTAAATCAACTATATTATTATTAATTCCCTGTGCTTAAATCAAAATATGACAATTTATGAATATTTGATTTATGTAATAATAAATCATTGACTATATACCATACTTTTGATAATAAAATATATTTGGATTTAACTTATTTATTTAAAAATAAATCAAAAGCATTTATTTCCAGTCAATATGATTATATTTTTTCATTTATTTACAAATGTAAATTAAGTTATCAAGAAAATAATAAGCTTTTCAAAACAAACCATATTTTAAATTTCCTGAAGATTATATTTAAACAATATGAACGGTTCAGCCCTATTTGTGGCTCTTCATCCAACCCGAGTTGGCCTTCTGATAAACAAGCTGAAATGTATCATTGAGGGCCTGTACGTCTTGATTTGACAATGTCAAGGTTGTTAACTTTACTCGAAATCAGTTATGTGCTTTGAATAATGTAAGTGGGGGTCTTTAAATTATCATCTACGTGAAACCTTGAATATTTGCGTGCTAGTGAATACACAGACGGCCGCCTGATGCCCATAGGCTTTAGGGCATGCGATTGCACGGCACAGTAGCGGTGACATCGGTTGAAACTCTGCTTGGTCGTGAATGTTCTCGGTGATCTGTTGCTTGAATAGACTGACTGAGGGAAAATTAAAGCTGTATCGTTGAGAAACGGTATTTAGTGTATGAACTGTCACTCGACTGACGCCATCTTTGTTGTTATGATATCGGTAACTACTCGGTTAACACCGCTTTTGCTGTACCAAATTACATAGGTCATAAATTGACATGCACCGTTGTTGTAACATGGCTACCGAATAAACTGGATCTAACATGTGCTGCTCTCTGTTATAAGTTAACATGGTGTCAGAAGAACCGTAAACGCCGAGGAAAACGGGGGAAAATAGCAGATTAACATCACTGATGTAAGTGGAGTGACAGTTCTACCAGGAAAGTGGAATTTCTGTGAATTTCTCACGAAAAAACTCGCTATCGTTATGAGCGAAAACGGAGGCACTGATAAGCACATGGGTTCGTCTGCTTACGACAAGGGTCCACGGATGGACTGGACTGACGATGAGGGTCTCTACAGGAGGTTCAAAATGTGGAAACAGAGAGTGGATTTAATATTCACGGGACCACTTGCTAAAGTAGAAGAGGAAACGAAATGCAAGTATCTGTTGTTATGGGCCGGAGAGCGTGGTCTTGATATCTACAACAGTTGGGCATTTTCGGATGAACAGTCGAAAAAACTGAAGAACTACTTTGACAAGTATGAAGATTATGTAAGACCTCAGTCTAATGAACTAATTGCAGGATGGGAACTGCATTGTCTCAAACAATGTAATCTTACACTTGAAGAATTTATTACAAGAGTTAGGACACTTGTGAATGAGGCTGGATATCCATCTAAGGAGAGATTTGTCAGAGATCACCTAGTATTTTGCATGAATTCAGACAAGGTTAGGAAGGAATGTCTGAAAAAGGGCAACGATTTAACCCTTGATGAAGTAATAAGGCTGTCGAAAACTGAAGAATCTGCAACAAGACAAATGAAAAGAATGACATTATCATCAGAAGCAGAAGTCAACCCAGTAACAAGAAAACAAAATTTCACTGGAAGAAATAGCAACTTTACTAGAGACAAACCCCAGGGTAAAAAGTGTAAAAACTGTCTGTTAGAACATTTTCATGGTGCAGAATGTCCAGCTAGGAAATCTAAATGCTATGTATGTAAACAAATTGGACATTACTCAAGAGCATGTTCGAAGAAGAAACAGAAGAAAATTCATGAGGTTGAAGTTGATGATGAACAGTTTGATGATGAAGATTCTTGCTTGTATTTGGGTCAGATTTCAGTTGACACGATTACTGACGGCGGTGGGACTGATGCTGTAAGTGAAGTGAATACTGTACGTATGCGCAGATCAGACAAGGAGAAAGCTATTCTCACAGTGGGTCTATCTCAAAGAAGTGACATGCCTGTTATGTTTGTTGACTGTAAGATATATTCAGGAGCAGAAACTAACATTATTCCTGTGTCACTCTACCAGAAGTTATTTCCAAAGGAACATAACTTGAATGAGCCTTCTGTGAAGATGAAAGCTTATGGTGGCACAAACGTCACTAACCTTGGATCTTGCACAGTGTATTTCCATGTTCCTGGTAAGGAGAAACCGGAAGCAGCAACAGTCCAGGTCGCAGATGTGCAGAAAGGTGTAATAATGGGAAGTATCACAGCACAGAGGATAGGATTGCTCGAACTTCATTTCCCTACAGTCAATATGGTGAAAAGTGAAAAGCTGCAGCAAGTGAAGAACTTCACCAAGATTGACGATTCACGCCAGCAAATCACAGAGACTGCAAAAGTGTTTGATGTTAATGGTAGGAAACATCCATTTCCACTGACTAAGGATTACCTGTTGAAGGAATACAAGGATGTATTCACTGGCATTGGTTGTTTTCCTGGAGAGCCATTTCACATTGAAGTTGATGAGGGAGCGATTCCTGTGCAATACCCAGCAAGACAGATTCCCGTGCACTTGCAGAAGCAATACAAGGATCAGTTACAAGACCTGGTCGACAGAGAAATCTTGTGTAAAGTGGAGAATGAGTACACTCCCTGGATCAATTCAACAGTGTTGACAACACGTTCCAACAGAACACTGAGGATATGTCTGGATCCGAGAGATCTTAACAGAGCGTTGAAACGTAGTCCATATTACGTACGAACTGTAGATGATGTGCTACCCAAGATAAATGGTGCTACACACTTTTCAATAATTGATGCTCGAAATGGGTTCTGGCAGGTGATGTTAGACGATGAAAGCAGTAAACTTTCCACATTTTCAACTCCATGGGGAAAGTACAGATGGACACGGCTTCCTTTTGGTCTGTCTGTGAGTGGCGACATATTCCAAGAAAAGATGGACTCAGTCTTTGGTCATCTTCAAGGTGTGACTGGAATTGTCGACGACACATTCATATATGGTTCATCAGAATTGGATCATGACAAGGCAATCATCAAAACACTCGAAACTGCCAGGGAAAAGAATGTGAAACTTAATCCTTAAAAGTTTCAATTCAAGACACCTGAAGCAAGATTCTTTGGGTTAAAGTGGACACCCGAGGGTATCAAGCCAGACGAAAAGAAGATCAAAGCAATCAGAGAGATGAAAAGGCCGAAAGATGCAAGTGATGTGAGGACATTCATGGGTATGATCAATTACCTGAATCGCTTTTCGCCTGCAATCGCTGATGCTTCAGAACCGATCCAACAACTGTTGAAGAAGGATAGTGCATTCGTATGGAATAATGAGCATGAGACATCATTCCATAGACTGAAAGAGATCATCACGGATTCTCCTGTGTTAGCCTACTATGACGAGAGTAAGGACAACATTATCCAATCTGATGCAAGTTTGAAAGGTATCGGTTGTGTTCTACTCCAAGATGGCAAACCTGTTTGCTATGCAAGCAGATCACTCAGCGAAACTGAACAGCGTTACAGTAACATTGAGAGAGAACTACTTGGTGTAGTATGGTCATTGGAGAGAATGAACCATTATGTATACGGGAAACATGCAACTGTAGAGACTGATCACAAACCTTTACAGAGCATCTAGCAGAAGCGCATTGACAGCACATCACCGAGGCTGCAGAGACTCCTGCTCAGAATGACTAAGTATGACGTTGACGTGAAATACATACCTGGTACAAGCAACGTCGTAGCTGACGCACTCTCCCGTATCTCCAACATGGAAGCTCCTGAAAATGACTTACCTGCGATTGATGTGAACACAATCACCAGCAACATTCCCGCATCGCCAGCAAAACTTGAAGAGATCCGAGCTGAAACAGAGAAGGATGAAATGTTATGTCACTTGAAAGACGTAATACACAGAGGATGGCCAGAGTACATAAGTGAATGTCCCGAAGAGTTGAAGAAATTCTGGACATATCGAGACGATCTGAGTGTTGAAAACGGCATCATTCTGAAGGGATATAGAATCCTAGTGCCGACTACTCTCAGAGAGCAGATTTTGAAACTAATCCACCAAGGTCACTTTGGAACGGA
Source organism: Phorcus lineatus (assembly GCA_921293015.1). Lineage (NCBI taxonomy): Eukaryota > Metazoa > Mollusca > Gastropoda > Trochida > Trochidae > Phorcus > Phorcus lineatus. The sequence goes on from OV121093.1 coordinate 42,048,924, forward strand.
GAAGTGCCTTTTAAGAGCAAAAGATTCAGTCTTTTGGCCGAAGATATCAAATGATATCAAATTACTGACTGAAAGTTGTGAAACCTGTCAACAGTATGGAAAGAAGGAAAGAAGAGATCCACTGCATCCTCACAGCGTTCCTTCTTACCCGTGGCAGAAGATCGGAGCAGATCTATTCGATTACAAGCATAACCAGTATTTGCTGATGTCAGATTATTACAGCAAATTTCCTGTCTGCAGAAAGCTAGATTCCATAACAGCAATCATGGTAATCCAACACTTGAAATCTGTGTTCGCTGAATATGGTATTCCTTAAGTGTTGATCACAGACAATGGTCCACAGTTCAGCTGTAAGGAGGTTGCAACCTTTTGCATCCAGTGGGGAGTCAAGCATGTAACGAGCTCACCAACATATGCACAGAGCAATGGACTCATAGAACGCATGGTACAAACTGTGAAGAACACTCTGAAGAAAGCTGACGCATCTGGAGAAGATCCCTATCTAGCGATGTTATCCTTAAGAACAACTCCAATTGACAACAAACTACCATCACCAGCGCAGTGTTTGAACAACAGAAAATATCGAACACTACTACCTTGCAGTGGAAAATTACAGAGACTACAGAGTGACGACGACAACATGGAGCAGCTTCAACACAGACAACATCAGATGAAGCAACAGTACGACAAGAAGTCTACAGTGAAGAAAGACCTTGACCCTGCTCAAGATGTATCTTTATACTTACCTAAATCAAAAACCTGGACTCCAGCAACAGTGAAGGAAAAGCTTGATCAGCCGAGATCATACAAGATCAGCACACCTGAAGGTAAAGAACTGAGACGAAATCGAACTGACTTGAAACCATTCAGTTCTGCAGTTGAGACATCTCAATCACCGAAGAAGTTTGAAATTGCTTCACCCAAAACTCCTGTGAAGCAATGTGTTGAAAAGACTTCTAAATCTCCACCTAAGATGAACATGAACACTGAGGAACAAACTACTCTGAAAACTACCAGCAGTGGACGCGTGGTGAAAACACCGTCACGATATGACTGTTGATAAGTTAATTTGAAGTTGAAATATTGACTTATAGTTGTGTTTACGTTGAATTCTTGTTAAATATCAGATGATAAGTTTATGCAAATATTCATGAGTAAATGAATGATAGAATTTTGTTTATATAATTGAGTGAATGCTTATCACTTTTATATTTCATGTTTGAATATGATTTATTCAATTGGTTCAACTTAAAGGGGGAGATGTTATGATATCGGTAACTACTCGGTTAACACCGCTTTTTCTGTACCAAATTACATAGGTCATAAATTGACATGCACCGTTGTTGTAACATGGCTACCGAATAAACTGGATCTAACATGTGCTGCTCTCCGTTATAAGTTAACATTTGTTACATTTACGAACGAAATATCAAGTTGCGACACCTCCTTAGCTGTCGTAATTTTTGACGTAACTTACGAATATTTTATGCTACGAATCTTTAGTGAAACGCTTACGATAAAGTTCGTAACGCTAAAATCGAATTTACGAAATTCGTAAGGTTGCGAACGTTTAGTGAAACGGGGCCCTGGACACGCTGTAGCGAGACTGATTAATTCAAAGCGCCGGTCATTTAGCGAGAAGGTTTAGGGGGCCGATATGAACAGAAACTGTCTAGCCATGAACCATAGTCTCGATTGTTTTATTGTTTTATGAAGATCAAACAAGAAATAGAGGTACTGAACACTGATAACTTACAGAAACTTGCCGTTGATTAAGGGGTTTGTCTGTCTCCAATTAAAAGTATATGCTTGGATCTTTATAAGTTACAAAATAATATATTATCTTGCGTCAATCTTCATGTTAGAAAATGTCTTTTTCAATTTACTATTCGAGTGATTTGATGACGGCATATTGTTTACTCTTTTGCAAGTACCAACTATATTTTCTTTCATTATGATTTGACACGCATTTTCATTTGAAAATAGAATTACGACCATGTCTAAAAACTATGTGTAGCAAATAGAACGTTTGGTATTCCAGCTGTAAATGATAATTTAGGGTGAGGGTGTGAGTGAGGGTTCAGCGTATATTATGAAAGTGGGAGTGGCTGTATGAAACTTTTCGGTCCCATGATATAGCATTTACTTTTGTTCTACTATTGTAACATGACAAAAAATAGCGGCGTGTATAAAGGTTCTATTCTACAGGATTGTTATTTCATGGTATAAGAGTTGCCCAAATATAGCGTTACTATGAACGGATTGAATGAATATTCAAACGAGTATCAACTTTGTAGGTAATTCTTATTGTACTGTGTTTTTATCAAAAGAGACTCACTTTATTTAGACTTATTTATTGAATCGAATACAGAAGATCTTGCATTTTAGTGACTTGAACGACCTGGTGCTTTGATAATAACAAATGCAAGAGAGATTCATGAATTACAGGTGTGTATGTAATTATGCTTCCTCTCTTATATAATTTATTTCAATGCGTTTTACAGATAAACTATATCTAAGAGTGTTTAAAAAGTGATAAATCAATCTTCACAAGACTACAATCATTACATTATGTGTAAAACTATCTATTATCAACTTCCAATAAATAAATCAAAGTTTTGCCTTGATATAAGCTAAATAATATCCTCTTTATAAACGTAATGTGTTCATCTGCCTAACGTTTTATGTTTTCTAGTAAATACTGGTAATTTCCATCAAAAGACTATAAATGATTTCTGTCATGAAACTAAGGGAACCTTCTCAATTAAGATACGCTAAAGTTTAGTTGTTTTTTTATTTATTGTAGTACTATAGGACGGACGCACATATGCGGCTCTCGCTGACTAAGAGGTGCTTTCAATTAACGCACATAAGCGTCTCTCGCTGGGAGAAACTGCTAATTAACGGACGCTTATATGCGGCTCTCGCTGTGAGGATCTCATTATTTTGACGCATATACGCGGCTCTCGGCGTTAAGGAGTTAATAACTGTTGGTTTTGAGCTTTCCAACTGAGTATTCATTTATTTCCTTTCATTGGTGAGTCGCAGAAGCTTGATCATTTCGTGCATAGCTTTCCTATGAAAATTTCCTGGGAAGATAGCAATAGGAGGTATAAATAATAAAAGCAAGACGTCTTCGTTACAGATTGCGGGCGAAGATGTTGATTTTCATCCAAAGTTGATAATTGTTTAATAAAGGTTATCTGGTCGAGCCTACATTGGACCCAGGGTATTATCTTTACTGCATTTATGTTTTCCAATGATCTTCAGGTTTTTCTTTGAATATCGATTGGAATACATACTAATATTTTAATCGAGTTACAGTTTTAGACTACTCAAAATAAAATAAGAAAAAGGGAAGACTAAAAATAAAAATAGTTTACCTTAATGATTTCTGTTTCTATCATTTCATCGCATCCATCGTTTTTTCCTTGCCATTGTTTTTAACTATGAATGAAAAATATACATTTGATCCAATTGAAGTAATGTAATTGTATCAACTACTGATGTTACATCTGATTATCCAAAGCTTTACAAACTGAAATGTCTTTCTTCGTAAAATCGTTCTGTAGTGACTCTTATCACGGGTAATATCAAGTTGCACTTTGCGGATTTGCCTTTGTCCACGCAAGGTTGGGTTTCAATACGCACTTACCTGTAGGTAAAAGTTCACAATTGTCGAACCTTGCATACTTTAAGCTGAATTTACTCACTAAAACGTACATGCTTTATATTCATTGGAGTTATCCTTCAGCAACAAAATACAAATGTCTTCATAATTAGTTCATTAAGTGTTCTATATTATTAGTTGTTAATGATTGATATCATTCTACCATGCTATTGTCGATAATTAATTTAATATTTCTATTGACAGGAGGTGTTGAGGACAACAACCCATATGTGCAGTTTTATTTTCCTAGATTTCCATCGACTACTCTTGCAAAACATATTTACTTAATCCAGCAGTCCAGGTCATATCAGGCCCACCCAAGAAGAACGTCACAGTGGTGTTGTAAAACAAAGAATGTAAACCTTAGATGCTAAAGGCAAGTTTGAAAGGAAAGCCAGTTCATCAACAACTTCGTCAGACAAAACATGCATCCCATTATGGTCTGGTACAAGGTGATGTTTCAGGATAATTATACTAATTCATAAACAGCATACATATTGGTCAACTACCTTGCTAATTCGAATCTCAAAAAACTCGAAATAAACTACAAGTCTCAAACACTCCCATGACTCGCCATTGCACTGAATCAAGAGTATCGAGAACATTTCAAACAGAGTTCATCGACATATTAAAAAATATGACTTATGTGTTTCTTTTTATAATGTGTTATGAGAATGTGTAATATTGTGTAACAATATTTGCACTGTTCAATGGGTCATAATATCTAAATACAAATCGAATTGAATGGAAGTTTCTTTCTTAATCTGACTGCTCATTATTAATATCATTCAATTAAACTTCAAAATCATTTTTCGATCTGTTGTTGACAAACGTTTTGGGTGTGTGTTTTTTATGTATATTCAGTCTTAATGCATATGAGTTCATATTCATTATGACAGGTTTTTATCTACTTCTCTTTTTTGGCAAGGCGAGAAATCGTTTATCTTTGTGACATCATTTTGTTTGATACAAAATAAACTGGACGAACTATAAACATTCTGACCAAAAAGGGCATGTGTTATGGTAACTATTCACAATACTTTTCTTTAGTGTTTAAGACATAACGTTGCATTTTCCACATTTAAAGTCATTTAAAGTACAGCCTGTGCGACAACTTATTAAACCTGATCCAGATCCATGACAATCCAGCGTATGCATGAATAAGGGTCCTTCACGTTTTACTTAATATCTGTGTTGCCCTTTCCGAGGCTTAGCCTTGATCCCTCAGCATAAGCGTCGTCGACTTCAATGGGCGAGGTGAGTTTTCAGATAGCAAGCCCGGAACTGGAGAGGAGTCTTGTTCACAGACGAAAGTCGCTTCTGACCTTATCACAACGATGGAAGAGGGTGTACAGGTGCCGTGGTGAGCGTTTGACCGCTACATGTGTCCAAAATGTCCATCCTTACGGTGGTAGTAGTGTCATGGTGTGGGGCGGTATCTGTGGTGACGCAACTGGTCATTATAAATTGAAATATCAACGTACACGAGTACATTCATCAAGTTCTCCAACCAGTTGTGTCCCCTTTCATACAAGCACAGGCCCAGGGAATCGCATACCTGCATGATATCACAAGACCCCACACGGCATGAGCAACAGTCAACGTCCTGCAACAGAACAACGTCCATGTTCTCAAGTGGCCTGCCCGTTCTCCCGATTTAAATCCCATTGAACACTTATCGAATCACTTGAATAAGCAGGTATGGGCCCGTAAACACGCCACATAAAACATACAAGAGCTGGTTCATGCCCTTAGAGAAGAGTGGCAACGTTTACCTGACGCCGTCATCCGACGTTTAAAAACGTCGATGAGGAGACGTGTCCGTGCATGTATTGACGTTGCAGGAGGTCACTCACGTTATTGACAACAACACAGAATGTTGATACTAGGGACACTTGAAATCATTGAAATATGACCCCCTGCTTATTTAAATGAATTTCAGAAAAATACTGGAGTGATCAAATGAAATATGTTTGTGTGGATTATTGTCATTTGATTGTGCTATAAAATCATTTTCACGGCATTGAAAAATCATCTTTTGTTTGTATGTTATGACCATTGGAAGTTAACCTATTCTTCCTTTTGCCCATGAGTTTAAGATGATAGGCAATCGCATATTAAATAAATGCTATCAAGAATCAATATACGAACGTCTTTAATTAACGATGAAATTACAAAGCGTATTATGACATGCCCCCATGTGAAACCATTCGAACAAAGCGATCAAGAGAGACGAGTCTTTTCTGAATGTTCATTTCAATTCTACCACATTTTATAGCGAATCCTCTCTGTAAAAACCGATTCATGCTATTCCTCCGTATTGTTCTAATGTTTTCAGAACCTACTTTAGTTATTGACGTTTAGTTGAAATATAAATCAGTTATGATAACATGTTCCTACCAACCAATCTAGATAAACTAATAATAAACCTTATCAATGTTTGTGTCCAAGGATTCAAAATGGTAAAAGTAAGACAAACGTATATCAAATTGATAAGTAAGGTTGGAATGAAGAAATGGGAAATGGGCAGTCAACATAGGTTATTTTCGACAGAGAACTGGGGTCTTGACCTTGGTCGGGCCAAGGAGGGGAGATAGATATAATTAGCTGAAAGTAAGTAAGGGTATGAATTACGACAAGAGGCATCGGCAAGGTGCGCAGTTCTGAGACTACAGGTAGAAAAGCTAGCTCAGCACTGCCCGGGCCGGGAGCAAGGTGTCCACAAAAGGTTAGGTAGGGTGATCTTGACCGATGGTTGGCTAGAGTGTAACGTAGGCGGCTTCGAATTCTTAGAAACATCCAGAATATGCTGGAAGTGAGGCTTGTGGACTTTTACAGGACCCGAACATGTGAGGGTATATAAGAGGTGTACATCAATAAATCCGGGTCGCTGCATTCACGTCTCCAAACCGAGCCCTGCCTTGTGTTTTCATTGAAGTTGTGTTGTGTGCATGTGTTGGACAATATCCTGAGCCTGGACTTTAACTTTAAATACCGTACCTCTTGCTGAAGTGCATAAGACAAGATCCATAAAACATCCTTGGATAAATGCTGAGTTTTCGAACATATCAACCATCCCGAAGGCGACGACGCACTGCACAGGGTCATACTGCGTGACCAGTGGCACCAAGCTAGCGCAGATTCCGGAGAGGAAGAGGACCATGTGCCAAAATACGATTCAGGCGACTCCTCTAGTGCGAGGCCCATTGATAATGGGAGCCTCGTTTGTCTGGAACATGTCCCTCAGGAGGGGGGAAGCATCAGCACACGTTCGGACAATGCATTGGTTAATTACCCGCGCGTCCCATCAGCGTACCCCAAATGCAAAGTCGTCAGGGTACTCAAGAATGGGATTCATCTGTAATGTCTGTAATTGAAGAAAAGGGTTATTTTCTATCAAATATGAAGATCATATTCCAAAGTGTTTTCTAATTCAGCGTTTATTCGTATGTTTGATTTAAAGTGAAGCCTGATATCAAAATGTGGTTAATATAAGTGGTTAGTATAACATGCAGCAGGCGGCGGTCCAGTTTACAACAATCCTGGTCGGCTCATAGACACCCATGTTATGTCTCTCGTCACCATGCTCATCAGCAATGCCAGGAGGTTCAGCAGTATATGCCAGGTCTATGTGATATTGACACTCCCTGGTCCGCTAGGCAAGAAGTGACGATACGGCTAGAACGGGATGGTAGCGTTAAGCCTGGATGTAGTGGGTGAACTGCGATACTGATACCACGGGGATAATTCTGAAAGGAGACATCACACTATTAATACAAGAATAACAAAACGACAGCGGCATATGTTAATCATGCAACCATTATGATACTGTTTTCAGTATACATTATCAATTGTTGTCATACGTCTATATACATTTATCTTTCGATTTATAGTTCACAGCAACCAAAGCAAAGTCGTATACATTATATGTCAGCTACTGAGTAAAAACAAATAGGAACCAATACGTATCATTATGACAGATGTGTCCAGTCCACTGGAAGCATCGGGTCGTCGCTTGCATGTCTGCGCGGTGGTGGCGAGGACTCGTAGTTGCATGGTACTAGGACGGGCGGGGGTGACATCATCTCGTGTGGCCCGGCGTGGATTGGGTAGATGGTACCTTGGTAGACCAAATATACATGAAGTAGATAGGGTCCTTGCAGCACCTTATTCAGTCTGCTTCCAGTCCAAGGTGGAACGATGATCGAACGGGCAGGGGCAAGCGGTGTCCAGTGAGGCCGCTTTCCAGAGCAATTCCCTGGGACTTCCAGCTGATTGAAACCATGGCCCGGCAGCAGCTGAGTCGAGCAGAGATAGCCGCAGGAGAGATCTGTGTGTGTAAGCGTCACGGTAGCCGGGGGAGCAGAAAATGTCAGAAGGGGCAGGCGTACGGATGTACGAGTTGTAGAGAAAGCAAGAAACAGCGTAGATTTCTGAGAGAAATAGCGTCGGAAAATGTATATTATCAGGATGATTACCACAGATGATACAAGGGCCAGGAGGATAACTTCAAGATCCCATAATGGTACCAGGTAATGATCAATGAGCGAAGGCTGAGTTGTTGTGGGTGGCGTGAGCGGCGGCGTCCACACCCACGGCTGTGTAGTAGCCGCTAACGCCACAGAGGCATGGGCGTGGGCAATTAACTGGAGCCTCATTACTTGTACCCGTCGGTGTAGAAACCCTACGCTGACAGCAAGGAGAATTATGAATGCCATTATCGTGTAAACGATGTACATTCTGATACCATCGGAGGGTATGTCAGCCAGGTCATGAAGATAGATGGGATCAGCCGGATTAGTGTAGATAATTTGATTAGCCTTTGCCCTGGTCACTGCATGCTGTAGTTTAATTCGTATTTGTCTGTCTATGCCAAGTGCCTTCTGGTATTTAATTTCTGCCAACTTGAAAATCGCCGTCTGTGATGTAATTGGTTCGTCTGCTATTAAGCTGGGCAAGCGGTCTAAAATGTCTTGAGTGGAGAAAAAGTGTCTTAATACGGCGACGTTGACAGTGTAGCGTAGTTGGGACGTTGATCCTTGATCAGTGCATGAGTCGATTCTCGGCGGCAGAAATAAGGGACCTATCTCTGCAGTACAGTCGCACAGGATCGGGGCAAGACAGAAATGACAGCCCTGTCGCAGGGTCACTTCCCCCTGACATGAGTAGGTCATCTCCGGGACGTTAGACAGTAACACGTATCCTGTTGATAACTCCATGGCATCCGTCATTGTTCCGTTAGGGACAAAATGGAAACTACAAACTTTGTGAGTCATATCAATATGATTGGCGAAAACGGCAGACGTGCAGGATGGTTTAAGGACAGACACTTCAGCCGGCATAGCAGTACAGGCTTGATGAGCGTCCCCACTACATTGTTGATATTGCAATGCTGAGAATTCCATGAAGCACTGGGTCCTAGCAGAATATGCAAAAACTTCGCTTATTCCATGTATAATGGTTGCGTCGGATGAATTAATTTGTACCGGTTGGGGAAACGTGAGGGTGCGGTAAATCTGAAAGTCCTCATGCTTGGAAGTAACTGGTATAAGGATGGATATGAAAATCTTGTTGTTACGGTGACTTGTCACAAACCGGGCGCTAGTGTAGTAATACTGGAGACCAGTATATAATACTTTAAAATGTGGATGTGTCTGTTGTAAAGTTCTAGAAATGTTGTTGAGTGTTGCTCGGAGCGCATGGGGAGGGATTAAGTCAGATGAAAGCCGTGACTGCAGGAGTGAATTAGTCATTCGTTGTACTCTGGCTGCGTCCGTTATGGTGAGGATTGACCAGTGTACTTCTTTTGTCGCCAGTTGTAACAGAGTTCCCAACACTCGTTACAGCCATAAATCGTCACGCTGGATGTCATATTCGGCCCGTAGTATTCGTGCATGTTCTGTTTTAAACAGTGTCAACAGGTTGTTCATTCGTTTATTTGTGCGACCCATGAACGACGCCATGATATGATTTGATACGTTGTATACGCTGTCCCGTAGGTGAAGTTGTGTTGCTAGTAGCTCCAGGTGATGTTCTACTCGTCTCACTTCGTCATCCGTTGCTACACCCGTGAGGCTGTGTGCTATGTCTCCCAGGAAGGACAAAAATGCACGACGGCTACGTGATCGGCTCTTAGGGGGACGAGACTCGGGGACGACTTCGGTAATGGCTGCTATAGATTCGTTGAGGGTGGTGTGAGCTATTTTCCTGATGGCGTCAGTGTATGCCAAAATCTTCCTGACCAGCTGGACTGCGACAGCACACTGTGGCCCAGGTGATGTATCGTTGGTACGGTGGTTAACACAGCTGTGGTTCCATGGGTAGGGTGTTGGGCTGCCCTGAAGTTCCGGCATGTTCAGTTCGTAAGTGTGTACCCACGTCTGGTCAAATAGTGGTAACCGACCAAGATGCTGAAACATTACTCCATAATGCATTCGTAGTCGATCCTCAGAAGTGGTCAGTGAGAGTGTGAATATGCCCACAAGCAGGATCGCTGCTACAAGGCGCATCGTGCTGTAACAAACTGCATTGATTATTATGTCTGCATAGAGTTGATGGGTAGTTTTAACGATCTGTCAACCTATTATTATCATACTATGTTACTATGGTAATTGTCGTAGACAATTGTAATGCGATTTTAGCCAATGGTATGCTATATTCCTAACCCTCCCCTCTTAAATGATATCATACTATTCACGCTATCACTTGTCTATGTGTGTTCTTATTCACCCTGGGCATGACAATGTTGGCCATCTCCCTCACGTACTAGTCCCTGTCAATAAACGAGAGCCAGTCAAAACTTACATAGGAACGCCTGCATATGTCTTGTAACCTTGTATAACGGGTTCTTCGGGGGGGGGGGGGGGGGGGGGGGGGGGGGTCGCACCATGCCCTGCATGATTCCCCGGTACTTCCTTTTTGTAAAGACCCATTTACCTGAATAGGCAGGTAAATTGCACCTTAGAACCATTCTAAGGGCTATACATCACATCTGCTCGCCCAGACATGTTATGACACTGAAGATCTAGACTGTCTTCAATTAGTCTATACAGGACTAGCTATGATGTCGCTGTAAATTGGAGAAAGCGGTTGATCAGAGCCTCTGTCTCCCACAGACTCCAAGCCTGTGATTCCCTTCTGTCGACAGTTGGTGGCTCCAAGCCACATCGCGCACAGTGACCTTCCAAAGGCCACAAACCCAGGCTACACTCGGACGCTCTATGTTACTTTTATACGTTCCACAATCTAATTCTTTCCTCTCTTCCTGATAGTTGGCATACACGATGGCCCAAAACCCAGGTCCACCAAATTGTACTACTTCACTATCAATGTCATATGTCATGCCCGGTTTGAATAATAAGCGGGAGAGGGGAGAGGGGGAGAGGAGGGGAGAGGGGAGAGGGGAGAGGAGGGGGGGGGGGGGATCATTGAACAGACTGATCGTCTCTATGTCTTCTTATAAGTCCAATAGTTATCCCACTGATGAAAGTGAGGCACTCTTGTTCTGCTTGTGGCATGTTGAGATCGGTATCTTGGCCCTTGGTTGTTATAAGCCTACCGCGCTATAACGAGTTTCATCTGTCTGGTCAGTTTATCCTGGTCGGCTGTGTTGTGATACCACCATGTTGATAGCTGGCAGTCCATCTGTTGTACTTTGTTGGTGGACTGTTCCTAGTGTCAATGAAGGTGGATCCTTCCCAGTTCAGTTATTTCTTTGGCCAACAAGTCTCTGTTTTCATCCAGGAAAGTCCTAAGTCTTGTCTGTTCGTCGGTATTGATGATCGATCCTTCAAGGTCGAAGTGCAGATCGGTTGCTGGTTATGGTGTGGGTTTGGGGTTCATCTTCATTTCGATTTGACACTGTATGAATGGCGACGCCCTGTCCTTCTGTTGTGACTTCTCGATTACTGTTGTCCCAGTCGGCGACAAGGTCTTCTAGAATGGCGATTTCCACACCAGGCGGTAGTTGTATGCCCATACAAGAAATCAAGGCCTAACAGGAGCGAGCGAGTAAGATCATAAATGATGTGGAACTTGAGTGATAGTGTTAATTCCTGGACTTGTAATGTAATGACGTTAACACCTGTTATCATCAATGGGCTACCGTCTGTGGTACAAATACGTTGCACTTGCTCCGTGGCTGGTTAATATATGGGAACGCAGCTGGCCTTCCTAGTTGCATGAATTTCTGATATTGTAGGCACGAATTGTACCTGTCCACAAGCGTCCGTAGTATCTGATCGACGACAATTACCTCCACGGTGCTGCCCGCCAAGTCAACAGCATTGGTGTCTATACTCTCGCCCTCTAGCTTCCTAACCTCAACCACCCGGCTGTCAAGCTCATCATTAAACCTAACATTTTCAATTTCTCAATGACTGGGGTTTGTTTGTTTGTCCATGTTTGTTCTGGTCTAGGCAGTATGCTACTTGGGTCGAAGCCAAAAGAACGTGGGCCTGTATTACTGAGATCCTTATCATTTTGTCTTGGGTCATTAGCGGGGAAGGGAGTAGCACTGGCTTGCAACCCTAGTCAAGTTCTTTGGGTCAGCTGACCACTGGGGCACATGCGTGCTGGCAGACTCGTTTACACCTAAAGCACTTAGCACCTCTAGTTACACTCTCCTTGGGGGTGAGAGTAGACATATGCTACTGGGTTGCATTTCTAGTTAAAGTTACCACAACATATTTCCCTATTTTCTTTGGAATACATATATATGAATGTCTGATTACAATAGTGCACAGTGCGTCAAAGGTCGCTACTCAAATATGTTCAGTTTGGTAATGAAAGCCGTTTTTTAATGCCACTTTTTTATGGGCCGTGGGTGGGTCTTTCACAGCCGATAATTACGCTGTCTTAATGAAAGTCTAATTAAAGGTCTTATTGGACAACTAAGCAAAAATCAAGCCTAGTTCTTATATTGTTGAGAAATCTCTGAACGAAAATCGAGAACTGTTAAAGTCGAGGTTAGCGGTTGTTTAAGCGATTATCCTGGCTAGAGTGACGGGAGGGGTAATTAACTGGAAGCCTTCTTTCCCTTCTAAGTTACATATGAGGTAGTGGGGTCGTGCTTGTTGAAAGTTTTCCCTGTGGTAAATTCTGTTGTTTTGACTCGCTTAACTGCTTAAGTGGATTGGTCAGTTTACCTGAAGGACGATATACCTGACAAATAGGAGTTAGACTTGGCAGAATGGACACATGTTGTTGTTGGTCTTGTTACCTGCGTTTGTAGATTACAAGTTCGTGCAAAGTTGTGTTGTGGGTCGCTGCTTGAGATAAAAGCAAATATCTCACCCTTTCGTGTGGCCTTCCTTCGACAACCAATTTTCTAGTTCCTTTTGCTGTTTATTTAAAGATGAATCGTATCCCGCATCTGTCACCAATTTATCCATTTCATCCTTGGATATTTGTGTCGACATTGAATACCACATCTCTTAAAAATATTTGTCTTATTAAAATTTGTGTAAGTGAATATAAAAAACATGATGTGAACCTTAATGTCAGCGGAATAAGCAATATGTTATTTCGAAACACGAAAGCACAAACTTACATGGTATATGTGATGAAATTGTTAGAAGAAGAAAGATTAATCATATTTAAATCAATGTTTTGAACATAAGTATTAATAATATACAAATCGTATTTACGGAGGGAATTAATGCCAATCAGATACAAATATTAGATCAAGTTACGCGATTCATAAGTATGTTAAGTACCTTATCAGATGTTAGTTTGGATTTTATAGCAAACCAAACAAATACTATGTCAATAAATTATTATTTATCTAGTAACTTTTAGATGTGATTTCAGGATGTTTGAGAGTAGGTTTCTCCAGGGGAAAATCTATCAAAAACGGCTACCTTTAATATGTCACAACAGCAAAGAGATTTAGACAAATAAACTAGAAAGCTGCCGAATCTGTGAACAAAGTAAATCATAAATACAATAAATATGTTCACACTCAAAACAGACAACTCGCCAATGCTGTCACCAATCGAGCATTGAGAGAGTCATCTCAAAGACTAAGTTTGTGATATATTGAAAGTATTCTGATTAAAAGATTTATAAACTCTGTTGACAAGTCAAAATAGATGTAAGATATTCATTCAAAGGATCTCGATATACTGTTAGAAATAGACACATTTGAGATGATCCCTTCAAGCCTTCTGCACGTGTAATTGACAAGTCAGGATTAAGTTATTCGTGAATTCTTACCTATTTCAGAAATATGTTACACCACTGAATTGTTTTCCACCACTGAAAACATGAATCGTAAATTAAAGTGAAAAACACGAAAGGACAAAATAATCAAATGGTTGATAAGTTCCCTTGCACTAAGTCAATGTGACTTTGCTGATTTTATTCTTAGAGAGTTGATATGGAACATTTAATTCGAACTTTCGAAAACCCTTCTGTCTATTTCAACATTCCTTCAGTCGAATTTGCACGAGAGACGAGACGATCCCTAAATAAATTTAAGAAGTGTATGTGATATTTGCACTACGATTCAAAGGTAAGTGAACAAACAAACAAGCTGTAATTTCTCCATAGTTTTTGCTTACAATACAACTAAACTGATTGGCATAAAAAGAACACTTTTACTTCTTGAAAAATTAATCCATAGCTCCATCAAATCACGGAGTGGTGTCTCTTCAAGACTTGTTGTATAATAGTTATCTTACAACGTATATAACCAAATGTTCCTTTTCACTACTGCTTCGACACTTCTGTAAGTAAGAATTGAATTAGATATAAACAAATAAAAGTCCAACAAATCGTCAACTAGAGAGATAATATTTGCTTTGAATTATTATGGATATTCATTTCTTATAATTGCAGTAATATTATAACAAAAGAAAAATTCCATTTATCTTAGTCAAAGACAATTCACGTTCTTGTTACTTAGACAGTTTCAAAATGCTAACCTAGATAACAAGCAGGTATGATTCAGGTAACACAGGGCTCGATGCACCTTTGTTCTCCCCATCCGAGTGTTGTGTCAGTGCAGAGTCTAGGTTGTTACAGTATTAAGTTACAAGCGTAAGTATTTATTACTCGTGTAGGGAGAAGGACAAGTTGTTCGTTAACCTTAATGCAATATCAACATCAGGTCGCCTTGATTATTTATTTCTATGCAACGAGACCCTGGTCGTATATTCCTGTAAGCCCTTGTGTAAAAATAACAATAATAATAATAATAATAAATAAAATGATATACATTTTAACGCCTAATATCCAGGGCGAGGCACTGCTCACTGGCGGTACATTATTACCCTGAAGGAATTGTACTACAGCAGCTACTTAACGCTTCCGTACTTCCCTTATTCAGGTACCCATTTATACAGCTGGGTTGACTGAGTGCAATGTGGATGAAGTACACAACGTGGTATGAGACCCAGGTCACAAATGTTTGGTGTCTCCACAGGTATTCGAACCCGGGTCGTCGGCGATAGGCCAGTATGCTAACCACTACACCATCGCGCTCCACTAAAAATAATAGTTTGTTTCAATTTTTTGAACACTGTGTACAACGTTTGCTTTGATGATATTATATAAGAGCTGAAAGGATGCTAAGTCTACCTTAAATCAAGTGTAACAGTCAGGTGCACATACGGAATGACATTAAAAATAATTTGCGACTGCAGTTATGTCACGAAGAGTATCTTTTATGACGCCACAATGATACGAAAATACGAGAAGGCGTTGCTAGGCAAAAATTATTTGTGCACATGCTCTCTCCTACTAATATCGCTCAGCGATTTAAGGAGGCTCCATTTTTTTCAATGAGCTTTACACTCTCTCAGGCCTCAATATAATTTATCAAGTCTAACGGATGATAACAATAACTGTAAATATAACCCAAATTGCCAAGATAATAATCACAATTTTACTTGATGTTTCAATTTTATCAAAAGCAGTTTAAATTGTGTCATCCAGGCATAGGAAAAGTCTACTCTTAGTCATTAATATTTCCAAGTTTAATTTAATTTACACAAGTGTTTAATATTCACTCAAATGCAAAAAAAAGGACTTAAAAGTGTTTTGTACACAGATTGACAACTATCAAAAATACAAAATTGTCGTTTTTGTTTTGGAATAAACATTTTCATACCATAAAAACAGACCTCATTAAATTGCTAATAGGTTATGTATATTCATTCTTAGTTGTTAAACGATGTAAGAGTCTTATTTCTGTGGCATTTTAGAGGTTTGTTTAAAGAAAAAATACAGATATATTCCTTCATCATATCAACTGCTAAAATACATCTGGTCATATGTACATGAACATGTATGTATTTTCAATGTTTAGTTGCATCTGTTTGCTTCTTGCATACGCGTACCCATCTTTACACAGACATCGTGCATGATTGAAATGTCTCTTGGTTGACATTTGATGCATGAACTGAAATAGAAATGACCAGAACAGTTTATTTACCATATCGTATACAGAACGATTAAATATGATTTAATTATGCATGAACAAACTCGCTACACGTTACATTTTGTTATATTCATTTCTCATGTATATATACAAGCGCATAATATTAGATATATTCTAATTCCAAATACTCATTTTACTTCTATCTTCTTTTAACATCTGCATATTCTCTTCTTGTTTCACATGAATATGAGTTTCTTATCCTGCAACAAATGTTCATACATACACGAACCTTTTAACAAAATCCTCTTTTGGTATGTGCTTATTTGATATAAATGCGTTTTAATTCATTTTTATTTCGTAAAACATTGCATACATTGCTTGTTGCCAATGCCAATTCTCTTCTGAATCTCTTAACTACTCAATAACATCTCGTTAATAAAGTTCAGGACTATTCTCTTTTTAGTATGGTGTTCTAATTTTACATGCCTTGGATGTAAAGAGATTATTACCTAAGTTTTGCAATAAAGTATAGTTTTGCCCTGAACTATTATAGTTAAAGCATTAGACACAAGGCCTAATTGTTTGAAGCTATAATAGTACAGTGGCTAGCGCTACTTTATTTCTTAAAAAAAAAAGATAGCCCGTGACGTCAATAACAGTTGGCTATGACGTCACTAGGTATGGCCCTGATCAAGGATTTTTAATTGGCGTACGGACGTGACTTACAAAATAATTTTCGATTTGGAGAAGAAATAACTTACGCGAGTAAAAAACCGACATACAAGAAAAGTAATAAAGTAGCCCCAACCATCATGTGTTTTTCAATAAAGTATACTTTTGTCCTGAACTTTAATAATGTCGGCCTCATGCTTACACTATAATAGTTCGGGGCAAAATTATACTTTATTGCACAACACATGATGGTTAGGGCTACTCTATTTCTTACAAAACTAGAATGACTGATAAAACGATTTAATTTTATTTATAGATCTAGATGTATCTCCCCCAAACATAAAATAAATCCATATATCATCACAGGTACAAGCAGCGTTCTAAGATGGCCAACAATGGTTGAAAAATATTTACCAAGGTTGCGGAAAGGTTATTACATTTTACCGCATGTTATATTACAAATTAGCGCACCTTTTAGTAACATTTTACCGCACCCCCCTATTACAATTTACCGCACCTGTGTTTGTTACATTTTACCGCATTTTTATTACATTTTACCGCAATATTACATCTTACCGCGTTTTTATTACAATTTACCGCAGATATTACATCTTACCGCGTTTATTACATCTTACGTCGTAACAGGGTCGAGAAGTTGGACATGTTCTTCCTCTGCAGGCGTGTTATAAATATCAAGCGTGAACATAGTGTTCTCTATATCACTGGTCTATCAGACTTCATATGAGGACAGCCTACACGGTCTAACCTAATGAAGTTAGTTCCAAAATCAAACATTTGTTATATGCATTTGCAAATGGTTGCTAGTTATGTTCAGCACAAGTTATCTAATCAGACCCAGACACAGTGAATAGACTTTGACTATTAGGAGTAGAAGGATAAACAAGTGATAACAGAGAGAGAGAGAGAAAGAGAGAGAGGGAGAGACAGAGACAGACAGAGACAGACAGACAGACAGACAGACAAACAGAGAGTGACAGAGACAGAGACAGACAGACAGAAAGACAGACAGACAGGGTGAATAGACTTTGAACATAATGAGTAGGAGGATAAACAAGTTATAACAAATAACATGCAAAACGAAGAATTGGAATTTCATAGTAAAGGAGAGATACACAGACAGAGAGAAAGACAGAGACAGAGAAAGAGAGACACAGAAAGAGAGACACAGAGGTTAAAAGAGATAGATTGAAAGAGTAATGAGAGGGAAAGAGTAATGATAGGAATGAGAGCGCGAATGAAAGAGATAGAGAGGGAGTAATGAGAGAGAGGGAGTAATGAGAGAGAAAGAGTAATGAGAGAGAAAGAGTAATGAGAGAGAAAGAGTAATGAGAGAGAAAGAGTAGTGAGAGAGAAAGAGTAGTGAGAGAGAGAGTAATGAAAGAGAATGAGTAATGAGAGAGAAAGAGTAATGAGAGAGAAAGAGTAATGAGAGAGAATGAGTAATGAGAGAGAATGAGTAATGAGAGAGAAAGAGTAATGAGAGAGAAAGAATAATGAAAGAGAATGAGTAATGAGAGAGAGAGAGTAATGAAAGAGAAAGAGTAATGAGAGAGAATGAGCAATGAGAGAGAAAGAGTAATGAGAGAGAAAGAGTAATGAGAGAGAATGAGTAATGAGAGAGAATGAGTAATGAGAGAGAAAGAGTAATGAGAGAGAAAGAATAATGAAAGAGAATGAGTAATGAGAGAGAGAGAGTAATGAAAGAGAAAGAGTAATGAGAGAGAATGAGCAATGAGAGAGAAAGAGTAATGAAAGAGAATGAGTAATGAGAGAGAATGAGTAATGAGAGAGAAAGAGTAATGAAAGAGAATGAGTAATGAGAGAGAAAGAATAATGAAAGAGAATGAGTAATGAAAGAGAATGAGTAATGAGAGAGAAAGAGTAATGAGAGAGAAAGAGTAGTGAGAGAGAATGAGTAATGAAAGAGAATGAGTAATGAGAGAGAAAGAGTAATGAGAGAGAAAGAGTAATGAGAGAGAAAGAGTAATGAAAGAGAATGAGTAATGAAAGAGAATGAGTAATGAGAGAGAAAGAGTAATGAGAGAGAAAGAGTAGTGAGAGAGAATGAGTAATGAGAGAGAAAGAGTAATGAAAGAGAATGGGTAATGAGAGAGAGAGAGTAATGAAAGAGAATGAGTAATGAGAGAGAATGAGTAATGAAAGAAAATGAGTAATGAGAGATAATGAGTAGTGAGAGATAAAGAGTAATGAAAGAGATAGAGAGAGGGAGTATCGAGTGTAATGAAAATATAATGAAAGAGAATGAGTAATGAAAGATAAAGAGTAGTGAGAGAGAATGAGCAATGAGAGAGAGTAATGAGAGAGAATGAGTAATGAGAGAGAAAAAGTAATGAGAGAGAATGAGTAATGAGAGAGAATGAGCAATGAGAGAGAATGAGTAATGAGAGAGAATGAGCAATGAGAGAGAATGAGTAATGAAAGAGAAAGAGTAGTGAGAGAGAGTAATGAAAGAGTAACGAATGAGAAATAGTAATGAGAGAGAAAGAGTAATGAGATAGAGTAATGAGAAAGACAGATAGAGTAATGTGAGATATAGAGAGGTAGAGAGAGTAATGAGAGAGATTGAGAGAGAGAGATAACAGGGAGAAATGAGAATACAAGAAAGGGAAATAAAGTGTGGGAGAAATACAGATTATAAGATAGAAACAGGGATAGAGGTATTTTATGTAATGACGGTAGTATAAAACATTGGATACACATACATTTCCATGTAAAAGTATATCATGCACCAAGAAATTGAAATTGAAATTCGTTACTAGTGTTATTGTTTAACCATACTTAATATAGTGCGTGATGAAATTTGTTTCTTGTTTATTGAAACCGTTAACATCACCGTTTAGGAAAAACTCATTGAAAATACAAAGTTTGATAATTTTTCTTCTGGAGAAATAGTTTCTTATGCTTTTAAATCTAAATATCTATTTTTGCTTCTATTACGCAAAAAGAGCTGTCGTGTTATTTGAGCAAGAGTCATGACAACCCAGCGTGTACCTGAATACGGGTCTGCCACACTTCACTGCCGCTCTGTTTAATACTCGGCTCTAGTTACGTTTCTACACTCCTTGGCACTTCTTTCCACCTGAAATAGATTTTTAAACGGGTCGAGATATATTCCTTGAAAACTGACTTCTATAGTTTTAATTGTGTAATATGATATGATATATTACTTCAAACTTAAGAATGGTTAAATCTGTTTAGGACTATGGGATACAGCTGCATGCAATAACATAGGAATGTTTAAAAACAAGCTGTTGAATGATAAAAGTGTCATGTTTGTATACACAAAAAAGGTTACACTATTCTAATGTACTAACTATTCGTATTCGTCCTCAGAATCAGGTCTGCATGTCATCTTGTATTGCATAATGTTTTGTCTCGCAGATGTGTAAAGCTGTGAAATGAAATGGAATGTGGGAGAAGGGTTAACCACAGGACAGAAGGAGGAGTTGGTATAAGTCTGTGTGAGAAAGGTTAATCATAAGAGAGAAGGAGGAGTGGGTATAAGTCTGTGTGAGAAAGGTTAATCATAAGAGAGAAGGAGGAGTGGGTATAAGTCTGTGTGAGAAGGGTTAATCATAAGAGAGGAGGAGGAGTGGATATAAGTCTCTGGGAGAAGGGTTAATCATAGGAGAGAAGGAGGAGTGGGTATAAGTCTGTGTGAGAAAGGTTAATCATAAGAGAGAAGGAGGAGTGGGTATAAGTCTGTGTGAGAAGGGTTAATCATAGGAGAGGAGGAGGAGTGGGTATAAGTCTGTGTGAGAAAGGTTAATCATAAGAGAGAAGGAGGAGTGGGTATAAGTCTGTGTGAGAAGGGTTAATCATAGGAGAGGAGGAGGAGTGGGTATAAGTCTGTGGGAGAAGGGTTAATCATAAGAGAGGAGGAGGAGTGGGTATAAGTCTGTGTGAGAAGGGTTAATCATAGGAGAGGAGGAGGAGTGGGTATAAGTCTGTGGGAGAAGGGTTAATCATAGGAGAGGAGAAGGAGTGGGTATAAGTCTGTGGGAGAAGGGTTAATCATAGGAGAGGAAGAGTGGGTATAAGTCTGTGTGAGAAGGGTTAATCATAGGAGAGGAGGAGGAGTGGGTATAAGTCTGTGGGAGAAGGGTTAATCATAGGAGAGAAGGAAGAGTGGGTATAAGTCTGTGTGAGAAAGGTTAATCATAAGAGAGAAGGAGGAGTGGGTATAAGTCTGTGTGAGAAGGGTTAATCATAAGAGAGGAGGAGGAGTGGGTATAAGTCTGTGTGAGAAGGGTTAATCATAAGAGAGGAGGAGGAGTGGGTATAAGTCTGTGTGAGAAGGGTTAATCATAGGAGAGGAGGAGGAGTGGGTATAAGTCTGTGGGAGAAGGGTTAATCATAGGAGAGAAGGAAGAGTGGGTATAAGTCTGTGTGAGAAAGGTCAATCATAAGAGAGAAGGAGGAGTGGGTATAAGTCTGTGTGAGAAGGGTTAATCATAAGAGAGGAGGAGGAGTGGGTATAAGTCTGTGTGAGAAGGGTTAATCATAGGAGAGGAGGAGGAGTGGGTATAAGTCTGTGTGAGAAAGGTTAATCATAGGAGAGGAGAAGGAGTGGGTATAAGTCTGTGTGAGAAGGGTTAATCATAAGAGAGGAGGAGGAGTGGGTATAAGTCTGTGTGAGAAAGGTTAATCATAGGAGAGGAGGAGGAGTGGGTATAAGTCTGTGTGAGAAAGGTTAATCATAGGAGAGGAGAAGGAGTGGGTATAAGTCTGTGTGAGAAGGGTTAATCATAGGAGAGGAGGAGGAGTGGGTATAAGTCTGTGTGAGAAGGGTTAATCATAGGAGAGGAGGAGGAGTGGGTATAAGTCTGTGTGAGAAGGGTTAATCATAAGAGAGAAGGAGGAGTGGGTATAAGTCTGTGTGAGAAGGGTTAATCATAAGAGAGAAGGAGGAGTGGGTATAAGTCTGTGTGAGAAGGGTTAATCATAGGAGAGGAGGAGGAGTGGGTATAAGTCTGTGGGAGAAGGGTTAATCATAGGAGAGAAGGAGTGGGTATAAGTCTGTGGGAGAAAGGTTAATCATAGGAGAGGAGGAGGAGTGGGTATAAGTCTGTGTGAGAAAGGTTAATCATAGGAGAGGAGGAGGAGTGGGTATAAGTCTGTGTGAGAAGGGTTAATCATAGGAGAGGAGGAGGAGTGGGTATAAGTCTGTGTGAGAAAGGTTAATCATAAGAGAGAAGGAGGAGTGGGTATAAGTCTGTGTGAGAAGGGTTAATCATAAGAGAGGAGGAGGAGTGGGTATAAGTCTGTGTGAGAAGGGTTAATCATAGGAGAGGAGGAGGAGTGGGTATAAGTCTGTGTGAGAAGGGTTAATCATAGGAGAGGAGGAGGAGTGGGTATAAGTCTGTGTGAGAAGGGTTAATCATAGGAGAGAAGGAGGAGTGGGTATAAGTCTGTGTGAGAAGGGTTAATCAAGGGGAGGAGGAGGAGTGGGTATAAGTCTGTGTGAGAAAGGTTAATCATAGGAGAGGAGGAGGAGTGGGTATAAGTCTGTGTGAGAAAGGTTAATCATAGGAGAGGAGGAGGAGTGGGTATAAGTCTGTGTGAGAAAGGTTAATCATAGGAGAGGAGGAGGAGTGGGTATAAGTCTGTGTGAGAAAGGTTAATCATAGGAGAGGAGGAGGAGTGGGTATAAGTCTGTGTGAGAAAGGTTAATCATAGGAGAGGAGGAGGAGTGGGTATAAGTCTGTGTGAGAAGGGTTAATCAAGGGGAGGAGGAGGAGTGGGTATAAGTCTGTGTGAGAAAGGTTAATCATAGGAGAGGAGGAGGAGTGGGTATAAGTCTGTGTGAGAAGGGTTAATCAAGGGGAGGAGGAGGAGTGGGTATAAGTCTGTGTGAGAAAGGTTAATCATAGGAGAGGAGGAGGAGTGGGTATAAGTCTGTGTGAGAAGGGTTAATCATAGGAGAGAAGGAGGAGTGGGTATAAGTCTGTGGGAGAAGGGTTAATCATAGGAGAGGAGGAGGAGTGGGTATAAGTCTGTGTGAGAAGGGTTAATCATAGGAGAGGAGGAGGAGTGGGTATAAGTCTGTGGGAGAAGGGTTAATCATAGGAGAGGAGGAGGAGTTGGTATAAGCTGTGGGAGAAGGGTTAATCATAGGAGAGGAGGAGGAGTGGGTATAAGTCTGTGGGAGAAGAGTTAATCATAGGTGAGGAGGAGGAGTGGGTATAAGTCTGTGGGAGAAGGGTTAATCATAGGAGAGGAGGAGGAGTGGGTATAAGTCTGTGGGAGAAAGGTTAATCATAGGAGAGAAGGAGGAGTGGGTATAAGTCTGTGTGAGAAAGGTTAATCATAGGAGAGGAGGAGGAGTGGGTATAAGTCTGTGTGAGAAGGGTTAATCAAGGGGAGGAGGAGGAGTGGGTATAAGTCTGTGTGAGAAAGGTTAATCATAGGAGAGGAGGAGGAGTGGGTATAAGTCTGTGTGAGAAGGGTTAATCAAGGGGAGGAGGAGGAGTGGGTATAAGTCTGTGTGAGAAAGGTTAATCATAGGAGAGGAGGAGGAGTGGGTATAAGTCTGTGTGAGAAGGGTTAATCATAGGAGAGAAGGAGGAGTGGGTATAAGTCTGTGTGAGAAAGGTTAATCAAGGGGAGGAGGAGGAGTGGGTATAAGTCTGTGTGAGAAAGGTTAATCATAGGAGAGGAGGAGGAGTCGTTATAAGTCTGTGTGAGAAAGGTTAATCAAGGGGAGGAGGAGGAGTAGGTATAAGTCTGTGTGAGAAGGGTTAATCATAGGAGAGAAGGAGGAGTGGGTATAAGTCTGTGTGAGAAAGGTTAATCAAGGGGAGGAGGAGGAGTGGGTATAAGTCTGTGTGAGAAAGGTTAATCATAGGAGAGGAGGAGGAGTCGTTATAAGTCTGTGTGAGAAAGGTTAATCAAGGGGAGGAGGAGGAGTAGGTATAAGTCTGTGTGAGAAGGGTTAATCATAGGAGAGAAGGAGGAGTGGGTATAAGTCTGTGTGAGAAGGGTTAATCATAGGAGAGGAGGAGGAGTGGGTATAAGTCTGTGGAAGAAGGGTTAATCATAGGAGAGGAGGAGGAGTGGGTATAAGCTGTGGGAGAAGGGTTAATCATAGGAGAGGAGGAGGAGTGGGTATAAGTCTGTGTGAGAAAGGTTAATCATAAGAGAGAAGGAGGAGTGGGTATAAGTCTGTGTGAGAAAGGTTAATCAAGGGGAGGAGGAGGAGTAGGTATAAGTCTGTGTGAGAAGGGTTAATCATAGGAGAGAAGGAGGAGTGGGTATAAGTCTGTGTGAGAAAGGTTAATCATAGGAGAGGAGGAGGAGTGGGTATAAGTCTGTGTGAGAAGGGTTAATCATAGAAGAGGAGGAGGAGTGGGTATAAGTCTGTGGGAGAAGGGTTAATCATAGGAGAGAAGGAAGAGTGGGTATAAGTCTGTGGGAGAAGGGTTAATCATAGGAGAGGAGGAGGAGTGGGTATAAGTCTGTGTGAGAAAGGTTAATCATAGGAGAGGAGGAGGAGTGGGTATAAGTCTGTGTGAGAAGGGTTAATCATAGGAGAGGAGGAGGAGTGGGTATAAGTCTGTGTGAGAAGGGTTTATCATAGGAGAGAAGGAGGAGTGGATATAAGTCTGTGTGAGAAGGGTTAAGCATAGAACAGGAGGAGTCTTTATAAGTCTGTGTGAGAAGGGTTTATCATAGGAGAGGAGGAGGAGTGGGTATAAATCTGTGGGAGAAGGGTTAAGCATAGAACAGGAGGAGTCTTTATAAGTCTGTGTGAGAAGGGTTAATCATAGGAGAGGAGGAGGAGTGGGTATAAGTCTGTGGGAGAAGGGTTAATCATAGGAGAGGAGGAGGAGTGGGTATAAGCTGTGGGAGAAGGGTTAATCATAGGAGAAGAGAAGGAGTGGGTATAAGTCTGTGTGAGAAAGGTTAATCATAGGAGAGGAGGAGGAGTGGGTATAAGTCTGTGGGAGAAGGGTTTATCATAGGAGAGGAGGAGGAGTGGGTATAAGTCTGTGGGAGAAGGGTTAATCATAGGAGAGGAGGAGGAGTGGGTATAAGTCTGTGGGAGAAGGGTTAATCATAGGAGAGGAGGAGAAGTGGGTATAAGTCTGTGGGAGAAAGGTTAATCATAGGAGAGAAGGAGGAGTGGGTATAAGTCTGTGGGAGAAAGGTTAATCATAGGAGAGGAGGAGGAGTGGGTATAAGTCTGTGTGAGAAGGGTTAATCAAGGGGAGGAGGAGGAGTGGGTATAAGTCTGTGTGAGAAAGGTTAATCATAGGAGAGGAGGAGGAGTGGGTATAAGTCTGTGTGAGAAAGGTTAATCATAGGAGAGGAGGAGGAGTGGGTATAAGTCTGTGTGAGAAGGGTTAATCAAGGGGAGGAGGAGGAGTGGGTATAAGTCTGTGTGAGAAAGGTTAATCATAGGAGAGGAGGAGGAGTGGGTATAAGTCTGTGTGAGAAGGGTTAACCATAGGGGAGGAGGAGGAGTGGGTATAAGTCTGTGTGAGAAAGGTTAATCATAGGAGAGGAGGAGGAGTGGGTATAAGTCTGTGTGAGAAGGGTTAATCAAGGGGAGGAGGAGGAGTGGGTATAAGTCTGTGTGAGAAAGGTTAATCATAGGAGAGGAGGAGGAGTGGGTATAAGTCTGTGTGAGAAGGGTTAATCATAGGAGAGAAGGAGGAGTGGGTATAAGTCTGTGTGAGAAAGGTTAATCAAGGGGAGGAGGAGGAGTGGGTATAAGTCTGTGTGAGAAAGGTTAATCATAGGAGAGGAGGAGGAGTCGTTATAAGTCTGTGTGAGAAAGGTTAATCAAGGGGAGGAGGAGGAGTAGGTATAAGTCTGTGTGAGAAGGGTTAATCATAGGAGAGAAGGAGGAGTGGGTATAAGTCTGTGTGAGAAAGGTTAATCAAGGGGAGGAGGAGGAGTGGGTATAAGTCTGTGTGAGAAAGGTTAATCATAGGAGAGGAGGAGGAGTCGTTATAAGTCTGTGTGAGAAAGGTTAATCAAGGGGAGGAGGAGGAGTAGGTATAAGTCTGTGTGAGAAAGGTTAATCATAGGAGAGGAGGAGGAGTGGGTATAAGTCTGTGTGAGAAGGGTTAATCATAGGAGAGAAGGAGGAGTGGGTATAAGTCTGTGTGAGAAAGGTTAATCAAGGGGAGGAGGAGGAGTGGGTATAAGTCTGTGTGAGAAAGGTTAATCATAGGAGAGGAGGAGGAGTCGTTATAAGTCTGTGTGAGAAAGGTTAATCAAGGGGAGGAGGAGGAGTAGGTATAAGTCTGTGTGAGAAGGGTTAATCATAGGAGAGAAGGAGGAGTGGGTATAAGTCTGTGTGAGAAAGGTTAATCAAGGGGAGGAGGAGGAGTAGGTATAAGTCTGTGTGAGAAGGGTTAATCATAGGAGAGAAGGAGGAGTGGGTATAAGTCTGTGTGAGAAAGGTTAATCAAGGGGAGGAGGAGGAGTGGGTATAAGTCTGTGTGAGAAAGGTTAATCATAGGAGAGGAGGAGGAGTCGTTATAAGTCTGTGTGAGAAAGGTTAATCAAGGGGAGGAGGAGGAGTAGGTATAAGTCTGTGTGAGAAAGGTTAATCATAGGAGAGGAGGAGGAGTGGGTATAAGTCTGTGTGAGAAGGGTTAATCATAGGAGAGAAGGAGGAGTGGGTATAAGTCTGTGTGAGAAAGGTTAATCAAGGGGAGGAGGAGGAGTGGGTATAAGTCTGTGTGAGAAAGGTTAATCATAGGAGAGGAGGAGGAGTCGTTATAAGTCTGTGTGAGAAAGGTTAATCAAGGGGAGGAGGAGGAGTAGGTATAAGTCTGTGTGAGAAGGGTTTATCATAGGAGATGAGGAGGAGTGGGTATAAGTCTGTGGAAGAAGGGTTAATCATAGGAGAGAAGGAGGAGTGGGTATAAGTCTGTGTGAGAAGGGTTAATCATAGGAGAGAAGGAGGAGTGGGTATAAGTCTGTGTGAGAAGGGTTAATCATAGGAGAGGAGGAGGAGTGGGTATAAGTCTGTGTGAGAAGGGTTAATCATAGGAGAGGAGGAGGAGTCGTTATAAGTCTGTGTGAGAAAGGTTAATCAAGGGGAGGAGGAGGAGTAGGTATAAGTCTGTGTGAGAAGGGTTAATCATAGGAGAGAAGGAGGAGTAGGTATAAGTCTGTGTGAGAAGGGTTAATCATAGGAGAGAAGGAGGAGTGGGTATAAGTCTGTGGGAGAAGGGTTAATCATAGGAGAGGAGGAGGAGTGGGTATAAGTCTGTGGGAGAAGGGTTAATCATAGGAGAGAAGGAGGAGTGGGTATAAGCTGTGGGAGAAGGGTTAATCATAGGAGAGGAGGAGGAGTGGGTATAAGTCTGTGTGAGAAAGGTTAATCATAAGAGAGAAGGAGGAGTGGGTATAAGTCTGTGTGAGAAAGGTTAATCAAGGGGAGGAGGAGGAGTGGGTATAAGTCTGTGTGAGAAAGGTTAATCATAGGAGAGGAGGAGGAGTCGTTATAAGTCTGTGTGAGAAAGGTTAATCATAGGAGAGGAGGAGGAGTGGGTATAAGTCTGTGGGAGAAGGGTTAAGCATAGAACAGGAGGAGTCTTTATAAGTCTGTGTGAGAAGGGTTAACCATAGGAGAGGAGGAGGAGTGGGTATAAGTCTGTGGGAGAAGGGTCAATCATAGGACAGGAAGAGGAGTGGGTATAAGTCTGTGGGAGAAGGGTTAATCATAGGAGAGAAGGAGGAGTGGGTATAAGTCTGTGGGAGAAGGGTTAATCATAGGACAGAAGGAGGAGTGGATATAAGTCTGTGGGAGAAGGGTTAATCATAGGACAGGAGGAGGAGTGGGTATAAGTCTGTTGGAGAAGGGTTAACCATAGGAGAGGAGGAGGAGTGGGTATAAGCTCCTGGAGAAGGGTTAATCATAGGAGAGGAGGAGTGGGTATAAGTCTGAGGTTATTACCTTTCTATCGTTTTATTTGGAAATCTAAGATCGAACGTACTTAGATACAATATAAACAAGTCATCACCAATGTAAATTATACCTTGCTGAATGTATAAACTATGGAAGACACCACATAGGCAATGTCTAAGTATTGTACATGTATGTAATTCACAGTAGATTTAACAGGTAATTCGTACCTATTGAGCTCTGACTCTACGACTCTATTTTCATTTAATATTCATTTCCTGTAATAAACAAGCTTAAGAACTATTTGGGTTCTCTTATCCTTGTTTATGTTCGATTGTGTATGTCAAGTGATCGATCTGGGGTAAATGTGAGTCAAAAGTATATCAAAATGTAAAAACGCATCCAATAAAGATTATATGAGAGGTGTGTGTGCAGCATGGCATGTTGCATATATTTGAAACTAATCGTAAGTTTAATTGAAAATTGGCCCAATTAACCCCGCTCTCCCCTACTTTGATGAGTTTTGTCCGTTTATTGAAAATGTGGTTTCGGAAATTATTGGCCTCACATTAATTTTGTGAAACGAGAAATTGGTAAATACTGCCATTCACTGAATTGATTAGATTATCAAATGGAACAGTGCAAAAATGTATTAAATGTTGGTCAACGTTGTGCTTATTGTCATCGACATTGTACATTACTTTCCCCCCTGATATGAAGCATATTGTACTCTTTACTGACAAATTGCATGTCTGAAAATTAGATAAAAAATTAATTGGTGACTTATTTCTTTACAAACAAAATTTAACATTTTAAGAAATTATTACTAATGTCTGTGACAGTCCTAAAATTGTCCATAAGAATAACAATAATGAAAAATAATAAAATAATAAAAATAATAAATTGGGTTTAAGATGTAAATGAAAAACATATCTTTACAATTATCAATCAAACAATTTTGAAATTCCTCTCTTATCTATCGAATTGTCGTTTTAAGGTGGTTTTCACAGTGTAAAATGATTGTAATTTGTTATTTGATAATTGTTATCGAATTTGTCATTATAAAAAGTCAATGCTTTTGAAGGTTCTAACTGCTGACACTGTTAAGAGATTACATATAAAAGACGTTACTATCTCAATTGAAATATTCACATCTGCATTACATTACAAATATTGATTTCCATTTCTCATTGTCACTTGTTCTTGGACGGAAACATGCAAAATCTCTAAATACAAATCAAATTGCAGGAAAGTTGATTTCTGATTCTGACTGGTCATTATTGATATCATTCAATTAAACTTTAAAATCTTTTTAATATCTGTTGTTGACAAACGTTTTGGGTGTTTAACGTTTTTATGTATATTTGCTTTTTAAATGCATATAAGTTCAAATTCATTATGACAGGTTTTAATTCATTTCTCCTTTTTTTTTGCAAAACGAGAAAACTATTCTGTAGTGGTCATGATATAACGTTGCATTTTCAACATTTAAAGTCATTAAAAAGTACAGCCTGCAATTTAAAAATACTGTGTGCAACTCCTGTAATCTGATCCAAATTCATGACAATCCAGCGTGTACATGGAGAAGGGTCCTTCACGTTTCACTTAATATCCGTGTTGCTCTGCAATGCTCCTCTCTAGTTACATATGTTTGTGAAGACAAATCTTGACATGGCTGTGTACACATATGGAGAAGCATTCCTCACAAAACGATGGAAGCACTGAGGTGAAGCGGGTTGTACCCTCCTCATTACATTGTCTTAGTAAATTGTCAAAATCAATTTAAAAATTGGTCATTTGTAATGTTTTCATTAATTTGGATACAAAGTTCGATAAACCTTTGACATGTTAATACAAAAAAGTGTGTCTTACTATTTAATCTAAATTGGACCAGAGCAGGGAGGTTTCCTTCCAGGCTAGATCCTTAACAATTCATTTTTCGTATTGAAAACCTTTGATAAATGATAAATGTGTTGATAAAAGAAAGCAGTCATCGTTTTGTCCGACACGAATCGATTTATTCAAGGCTAATTGTTCATGAAGTGTGTGTATAATATTATTAAGCATAAAAAGACTGAAGGACTGAAGATGAACATCTGTATATTATTTGAGAGACATAAAAGTCAATATAGGTTTTTGTTATTTAGATTATGTTCTTACAATATAAATCTTGATGCAATTTGTATGTAATATTTAAAAAAATTGCAAAACTAAGAACCTTCAAATTCACAAATTAAACAAAAATTTCAAATTCAAAATAAGTTACCAAATAAAAAATATATGATAGCATTATTTGTTAAGAACCCTATGAAAGACAAAGAACAAATTGAATCCGGAGATGTTTGACTGATCATGAACTAATAAAAGATTGTTACTCAATATGCAAGCCATAAGGTGTTTCATGTGTGAAAATAAGTGAGCAAATATCCCGGTTAAATTTTTAAACATGTGGATTGAATTTAACAGATCAGTATTTTCAACTGAGATGCAGTTTTGATTACCAAACAATATTGATTCTTGATTGCGGTGAAACCTGCGAGCATCGGCTGGCACTAGGGAACCATGGGTGGTACTGCGCTAAAATTCAGTGAAGCATTGCACCCGAACCTGACTGCGTGTAGAACAGTTCTCTACTGCAGACAAAGTTGCTGAGCCCCTGGCGGGATTCGAACCACGGACCTCTTGACATCTGGAAGAAATGACCTCGCGTACTTTTTGGATTTACAGTGCAAGGCCTGAAAATTTGAGTCGTTACGTAGATTATAATCACTAACATCTGATAAGGCCGTACAAGGTCGTAACTCGGCGTAACGATGTTTACCATTTTATGAAACAGTCATTTTATGAAGGTATCTACTTCGACGGTTGACAGTTAGTTTCGGCATGAATCTTACTATGGCTAGTACCACGGATGGCACCGCACATGGTTCTCAAGGTTGAGTTTTTCAAGTACATCTGCCTGTTGGTTGGTACAGTTGTCACATAGATGGCTGCAATAATAGAATACTAGCAATATAAATGTGTGTACATTGATTCCAATGTTTTTCGGTTTAGACAATTTGCCATCAGTGCAACTTTATAAGCAATATATTTCTTCCACGAATAATCCTGTTTTAATATCAGCCCTAAATATTTATGGTTATCAACGGAGGTAATGACGTTATCGTTAATAGTTAAATTCGGCATTTGAATCAGTTTTCATTTACGAGTAAAGCATATTGATTCTATCTTACCTGGATTAAAAGATACCTGCGATTTTCTGCCCATTGAGCAATTTGCCTAAGGTCATCATTGATATTTGTAGCCGTTTCCTATTATCGCATATAACGAGGTATTTTATATTACTACTGATGCCTTCCACTATGTCGTTTATATATATATAATTTTCCATGATGAGAGATTTTTCTCTATAAACTATTGCCATATTAACTATTCACTCACAGTTATCTAACTTTGTCACAACAATTATTTTTACTTCCAACTTTATATACTTCACTATCAATGCTAATAGCATCCGACAGTTAAAGGGTTACAGTCGTGGCCATTTACATCTTTGACGAACAAAAGTTTTCCACGATGAGCCTGGACAGGACCCTGGGCAAATCGATAACGTCCCGTTGTATGAGCGTGAGGGACCCTCCTATGTTCCCTGTAAGAACCCTTGCTCTGTCTCTCTCCTCTCTCATACAGTTACTAATTATCATAACTGTACTTTGGACTGCGATAGCATTTCAATCTATTTGTGACTATTTTTACT
This sequence comes from Phorcus lineatus, assembly GCA_921293015.1. Classification (NCBI taxonomy): domain Eukaryota; kingdom Metazoa; phylum Mollusca; class Gastropoda; order Trochida; family Trochidae; genus Phorcus; species Phorcus lineatus. Next base: position 42,080,314 of record OV121093.1, read on the forward strand.
AGATTATCACCTTATGATAGAATCATTGAGGTATGTTAGTTGAGTAACAGTGAAAACCAGAATGTAGATAGGAAAGCATGCCATCATCTCCAAAATAATTTAAAACGTGCTTGAAAACACACTTTTCAAAAGCCTTCGCCAAAAAGCTAGTCATTTAAAGTACCATTTTTATGAATGGGGACTACATTTGCATCTTTCTAAACTTGAGGAAAATTCCTTTTCAGCCCTTTAACACTCTCCAAAGAATGTAGACAGATCAGGTAGAAAAGAATGGAAAGAAGGAGAGAAAAGATGAAAAGAAAAACATAGTGAGAGAAGAAAGAGTGTATGATAGAATCTGTTATGTGACACAGAACTAAACTTAGTTTTGTACGATTGTCATAATTGAATAACCAAGCAACTAAACGTGATAACACTTATTAACTTACGAAAAACTTATGGAAATGAGAAAAGAAATCTATGGTGCAAATCACCGAGATAATAATAACATATTTGTCAACTATCTACAACAAAATATACATTGGAAATCGAAGAATTACTCTCAGAAGTATTATCAGAGTACTATGGACTATCTAAGATTCTTTCTATAACAAACTATACTGAAAGTTTGTATAATATTGCAATTGTTGGTAACAATTGCCAACAGAGCAATCTAATCAAACTGTTGGGGGGAAAACTATCTAATTCTAACGTGAATCTGACGCGTCCTTTCAACAGAGACGCCAAATTTAGAATGCCGCAAGAAGCATGAAATCTATCACTGTCGAGATGCACATGGCCGAACTTAAGTGATATTGAGAATAAGTTAAAACAAAGTAATTGGAAGATCCCCAAGTTTGGAATCCATGCAATAAAAGTACTAATGTGGATATCTATAACGCGCATTTTCCAGTCATGAATACATGCTGAAAGCTCTACAAACACCATTACAATGAAGGACTGTACTTTCATAGGCGCTTAACCGAATCATGTACGCTTATCCTACTACATTATCGTCAGATTGTTAGGTCGAGAAAGTCAGTAGCTTCTGTTTCTAAAAATACTTTGATAATGATTGGTAATGAAACATGATTCCTGATATGATCCGCTTGAAACGGTAGAAAACAAGTATAAAGCTGATACATTTACGCTCATAACTAATTGGACAATACGAGGTTCAAACACAAGAGAAAATTGGATCTTATATTTCGGAGTGGAAAAAAGTCGGGAAAGTTAGTTGTTTCGTTTCCCAAACGTTTGACACCCACAGGATGTACAACACAAACATATAGGTTTTACACATCCCTAACAAATTTGATTTTTTATTAAGTTTATTAGTAAACCTACAGAATCGAAAGAATGTCGTGAATTTGGTAGTTTTTTATAAAAAATTCCAAAAAAGGCACATCACAACCACAGATGTCACATCCATACATGTTACAAATAGTTATGAGATAATATTGGTTACAGTAATGAACATACTTATACACATTAATACTCAGTTATTCACATTGATGATACAAATTGAGTTGATTTTGCGAGACAGGTACCCTATTTAGCGGTAAACGGACGACGCCAGGACAATACCATCCTTCTACGCATTCGTGAGACAGACAACGTTTTAATTATTCAAACTCCCCGTACACAGACGATATCCCGTGTTGGACATTAAGTGATAGCTGCTTTTTTTAAGACAACTGAGGTTATTACTGATACTTGCAAAAGGGAGAAATCTAATACGCAAATCGTGTGAATAGGCTCTAAAGACTGTGCCTACATGTATTTCTATATCATCTTTCCTCGGGAAAAGATTCTAAACTTTTATAAAATATTGCTTACCGAGAAAAACACGCCAAATAAGGACATTTCTTGTTTCTACAGCGTTGATTTGCTAAACTGCTTACCACGTGAGGGTTGCCTTATTGTAATTATTACAAAAATGTCGCTTGTCGTATCCATGTTAAGCTTCTATTTTCAAGAAGACACACAAAAGAAGTTTTGAGTAGTTTTCATGTCGTTGTTTTCATGTTTTGATATATTCCTTTCTTTTTTGAAAGGTTAAGACAAAAAATGTACACAAATTGAGAACATTGCGTACTACGCCCATTGTATTCAAGTGTACTAAAAGACGGGATAACAACAAGTTCTAGGTAGAAACTTGTTGCTTGATCATCCCGAAATCTCATTGTGAATTTTTCTGACAGTCGAGATGTTTCATGTGACTGAATCCTTAACGATAAATTGAATCCAACCTGTGACAGATGTTTGTTGTTACGTAAGGAGGAGTTGTCTCCCCTTGGAATGAGTAAACAACGCTAGGTTTTCAGTCTTGTAACATGAATCTTTACATGATTTCTATCTATGTTCACTCTGGTTTTATATAACCTGTATTTACATGATTTCTATCTTTATTCACTCTGGTTTTATATAACCTGTATTTACATGATTTCTATCCATGTTCACTCTGGTTTAATATAACCTGTATTTACATGATTTCTATCTATATTCACTCTGGTTTTATATAAGTAAGACAAGGAGCATGTGTCCTGGTAACGTTGATATAAAGCATGTTTGACAACCAATCACTTCTTAAATAGACACTCCGTGATTTACATTGCTTACATGTTAGGATGATTATCATTTTAAACACCGTCCATATTCTTCCAAAGAGGCCAAATAGAGCACAATTATCAGTTTACAGTAGTAATTTAGTAAATAAGTAGTAATATACCTTTCAAAAACTAACAACAAATTGAAGATTCTACCTGTTTAAATACATTTCAAAATTACGTTTGACTTACTGACTTTACAACTTGATAATGTTCCTCTGCTGAACCGATAAGCATCAAAATCATTCTTTCCAGTATCGGTCAGTACTTCTTGATATACACCATTGATAAAGTTCGGTACATGTGTCTCCAACAACTCAACTCAAAAAAAGATGATGAGAAATTCCATCAGCAGTCATGACATGATTATAAATGTTACACTGTCCTCCTGGATGGATAGTCAAACGAATGATTGGTAAAAAAAAGCGGATGTACTGCACAGCTCCACAGCTCGTAATTCCAAATTCTCTCTTTCATATCAAATTACACCCCTGCAACGTGAAAATGTTGAAAGCTGGATATTTGGGCAATCTACAATCAAGATATACCTGGGTTGGTGAAGAAAAAGGTAAGCAATTAAATTGAATAATACTTCCTTTTAAAATGAAGGACAAAGCTTTAAAATTCTGAAATTGTGTGTAGGCAAGTTTCTTAAGTAGCAAGTTATAATCGAAAGTTCTGTGGTAGTGATTGGTTATAATTAAATCAAATGATGAAACACTGATAAGCTATATAAAGAGCTTCTAGTATATTTCATTTTGTCTTCAGTTTGTCTTCTCTTGAATTTAGATAATACTTCATTACAAGATGGTCAATACCAACAAATAATAACCAGTCGGCTTATAAAGGGTGTCGTTATGAAATAACAGTATACAATACATAGAGAACAGGTGATATGCATAAAAACCAAGTGGTTCTTAATCTTAAGCGTTGCTGATTATTACATCAGTCTCATACAGTAGAAGTTTAATCTTTCAACATCACATAACTTTGACACAACTCTTCCATCTCCTAAAAAAGCTTATTGAAGTGTATAATATGGTGAAGGTCAGACCAGTTTGGATCACTTGAGAAATGTAACAACAACGTAACACTTCTTAAAGATGAATTATCACACAATATATTGTTCACATTTCTAAGCACTTTAAATTTTTAAATTATCAGGTCCATTCGTTATGTTGTAAATAGTCGAGCAGTATTGGTTTGTCTGAGTGAGAAAAAACTTTTAAACAATAAGCAGTAAAACATTATGTCTCAGTTAGGAGATAATTCTTGAACTCTAGTTAAGAATATAACATTGAGTATAAGATGAATTGTTTGTATTTCAACTCACCAACGTTAATCAATGCAGACGAGTTACGGTATAGTAGTTTACCTTGTGAGAGCAATTGTTTACTTTCCATATATGAAAAATTTTCACGTATTTTAAGCAGTCTGCTTCGATGTTTACATTGTCAATTCCAAGTGCTTTCTAACGAAAATCACTATTTTTTATTTCAAGTTGAAGCTTTACTGAGTACATGTGCCCATGTAAGCTCTAAACAAGTTATTTGGACACGAGAATAATTCGGGAACAAGTGGAATGAACAGTCAAAAAGGTATATCATAAGCTACAGACTTCTTAAGTACAAGGCAATGCTCTTAAACAAGAGAATCTGGATTTCAGACAAATGGATATTTTGATTTTATCAGCGACATTTCATCACTTCACACAAAATAACGTATTGCAGACAACAGAACGAACATAATCCTAAACTGATGAAAATCATAGCACAAGATCATAAGCGTACTTGTCAATGACTCACTATTGGTATGTCAAAGAACGAACAAGCGCCATTCTATGTGGACATGACTGATTACTCCTGACGTCTCAGGAAATAAGAATGTTGACGCAGCACATACAGGGAACGAGAATAACAGGTTTAGTCTTGTATGCATATATCGGCGACTGTTGATAGCGCCGGTCATCTTGAAGAGTTTGGTAACATTCAGAGGTGTGAGGTTCCTTACAACATCAGTTTGTGCGAAAGGGAAGTTCAATGAGCTATCGACTATGCTTGGTCGAAGGGGCGCTGAAGTCAAATGGTAGCCTAACTACTTTTTACAACTCCGTCACTCTTGTTCCGTTGACAAACCTATCAGAAAAACATAGATTTAGGCATCTACAGTTTCCTGCTGTTTTCAGTTGTGTTGCATTGTCGTAAATGAAAGTAAAATTTCAGTTCGCATGCTGAATTGCAGATTACGAGAGGTTCTTGGATTCTTTGCCAGTTTGAAGGAAGATTTCAACCTTTCTACAAGACCCATTCGATTCAGATGAGAAACAGATGGAGTCGAATAAAGAGTCTGAAGGGACTTAACTCATTAAAGGTTGAATCAATCTGCCTGCAAATATTGTGAAATTCTTGATCACAGTAATAGGACATTTAAATGTTTTACTCACATTTGGAAATCAATTAATCATCTAAGAAGAACGCATTCATAGTTTTGAATCCTAAACATGGTAAAAAGTTTGTTTTTTACTGTTGTCTTAAGAAACTCAAAGTGGACATTTTTCATGGATGTCAGTCAGAGCTGTTGATTTTAAAAGTTTGAAGTCGTATTTTGGAATATTTTGTATATAGATGTAAGCCTATAATTGAATACTTAACTTGATGTATGTACATATTTGAATTACTCATTGAGTAAACATTTTGATAACAATGAATTCTGAATGTTACATGCTTATGTCCTTATTGAAGATTCCCTAAAATTCGAATCTTTATTCTTTAAAAAAGTTAAGAGGACATTTGAAATTAGGCAGTTGGCTTAAAGGGGCACATAGTATGTTGTTGGAGTCAAATATTTCAAACTTAATAAATGGTGTAATTATTTCAAGAAATATTGCTTTTTTCAGAAAATCGGAAGCTAATTGCTTATCAGCTCAGTATATGGGCAATAAACGAGTCGTGATTTGTGATCGAAAACCGGACAGTGGCGCGGTACCTTTGTAGACGTTAATTGGACAAAAAATGTCGAATTTTATTACTTTTATAGGACCGTTTCTCGATTATCATTAAAAACAAGATAGTATCAAAGTTTGGACAATAAGGAGATAAGGTGCGAATTTAGAGAGGCGACTTTAACTATACCCAGGTCATAAGGTATGTGGCTCTTACTAAAGCCACATTAGAAATCATGAATCATACGCCCATTGCTTCAATACTGGCATTCCCTCCGAGTGTTGTTTTATTCAAAAAGTTTATAATTATTATATTGAATGTTGTGATTTACTAAATGTGATTTCAAATTCGCAATGATAAGAAAAACAAGTTTTCCTATCAGCAAGCATGCACTTGCTGAAGCGTCAGTAAAATGCTTACATATGTTGATCATAGAAGAGCATGGTAAAGAACTCTCCTTAGTATGATAGAGAAAATGTAATTCCAATAAAGACATGTGTTACTCTAACACAACTTTGTTGTTCATATTTTCCTGAGCATATACGGATCGGATTGGAACATCAAACGTATAATCACGTTTGAGATAATGCAATACACAAGGTGAAAGAAAATACAGCTTGACCAGGCCTGGTATCACAGTTTAGTGATACGCAACTAAAATCTATGAATAAGGATCGATTTTCGACAGTCAGCACTTTGTTATAATGCAGTACAAAAAGAGCAAAAATAATGAAGAATTTGTTCAAATAAATTGCATGTTAAGTTTTGATGGAAAAGCAGGAATTTCACAGTAACAAAAGACTTTACAATGTTTCAACGTTTTACTTTTACGAAAGTTCTCTTTTAAAGGCCGCATAGTATAATGTTTGGGTCAAATATGTAAAACTTAGAAAATGATGTCATTTGATCGAAAAAACTGGTTGTTTCTGAGGATTGCCATCATAGTGGTCATACGTTAAGTATAGTGACAAGAAACAGGTTATACTCGAGATGTGTGATCTAAAACGGTCAGTGGCTCGCGCCAGTGATTCAAGCATAATCCTTAAAACGTATTTAACTACAGACACAGCAACAGAAATAGATTTGTAGTGCTTAATAGGTCATTTAGATAATAAACATGTAAATCGAATATCGACTTCTTTACATATATGTGACAGTTTTGCTTCACAATTGAACATACAATATCATGATGTTGACATTTAAGAGATATAACTTTAGACACCGATTTGAACTTAACTCAGCTCATATGATATTTTGGCTCTTATTTTAGCCATATAAACATACTCTGAGCCACTTTAACAGGAATTAAACATCAACCAACATTGTTTCACTTTGCTCTTTTGAAGATAATTTTTGTATTGAACAGCTGGATTATAATAACACACAATTGTTTAGAATGATATTTACTAGCACGCACTTCGATGAGCATATTCCTTTCATTGTAGAACTATAACTAAGTGCTTGGAAAATGTTCAACTATTAGATGATATCAAAGATCGTCAATTTTGTCATTTACTATTTGAACATTGCAGATTATATTAATTGATACTATGGACTTTTATTTAAAAAAGCAACAATTATTAGATATTGCAGACAGAAATATTAGAATTAATTTTTTTAATTGCCATCTTTTCATTTTTATCACCATATCATTCATCATAAGTTGTGACATATTTTCAATGTGAGCACATGTGCACATATCAGTTTTGCCCAGCAACAAATATTTCGTCGTCTTTGACGCCATAACAGCAGGCCGTTTTCTGAATATTTCCATGCGTTTTAGATAGATTAGAAAAAATTATACACGCGGTAGTGTGTCAAATGACTTTTACAAAATTCGTGCGAATTTGCTATTGATCCGGTTATACATGAATTTACATTGTAACGATTAATGTGTAACATAATAGAAACGAATATCTCCTCAAAATGCGTTACCATAACAATCTGGAAAATCCGTTACTGCTAAAATGAACCTTAACAGAGGTCTGATACTAATTCAAGTAACATTTACCAACTTCCAGAACGACGACACGTCCGAAGCGATTAGTCCGCGTTTGTTTTCATTGTTTGAATACAAATGGGACGTATGTGCACATATATTTAGCTGCTTTTCGATTTTTATTTAAATCTATCAATTGTGATATGACAGTCCATTAAAGATGCGTGATGTTTCCAAACTGCAGGTAGAGTAAACAGAAAGCAATGGAAATGTACGAGGGGTGCCTAATAAGTAGTGAACCTCAAATAGAAAACGATGGAAATGTAGCTGTTTTAATTTTACTCATAGTATCTTTCAACCGACAGAAACATCGTTCTGCTATAAGCATCATAATCCCCAGTCAGTGTTACCGTGTCTTCCCGCTGGTGGATTTTGAACTGAAAGAGATCGAGGTCAAAAACAGTCTTACCCATTTGACGTATCACAAAATAGAAACAGTATGTTTGAGGAGCTTAAAACAGTAAACAGTATAGTGTTAATAAGAATGCAAGTTTATTTAGGTGTATCAGTGACGAACCTCCCTATCTAAAAAGGCATTGGCTCTGTAGCTCATTAGTCTTTGCATGATTTACAATCTGATTTTAAAAATTACATGAAAAAAATGTAACTTGCAACGAACCGTCAACAAACATACAATAACAATTTGATGGTCAAAACAAGAAAACAGCATTCTTAATTGGATATTCTTTAATCACAAATGTCAAATAAAAAGCTTGTAGAAACAAACATCTATGAATCGTACATGTTGTTAACTATTATACGTCATCTCATTTATCTCACATCTTATGTAAGTACACAATGCCAACAAGCTCTATACAATTTACACTCCTGTCATGTCCATATTTAACACTAGCGCTAAAAGTAAGTCTTAATCCAACAATGATCCCATTCTGAAAATGTCATCCTTCTAGAATCACTGGTTTGTGAAAAAAAGTTGCAAAAAAAGGTTTTATAAAATCTGAACATTTGAGCTTGCCACTGGTTTTTAAGTCAAACGTGAAATCTCAGTCAAGGAAAATATTTCCCCTTTTAACATGCTCCGTGTGAAGTTTGTCATGTGTTATTTGTCACAACACTTTTAGTTAGCAAATTAACCTCGATAGAACCCCGACTTTAATGAAATCACAATTAGATTTATGGATAAAAATTATTAAGAAAACTTTTACTACCAATAAAACAAAATAAGAAATATGATTACTGAAAATACAGACAAAAAATGAAAAGGCATCCCCATATCAGTTAACTGCTAAAAATAGTAAGAAGCGCATTATTTGCAGGGCCGCGCAAAGGACTTTGGGACGTAAATAAGTTAAGAAACATGATCTAACTTACGCTTCAAACAAAATGAGCCACGCAACACTGTTTCGACGGGAAGATGCATTTGAACGTGCGTTGTCATAGCAAATGAGCAATTAACAATCATTCTACCATAACTGTGCAAAATACCCAATTCTGATTGGCTGCTGTGAAAAATTAGAGGGTGTATAATCTGGTTATACAGTCCTCTGTTTACTTCGTCTAACGCACATGAATTCACTAGTTGCCTAGCAACAATATGGTCTAAGTACTTGTCCGCCGGACATTTTTACAAAAGATAACATCATTGTGATTAACATTACACAATTATATCAAATTCCAATTTAATAAATGTATGCAACTTCGTAACGCGGTCAAACACGGCGAAACCCGACTGTTTATGAAGGCTGGTTTTCAATAACACGGCGCCGGCGTTACTGGGCTAGGCTGGTGATGTTTTGAAACAGAGACGGAAAAAATATCACACAAAATTCATCAAAATTAAAATTGCACTCACCTCATAACTTTATTCAAAACATCAATGTCTTAATACCGACTTAAACAATTAAAATATTGCAGAAAATATTCCGAACGCTGACGCTGGTCGAGAAATACTAACGTGGACTGAAGAGAGTGAGCTCCCTTGAAAGCATTTGGAAATTGTCGGTAATGTCCGAGGCTTACTTCAAGTAACGTTATTCGAGATTCCAAAGTACGTCATCTTTGTATGAATGTTAGTCCGTGGAAATCGTGCACGGGCATCGATGACACAGCACAATCGAGCAAACGCGAAAGAATATAGTTCAATTTTAAATCGTTGTTATGGTAGAATGGAGATAAACATACTGTGTTTGGAAATCAGAGGCATATAACGGAATTATAATAGCTCTAAATTTTCCATTTAAAGCCTCACGCTACGCGTTCGACTTTAAATTAAATTTAGAGCTATTATAATTCCGTTATATGCCTCTGATTTCCAAACACAGTATGTTTATCTCCTAATTGCCGTGAATGAAACCGCAAAGGTTGCAATTTTTGGCAAGTAAAAAGGATTTAAACAAAACAAAAATATTTAGCAACAATATTCGCGTCAAAGACTTCTTTCATTTCCCGATTGTATCTCAAAAACATTTCTGAACTTTGCCTAATCGCTCAAGACTTAAATCGCTTTCTCTTTCGGAATTTGACTTACGAAATCGGTCCGTGGTGATAAACAAGGAAGTAAGGGAAATCCAAGTACTCAAATAACAGTGACGTAACGGATTATGGGTTCGTTTTTAGCTACGGCAAGTTTTAGACGGTGGTATACTTAATAATTAGAATAAGGTACTTTGTCATCGATCAAAAATTCAGATTTTGATGTTGAAATATTGGTGAATACTTTTCCAACAAAACTGTGTAGTTGTATACGCATTATTTGAAAAAGACCTTGATAGGCATGCAAACCTGATGAAGCATCTTTCAGAGAAAAAACACCTTAAAAACCCGACAATATTCACAAAACGTGTCTTTACTCTGAATCAACAAATACCAGATCATGTATTCCAGCGCAAAAAGAATCCCTGCATCTAAATTTGTTGACTCAACGGTTGACCATATTTTGTACTAATCATATTCTACAAACCGGAAGACTATGTCGTGAGGTTAATCAAAAACATGAACGCCCAAAATTATCTATTTTACCCCTACAGACTTTGAATGTCGAGATAAAACATTCATTTGGGCAGAGTTTTAAGTTTGGAGAAATTATATCTACGTACATAACCTCAAACATCTACCACTTTTGTTGTTTCGTTTGAGTCATCATGTATGTTTAAATTAAGCCATTGAATTAAACATTAATCACTAGGTGTAAATTACTTATTCAAGAAAAATTTAGGAAACATGACTCAGTAAATTGAAATTGAAAGATCTTAACGGGAGTATGTTGTTGGAACAGAATATGTCAAACTTCACAACTTATCGAGTTTTAAGATTGCAGAACTTATTTTACCTACATTACCTCAAACATCAACTACTTTTGTTGTTTCGTTTAAGTCATCACGGATGTTTAAATCAAGCCATTGAATTAAACATTAATCATTTAGGAAACATGACTCAGAAAATTTAAATTAAGATCTTAAAGGGACACATGTTATGTTGTTGAAATAATATGTCAAACTTTACAAGTTATCGAGAAGCAGCGTCTTATTGCTGATTAGTTCAGTATGGATACAATACACCTGTTTAGGTTGTAATTTATGATGGAAAACCGGTCAATAGCGCGCATCAAGGACTCGAACATTATTCTTGATAACTTAATAACACCAGATACAAGGAGAAACATATGTTGAATATAGTGTTTAGTAGATCATTTGACAATTCATATGAGATGGAATTTTTTGTAATTATTAACATTTACATGGCGGTATTTCTAGCATCAGTGAAAACTAGAACATATCCTAATGTTTCTATTCAGAGATGACGTAGCAAGTTTCGGGACAATATCTAAATTAAACTCAAATGCAGATGGTATTTTGGCCCTTTATTCAACTGAATAGCATGTATTTCTTAAGAAAATATATCATGCACGGTGAACTTGAGCATTGTTTCAAAAGGACTTCTAGATTCCGCTGTCTAACTGACTTTTCAATCGAATCTCCTTATACTTTGTTTAAAATTCAATTGCTTCGTATTATACAGTCTTGCCTGGATTTTGTCTTTTGAGAATATTTCATTTAAGCTAATTATTTATTATGATCACGTACCTAAAGACTTTTAGTTTGTTATCGGATTTGCCATGCTGTTTTGCGACATAGAGGAATCTAAAGAAATAAAAATACATATATTTATTTGTCCCTAAAATATACTTTTACCAAAACGTTTCTATTTATAATGCATATACATAATCTTTTCCAATTTTATATCGACTGACGACAAAAATGATTTCCTTTCAAAACACACCAGTTGCATGATATCAGTATAATGCGTTTCTATTGGGTTATATTCATATGAATTTGACTAAATATATACATAGATGTACGGTTCAATGTGATCATTTTTTTCTACTTAGGAGCAGTATTACTTAAGTCAACAAGTCGTGTTTGCAAATTCTTTTATAAAACAGCTGTTCCCGTTTCGGTTAACTTTCAAATTTTCAAACTTTTCATCTGATTTTTCAATAGATGGCGGTTATCCCAAACAAAATTTTTGACGAACTCATCTTTTGAAATCTGAAGGTTATATTAATTGATATTTAAACCTTTACTTCAACTGCATATTTAAAATGCTTTTTGGGGTTTAGAATTATTATTTCATTCCATCAAACAACATAAACAGAAAACAATGACTTGAATGAACAGTGAACATAAACTAAAAGGGATTATACAAATGTAGTCTGGTTTCACTCACGAAAGTCGGAATGTTTTTCTTGAAATATGACTTTTTTTTTCTTCAAGCCACACAGTTTTCAAGGACTCTGCTTTTTTTTTTAAATCGGTGCCACCGATAGGATGTGTGGCCCAGTTGGAATCTAGAAACAGTCAAACTAGAAATGCACAAAGGAGGTTGGATCGAAAAGCGCGTGTAGACGAAACTTTAACTTAATATGACAGAATAGGCAAAACTATGCATTATATATATATAGACAGCACACTACTGACCAGTCCCGGAGAGAAAGATTATTTATGGAAGGGCGCACTTTGGAATACCCTCCAAGAGCGGAATTACCAAGATCTGCATAACACTACGAAAAGCTGCCTTGAAATCACTATGATAGTGTCAAGTTTCGTTCGAATACAATGACGTCAATAGCACGAGCAGATATGACGTCACAATGTTTTTTTTAACACGGTAAAGTGAGCGATAGACTTTGCCGTACGTTTATAAACACTGATATGTCGGATCCCTTATATTTGTAATTTCTAAGGTATTTCGATTTAAACTACATTTGAGTTTTAAAACACCATTGAAATTAGGAAGGGGAACGTCAGATAATCATCGTACGAAAATAAAAATTTCTTTTCTAATTCTAGAAACATTAGCTCTCGCTTTCAGTCACTCGACAGCTTTAGTAACCTGTTGTTAAATATGACAACCAACGTCTTGAAATATTCTCTGATAACAAAATGTATACTGTAATGATAACAACTTCACATTAACATTGCGAGGAAAATTCCAAGTTATACGTGAGTATATAAATTACCAATTACTTTGATGTTTTAAAATAAGCAGAGCTAAATATATAAATTGTCTTATAAATTATGAAAATTGGATCTTGTTTTTCTTGCAATCTAATGATAAATACAGTGACAATATATTCAAACAGATATTTCATACTTTTTAACAAATCGTTGTTTGTGGAGAGAGTTTTTGCCTTTGAACACATTAACTTAGGTAAACAATGCAATTACAACTATTATTTTACATATTACGAAATATTTTAAATGGCATCGTAAAATTCATCTCTGATAATCTAATGGTCAAGTTGATAAATTCATGTCCAAATATTTAAAGAAATGTTCACAAATTGTTTGAAAAGTAGGTTTTGATCTGTGTCGGCCACTTTCATATTACTAGATCTTGTCACGACTCAAAATGTAAAACAATGTTAAAAGTATGCATATGTGGTCTTGTTTTTCATATTATGTTATAACAAATGTATTTATAACACTTTGAAACAGATATTGGACAATTTTTTAACAAATCGTTAGTTTGTTACAGAGAGAAGAATGTCGCCTTTTATGTCCGCTTCAGTCAACAAGTTCACGGACAGACATTCTCAGTGATAAAATTGAGATTTTATTTGTTTAAAATGATTTAAAAGTGTACAAATGTATATTTGTTCTTCATATTAAGTCAAAAGAAAGACAATGAAAGTATTTTCAAGCAAATATCTCTTACTTTTTTACACATTTGTTCATTCAACATTCTAGCTATGAGGTTGGGTTTTTCCCAAGATTAATAATAGACAACTGTAATAAACAGGAAAAACAAAAATAAATATAACATGCTAATTTGTCAAACTAAAAACTTTATTCTTATTTCCAATTTCACAAAATATACAAACAATATAAACTAACTTTGTTCAGTCTGACAAGGCCTGCTGAATGAGATGTATTTTCCTGACGCAGATCTCACGGCCACTAACCAGTCTCATTCTTATAGCACAGTAGTTGTTGAATGGAGTAACGTAAAACATGGGGTAAACCTCTTCTTTCATCTGCAGATCTACTTTACACAAGAGTTGCCCCCTCTCCACGTCTATGAAGCCCACCCTCCCCCTCCCCACATCCAGCACCAGCCCGAAGGTGAGGGTCAACTCTACACCAAGTGTGGGGAGAGACAGAGAGACACACTCACCAACCTGATGTTCCTCACTGTACTCCTGATCTCTCCTCAACACCTGGATACAGAGACGGTTGGGGTGATGGGGACAGTCGTCCGTCACAGACACACAGACGGAGTGGGGGAGAGAAGAAACACAGAACCCCTCGTCCATGTTGTTCCTCCCCAGCTTCACCCCCATCTGCAGCAGTACCACGCCTCTCTCCCTCCGTGTCAGTGTGGAGCTGGTCTCCCAGTAGGAGGGGGGAGTAGTGAGAGGGGAGGGGGAGGGAGGGACGGGGACGGGACTGCTACAAGTCCCCCTGAACCTCGAGAACTGACCCGGACTCTTTCTGTCTCCACTTCGCTTCAAGTTTGTCAGGACTCGACCGAAGTCTTCAATTTGTAGCTTCTTGTATACTCTCTCTGAGTTGAGAATCATCGCCCGGCCTGAAATATACAAGTTTATTGTTATTAAACATATACAAATGACATCTTAAAATCTTTATTTTTGTATTCCAAACACTTTGATGTAAATATAATTGGTAATTGTCAGGATTTTTTAAAAACTTTGTTTAACCGCTCGAACTGACAAATTTTTTAACATATTTGGAGCTTAGTGTATACTTCATTAGCAAAATATATCATCAAAACATATACAAATGGCATCTTAAATTGTTTATTTTTATATTCCAAACATTTTGGTGATAAAAGATTTCATAATTGCTTTAAAAAATCAAAAATTTGTTTAACCGCTCAAACTAAGATCTTGACTGACATTTTTCTTGAGCTGATTATCCTGAAAATAAACAGTTATTGTTATTAAAACATATACAAATGGCATCTTGAAATGTTTATTTCAATGTTTGGAATAATTCTGAAAGAAAATTATCGATCTTTGTGACAAAAAATATAAACTTTGTTTCACTCGGCAATACACAATAAATCTACAGTTGATTTTACCGACAGCCGGTTTTCAAACTGGATCAGTTTTCATTAAGTGCAGGACAATTGTTGTTATCGAAACTTATACAAGTGGCATCTTAAACTGTTTATTTAACTATTTCAAATACTTTGAAGAAAAAATATTTGATAATTGCGAAAAAAAATTAGAACTTTGTTTGGCCCTCAAACTGACAGATAATTCAGCTGCTTTCTTAGACCTGAGAGTCGCGGTCGGTACATAGAGAATACTAAACGAATGGTAATGTGATAACATTTTTATGCAACCAGTGAATAGAATTAGGTATCAGACGAACGAAAGTGAGTCTGATACCAAATTCCATTCACGAGTTGCATGAAAATGTTATCACATTATCATGAGTTTAGTATTTTATTTATTACTCATCCCCACGTATCAAAATTTTTGATGAATTAGTCGTCAAAACAACAGTCAGCTGATCGCGAACAGGTGTAAGAATATCAACCAGTCACACAAAACGCAGAACAAAATAGTTCGCTAATTGTAACTGTCTACATAAGTGACTCGCCTAAACATGGAACAAAAATTATTTTGGTGAACAAGTATATCATTTTCGAGAAATTTGTTCATATAACAAATGCTAACAAACAACGAAAAATGTCAAGCCATTGTGTAGTCGATACGTGATTCGTGACGTCATCGGAATGTGACCTCTTTCTAGGTCAGTCAGTTTTAAGAAGTTGATGGAACGTACACCGTCAGCAGTTGAGGAGGATTGAGAACATTGACGTGAATGACAGAATTGATAATAGGACCCGCAAATGTAGAAATAAGGCAACGGGAGTTGCAAGATGTCATGTTCAGATTGTCTGCTTGTTGAGTGGGAAGCGACAGGTTGGATGATGGAAGGGCCAAGCTGTGTTGCGTGGAACGGCCGGCAGAGGGAGGGACGTAACACAACTTGCGACGGCACAGAAGTTGCGAGTTACAAAAGACTATGTGAATAGTGTTGTTTTTCACAAATATGAGAGTGATTATTGACACTTGGATATTTTATAGTTTTGGATAGTCGATCACGTCCCCCTGAGAATGCAAAATTTGAAAGTCGCCATTTTCCAACTTACAAGTCACGTGACTGGACGATGTCATGTGATGTTCGAAAGTAGTTCTGTTTGTTCGCACGAGATATGGTATCACACATATGTGTGTTACCAACTCATTGTTATCTAATGAGTGATCTCACCACGGTTGAGTAATAAATGACATTAATCATTGTTGAAATTTGTTGTCTAAGTATGTATAAATTTTAACTTAAAATGTTTATTTCACTTTCAAATAATTTGATGAAGAAATATTTAATATCCGGATCTCTTTTTAAATTTTTTGTTTACCGCTTAAACTGACAAATTAGCTCCTTTTCGAAAGCTTTTTGTCCTGTTATAAACACGTCTTGTTATCCAAACATAAACAACTTCAAATGTTTATTTCATCATTATATACTATAAATATCACTGAGACAAAAAATCTAAACTTTGTTATATTCTCTAATTTCCAAATGGCTCTGTTTTGCCGACAACTTCTTTTTTAAAATGAATTCTAACGTTTCCGACATATAAAACAATCACTGCATACCTATTATATTAAAACGATAACTAAGAATTCATATTTTAAATATTAAATAGAGCTGAAATAAAATATATGAAATATATGAAAGTTGTTATAATTATTCAAAACTTTTTTCGGACAATTTTATAGATCTGACTGTCCTGTAAATTACACTTACCAACATATATGAATGCTATTTGTAAATATTCACTTTTTTAAAAAAATGGGATATTTGCAACACATTTACGATCGAATCGTAATGTTATCGTAGTGCAATCGTGCGAAGTGTGAGTTTGGCATAAAGATAGTTTTGGTTTGCTGACATTTACTTTCAACAGATTATCGTTTAAAATACAATGTTTCTGCCAAATTATTCTCAACCTTTTTATATAGATATCTACGAGCATTTGATTTTATTCCAGTACACATTATTTTCATTATCCCCACCCCCGACATATATATCGACAAAAACTTCTATTTCCGACAAACAATACATGCCAGCCAATCAAGGACGAGCGATCCTTAAGTGAAAAATTTTTTCATTCCTCAATGCCCTTACTGATTAAAAGATATTCACACAGATGTGGATTTTGCTTGTTACATGATTATTTCATTAACAACTACGGATGATCAGGTATAGTAATGAGATGTTTGGACTATCCTAAGATAATATATTTTGCATAAACTATTGATTATTTGGGAAAATAAAAATCGAGGCAGCTAAACACCCTTGATCGACTTGTCCTCAAACTGAAACTGGCACTGGTCACGGTAAGTAGACAGTCTAACTGGCGCCAAGACATTGCAAATTATACATCCTTGGATGACAAGTAGTGATGAGAATGGGGTTAATGCTTTTACAATCGACAGCTATAATGAACATTTATTTTCATATCATATGAATTGACCTTAGACCTTAGTGTTCCATGACAAATCAAGCGATAAGATTTCTGAACGATAATTACTTCATTTGAATTTTCTAAATCATCTTTCGAAAAGCGTGCTACTGCCCCTTTTTTCATGAGATTGACAACACATGTCAACTCAGATTTGTGTCACAGATCAGTTGAAAGTTTTCCGTGACGCAGGGGAATTCCTGTATTCAGTTTTTTACTTTTAATCTGTTCATTTTCACTTTAAATGTGCTTTATGACGAGTTGGATATTTGTGTCAAAAAGAGTCAAATGTCGGGATATTTTTTAGTTTTGGTCGTCTCTGGCCACTGAACGGCGACATTTCCTTTGATCTCTAGCTACAAGCCTGAGTGTGCAACAATATTGAAATATATCCCAAGGTTGTCTGCCACATGTTGCTAGCTCCGCTCTAAACTGCCAAGTCCTTCATGATTACTGAATGAGAACGTGGACAATCCGTGTTGCGCGATATATTTGTGACGTATTTGATATCGGCCGAGTTTTCTATAAATATCATTTACCATTAAGAAAAGATCAAAGTGGCATATGCCGCCGAAAAATATTTTTCTAAACATTTTGTTTTAATCCGACACTCGGATCCCCTGGTCTGTATCAGTTCTGAGGTGGCCGTTAATTGCCAGAGGATGCAATATATGATTAATATATAATATTAACCTTTCTGTAGTACATTTGTCAAAATGTTTTCGAGTGAATATTAGTTCAATTGATCCCGCCGTTAAAATATAAATCTAATTTGAGTTAGAGTCGAGACTTGGGTAATCATTCCATACATTTCTTACCTACAGTTTGCTTAGATTAAGAAATGTATTATTTTGATAGACATGAGTGAATGTTTGAGTGATTGAGTGCGTGAGTGAGTAAATCAAGACAATGTTTAAACTTTTAGCAACTTAACATCTGGATTTAATCATCGTCTTTTCCTAGGCAAAAATTTGAATTTATTTGTCAATAACTTGATGGCAGATTTGTTTGAGTGTAGAACCTTTATACCACATGCCGATTTGAAGTTTGAACACTGTATTCAGATATTGACATCTAATTGTTTAAGGTTAATTATTTTGAATGTTAAAGGTGGTGAGATGATTGGATGTTTAAGCTGCTTTCAAGAGTACCGTATTTCCTCGAATAGACGCCCGGGGCGTCTATTTTTTCAGACCCCTTTTACTCCCGGCGTGTATTCGAGACCCGGCGTCTATTCGAGGCCAGCGTCTATTCGTTTTTTAGTAGGAAATTTAGTCCAGGTCACAACCTCAAACATTGCATTCAAGTACGGGGGCATTAATTAATCAACTGATCACCCGGCGTGTATTCGAGACCCGGCGTGTATTCGAGGGCCGGCGTGTAGTTACTAAAACAGCCATACACCCGGCCTCTATTCGAGACCCGGCGTCAATTCGAGGCCCGGCGTCTATTCGAGGAAATACGGTATCTCGTATTACGGCTGCTAGTATCATTACAGGGAAAAGCATTGATGTGATATATGCGAGCATCGGCTTAAACTAGCCAGCCCTAAAATTCAGTGTAGCATTGCATCCAAACCTTGCTGCGTGCAGTTCTCTACTGCAGACAAAGTTGCCAAAGCCATTGAGATGTTTTTACCATAATAATAATAACCATGTAACCTATGTGTAAACTGTTGTATTTATCTACTATAAATCTTGTCAGCTCAAGTTATTCATTGAGTTGAATAACAGATATAAAATGCATTGCCACACGTTAGGAAATTACTCCAAAATGCCTGGACTGCGAAAGGCATAATCCATAACTTCACAGAAGGGCACATCTCAGGTTCTGTTTGACGGATTTCTGTACAGTAAGAACAAGGTAAGGCAGACATGCACACACTGGCGATGTGTCTTTACAGCATGCCCTGGCAAGTTCAAGTGAGAGATTGTTTTATATTACTTGGTAAGCGACGATGAAGTTAATACAAATGGAAAAATAAAAAAAGTGGGCAGGTACGGCTTTAACGGTGATTATATTGGTACAGAGAACCTAGACTGTATCAAAAGTTTAAATTCAATATCAACGAATTGCAATTGCTTTCATTTTTTATTCAACTTAAAGTTGCTAAATAAATCAGACAATTGATCATTTATGCCTACAACATTGTGGCTATCATCGATTTTTTTAAGATGTAGCCAGATGCTAATGTGTCTAAACTACAACGCGGTTACAACAATAATGCTGAAAGCTGTGAAACTGCAAATTTTGAAGAGTAAATGAATAGATACTTTTTTTAACTTTATGTTTATATTACCTTGTGGAGTTTGAATCGCAATCGCGAACTAAAAGAAATTTATTTTCATAACTTAAACTTTAAATTGAAATAAACCGATTTATGACTTTAGGCGTTTTTTCTATATAATTCAAATTAATATTTTGCATGTAGTTGCAAACATGTTATTATATAAATTCCTTAGAAAGAAACACAACAAAGAAAATTAAAAGATACCATTTGAAAAGTTGATTTTCTTAAAGAATTGAAAAAATTGAAACGTCAGACAAACTATCTAGCACAGAAAACAATACGGCTATTGAGTAAAACATCATTATCTAATGTTTTAATGAGAAATGGTTCATATTTGTTTCTTTCAGAAATATCTAAATCTATATTTTTAACAGTTAAAATTGATTTTTTTAAATTTCAGCTGAATGTAAAATCATATTATTAATCAAGTTAATCCTTAAGTCGTTATATGAACATACCTTGTTCTACGTGAAAAAAACCCACGATCGATAAATACAATAGTCTATACTTCTTCATCAAAGAATAAAAGGAGACAAGGCCTAACTCTTCCTCAATGGAGTTACCTAGAGCAAGGTTCTAGTTCAAGGGAGACAACCCGACTTGTTCTAACCATATTTCATTGTGAAATACAAATAGATCATACACTTTTATTCGAGTCATTCAAAATATAGATCAGTCAAAAATGTTACTTAGTTTTCCGTGGAATGATTTTAAAAATTTGAAAGTGCGTTTCTTATCTTTGTGTATCAAAAGAATTTTCGAATAATTCAAATAATCATTTAGAAATCATCCGAGGATGATCCAGTTCATGATTATTTGACTCCTCAAGGCAAATCATAAATGAAACTTTTTACTGCAGAAATTGTATTTTACTCCATATAATGTTCATTTATTAGTTCTAACTTTTCTTACATTTGAAGTCTTATCAGGTTATGATATAATACTGAAAGACCAAATCTGTTAATAATTCAAGTGGAGGCAATAGGATTTCAGGCATGTGATACAGTATCTTAGTTCAAATTTTCGAAACATAAGCTCAGTATAGTTAAACAATATTTCTATCATGTTACATTTACCTCAGCAATAACCATCACTGGTGTCAATTAAATGTGACACTCACTTTAAAAAGTAAATCAATTTGCCCTTAGATCAAATGACTTTAGTTAAAAGTTGGCCAAAAACTATTTTGGTTCCAATTTATGCACCTATAAACTTTAATGATTTCTTTAATTAAAATCTATTTACCTGGATAGATAAAAGGTTATTTCTATTTTAGCAATGAAGGATTTCCAACACCATGAGTGATATTATAAATGTTGATAACAATATTTAATTTATTCCTATATTAATTTTCAGTAATGTATGTTTTTTAATTAGATATTGTGTTAATTTTTAGACATCTTACTTAAATAATAATATTTGTCAATAACGTTTTAAAATATGATAATGAAAGAAGACGCTAGTATGATTAGATTATATTACTTACTGTCAGTACTTGAAGACAGTGAAAATTGTTAAAGGGACATTGAGTTGTTGTTATTGTGATTTGTACTGAACTTTGCCTTGATGAGGCTGAGAGACCAATGGCTGAGTTTTACATCAGTTTTTATCTGGTCACAATTTTGTTTGTTTTATATTATAATCACTTTTTAGTGCATGAGTTGCTACACTCAGATCATCCTAAACTGACTGTAAATGTATAAATAAAATAGATTCCAAGTCAACAATTAAAAATGTCAATAACGTCCTATGTCAGAGTGATAACATAAACCTTCTTTCCCACTAAAAAACAATTGGAAGAATGCAATAGATTTGTAAAAATAAAGACAATTAATTTAAGTTAATTCATTTTGCATTATTTTCATGTATTTCTGTGTTATCTGTGACTATCTTCTGCGTTGCTGTCTTTCAATTTATGATGAATTAAAATATAACTTCAACACACAGGAAATAAATGGATGTTATTATCATTTCAAATATATATAATGATATCCTATCCTCTTTACCATGGCGGGATTGATTCCAGTCAACATGAGCTATTCCTTCACGATTCCCCCTATTTAGCTATTGCTAGGTCTGTGATTGTGATTTTAGTTCTCTATCAATGTATTTTGAGTAATCCTGTTGAGAAACGGTTGTTAGTGTATGCGCAGTCACTCCACTGACGCCATCTTTGCTGTATTTTCAGCCTTCAAGAGCATAGTTTGTTCCGGAAAAGAAAATGGAAATGCAAAGGACATGGTCCCTTATGTCCAATTTAGGGGTCACAGAGTCACCAAATCTACAATTGATAATGCTTTCTGGTCAATCCAGGTTCTGGAGAAGATGAAATATGCTTTCAGAGCAGCCTGGCACCTATATTTGCAGGCCGCCAGGCCCTCAGTGGGTGTTACAGAGTCACTAAGTCTACATTTCATTGTCTCATTAGGTTTAGGTACCTGTAAACAAGATTCGAGTTCTCTCATGGTCACTGAGAATAAGAAAAGGTTCCAAACAAGCCATTGAGCTTGTTCCAGCCTGCAAGTCTCGGTGATATCTAGAGGATATAGATCTGTCTTCTCTTGACAAATACCAGGTTAATCTCATCTCATGGAGAGAAAGTTCATATTGTCACGAGCGGCACTGCTTGCATTTACATTAAGTCACCTGCAGGAAAGCCGACACAAGACTTCTAAGTGACGGCAATGCAATGTCCTGATGACGTCACTCAAATACTCATTTACCTGCAGACCTGCTTCTAAGTGACAGCCAACAATTGATGTCACACTCAATAGGTTTTGATTAACTCTAGTATTCACAATGCAACATAAAAGGAAAGCATATCATAGCCGAGGTGATTATATGAAGTTTCCTTGAGACTTTTGCAACACATGAATTTAAATATCAATTAACTAAATAAATGAAAATTATTATTATTATCTTAAACCGATGACACCAAAGTTTTTTAAATCAAAGCCTAGAGTTTATATATCCCATCCAACTTATTAGTTTGTTCGTTAACTAAGCTTTAGGTTGAAGCTTATCAATGACGCCATTTTATATTAAGATGAATATTATTAACAATGCCCTTGTGACAAAGGGCATGATTTTCTTCTTTTACACGGTACCAGGGCTCCAGATTAGATGCACAGATATGTAATTATGTGCAAAAAATATGAATTCATAGAGTGACAGATATGCATAACTTTCCCTGAATACGAGTCATACGAATGACATGGTTACTGAATTTATCTGAATGATCTCGCTATATACAATCATAATCCATGTTTAAGGGCCACTTTGTTATGATGCTAACCCATATACAGTGTAACTATTTCTTATCACCGAGTGCCAGAAATTGGGGCATAAGGTAATAAATGCATATTTCTTATAACAATGAAACTTCAATTTACACCGGATTTTGAGACATGTTTTCATTCTGCATTATGAATGAACCAGAATTTCCAATTAACATGATACATCTCAAGGGGCACGATATACAGTGTTTCCGTTCTCCAAAAACTTCTGGTCATTGACTGGTGAACAATATGACTGTCCAGTGTTTTAACAGACTGTCGAACATGATTTCCAATTTTAAAAAATCCAGATTTCAACTTTCCCCCATTAATTATGGTGGTAAAAATCTATCCAATTTGGAAAACCCCCAGATTGCTTAAATAGAATGTTATCATTTAGATATATTCATTCGGATGCTAAAAGCTGAATTTATTGTTTTCGGAGCCAGTGGTTAAGTTAACTGTCTATGAAAATTAACGCAATTTATCTACAAATTCCGAATCAAACACTTACTCATTCAGATAACTTTACATGAGTTCACTGTTCTTGGTGACTGGTTACATCAAAGAGGAGGCAACAAATAATTAATAAAAATAATTTTGATTATTACAAATTATCTCTATTCATTTCACCTCTAAGAATAAAAAAGCCAAAAAATTAGAAAATATATGCTTTAATTCGACTACTAGGACACCTGTTTTGGATAACCGTCTAATCATCCTGGTTAAAGCTTTCACAAAATAATTGAAGCATGATTTGAAGCCATGCCCAGTGTGTGTTGGTTAGCAGTCAGCTGAAACTCCAGCTCTTTGATTTTCTCTGTAACTGGTTACATTAACTGTTTACGAAAATTCATTCAATTTACAGATCAGATCCAATTTCAAACAAACTTTCAATAGAAGTGAAAAAGTAGAAAAATCTTTTGGAGGAAAAACATTTACCCTAAGGCCTAAGTGATGGTAGAGAAAGAAAGTTTTATTTATTGATTGCATTTAATGTACATGAAAAAATGTAAATGTCCAGGATTCTGTAAAGCCATCGGATATGGTGACTGTATAGTGATAACTTAAGGTTATGATGTTGATAAAAATTAACCTAGTTTAAAAAAATAAAGTACTATATTTACCAAGCACAATGGTCCAGTTGTCCCCATGTTTCAACCTACACAGCACCAGGTCAGCAGCACATCTGGCTATCATCCCGTCTTGCCAGAGTAGACTGTCATCTGGACATTACAGAAATGTACATAGTATCATTCAGTAAAAGTCAAAAAGGGTTTTATTTAAGGGCCTTTTAATAAAATAGAGCCATTGGCTTTGTCGCTCATATCGCCTCTATAACTCATTTTACAAATGGTCGCAGATTCACCATTTTGGAGCCATAAGGTCAGCAAATCTATAAATCAGAATCCCCATCAGCCGAGTCTGCACACACTGTTTAAGCTTTCTAGACCTTATGCTTCTGGTGAAGAAGATGAAAATAGGGTTTTTTGTTGTGGAGGTAAGAAGCCACATCAGTAAAGGAGTCTTGGCACATGGTTTCAGCTTTCTAGTCATCTGGAGATATACTGTAAAATCATAATTTTCCCGGGGGGGTTTTCCGCACAAACACAAAAAATGACTGATTTTCGCGCATATCAACTGTCAACTAGGTTGAGAAGTTGATTGTTACAAAGCTAGTATAAAATGCTTGCATCTAAATTTTACATCATTTTACCGAATTCTGTGTACAGGATGGCACTATATATGTAGAAAGAAGGCACCTAAACCCAAGATATCCGGGCTCCCAGATCCCAGTGACACAGATGACTGCGACTTGTGATGACTGTGTTTGCACAACGAACAACGTGCACATCGGCGTACACACTTGTGAGAGCTCTAATTAGTGACTCGTGAGAAATATAATGTGTCAACCAATTTATTTGTTATTGTTTTTCTTCTCGTTCATAACCATAATATTTCACAAAGTTTTATTTTTCGCGAATTATGGCTTTATGCGAAAAGAGTGCAAATTAAACCCCCGCGAAATATGATGATTTAACAGTAGATGAGTTTTTAGTCAAGAAGTCTGAACACAGTTTTTCAGATTTTCTTAGTCAATATTTCTAGAGGAGTAGATAAATTAGTTAAAATTTTACTGATGGACAAATTGACGCCTCGCGACATACCATGCCATAAGCCTTTTTAGGCCAGATGATAAGGGTAAACAACATATTTACAAATTTGAGTCCAAATATAACAATGGAATGCAATTTTCCTGCATCCTTGATGCAGAAAATGTCTGGAGTACCCCAAAAAATAATCATGTGCACCCCCAGTGAAGCAGTAAATTTCAGGTACAAATTACTTGATCTGCTTTTAATAAAATCCAAAATTACTAAGTCACTTGAAGGTGTGTTAAGGTTAAAGAGATAATGCCTGCTTTGCCCACATTTGAGGATGGGTCAGTCCCACAGTTACAAATTTGTATCACTATGCATGGTACATCCCACAATACTTCAGGTTTGGGTGCACCAGTTCTGAACTGAGAACATTTCCTGGACGACAGACCTTGGCATATAAGTCTAAAAATGCTAAAAATAGCATATATCTAGTCTATCTATCTAGTCTATTCTTTATCATCTGACAAGTGTTGGCGCTGACAGTATTTTTAGTAAGGCATATTTCAGATAATCAATTTGAAACTTTAATAAATGACATTCAATTAATCCCAAAGCTCTATATAGGCTAGTTATTTCAAATAATCATAACTTGGCGAATTCTTCTAATGTCAACCTTATTGTACTGATTCGTACAAACCGTCAAATATTCTGCAAATGCAGAAATAAGTAACAATATGTAGATACTCATGTTTGTGCATAATTACACCACATACATTATAACTCTGCAATATGAATTAGACCATAGCATGGAATTGTTTCTACTCTGATATGTGTTTAAAATAATATTAATACCACTGAATGCAAGAAACAAACACCACTGAATGCAAGAAACAAACACCACTGAATGGAAGAAAAAAACACCACTGAATGGGAGAAACAAACACCACTGAATGGGAGAAACAAACACCACTGAATGCAAGAAACAAACACCACTGAATGCAAGAAACAAACACCACTGAATGCAAGAAACAAACACCACTGAATGGGAGAAAGAAACACCACTGAATGGGAGAAAGAAACACCACTGAATGTAAGAAACAAACACCACTGAAAGCAAGAAACAAACACCACTGAATGCAAGAAACAAACACCACTGAATGCAAGAAACAAACACCACTGAATGGAGGAAACAAACACCACTGAAAGCAAGAAACAAACACCACTGAATGCAAGAAACAAACACCATTGAATGGAAGAAACAAACACCACTGAATGGAAGAAACAAACACCACTGAATGGAAGAAACAAACACCATTGAATGGAGGAAACAAACACCACTGAATGCAAGAAACAAACACCATTGAATGGAAGAAACAAACACCACTGAATGGAAGAAACAAACACCACTGAATGGGAGAAACAAACACCACTGAATGCAAGAAACAAATACCACTGAAAGCAAGAAACAAACACCACTGAAAGCAAGAAACAAACACCACTGAATGCAAGAAACAAACACCACTGAAAGCAAGAAACAAACACCACTGAATGGAGGAAACAAACACCACTGAATACAAGAAACAAACACCATTGAATGGAAGAAACAAACACCATTGAATGGAAGAAACAAACACCACTGAATGGAAGAAACAAACACCATTGAATGGAAGAAACAAACACCACTGAATGGAAGAAACAAACACCATTGAATGGAGGAAACAAACACCACTGAATGCAAGAAACAAACACCATTGAATGCAAGAAACAAACACCATTGAATGGAAGAAACAAACACCACTGAATGTAAGAAACAAACACCACTGAATGTAAGAAACAAACACCACTGAATGAAAGAAACAAACACAACTGAATGAAAGAAACAAACACCACTGAATGCAAGAAACAAACACCACTGAAAGCAAGAAACAAACACCACTGAATGGAAGAAACAAACACCATTGAATGCAAGAAACAAATACCACTGAATGGGAGAAACAAACACCATTGAATGCAAGAAACAAACACCATTGAATGGGAGAAACAAACACCACTTAAAGCAAGAAACAAACACCATTGAATGGGAGAAACAAACACCACTGAATGCAAGAAACAAACACCACTGAATGGAAGAAACAAACACCACTGAATGGGAGAAATTATCGCATAAGAAAGAACTGAACCTCAATAACAAGTTTCTCCCATACATCAATTGCTCTCCTAGCCTAGGAAAAATACTCTTAAATGGAAATTATTTTGCCTCTTCTGCCATATAATTTATTACTTTAGCAGTAATATGATAGTGATATGATAAACCACAAAATTTAACAATAAAAGTGCATAAATGGTCAAAATTACAAACTCATAAAATTTCACCGTCTAAATAAATACACTCTTCCAAAAGTTACTCAAATTTGTAAATTATATAGCTATAAAATACTCTTTGAGGAAATTTAGAGTGAGTATAAGACAAAAGAAATAAAATCACCAAATGTTAGAAATAGGACCAAAAACTTTTGAAATTAAAGTATTTTACCCATGAAAAAATAGAACATTCCAAATCAAAGATGTAAACAAACTTGAGAATAGAAATAATTTACACAAATATTACCTTGAATAGATTAAAACTTACTCTGAAAGAATGTTTATACATATTTCAAAGAAAGAACAATAAGATTATTACCTGAAGATTGATTTCCCCTCATATGTGAATTGTTGAGCCAACATAAACCATGTGTTTCTCGCACTCAAACATCGTGCACTTATCAGCGCAGCGCATCAAGCCAGAAGCGATCGTGAACAAAGGGAACTAATTTCCAGCATTTAGGCCTAATGCTTGCCGCTAAAGAAATTATGTAGTGATATACAGTAATCATAGTAAAATGAATAAATTTACTGGATAGTTTCAAAACATTATACATATCAAAACATTATAACAATAAACACTCTTATACGATATTTTAACTGTAGATTAAATTAATTCATGAACCAATGAACATTTCAAGCTATATTACTCTGACCAAAAATATAGTAAGGCAGATATTCCAGGAGACTAAAGATCTGTTCAGCAACTAAGATGGCTGACACTTCATTTGGATTATGCCCTTGGATTATAGAGAAAATGTTATCTACCATTTGTTTTTAACAAGATGCATGCTTAAATTTGTTATTATACTTATTAAATTGTGAAAAAATTTATGCATAAGTGTTTTACAGACTTTGGATTTCTTTTGCGTCGAGGAAAAGTACCCAGTAATTGAAGACAAAATTTCGCTAGTTGACCATGAGGCAGATAAGGATTATCACTTATATATAAAATAAATTTCCTTTAATGAAATCAAACTGAGAGAAATGACATTGATAGATTTTGTTCACATCATTTTGCAGTTTAGGAGAAGGCTTAATCAGTGAGATAGTTCTTGAAACACTGTTGGTAATTAATGAGTGATTGTAGGATACTCTTTAAGGGGAACAACAACCCTAGCCTTTCAGACCTAATTGACCAGCAGTTACGTAATTGCCATAGCCGGGGAAAGAGGTCACGTGACACGGACTGGGCGCCGGCCAAGCGGTCATTGTGACAGGGGAATCCCCTTTATGACATGCGATCGTTGATTGGCTTATTCATTTCCGTTCCTGACACCATGCCTGAGTTCCAAATTACAAATTGATTTTATTTTTTACCACTGTAGAACTTTTATTAACTTAATTTGGGTGTCTATGACCTATTCTAAATCTTATTCCCCCATTCATTGCAAATAACTAAGGCATAGGCCCCGTGGCGACATAACACAGTGGTGGAAGCAGACGTTAAACTTCAACCCAACAACAACACGATGCCTGCAGTCCAAAATGGCTAGCTTCTCTACTATCACATGTCGCTGTGAGAACACCTGCAATCAGTCGACTATAGGGGGAGCATGTCCTTGCCGTAAAGCCCTAGGCCTATATATTGCCTTTTGTCGATGATTATTGAAAATAAGTAAATATCATGATTTTGGCATTTAAGTGATGAAAATGCAATTATTTCGAAATATATTAATTCTTTAATTTCAGTAAGATGCCTTACGCCCACATACACTCATAAAGAAATAAAACAGAATTAGAGAGGAAGTGAATTGACAATGTTTATTCAAGCTCGCCAACTGAAAACATGGGAGTAGAGCGAGATTACAGTGGCTGTTTAGACCAGACTTTCCAAGTACTATATATTCCTTGATGTGTTATAAACAACGTATGTGATCGATCTCTTACATAACATCCCCAACATCATTTCCTGTTCTGAGGACAGCTGTGGTTTATTGCTTTATGCCTGACTGGCTGGCTGATAAGTTAGATAACATCATTGTTGATTTCAGCTTTACCGTTCATGCATTGTATAATGTCTGAGAGACTACCTTGAAGAAGATATATCTATAAAAATGTAGATTATGCGGTTTTGATTATGTTCAAGATTAATCCAACTATATTTTATATGTTTCACTATCTTTTAAATGTCAAAAGCATGTGTTCATTTACTATGAATAAAATCCAAAAAAATCAAAACAAAGTAACTATTTGTCAATCCGGGATTAGGACGAGATAATTTTTATTGTCATTTACTAAAGTGAATCTATCATTAATTATGGCTCAGATTGTTGGTGCCCTTTTCTCTGTAAGACTGGTAAATACACGTACGTTAACAATTACTGCCAGGTTTGTATACATCATTTTTCAAGTCATTCTTATTCTTATCCATTCGTATTAGAAATCCCATATTGGAACTATCAAACGCATGATGAACGAGGTGAACCCCTTGTCGATGACTTTGAAATAATGAAAATTTTAAATCAATTTTTGATTGTATTATCATGAGATTATACCTTAAAATTTTACTGATGAATAGTCAACTCAAATGCGAGACATACCAAACCGGACCCAAATAAAAAATTTAAAACACCCTATCATCAAGGTAACCCTTTTAGTTAAACTTTATAACTAGTGACCAGTATATCCTTCATGTATTCCCTTTTTATAATCATCAGTGATATTTCAAAATTATGGCAAACGTGTTTTAATTTTCTGAAAAATGATTGTGTCTTTGTTAAATGTCAACTTGGTGTTCAATTATGCTCTTAAAAAGTTGGATAACTATATGTGAATTGTATCAATATTAAAAGTGCATTGATTTTACAGTTGTTTAATCCAGGTTCAATTTACAATTTTATAAAAAAAACCTCAAACACCTATCTGCCATAGATAAGAAATTTCAAATAGTTAGGAATTGAGTAATAGTGACGAAAACCCCCAAAATATCCACACAAGTCAAAACCTAACTTTTAAAAATATCGGAAGAAATATTGTGAAGTTTGTAGTGTCCAAGCTTACAAGTTAAATGTAAAAAAACAACTGCATAATACCAGAGTACCAGAATTGTTTATCTAATTTTGTAAAAGGTGAGGGAAATCTTAAAAAAAGCTAAAAAAGATTTCACTTTACATATATTTACATATTTTTTCTCATATCTCATATCTCATATCTCATATGGCAGTTCAGTTGTAGAACGATTTGATTAAAACGACATTCTCACACGCGTATCCGGTTAGGTAATTCGCGCGCATAGGATGCAGTGCAGTAAAAAAACACCGCTGAGTAGAGGGCGCACTGATTGAGATTTACGACTCTCGCGGGGCCTCGCTAATTAAACACTAGAAGTTGAAAATGAAGGTTGTAGACCCTCTTTAAGATGGAAATATTGGACTGTAAACAGCCTATCATCATCTATCACAATGCAGTATATTACCTTGGTCAGTGAGGTAGTCCAGGGGTGTATAACCGCAGACGTTTTCTTTCTTCATGTCTGTTTCAGGGATCTGCTCCAGCTGCTGTTGTAACTCTTCAGCATTGATTCCTCGCCTCCTACACAGGTAGTGGAGTGGAGTGTTTCCATACATGTCGGCCTTGTCTCCCTGATTGATCAATGTCAGAATATCCTCCATGGGAAGTGATCCCTTGCAAAGAACATGAAGCGGTGTTATTCCATTCTCATCTTGCTTGTTGATGTCTCCCTTTGCTGTGTTGACAATACGACGGACTACATCATGTTCAAGCTTTCCATTTTGACAAAGATGATGTAATGGTGTAGTTCCATGTTCATCACCTTTATTGAAGTCACCGTTCCCCTCCTTTATCACTAGATCTATCATCGAGTCAAGTAGAAGGCCTGAGTTTGCACAGAGGTAGTGCAGTGGGGTGCTCTTATGCTGTTCACACTTGTTTAGATCGCCTTTACCTTTGGTGATACTCCACTGAATCTCTTCTGTAGTAAATGTACAAGATTTGAAAAGATAGTGAAGTGGTGTCTTCCCAAACCTATCAGAAATATTTATGTCCCCACTTCCGTCAGCTATGATCAATTGCATGGCATTGATGACCATCCGCTGTAGCTTATCATCAAAATGTCCATCAGCAGCAGCTGAGTTCCCGACCTGACATAGATAGTGAAGAGGTGTCTGTCCATATTGATCACCAATATTCATATCCCCTCTTCCTTCAGTAATGATCAATCGCACAGTCTTTAAGTTATCCTCAGCAAAAGCTCCAGTAGAATTATTGAGCTGACAGAGATGGTGCAGAGGTGTTCTCCCTCTCTTATCCGTTATGTCAACATCAGTGCCAGCCTTCACTAAACTGTGCACTGCTGACAGGCGTCTATTCAGCAGAGCTGTCCACAACATGGTCTTTCCATCCCTTCCTGGCTGGTTTATGAATTGCTTTGAACCTTCCTGGAAAAAAGGGTTACTAAACTGATTAAGATTTATCTTTTAATTTTAATTTGATTTTAGAATTTCAGACAAAGTTTCCCTTTTGTTGATGGTTCAAATACATGTACATGTCAGTCATGTCACTCAGTCATGTAGAACAGAAGGATAGTATCACACCGTCCAGGGTAGAATATTTGTAATAGGCTAATTCTACATGTCAGTCATGTCACTCAGTCATGTAGAACAGTAGGATAGTATCATACCGTCCAGGGTAGAATATTTGTAATAAGCTAGTTCTACATGTCAGTCATGTCACTCAGTCATGTAGAACAGTAGGATAGTATCATACCGTCCAGGGTAGAATATTTGTAATAAGCTAGTTCTACATGTCAGTCATGTCAATCAGTCATGTAGAACAGTAGGATAGTATCATACCGTCCAGGTTAGAATATTTGTAATAAGCTAGTTCTACATGTCAGTCATGTCACTCAGTCATGTAGAACAGTAGGATAGTATCATACCGTCCAGGTTAGAATATTTGTAATAAGCTAGTTCTACATGTCAGTCATGTCACTCAGTCATGTAGAACAGAAGGATAGTATCACACCGTCCAGGGTAGAATATTTGTAATAGGCTAGTTCTACATGTCAGTCATGTCACTCAGTCATGTAGAACAGTAGGATAGTATCATACCGTCCAGGGTAGAATATTTGTAATAAGCTAGTTCTACATGTCAGTCATGTCACTCAGTCATGTAGAACAGTAGGATAGTATCATACCGTCCAGGGTAGAATATTTGTAATAAGCTAGTTCTACATGTCAGTCATGTCAATCAGTCATGTAGAACAGTAGGATAGTATCATACCGTCCAGGTTAGAATATTTGTAATAAGCTAGTTCTACATGTCAGTCATGTCACTCAGTCATGTAGAACAGTAGGATAGTATCATACCGTCCAGGTTAGAATATTTGTAATAAGCTAGTTCTACATGTCAGTCATGTCACTCAGTCATGTAGAACAGAAGGATAGTATCACACCGTCCAGGGTAGAATATTTGTAATAGGCTAGTTCTACATGTCAGTCATGTCACTCAGTCATGTAGAACAGTAGGATAGTATCATACCGTCCAGGGTAGAATATTTGTGATAAGCTAGTTCTACATGTCAGTCATGTCACTCAGTCATGTAGAACAGTAGGATAGTATCATACCGTCCAGGGTAGAATATTTGTAATAAGCTAGTTCTACATGTCAGTCATGTCAATCAGTCATGTAGAACAGTAGGATAGTATCATACTGTTCAGGGTAGAATATTTGTAATAAGCTAGTTCTACATGTCAGTCATGTCACTCAGTCATGTAGAACAGTAGGATAATATCATACTGTCCAGGGTAGGATACTTGTAATAAGCTTGTTCTACATGTCAGTCATGTCACTCAGTCATGTAGAACAGAAGGATAGTATCACACTGTTCAGGGTAGAACAATTGTTATATATGGACTTTAAAATTTAAAGTGACCGTGCAATGAACATTATCGTAATATATTTCATTTTCAAATAAAGAAAATATTTTAATGTATGCAATTAGATATCAAATATAACACAAAGAATTTAGATATCCCATAAATAACAAGATAATACAAAAAGTTGTATGTAAACAATTCAAATGAATGGGTGAGTAATTGTTTAGTCCTACTTGAGTAATACCAGCCAATTGCTGCATGTTATGGCAAGTTGAGGACAAGGTAATGCTACAAGAGTCAAAAAGGGGGAAAAAACCTTCAATTGAGCATTGCAGAAGTATATACCTAAAATGTTCGCCCCTCAAAAGCCATCCACATCATCCATTGAAACATGTTCTTTTGTTGCACATTAAAGAAGCATTTTAAAGGGTGTGTAGTGTATTCAGTATGACTATTAACTGAAACTTTATTTGATAAGACATCATTGTGCTTATTTAGCATGTGATCAAAAACCGTGAGAAGTGTTGATTTGACAAGACAGGAACTGTCATTGCTACTGTGAAGGATGAGGACTGCCTTCTATCTGTATCAGATTCAACTCAAGTACTACGTACTGAACCTGAAGTTAGATTTGACAAGACAGGTACTGTCTATGCTACTGTGAAGGATGAGGACTGCCTTCTATCTGTATCAGACTCAACTCAAGTACTTCGTACTGGACCTGAAGTTAGATTTGACAAGACAGGAACTGTCTAAGCTACTGTGAAGGATGAGGACTGCCTTCTATCTGTATCAGACTCAACTCAAGTACTTTGTACTGGAACTGAAGTTAGATTTGACAAGACAGGAACTGTCTAAGCTACTGTGAAGGATGAGGACTGCCTTCTATCTGTATCAGACTCAACTCAAGTACTTCGTACTGGACCTGAAGTTAGATTTGACAAGACAGGAACTGTCTAAGCTACTGTGAAGAATGAGGACTGCCTTCTATCTGTATCAGATTCAACTCAAGTACTTTGTACTGGAACTGAAGTTAGATTTGACAAGACAGGAACTGTCTAAGCTACTGTGAAGGATGAGGACTGCCTCAAATCTGTATCAGATTCAACTCAAGTACTTTGTACTGGAACTGAAGTTAGATTTGACAAGACAGGAACTGTCTAAGCTACTGTGAAGGATGAGGACTGCCTCAAATCTGTATCAGATTCAACTCAGGTACTTCGTACTGGACCTGAAGTTAGATTTGACAAGACAGGAACTGTCTAAGCTACTGTGAAGGATGAGGACTGCCTTCTATCTGTATCAGACTCAATTCAAGTACTTCGTACTGAACCTGAAGTTAGATTTGACAAGACAGGAACTGTCTATGCTACTGTGAAGGATGAGGTCTGCCTTCTATCTGTATCAGATTCAACTCAAGTTCTTCGTACTAGAACTGAAGTTAGATTTGACAAAACAGGAACTGTCTATGCTACTGTGAAGGATGAGGACTGCCTTCTATCTGTATCAGACTCAACTCAAGTTCTTCGTACTAGAACAGAAGTTAGATTTGACAAGACAGGAACTGTCTAAGCTACTGTGAAGGATGAGGACTGCCTTCTATCTGTATCAGACTCAACTCAAGTACTTTGTACTGGAACTGAAGTTAGATTTGACAAGACAGGAACTGTCTAAGCTACTGTGAAGGATGAGGACTGCCTTCTATCTGTATCAGACTCAACTCAAGTACTTCGTACTGGACCTGAAGTTAGATTTGACAAGACAGGAACTGTCTAAGCTACTGTGAAGAATGAGGACTGCCTTCTATCTGTATCAGATTCAACTCAAGTACTTTGTACTGGAACTGAAGTTAGATTTGACAAGACAGGAACTGTCTAAGCTACTGTGAAGGATGAGGACTGCCTCAAATCTGTATCAGATTCAACTCAAGTACTTTGTACTGGAACTGAAGTTAGATTTGACAAGACAGGAACTGTCTAAGCTACTGTGAAGGATGAGGACTGCCTCAAATCTGTATCAGATTCAACTCAGGTACTTCGTACTGGACCTGAAGTTAGATTTGACAAGACAGGAACTGTCTAAGCTACTGTGAAGGATGAGGACTGCCTTCTATCTGTATCAGACTCAATTCAAGTACTTCGTACTGAACCTGAAGTTAGATTTGACAAGACAGGAACTGTCTATGCTACTGTGAAGGATGAGGTCTGCCTTCTATCTGTATCAGATTCAACTCAAGTTCTTCGTACTAGAACTGAAGTTAGATTTGACAAAACAGGAACTGTCTATGCTACTGTGAAGGATGAGGACTGCCTTCTATCTGTATCAGACTCAACTCAAGTTCTTCGTACTAGAACAGAAGTTAGATTTGACAAGACAGGAACTGTCTATGCTACTGTGAAGGATGAGGACTGCCTTCTATCTGTATCAGATTCAACTCAAGTACTTCGTACTGAACCTGAAGTTAGATTTGACAAGACAGGAACTGTCTATGCTACTGTGAAGGATGAGGACTGCCTTCTATCTGTATCAGATTCAACTCAAGTACTTCGTACTGAACCTGAAGTTAGATTTGGCGGCCGCATTGTCCATATTTTCTGTGTTTGGTTATGTTGATTTAAAGGCCCTCCAAGGTGTATGAATATTTCTTTTTTAGTTATGTTGCATCAATTCAAACTGTTGGCTAAATTTGCATTGAGAGCATATTGTATTTTCAAGATAAAGAGTGTTTATCAACCGTGTGCATTTTACAAGCCCACCAACTGTGTGTATATTGGTTTTTTTTAGTTGTTTTAGAGATGCATTTCAACTTTCGGCTAAATTTGCATTTTGAATTCATTGTAATTTCCCTGTAAAGATTGTTTATTAACCGCGTGCAGAATAAAGTATCTGATTGAAGTTATACTAAATCATCAACTGTCAACTCAGGAAGTATCATTAAGAAGAAAACCTGTCCTTGTCAGAAGTTTCCAAGTGAAGCCCTCGTAAAATATTTTCATACGAATTGTTCAGGGCAAAATGACCGATGTTCGGACAGTAGCGATGCAAATATTTTGAAGCTCTGCCTTGAAAATGATAGTTCATGATAGGTTTGATCATATTTACTTTATTCAAATTATCAAAAATTAATATTCATTTGGATTTTTATCTAAAAATGCAGAATTATTTGTAAATTATCCGAAATTAACAGTTTTTATTGCCTATATGAAATTACCCGTGGTTCTCTCAACTTTTACTAAATATGCGCTTTAAATGTACACATATGCAGCGCAACAACCTGTTTGATTGTTTCTCTTTGTTTATGGATACGGTTGAAGAATTTTTGGCGCTTCCTATATTTCCCAGCCTAAGAGTCAACATTTGCGTTGAAACAGATATTTTACCAAATTCTAACATAGATCTATTATTTGTATATCATAGCAAAACATCGATTAGATATACTACCTACGATCAAGTGTTTATCTAAGGAAATAAATATATAACCTACTAAAAAGTACTTTCTTAAAACTTATAAATTGCAGTCATTGCCCTTATTATTGCATCAGCTCCCAGTCAAAGGTGTTGGAAGATTGGGCGATCTCGGGTGCTGTCCGAGCCTTGGTCAGTTTGCCCTATACTTACTTTATTTGAGTAGGATTATGATGTTTAATTACTTCAGATATTTTTACTTTGGAGTATTTTACCATTTAAGTAGCCATTCCATGGCAGAGGTTATCTGTTATCTGTGAACAACAAAACAAACTCACCTGTTCAGGAGCAGCAGTTCCAGAATACACACAGGACGCCACCAGTTCCTTACAGAAGTCCTCGTTATCACAAAATCTGTGACGAAAAACCGTGTAGCCTCCCTGCAGAATCTCTTCTCGGAACCTCTCGGCTAGAGCTTCTAGTACTGCTGGTACAGGTTTCACATTGATCTGAGTTGGCGACTTCTGTTTCTCATCTGATGTGAGGGTAAGTTTCTGTCTAATGACAGAGAGAGTTGCATACTTCACACAAAACAACGGGTCTTTCTCACAGATAATATTCAGTACACTCTCATAGATTGACGGATGAGCAAATACACAAACACCATTCTTCCACACATTGATGTAGCTGCCTTCTTGCTCAAGTTCAACTTTCAGTAATGACGCTCGTCGTGCATCATCATCCTTGACGGAATAAACATCAAACTCTCCATTGTTCTTTATCATAAGTTCAAAAAGATCTTTGCAGTTTTCCCTATACAGCACAGCCGTCGTAATATCAAGGAACTTCAGTGGCGTCTTAAAGAACTCTTCAATGTCAAGGTCACTTTTCTTAGCTTTCAGTTTCGGGTACATCATGCTACAGTGGGGAAAACCGTGAGCAATGTCAAGGTCAGCTACTCTCTGTTTAACTTCAGAACTTACTTTCAGTTTACTTTGTGTTAGATAGTAATCAAGTATTTCTAGTCGTTCTTCTTTGATCTTCAAAGAGCTTAGGTCAACAACGTTGTCAAGATCCACGATTAAGTCTCGTAAATGACCAAGATAATCCCTGGCTTCATTCACCACATTCTTTCTGCTGATAAATATTACTTTTATTTGGTTTCCAGGAGTAGTGAAATGTTTATGAATATCGTTCATCACATTCTTCCATTTATCAATGAGGACCTGGTCAGACGTGAAGGCACCGAATCTGTCGTCCAGCATTATCACACTATTTTCATTCATCCTTAAAAGTAGTGTGCATTCTTCAGGCTCTTCAATGCTGTATACTCTCATCTTTCCTCTAAGGTTTTTCTGTCTCTGTGAATTGTTCTGAAGTTCTTTCAGCA
Source organism: Phorcus lineatus (assembly GCA_921293015.1). Lineage (NCBI taxonomy): Eukaryota > Metazoa > Mollusca > Gastropoda > Trochida > Trochidae > Phorcus > Phorcus lineatus. Next base: position 42,118,529 of record OV121093.1, read on the forward strand.
CGAGGAAACCCAGTGTTGTCTTCCCATCACCAGCGTTACCTTTTATAGTCACCCAGTTCCTCCCACTCTGCAGCATATCAACAACCGTGTCTACAGCTGATACGTGGATCATACCAGACGTTAGCGATTCGATTTTTGTTTTTGTTTTTTCTGCAAATTGACATTATTGTATGAACTATCATAAGTGGTTCTCAAACAATCTTTGCAGAAAATCATCAGTCAAATGAATTTGAATTAAAAGGAAATGTGATGTTCTAAATGCAACTACAATCTATTTGATGACAGTTTTCATAAACATGCCATCGTGTTAATTATGCAATCCATAAACTCTTACAATTGTTTCCCTAATGAAAAACATAAACGAGAAGAAAGTCAAGGAGGTTACTTACTCGTAAGATCTATAATCTGTGTTTTGGCCTTTTCAGAAATACAAAGACATTCTTATAGATATATCATCAAACCTGAAGCTTGTTAATGTAAGTGACTCTGTTTTCAATCTAGTTTGAGTTAGAAACTTGGAGAAGTTAAATGACAATCCCCGTTATCATGCATATCTCATTATCAATACATGCACAAATTATACACTGACTAACTTACCCTCCAAGTCTGCTGGCATCAACGGTTCCTGAAGTTCCAACACTGAAAATAAAGATTGAATGTTTTGAAAAAACTTGGTCATAGCCTAAAGCTAAAGGTGATGTTAAGTATTTTGTTAATTTAATAAAAAAAAATGTGCTTAATTCTATCGTTCCATATTTCTTATATTGACACTAGTTTTGTCATTAATTTGTGATTTGCTTCATTAATCACTTTCTGAAATTAAGCTTGAACGTTAGTCATTAAACAAAATACTACGGACAGTGGTAAGATCCTTAGTCTCACTGTCCTTTGTCCTCAACTTATGTTAAGTGTCAGCCAGCTAATCGATTCCTGGAATAAGACTTGTTCCTTAATCAAACTGGACACAATTATATGAGTCATCAAAATCAATATTCAATTCCACTGGTGAAAACTAACAACTGGGCACATATCACTCATTGGTTGAACCGTAAAATTACTACGTCAGAATATCAGCTTGTCACATTGACCAACGTGAAATTTTCTTGTGTTAATAGATTGCAATATATAAGATATATAAGGAAGAGTAAGCATCAAGTTCAAGTATGCCATGCTATGGGGTAGTCAGATAAGTCGCCCATTGGAACTGTTGCAATTGGCAAGTTATTGTCATAATTTTGTTAATGTTTCGGAATTGTACCTACTTTTTCTGGAAAAGAATTTGTATATATATATAATACCTGCGATAACTAATGAGCTTGAATAAATTATAAATATATATAATCAGCACAAATATGGAATTAAATAAATAGATTGTATACTCACATTCCTCATCATGCTTGATATATCTGAGAAAACAATTCAGAAGTCAAAATATGCATTGAGAAACAGTGGCTTATACAATTCAAGGAGATTAAGTGTAGACTGTGAAGCCCTTATTAGGGGCCATAGGCTCTCTAACACTTGATAAAAATAATAATCCCATGAATCAATACAAAATCAACAAATTGATAAATTAAAATCCATTTTGCTAAGGAGTCTGTACACAAGATGCTAGTTTTATCATACATTTCCTCCTGGAGAAAAAGACAAACATAGGTTTCAACGTCATCAAATCTTTAAATGTAATCCTCATTTCCAATCTGTTCACAAAACTGCTGCTTGCTATAATCAATGGCTTTTGAGAAAGAGTCTGGAAAACGGAAGGACAGACAGACTAATAGACACTTCCATGCTATAAACCTCCTGGGCCTTTCAAGCTGATGTGCTAAAACTTGAATATTAAAAAAGGAATCAATGTTATCGTTTTCTGAAAATGAATAAAATTGTTGGTTTTGTATTTTGAATTTGAAATACTTTTGTATTGTACTTTTGATTTTTGGTTTGTTAGGCACCTGTGAGTGAAGAAAAGATATGTATTAAAGTTGAAATAGCTAAGCTTTTGATAACTGTAATTTTCCCAATAAGGGTCAAATTTCTCCTACGCCAACTAGCTAATAACCTATTAGTATGTTCCAATTGCTTTCTTGTGTTTATTACCCAAAGATCTTTGAGAGAAGCATTTAAAGTTATTCCTATTTTTCAAAGTCCCCATTGTGCCAGTCAAGGAAAAGATCATTTGCTGAAGTGATGCTACTACCTGTCATTGAACCTATCCATATAGCCTTTGTTTTGTTTATATTCATTTTAAACACAGACATCTGATAGAACTTATTGAGCATTGCAGCATTAAAGCTTCTTTCTGATCCATCCAGATAAATTGTGTATCATCAGCATATTGACCAAGTCTGTGTTCAATCTCATTTAATGTTATGTCCTTTTTATCAGGATTTGATCTTATCATGATACCCAATATTTCAATTGCAAAGATGAATAGATAAGGAGAGACTGGATCACCCTGTCTACATCCCCTTTCCTGGTGGAAAAAGGATGATAGATGCCCTTTTTGTATCATAGCTGCTGTATTGTTTCCAGTCAATATCTTAATCCATTTGGGTCCAAATCCAAATGCTTTCATAGCCTGAATTATAAAAAGTTTAGAAATAGTATCAAATGCCTTTTCGAAATCAACAAGAAGTAAAAGGCCAGGTTTATTTAACCTTTTTTGTTTCAAAGGTTATATCATACAATAGTCTAATATTTTCACTCTTACATCTCCCAGGGATGAAACCTGTTCGATTGTCATGAATAATTGAATCCAATGTTGCTATACATGTGCTTATTATTTTATAGAGTGAATTTAGCAAAGAAATAGGGAGCCAATTTTTAAAAAAGTTTTCTGTCTCTTTTAGCTTTAGGCAAACATGTAATAATTCCTCTATTCATTGTTATAGTTAATTCCTTTTTTGCAAAGGTTTCTTGTATAAACCTATAACCAATGGGCCTAGATCTTTCCAAAAAAATGTTAAGAACTCAATTGGATAGCCATCGATTCCTGGGCTTTTTATCATTTTTCATGGACAAAACAGCCTTACTTATTTCCTCTAACCTTATCTCTTCTTCTTATTTGTCAATTTCCATCTGATTTAATTTTGGAACATCAATATTGTTTAAGTCCATTTCATCTTTGCTGGGGTGTGTATCACTGTATAAATTGCTGTAAAAATGTTTCAGTTCGTCTAAAATACAATTGCCTTCAATACGAAAATATCAATTCACCTTTTTTTGACAATACTATTAATTAACTTGTTGGTATAATTCCGATTCTCTAAGTGGCAGAAGTAATTACTGTTGTAACTGTTAGCAAAAGAAGAAATGTGTGTTTGTGAAAGACCAAAAGGTATGCCATATAAGGCTCCAATACATTTTAAGACTAAATATATCTACACATTCACAGATTAAACATTACCTTCTGGATCGACGTCTTCTCCAGATAACAACAGCAGTCGCAATCCCAACAAGAAGACTGAAACACATTTTCATTTAATTCATGTCCTTTGGAAAGTTATATTAAGACACTTCAGATATCTAGATAGAGAACATGAATGTCAACAGTTAAGCTTATTTGATACTGTTACAGTATAATAACTGTTACGTAACGCATAGCAACATCATAGATCTGATTCATCCTGGTATTGAAACAATCCTACCATGTCCAATTAAAGTTAAATAGTATGCTTATAAACATCTAACTGATTTATATACCCTTTCTAAGCTATCTTATAAAAGTTCAGATTCTACATCAAAGGACGACATTAAACTTGAAAGTCCTCTAGGTATTCAGGAATTGTGATCGTCTAACGACAGTCGAATGCCAGGTCTTCTTGTCACTTTTCGTTAGGTTGTTTACAGTAAATATTTTCACAAGAAGAAATAATGGCAACTCACCAGATTAAAACGATGATTGGTACGGCAATAGAAGCAGTCGTGTTGAATCCTTAAACAAAGGAATTACTTAAAGACCTTTTTTACACGTGTAATCATCCTTAAATCATCTAAGGCACACGAGGTCGTATGTAGTTACTTATTATTTCCTATTTATGCTATCAACAAGTTACCATTGTTTCCAATCACTATATCGAAAAAGAAAACATCGAGGCAGATTGCTTGAAATACATGACAATTTGTCAAATATGTAAAACGCACATAATCAAATGTAGCATCAAATGTAGCATCCCAAAATGAATTCACACATTTACGCGACTTGCATTCTACAAACATAGAGGTCGAGCAAATGCACAACCATTACATGCAGTTTTGACTTCAATCATTTTCATAAGACTGGCACAAGGGAGAGAAAGCTATAGTTTCAATAGGCCTAAATGTTGCCAAGCAGAAGGCGTGTTCAATTTAATGCAAAATGTCATTGCTTCAAATAAAATCACGTAATCATATAACAAGGTACATAGGAGGTTGAAATACACTCTTATCGAAAGCTCTGCCTATCTATTTATTTTCACCAATAATACTGTGCAAAAGTCTTTTCAAGAAAGTATTCGACAAACAGAGAGGGAGAGAGAGAGAGAGAGAGAGAGAGAGAGAGAGAGAGAGAGAGAGAGAGAGAGAGAGAGAGAGAGAGAGAGAGAGAGAGAGAGAGAGAGAGAGGCATGAGGCAGCATTCACCATCTTCTACTACGACATTTCCTGTTACTGACATATTCTGCATTAGAAGAACAACCCCAAATTGCCCCTGTATGCTGTCGTACAAGAACCTCCTCGAAATCAGACATTCCTATTTGCTGTTCAAAACTCAAGTCCGGTCTAAATCACCTGTTTCATGCTAAGATGAGTGTATTTTTATATAGCCTGTTTGCCACATTCCTCACAAACCATTCACTTGACCAATCAGTTAAAACCTAATTTCCTGATCACAATGCTTGACTTAATAAGAGGTCGGGTTGCTGAAGTATAGTTGGCTCTCTAATAGTAATTTCACAGGTGAGTTGGTGAGCAGAGCTCGCACATAACCCGCTTTCTATAGTTTTCTCAGTAGCTACAGATACATATACAGATATTGCATTAGGAAACAGTTCTATCAAAAACGGTGTTCTATCATTAACATATAAAACCTACTATGGAAATAAATTCACTCCTTAAAGGATTAGGAGACATTTTCCTAAGTTATTCGTAAAGTTGGACATTCAATTCACACCTTTTTGGTGTAGTGTATTCACAAGGGAAGTCACTTCATTCCGTCGTGAAAATGATCACAATCGAGATATACAGAGCCAGCATTGGATCTTTGACCCAGCCGAGGGGTACCCGACAAGTCACTCTACACAGAGACAGTGAGTACTCGCCATTTGTGGCCGGGTCAGATTTTCAATTTAGGCTGATTATATGCTTCATAGTCCTCGGGATTCATCTGTGCTCATCATTCTACGTGTTGCATTGGTATGGAAACTTTGATGGTAAAATGTTTTTGCCTTAAGAAACAACCTTTTTGTGTGTAAGATGTGACGTCACGAATTCTGAATCTGACCTAGTCCTGTCATCAACATCGACCCATGCTTCACGTGCACATCAGACTTGCTTGTTAGGAGGTCAGACTCTACCTGTGGGTGTTATCTCACAGCTTCTCATGTGTTCAAACGACGTCGAGTCTAACCCAGGCCCTATTACACTGGAAGAATTAAGAGATACTATTATGAGCGAGTTACGTGACGTCAAATCAGGACTCACCGACTTGAAATCAGAAGTGAAATCCATACACTCAAAGTGTGCTGACCTAGACCGTAGGGTGAGTGATCTACAGTCTGTTATTAACGATGTGAAACACAATCATGATGTCATGTACAACGACGTCGATGCGTTATCTGAGAAAGTTGAAGATGTTTTCTCGAGATTTTCACGTATTGATGACGAACTCGACAAATTGGAATCCTTTAGCAGACGTGATAATGTTATCCTATATGGTGTGCCCGAATCGGATAATGAGAAGTCCATGGCTTGCAAGGAAAAGGTTCTGTGTGTCTTCAATGAAAATCTCACCTTTAAAACTTGGCAACCGGGCGATATCCACCGTGCTCATCGTCTTGGGAAGCAACGTGAAAACGCTAGACCTCGCCCTGTTATTGTGAAACTAATGGTGTCTGATGACAAGGTGAGAGCTCTCAAGGCAAGACCAGCACTGAAGGAAAAGGGTTATGGTATCTCAAGTGATCTAACGACCCGTCAGCGACAGCAACTACAAGCGCTTATAGGGACAAACCAGTTCGGTTACTTCAAAGATGGAAAGTTGGTGACAAAACAGCGTTCAGAAGAAGGGGCGTCACGTTCAGACGCCGGGAACCCACGCTCTGCTGCTGGATCAACAGTTAAATCCAACCAGAAGAGACGTTGCATCGTTACTAATAGTACCGACACCGAACCCCCATCACCGTTAGCATAGGACGTTGGCCAAAGCCCGAATCCTATTTCACAGGGACCTTGTAACTATGACACCGGTATCACTCAGCGAAATGCAACCTGCGCGATCGAGGACAGTAAAGGAATTTTCAAATTTCTCTGCTGGAATGTGAATGGACTTAAAAACAAACTATATAATCCTATTTTCATTAGATATTTAAGTGAATTTCAAGTAATATGTCTAGTGGAAACATTTGTTAATGATACTACAAATGTTGATTGGTTACCCAATTATGATATATTCTATAGCCCAGCTATCAAGTTATCCGAGTATGGAAGACTCTCTGGCGGTGTATGTGTATGTGTTCATCAGTCCCTCAGTAAAGCATGTAAGTTGATCAAAACTGACATAGATAATTTTGTGTGGCTCAGTTTCACGAGAAATATTTTTTCAACTGATAAAAATGTTAATCTTTTATGTACATATATACCACCAGAGGGTTCATCTTATTATAGCCGTAACAACTCGAAATGTAAGTTAGATCAAGTTGAAGAGTTTCTATTATCTAATTTAACAGAGTTAGGAGACTCGCATGTTTTATTGTGTGGTGACATGAACGCACGGACAGGAGAAAGCAATAACCCACAAGTTCATGACACTAATGATAGTCATGTAAGTATTGAGATAGTTGATGATGATGATGTCCCAGTTGAAAACCGAAAATCGCATGATTCCATTATTAACAAGTTTGGACAAATCCTGATTGACATCTGTTATACTTTTCAGTTATTCATCGTTAATGGCCGAGTATTCGGAGACGAACTAGGGGAGTTTACTTTCATAGGACAACAGGGCTGTAGTGTTAATGATTATTTCATCACTACGTCTGATTGTTTCCAATATATCGGGAAGTTGAATATAGGCGATCAATTAGAATCTGACCATTTACCTCTAGAACTAACATGCAAATTCCCTGTAATCCTCGATTCCAGTTCAACATTAAGTCATTTGCCCGAAAAAATAGTTTGGAACGATGCTTTTCGAGATGAATTTTTAGAAACACTAAGATTGAATTATAGATCTAGAATTCGACCAATCTTTGATAAGATTGAAAATTGCGTTGAAGACGCAATAGATGATTTTGTATGCATGATAGTAGACTCTGCTAACTGCATGAAGAAACGTATAAGTAAACCACGTAATGTAACGACATTGCCATTAAATGCCGAGTGTAAGTCAGCACGAAAGGCGGCACGAAAATCACTCCGAAAATTCAGAAAATATCGAAGCGAATCAAATAGGAGGTTATACTGTAAGGAGAGAAACAGATACAAAGCTTTCTGTCGGCGATATAAATCAGACATATGTAAACGAACAGTTGAGATATTATGCAGTGTAAGTAATTCACCAAAGAAATTTGGGAAACATTTACGGAAAAAATAAACCACCCAAAAGCAATAGCATTGCCGAAATGACATGGCTTACCCACTTTAAAAAGTTCTTTAAGAATCAGTGTTAAGTTTTTCCTTTATGGACAACAGTGTCGAAAATGATTCAATGATACTGGAAGATGCTACCGACCCGGAAGCACTTCTACTTAATTCCTCTATCACTGATCAAGAAATTTCTGAAGCGATATTTCGTTTGAAAACGGAAAGTCATCTGGTTTAGACCAGATAGTTGTTGAAATGTTGAAAACTTCACACCATATCATAATGCCATTCTTGAATAAGTGTTTCAACACGCTTTTAGGAAAAGGTATTTTCCCACAAAACTTGGCAATGTCAGTGATTATTCCTCTGCATAAGAAAGGAGATCGTTCAAACCCTGATAATTATAGAGGTATTTCGCTTATGAGTATCTTGGGTAAAGTTTTTAACACCATCCTTAATGACAGACTTTCTAAGTGGTCAAACATGAATGATATTATCCCGGAATCGCAAGCTAGTTTTAGAAAACAATATTCAACAACAGACCATATATTTTCACTGTTTGCACTAATACAAAAAACTTTATCTCGACGTAAGCGTAAACTATATGTTGCAGTTGTTGATTTTCAGAAGGCGTTTGATTCCGTTGATCGTTCAAAACTATGGTTCTGTATTAACAATGCTGGTCTGAAGGGAAAGATGTATAGGTTACTGAAAGCAATGTATGAAAATGTTAAAGCTTGTGTACGTTGTGACAATAATGTGACTGATTTCTTTGATTGCCCAATAGGCTTACGACAAGGTTGTGTTCTTAGTCCTATTCTTTTTTCCTTCTTTATTAATGATCTATATCACAATATTACCGCAAACGGAAGACATGGTGTTTAAATGTTTCCAGATCTGTTAGAAATGTTTATACTTTTATTTGCTGATGATGTTGTCCTTATTTCAGAATCAGTAGTTGGGCTACAAAACCAGTTAAATATTTTAGAATGTTACTCTAAAACTTATAATCTATCAGTAAATATGGATAAAACAAACATTGTGGTTTTTAGAAAAGGGGGACCGATATCAATAAAATAAAGGTGGTTTTATGATAAACAGTCCGTGATTGTAAGAAATCAATATACTTATTTGGGATTTATGTTCAATACAACAGTCAATTTGAAAAAGTTGCTTGATGATTTAGCGTTAAAGGGTAAGAAAGCTTTAATCAGTTTGTTGTCAATTATGCATAATTTTGGTGTTTTGACACCAAAGATATACTTCAAACTTTTTGATTCTCAAATTAAACCAATTTTACTTTATAGTTCAGAAATATGGGGATTCCAACGTTTTGATTGCATTGAGAAGGTTCATCTATTGGCTTGTAAAAAGTTCCTTTGTGTTGGTCAGTCGACCCCAACATGTATGGTATATGGAGAATGCGGGAGATATTCTTTATATGTTGATGCTCATATTAGATGTTTGAAATTTTGGATACAAATTTTATGTATGCAAGAAATTAGATTACCGAAAAAAGCATATAATATGCTTGTTCACTTGGATGATCTTGGTAAAACAACATGGGCATCTCATGTACGCAATCTTTTATTTTCTCATGGTTATGGCTTTGTATGGCTTAGTCAGACAGTCGGCAATATAAGGCTTTTCCTGTATCGTTTTCGTGAAACAACTATTGGTATGTTTAACCAAGATTGGCAGTCGACATTACATAATAGTTCAAGATACGATTCATATCGAATTTTTAAAACCTTACTCCAACGGAAAAATACTTATTGCAATTAACATCTAAGAAGCTAAGGCGTTCATTAATTCGCTTCAGGTTAGGATTGTCAAACTTAATGATCAATGAAGGAAGACAAAGGTCGATCAATAGAAGCAAAAGAATATGCCCGTTATGTAGAAATGGTATTGAAAACGAAATACACTTTTTGTTTGTTTGTCAACCACTCGAAGATTTGTGTAAACAGTATATCCCAGATAGTTACTTTTCTAAGCCTCCAATCACAGCTCTCAAACATATTCTTTCTTCTGATGTGAATACTAGCATTCTTAAGCTTTCCCAATATGTTACCTATGCAATGTCCATGAGAGATAATCTGTTAAAATCTATGCTGTAGCTATACTTTGAGATTGAACTGTTTAACTCTATGTCATGTAACTCCAATGTATATTGGCCGGAGGCCTCTCATACAATAAACATCTTTGACTTTGACTTTGACTGAAAAATAGAAATATATCCGAATATTACACTAAAACAGCATAATTCTACACAAAGATAAATAGTATAAATAACTTGTATGAATATATTTTAAGTTCGCTTCACTTTGAACATTCTGATAATGACATGTTTTTTTGGTAATGATACTGCTGTAGGAGTCACTATAAAAAGTTGCTTTTAAGAGTAAGAATTAAGAGATGATTGAGACACAAATTCATAAAATTTTCTACACTTTATCGGATGAAACACTGAAATCTGTTCATGTTTTGAAACACTTATGGTATCTTTAAATTTTTTAATTTTTATTTTTTATTTTTTTTTTATTCCACTTTTTTTGAAGTACAGCAAATCATATAAAACATTTTCAACAAATCATTTCTTTAGTACATTTAAGCATTGTCACGAAACACTGAACAGCACAGTTGATTAGGAATGGTCAATGAACAAGTTATGACAACTAGACCAGAATTTTACAAATTTGTTAGGGTTACAATTAGAAAAGGCTATCGTTTTTGTTACATTATAGTAATTTGCCAACTCTCTCTTAATGTGCGTAAATGATAATGTCCTCTTATTAAGGTAACTTCTGAAAATAACATCTTTAATCACAAGACATATTGCATTTAATGGATCATTACTTTTTGAAAGAAAACCTAAAAGAACATTTCTCTTAGTGAAGGAGATATTTATTTCCGCCTGCGTATTTATCCAGTTTTCAACTTCATTCCAGAGAGAGTGAGCATGTTCACAATTCCATAATACATGACATATATCAGCATCAGAGCCGTAACAGCTTGTACATAGGAGAATTCTTATAGCCTATCTTAAAGAGATATTTACTAACAGGCAGGATTTGGTTTATGATTCTATACTGAAGCCAACGCAATTGCACACTATCAGTAGCTCGAAAGGGAATTTCATTTATATTTCTCCATTCTTGATCAGTCAAATTAGTGATGTCAGTTTCCCATTGCTGATTGGTCGATGTCCTCTGAAATTTTGATAGTAATAAAACATTATACTAATATTTTGATCCCTTTTGGTTATTAATGAGTAAGGAGTGGTTGAAAGGGAGTATTGGGGACATCAAAGGGGTATTTTCATCGGATTCTAGAGTTTTTAGATACGCTTCTACGGCTTTATACACACCGTAGTACGTTAAGAAATTACAGGAAATATTATATATATTCATGAATTGTTCGTGAAAGAGGAGTTTGCCTTCATTATCTACCAAATCATTGATATATCTTATTCCCGCTTCTTCCCAGTTCCTAATGTAAATGTATTTGTTATCAACCTGTAAATTGTCATTATACCATAAGAATTGGGAATAGGCATCCCTTCGTGTTTTCTTATATGTATCCAAGAAGGTACTCCAACATGATAACACCTCCCGCCAGAAAGGGTTTCTTATGGTATCTATAATATGGTCTTTGATATATTTTGCATCTTTTTCCAAAAAAGTTGGTGGAACAATCTTCGCTTCCATAAGAAATGTTTTAAAAGCAGTATCTGAGAGTTGTATACGGCGAAGCCAGGAAATTTTTTGTGAAGCAATGATATCTTTTATAATTGGAACCTTAAATCCTCCATCTGGAATATAACTCGTTACTCGGTCTCTTTTAATTGTATCTGGCTTTTCGTTCCAAATAAATCTAAAGCAGTTAGTTTGAAAGGATTGTATAATATCTTCAGATGGTGCTGGGAGAGTAGAAAACAAATGATTCAATTTTGGCAAGAATAGTGATTTCAATACTGTATTAAGTCCAAATGGTGTCAGGATTCTACTTTTCCAGAGATGCATCGAATTTTCTATTTCTTTAAATTTATCATTATAATTAAGTTCAACCATATTTTCAAGATGAGTGTCAAATTTTATACCCAATAGTTTAAAAGTTTCAGTCCAATCCATTTTACTGTCCTGTAAAAGTTTCATTCGACGGCGTTTTTTCGAACCAATCCAAATCAACTTTGTTTTATCAATATTTACTCGTAGTCCTGAAAAACGTTCAAACAGGTTCAGAGTGTTTATAACTGCTTGTAGACAAGTTTTTGTGCCATCCAGCATCATAGATGTGTCGTCTGCAAACTGAGCTAGAAGATGTTCAATGGTACCAATCTTTATCCCCTTGATAAGTTTATTTCCCTTAATCAATCTGGTTAATATTTCGGTACATATGATAAAAATATATGGTGAAATTGGGTCCCCTTGGCGACAGCCCCGACTAAGCTTGAAAAAGGAACTTGCGAAACCGTTGACTAATACACATGATTCAGAGTTTTCGTACAGTATTCTTATCCATTTACGTACTGACGGACCAAAATTAAAGTAAGTTAAAACATTTTGAATAAACCCCCAATCTAGAGAATCAAAAGCTTTTTCGAAATCTATAAGCATTAACAGACCAGGAATTAGGTAAGTATCAACATAATCCATAACATCATACACTTGTCTTGTTACTTCTCCCATATATCTACCTTTAATAAAACCCTTCTGTTCTTCGCTAATAAACGTAGCTAAGGTCGGTTTTATCCTCTGAGCTATAGCCGAAGAAGCAAGTTTGTAGGTAATATTGAGTAATGATATTGGTCTCTTCTTTGGCTTATCCTCTTTTGGAATACATGTTATAATCCCTTGCACTTGCGTTACTGAGAGGGCGTTATTTCTATAAGCAAAATTTAATGATTTGATGAGGTATTTATTTAGATCACGCCAGAAAAATTTGAAAAATTCTGCAGTAAAACCATCTGGGCCGGGGCTTTTATCGTTTTTCATACGTTTTAAGGCGTAGAGGACTTCGTCATAAGTAAGGTATCTTTAAAATTGACTTTTAGCTAAACATTGTACAGAGGATTTTTATAAGAGAATGTTTCATTTCTTTCAAGTTATAACTAACAAAGAAATTTTCTTTTCAGATTATTAAAACAATTATTTGACTGCAATTCTGCGTCAATACGCTCTCTGCATATAGAGAATACTAAACGACGTTCAGTTAATAACATATTTATGAAACGAGTGGATGATATTCGTATTTAACGAGGGAAAGCAAGTTAATTACCAATTTTATCCACGAGTTTCGTGGCTAGTATGTTATTTAACTGTACGAAGTTTAGTATTTTATTTATTACACTCTTCAAATTAATAAGAGAAAATGAAAACCATTTTTATTCTCAATTCTCGTAGTTGTGCGTAGGAATACAATTCTTACAATCGACGCATAACGTCATTAGACTGCATTGGAGAAATAGGTCAAGAGTACGTCCGTTTATAACAGCTTTAATTTTGAACAATACAGATGGAAGGCACTCATTCGTGTTTTGGTCACTACGAACACAAATTGGCGAGATAACAAAACATAACATCAGTCCGTGATCGTGACGTCATTGGAATGTGAGTTTTGAAGCGCGATTCATTTAGTTTGAGTTAGTGTCAGTGGGAGGAACACTGTCCTTGTTGTTGCCGATGAAGTTAACATTGATGACACAGTTGCTAATGGAACCACCAAAGATTGAGTTGATTGTTCGAAATTCGGAAGCACTGACGCTGACATTTCTAGAATCGACCGAAATCGGCAGGGATGACCTTGCCCGATCTACTGACGAAAGCCCGTTTCACCCGGGTTCGGAGGTCATGTTTTTTAAGAAGATGGACGTTGATTAATAATTGTGCTGACATCTCTGTGCTGTTTCTTGGACAACTGAGAGTAATTATTTATGCTTTGCATATTTTTGTGACCACTAATTTGCATGATTTGATTGGACAGAAAATGTCACTCTCCGTCAAAGTTTGCACCAAATACTTTCGGACAGTCGCCATTTTGACATGTAATAGTTCCGGATGCGATCGCTTTCACGTGCGATGTTTCACAACAGTGGTGAATAACATGTCATTGTTTCACAACTGTAGTATATCCAACAAGAGTGTACTAAACTATTATGGTGTCGTACGGCAAGTGGGCAGTTTAAGTGGCATTATAGAAGTTATCAGTACAAGGGATTTTCATGGATTATCAACTTCTTTATTGTACTTATAGCTACGTTTCGGTATAGCTTCTTATTCCGTTTTCAAGCAATTACAGATATGGTGAGATACAGCATTAAATACATAAATTACATAAGGGTGGAATAACAAGGTAACAATGATAACAGGATAAGGCAACGTGAAAGCATAAAGCTAGAAAAGCATGGTAAGAAGTGTGGGATTACCTATTAATCAGATAAGAGTTAATTAGGCTTTGACATAACCGGACTTGGAGTCTTAGGGTAGTATGGTGTTCAGCAATGTTAATTTTTTGTTTTTTCAATGTGATGAAAATGATTTTGAATGATAAATAGAATCTGACTCTGGTGTCTTCTTATATAAAAATTGTCAACACTTTTTAATAAAAGTAACAATATCGGCAGGCCCCAGATATTTGTAACTTTCATCAACTCATGTTGATATATATGATATCAGAAGACACTTGGATGAGATTCTCTTTGTGCAAATAAAAAGTATGGCATCACTTATCTCATGCTTTAGTATTTTACTGTACAAGAGATGTCAGCGCATGGGAGCCTGGCATAGGATGGTGACCTGTGTTTTGTTTCAGTGTCATCTTGAAGAACAGGTAAAACATATGTTACATAATACTTAGAAGTAGAGCCATTGGTTCTGTAGCTTGTCAGTCTTTATATTGTTGATGTTTAAGAATAGGATACATACCCGTTAGTTAATAAAATACAAAAGTTGTCTTAACTTAAATACCCGAAAAAACAACCATTTAATATTCAGTAATTCATTTTTTTGTGAAGTTATGCATTAATTTAGGTTTCATAATAATGTGACAATCTATGTGTGTACGAGTTAAAAGTGAAGGAGTGTGACGGAAAAACTTAGGAAATTTTCATAACTTATTCAAATGATGCCATAGAATATGCAAAAGGCATGTTTAGAAATCATAGTGATAGAAGTTTAATTACACTCCAACAATTATTTTCAGTCTTATGAGTGGAACATAAAAAGTGTTAGACTAACGATTCCTCAGAATACTTCGTAGTGGGAGTAGAATTGTGCCAAAATAAAGTATTAGTTCTTACGAGTGCATATGGTTTAACGTGAAGGACTCCCGGAAATATTCCTAGCTTACAAACTTTCTCGCCCACCATAGGAATGCACGCAGTTGAATGCAATGAATTGACGACCGAATTGAACGTTTAAAAAGAAAATAACTAAAGTAGATGTGACTAGGTACATTGTTTTTCGGAATATATATTGAATATTGAATATATTGAAAAGCTACAAGTGTTTTTTCCATCGATAATGTTCTTTACTCCTTTCAACTTAGTTCGTACTAGTAAGTCGTTTTGCTTATACGATTTATATATGCAAACACGTGGTTCTAATTACCTGTTGTGTTTGCTTTTCAAAAGAATAAACGATTGAATAATTGTGACATTAGTGAAACTGTACCGCACGATGTTTGTCCCAACAAATATGATTTGGTCCCCATGAGCACTTCTTGTATCTCTGCATTGTAAGTTAAGGACTTTCAACTGTCCTCTGATCAAACTTACCATATAAACAGAAGTTGATGAAAGTTGTAAGATATCAAAGGCTTGTCAAGGATAGTTTTAGTATTATCATCAAAGGTTAGTATCTTAGATACAGAAAACACAAGGCTGAGATAACATTAAACATCTAAAATCAATCTTGACAATGTTTCACTAAAATGCCAACATCACTGAACACTCCACGGCCTTGAGATTTCCAATTCGGTGATGTCATAACTTTGTATTCATTGTATTCATATCGTCAATTCATTCTGATATCATTCATTTGTAATGCAAAAGAAATGTGATGTCTTGACAAGTTGTTTCGATTGCAGGTCATTGTGCCAAACCACTGCCAAGACCATAACTACCAATTAAGAGATATCCTGTGATGTCAAACACCCTTTTAATCTGTGGAGCATAATAGATACAGCGTTTGAATGTTGTTTTTATCGTTTTCAAAATAAAACCCCAGACTAATGAAGGAAGATTTACTTGAAGAAAATATTGTCAAACGTTTCTCTGCAAGAAATTTGGCCGTAAATCAAACAAATCCACACAGATTGACACATGTGGATTGCTATAAATTGTTTGTATCGTATTTTTGACTGTATCTTCATTTTATAGACCTTTTCCCCCATAAACCATGTATCCAAAATCTCTTAACCTTTTGAAAATAATTAAAACGTGATTTAATAATGCGTACGGTTGATAACTTGTACCGCCTCTGTAAGCAGGCACAATGTCGAATACGAAATCTGATTCGGTTATCGTTCTGTTGAGCTGAATAATTTTTACCTTCATTGCTGTGTTGTTCACACATATCTGAGTTAGATCTGTAGCCGCTGATGCATCCAGACGTACAGACTCCGTCATGTTGGTTACATATTCCGCCCTCACAGAATGAGTTACAGGTGTAGTTGCAGGTAATTCCATAATATCTAGACACACACCCAGCAGAGCATTCTCCTGTTACCCTGTCACATTTCCCAGATAGACAATGTTCACTGCACGTGTAGTAACAGGTCGGTCCGTGATACCCAGACACACACCCGTCAGAACATTCTCCTGTTGCCCTGTTACATCTCCCAGACAGACAGTGTTCACTGCAGGTGTAGCTACAAGTCAGTCCATGGTATCCAGACACACAACCATCTGAACATTCTCCTGTTGCTCTGTTACATTCACGTTCAGGGTTATCACAGCCAGGGGAACATGGACGTTCACAGGCGTCTCCATGGAAACCAGTCGGACATGTCCCTGTATAAGGTAATTATAAAGTATGTTTATTCTTTTGAATCCTAGCCTAATATCCCATTACTAAGATTTATACTTCATTATTCAATTCATTTTATTTCGATTTTGTAGGTCATTGGCCCATGTACAATTGGAATATAATTCACAAAATAAGAGTAGCACATAAAAGTTTAAAACAGTAGTTAAGTAGCACGCTTTCTAAGAGTAAGAGCTTCCTTAATATATTTTGCACATTTAAACAATTAATTGCTACATTTGCTGCTGTTTAATTTAAGATAATCATCTATTGTGTTACCCTGTCTACAAGATGTAAAATAAGGTTCTCTAATTGAAGAATATGTGTCACATTCAAACAAAAAGTGAATTTCATTTTCAGTCAGGCCACAGTCACACATTTTACAGATACTATTCACATTAACACCTCGAATATTACATATCAGGGGAAGTGCATCTTAATAAACAAACGGTTCTTCTGATAGCTAAAAGATCAATAGAAGATACATAATATTCAATACGTAACAACGATTTAACTTCTTTGTAATATCTAAGATGTACAGACTCATGTATTTTACCAAAATTATAATGTTTATTACAGTCCACAATTCGATTCTTGAAATTAGAAATAAAACATGTGATTTCACCAACATCCTGATTGTACCATACAAATCCGTAACCAAAGAACATAACAGATATTTAACCGATGTTGCCCAAGTTATTCTGCCAACTGAATCTAGTTTCCTCATAAGTAAATAATACTGTTTTGGATAACGATCTTCTGACATCCTTAATAATTTACACCAATAATTAATGCACCTAACGTAATAATCCACATAAATGCTTAATCTGACACATTCTGCCAAAGTACCGTTACTAGAGACCTGCTTTCCAACGCCAAGTACATATTTACAAAAATTAGTATGAAATATTACAAAGATTTCCTTTCCTCAAATCCCCAAATTTCAGAGCCATAAAGTAAAACGGGTTAAACCTTACTATCAAATAACTTGAACATCAAACCAACCGGCATATTAGGGTATTTAATAGATAACCTTTTCAAATAAAAAAGTGCCTTTCTCGCCTTACTAATTAAATTATGTACACACTTAAAATTCGTCCAGCATAGCCGAGTAGAAAATAGAATACCAAGATAGTTATAGTACGTTGAAGTCTTAATTTGAATGCCATTATAAAACCACTTTTCATTTGAACGAAGATAACCACCATTGCGAAATACCAGTACCTCAGTTTTATCCATATTAACCTCAAGACCCCATGAGCTACAAAATTTATGTAAAATATCTATCTTTCTTTGTAAGCCTATCACTGTCTCATCAAATAAATTAAGGTCATCAGCATACAGTAATGAAAGTAAGTCTGACCAAACAAAAATACCCCTTACGCCTGAATTTGCAACATGCCCTGAAACTCTGTTATAAACATTGAAAATAGAAATGGACTTAAAATACAACCTTGAGGCACACCGCTTACTGACTTGAAATATTCACCGATGGAAGAATGAGAATGCCGAACAGCGCCCGTAAAACAGAAATTAACCTGCCTCCTATACCTTGTCTAAAAAGTGAATACCATAGTAATGTCCTATTGACGGAATCGAAAGCCTTTCGAAAATCCACAAATAAACATTAAAAACGACCACGACTTTTTGAGAGATACTTCTGGATGAGACATTGCAAAGTAAATATTGTGTCTGTTGTAGAGTACCCTTTACGAAAACCTGCTTGTGCCTCTGGAATTTTATCATAAACTTCTACAAATTTTTGAAGACGATTATTGATACTATAAAAAAATACCAAGAACGTCCATTAACGAAATACCCCTATAATTATCTACACTATTTACACTACCTTTCTTATGCAGTGGAACAATAATTAACTTCGACCACTCTTGTGGATAAACACCAGACGAAAGAATACTATTAAAAATCAGTACCAAATAAGGGGTAAGCAAACGAGCACAGGAAATAATCATTTCGGCATTGATACCATGTGGGCCTGCCGCTTTCCCACATTTTAAACATTTTACAGCATCTTCAATCTCTGTATGAGTAATGTAAAACCCGATGTGCAAACTGTGTGAATCCGCGTACGCCCCCTGAAACCGGCTATGACTGAAGTTGACAATATTGTTGTCTTAGACCTAATTATTGAGTCAGGATATTCATTTAAAAACTCAACTCCATAATTGAGGACCTTGAAACGAACACCTCAAATGTACATATTATAATCTCTTATATTGTGAGTAAGCATATTCCCATTTCCTTATATCCAAACGTAATTTATCAGAAGTGAGATTTATACAAACAAACCAATATTATTTGCCATTGGCAAAAGATAACAAATAAAACCTTGGCCTAAAGAAAGTAAATTTGATAGTGTTGAGTAATCCTATAGCTACATTGACATTAAAGTTCAGCATTTACTCGGAGGGGAAACTTTATAAGTTTCATATACTATTAGAGAACCTGTACGTTCAATAACATTACCTTTTGATTTGCAAATGTCACAACTAGACAGACATTTGTCTATTATTGTTTCTACTCGGGTGAAACAAGCTGTACACTTCTGCTTACACTCGTCCCCGTAGTATCCTTGTCTGCATATGATGCACTGCCCAGTTTCTCTGTCACATTTCCCATACCTTTCACTGCAGACCCTACTACAATCAGCTCCATAATGACGTTCAGGACACAGAGTCTCATTGCAGGAGCCACACTGTCTGTCACACGTCACACAATTTCCTGGACACGCTACTTCACACTTGATATCACAGTAGCCTGGTTCACATCCATCTGTGCAGGTTACTGTTCCGGAGTTTATATCTAAGTGACATCTCTTGTTCAAGCATCGAGACGGACATTCCTCGTCACAGTATTCACCGACATACCCAGGAACACACCCGATGATGCACTCTCCGTTGTCATAGCATGAATCGTCCATACACGTTGAACACAGTCCGGACACCTGCGAGTGACTGGCCAGCAGAATGAGACAACCTGTAAAAGGCATGTATACTTATGGAAAATAACAAGCACATCCTCGCGTTTCACAATAAAAAACAAAAGACAACGTGGCAGTAAACGGAACTCTTCAATATGAAATATATGAAAGAATGACAATGGAGCAGTTTGATACAGATATATCCAATCAGATAACGTTTTGTTTCTTTTGGAGATACGGATTTGTACGATTTGTGCTAAGAGATGATGTTGATGATGATTATAATGTTGATGATAATGATGATGATGATGATGATGGTGATGATTATGATGATGATAATAATAATAATAGCATGCTCAAAATGCGCTTTTTCCATGTGAAAGATGCTCAAAGAGCAAGGAAATAAGATATAAGAGAGATAAGATATAACCAAGAATATTAGTAGGTAAGGGTGTGGCATGGATAATAAGATACGATTATTGGTTATTGTAATACGTATGATTCCAGTACTTCAAGTAAGTCAATAAATCAAACTTTAGTATCTGTATTTCAGTGAAAGCACACTAGTAACAAAAGAATGAACCTTCAGAGTCACAACATGGCATGATTATAGTCTGTTGTCAATAATAAACAAAGTCGTAGTCAAACGACAAGAATCGGAAAAGTATTGAACTCTTAAAATTCACCATCCACCATTGATGATAGATTTTCTGATACCATCTAGATATTCACTAAGAAACTATATATAAACAATTTATATGAATTGGGAAACAATGGGTTATATTCTGCTTGTATATTTGTAATAAGAATATCAGCCGGAACGCCTAAAACAACTTTTTGTAGTGAAACCTAATAGTCTGGAAATAGCAGACCATTGGTGACACTGGATTTGTAATAATATTACACTGTAACCAGAATTCATGGCAAGACAAACATGCTAGTTATCTTTCCCCTAATATTTTGTAATGTTTTTCTAATACACATATATAAAACTAAGTTCAAGCTTACCAACTAAATAACCAGCATGCATCATCTTCAGTCTTCCATGTCTTCATATGTACTGGTGATCTGAAATCATAACATGGTATATTGCATTAACTATCACAAATTGTTTGAATAGTATCGGTGATGTCAGAAATGCTCCAAATTTTAGTCTCCGTTGCTGTTGTTATAGGTAGCACACATTTGATACAGAGTGGTTTCATATTGTAGTCTCTGTTGTTATTAGTAGTGGTTTCATAACTAGTCATGACTAGGAAGTGATATAAATTAGTTGGCCGAGTTTCTCCCTGCAGTCAGCACGATGAGGCTATCAAGTGGTATCGTGATTCTGGTGATCTGGGTGGTCTCTGGTAGGTAGTTTTAACTTATATTGTATGTACTTACAGTAGAACACGGATATAACGTACTCGGATATAGCGAACAATCAGATACAGTGCACACATTTTTTAGTCTCGTCAATATGATGGGATATGATCCAAGATGGTGGCCAAACGCGAATAGCGAATAGCGAACGCCGGATATAGCGAACTAAATTTTTTGGTCCCGTGGAGTTCGTTATATCCGTGTTCTACTGTACTTACTTCTATACCTTCTTCCTAACTTAAACCTAAACAAACTGGTTTTGTATTAGTCTCCCATCACATTTTATTCATATCCCGATATGCAAGCAATGTAACAGTAAAGTATTTCACACAATTCTAACAGACTATTTCCTGTAAAATAATTCCACAAGCTTTGCTAAAAATTAAAACTCTCACTACGACTTCCATGATAGCAAGTTATTAAAGCGTGATCGAAACAAACTTCATAAACAATGTTTACAATGCAGATACTTCAACTTTCTCAATTTCATATCTTTATGGTGTCCATAGAGATTACAAAACGAGTGGGTGTTGAATATGGAAAATATTCCAAATATTAACGTTTTGATTTATTCACGAGCTGCAGGTTGAAATGAGTGTTAGCAACCTGAGTTCTAGGGCATGATGCCTCGTGGTGGTGGATTCAAGGTCGGGATTTTCCCGAAGTTGAGCAAGAGCCTAGTATCTAGGATTAGAATATTTAAAATGCGCTGCAACGGATCTGTCACGTTTATGGCTGATATCGACAAAATGTTCAGAGAGTCTAATTTTTAACTGTTCTCTGTATCACCAACATATTGTGTGTTGCAAACTTTGCAAGTGCGAGATTGTACTTTATTGCAAAACACATGATGGTTGAGGCTACTCCATTTCTAAAATAAATACTTCAGTTTCAGTGCCCTGTCCAGAGAACTGTGAGATGGTTCAGATCCCGTCTCTTCCCACGTGTAACCCAGACACAGGAGCCTGCTCTCGAGGGTGTAAAGCTGGTTACTATGGAAGCACATGCAACTTGAGCTGTGATACCAACTGTCAGCCGGGGACCTGCCAGCAGCGAGATGGTTCCTGTTCCTGTGACCCCGGATACACTTTCAACGCTGGGTTTTGTGTGCTCTATGAAGGTAAGTCAACCACATAGTTGGTGGAATGACACATTGAAATTAAACTCAACTTGTGGCTGTCCAGGGCGACCAAACTGTTTTTGCTTACTGTGACTCCTGTGCGGATTACGTCGCCCGACACATCGCACAGTGACATTGCAAAAGCTGTGAGCAGCAAAAATGAGTACTATTTTGATTAAAATTCCTCAAGCTTGCCTCACACATCTGATTGGGTCGATGTATGATTCGGGAAAATTAATGCAATACCCGACATTGTGGTTGCAAAATTCATCTTTGACACAGTGTGTGGCTTTTGACCTCTATAAACGCCCACGTTAATAGGACTGAATATGCAAATTGTATGTCTGTCCATATAGTTATATCAATTGAATAAAACCATAGAAGTAAATATAGCACATTGTTTTCCCTGGTACCTGGTTTTAACTTTTAGGTAACTGAAATCAGATTAGATAGACTGTTCTTAGTTCTATCCGTAATCAAAGTACTTCTTGTCCAATCATGACTGAGTACTATTGAAACATATACTGTTCTATTGTCTCCAGGTGTGAGCTGCGAATCCAATGATCATTGTCTGAACAACACATGCCGATATCCTGGTAGACTGGATTGTTTGAAAGGTTGCAGACCTGGATGGTTCGGCAAGTTTTGTCAGCAACGTTGCTCTCCTCATTGTAACTGTGACGAAGTGACTGGGGTCTGTAGCACCTGTATCCCAGGATGGTATGGAGCAGATTGTGGATCTGACTGCAGTCCCGGTTGTGTGAACAAGAACTGTCACAGGAGCGGAACTTGTATTCATGGCTGCACGACTGGAACATATGGTGATCAGTGCGACATGAATTGCTCCCAACACTGTGTGTCCGGATGTGATCAGCTGTCTGGAGAGTGTGTCCAGTGTGAAGCAGGTCGATATGGTTCGATCTGTCAGTCCGCGTGCAGTGCTGGGTGTGCAGGGACAAACAATGACTGTTATAGAGATGGAAGGTGTGCTAAGGGATGTGAGAGCGCTTACTATGGACTACACTGCACCGAGAAATGCAAGATGTGCATAGACGGAGTCTGCGGTGTTACAACCGGCGAATGCATCAACAGATGTTTGAGAGGTTACTATGGATCCTTCTGTAACCTGACATGTGAGGCCTGTACAGATGGGGACTGTGAGAAGGACACTGGGGAATGTAGACAAAACGGTAATGTCACTTAATATACTAAAAAGATTTATTTAAAACAATCATGTGCACTGAGAAGCTTTTCTATGATGTAAATAAAAATAAGATGAAGGGTCAACAAGAATTTAGAAGCACCTGCGGTTAATCATATGATGATATTACCTTTAACCAAATATTTGCAGAAGAAGTTAGCAGAAATGAATCAAATGTCCGGTGTGTTTCAGACGAAAAAAGAGATAAATTTAGTGGAGTGGAGTCGTGGGTTGGTGGAGGTGTGGCTGTTATCAGTATTATCTCTATAGCAGCAGGACTGGTTTATGTGTATCGTCGCTTGAAACGGTGAGTGCTGAGTAAGAGCTTGTACTCACAGGAGTCAACATTTTGTTCATTTATGTAAAGGAAATATGTATAAAGCTGCATATTGATAAATTGTTCACATTCATTCATATCCTCGTGCAAATATCATGTAATTTGGGATGCCTTTGAGGCATCAAAGCATTACGAAAAGGAAACGGAGTTTTTCAATACAGAAGTGAAGATCCATAGAACCATAATGCAAGTGTATATCATACCCCACGATTAACCGTAACAGTTTTGGAAGGTTATTAAAGTGACAAGAGATCAAAATTACGAAAACAATAAATTTTATAGAAAAAAATAACAGCTGTCATGTTCCCTTGAGTTAAGTCAATGTAATTGTCAAGTAAAAGTAAGTCTATTTTACACATGGGCAATAGATAAGCCATTGTCATTTTTTTTAAGTCATTTTATTGGCATCCAAAGTATTGGAATTATATGATATTTACCACTATACAGTGTTTTATGAACAAACTTTTGGTATGCAGTTGTGTAGAAATCATTGTCAAATTCATCAAATTGATAAAACCTTCACAGTATCATCATTATCTTTAATAGAGTAGTTTATCATTTCCATTTCTTGCATTCATATGCCACAGGTTATATAAAAACTAAAGTAAGTATGTTTTCCCTGTAGGGTGAACGGCGTCGTCTACGACATTGTGAAGTGGAGAAGACCATCTCCCTCTGCTGTGGAAGATGTCAGACCAGTTGCCGCTCCTGGATACATTGAACTTGAAGAAGAGGTATCAACAAATCCTCCGAGGGTTTGCCCAATCCGTCCGGCAAGACAAGCCAGTTACATCGAAGCTCAACACAGTGACGGCTCCGGAAACAACCTTCAAATACAGCGCCAGTTGCAGACTGTTGAAGTATCTGATCAAAGGGAAGATGAACACCAGGCGGCAGCTGTCTCGCCTTCATACGACGTTCGACCACGCTCTGATGAGTCGCATGATAGGCCAGACAGCTACGTCATGCCTAACTACTGCGAGGTGAACGAGGAGCTAATGGCCCCACCTCCACAAGCACCTCAAGGAGCAGAAGCACCCGCTCCTGTAGTAAACTACTCCTCATTCTCTGTTGTAGCTGATGTACATGCACAGCATGAACAACGTAATGATGGCAATGCAGACCTTACCATTCCCCTTATTGCTGAATGTTACGGGCCCACTGAGACTGAAGACTCGCCACCAGAAGAGGAACCTCGACCTGATGTTGAGAACTATGAGCATCCATTTAAAAATCATTATACGCAGTTTTAAGACTGTATTCATGGATTAGAGTTTGGTGATATTATTCTTTAAGGAATTTATTTTGGAATTTAAGTCAAGGTAAAGTCTGAACCCTGCATTGACCTGCGTAATTAGTCAATGCAGTCAAAGCCAATGGTTTTCAGTGTACGTGCATGCGAGGTAGTTAATCGTTATCTGTTTATATTATCTCTATGAAAAGAAAAAAATGTTTAGAGACATTGCTTGGACTTCATGACCCAAAAACGCAATATCGCTTTGTACAAATTGAAGTTGCGTTGCTAAGTAATTACTGTAAATGAACAAATGTTTTAAAATCACTCAAATTAATGATTTGGAGAATATTTTCCAAGTATGAAAACTGTTTATGACATAGAAATTTTAGTGCACTTTCAGTTTTTATTTCCTTATTTATGTTTAAATGATTGTCTGTCATATCATTGATGTTTAATTTTCACTTCTGTTTTCCTTGTCATGTAGAACAAAACAAACTAACGGAAATTGATCAAGCATAATGGCTTCTCTCTATTTGTTCTTGATATGTTTGCAACCCGTTAGGAGAGGAAGAATGATTTGTTATCTTCATATGCAATGACTTACTAAGTACAAGTTAGTGATTTGCATATAACAAACATTTATTACTCGCCCGTGTAAGATAATGCAGTGTAATATATATAGAGCGACACTAAACAAGTGTAATACCGCTGCAGGTATGGCGTCATAATATTTTGTGGTTTTGACGTCACAATATTGGAACCGCCGTCACAATGGCGGCCTAGTCGCGGAAATGTTTCGTTCAGTATACGTTCTGCAATCATGCTTGATTACTGAGGTCAAGTAATAAAATAATTACTAAACGTCCTTCTATTTAATACTATTGTTATTAAACTCATTAAGTTGGTATCAAACTCGCTTTCACTAGTTTTATACTGAATCATTTAAACTCGTTTAATTAAAATAGTATTGAATGGACGGTCGTTTAGTATCATCTTTTATGCATATTCTACAGCTATCTTAATCCATTACATTCGTGACGTGGCAATCAACATCTCTGCATGCCTGCAGTACACAGTAAGGAGGTAAGCAACATGTCTACATTGCTGCAGTACACGATGACAGTGTAATCAATATATCTGCATGCCTGCAGTACTCGGTAACGAGGTAATCAATATCGCTACAATACCTACAGTACACGGTAAAGAGGTAATCAATATCTCTTCATTCCTGCAGTACACAGTAACGAGGTAAACAATATATCTGCATGCCTGCAGCACACGATAACGAGGTAATCAATATATCGGCATGCCTGCAGCACACAGTAACGAGGTAATCAATATATCTACATGCCTGCAGTACACGATAACGAGGTTATCAATATATCTACATGCCCGCAGCACACGATAACGAGGTAATCAATATCTCTACATGGCTGCTGTACACGATAACGAGGTAATCAATATATCTGCATGCCTGCAGCACACAGTAACGAGGTAATCAATATATCTACATGCCTGCAGCACACAGAAACGAGGTAATCAATATATCTACATGCCTGCAGTACACGATAACGAGGTTATCAATATATCTACATGCCTGCAGTACACATAAACGAGGTAATCAATATCTCTACATGCCCGCAGTACACGGTAACGAGGTTATCAATATCTCTACATGCCTGCTGTACACGATAACGAGGTTATCAATATATATACATGCCTGCAGCACACGATAACGAGGTTATCAATATATCTACATGCCTGCAGTACACAGTAAAGAGGTAATCAATATCTCTGCATGCCTGCAGCACACGATAACGAGGTAATCAATATATCTACATGCCTGCTGTACACGATAACGAGGTAATCAATATATCTGCATGCCTGCAGCACACAGTAACAAGGTAATCAATATATCTACATGCCTGCAGCACACAGTAACGAGGTAATCAATATATCTACATGCCTGCAGTACACGGTAAAGAGGTAATCAATATCTCTTCATTCCTGCAGTACACAGTAACGAGGTAAACAATATATCTGCATGCCTGCAGCACACGATAACGAGGTAATCAATATCTCTACATGCCTGCAGTACACGTTGACGAGGTAATCAATATCTCTACATGCCTGCAGTACACAGTAACGAGGTAATCAATATCTCTACATGCCCGCAGTACACGATAACGAGGTTATCAATATATCTACATGCCTGCAGTACACGGTAACGAGGTAATCAATATCTCTACATGCCTGCAGTACACGGTAACGAGGTAATCAATATCTCTTCATGCCTGCAGTACACGGAAACGAGGTAATCAATATCTCTATATGCCTGCAGTACACAGTAACGAGGTAATCATTATCTCTACATGCCTGCAGTACACGTTGACGAGGTAATCAATATCTCTTCATGCCTGCAGTACACGGTAACGAGGTAATCAATATCTCTATATGCCTGCAGTACACGGTAACGAGGTAATAAATATCTCTACATGCCTGCAGTACACGTTAACGGGGTAATCAATATCTCTATATGCCTGCAGTAAACAGTAACGAGGTAATCAATATCTCTACATGCCTGCAGTACACGTTAACGGGGTAATCAATATATCTACATGCCTGCAGTACACATAAACGAGGTAATCAATATCTCTACATGCCCGCAGTACACGGTAACGAGGTTATCAATATCTCTACATGCCTGCTGTACACGATAACGAGGTTATCAATATATATACATGCCTGCAGCACACGATAACGAGGTTATCAATATATCTACATGCCTGCAGTACACAGTAAAGAGGTAATCAATATCTCTGCATGCCTGCAGCACACGATAACGAGGTAATCAATATATCTACATGCCTGCTGTACACGATAACGAGGTAATCAATATATCTGCATGCCTGCAGCACACAGTAACAAGGTAATCAATATATCTACATGCCTGCAGCACACAGTAACGAGGTAATCAATATATCTACATGCCTGCAGTACACGATAACGAGGTTATCAATATATCTACATGCTTGCAGTACACAGTAACGAAGTAATCAATATATCTGCATGCCTGCAGCACACGATAACGAGGTAATCAATATCTCTACATGCCTGCAGTACACGTTGACGAGGTAATCAATATCTCTACATGCCTGCAGTACACAGTAACGAGGTAATCAATATCTCTACATGCCCGCAGTACACGATAACGAGGTAATCAATATATCTACATGCCTGCAGTACACGGTAACGAGGTAATCAATATCTCTACATGCCTGCAGTACACGGTAACGAGGTAATCAATATCTCTTCATGCCTGCAGTACACGGAAACGAGGTAATCAATATCTCTATATGCCTGCAGTACACAGTAACGAGGTAATCATTATCTCTACATGCCTGCAGTACACGTTGACGAGGTAATCAATATCTCTTCATGCCTGCAGTACACGGTAACGAGGTAATCAATATCTCTATATGCCTGCAGTACACGGTAACGAGGTAATAAATATCTCTACATGCCTGCAGTACACGTTAACGGGGTAATCAATATCTCTATATGCCTGCAGTAAACAGTAACGAGGTAATCAATATCTCTACATGCCTGCAGTACACGTTAACGGGGTAATCAATATCTCTATATGCCTGCAGTAAACAGTAACGAGGTAATCAATATCTCTACATGCCTGCAGTACACGGTAACGAGGTAATCAATATCTCTATATGCCTGCAGTACACGGTAACGAGGTAATAAATATCTCTACATGCCTGTAGTACACGTTAACGGGGTAATCAATATCTCTATATGCCCGCAGTACACGGTAACGAAGTAATCAATATCTCTATATGCCTGCAGTACACAGTAATGAGGTAATCAATATCTCTACATGCCTGCAGTACACAGTAACGAGGTAATCAATATCTCTGCATGCCTGCAGTACACGGTGAGTAGCTAATGAATATCTCTATATGCCCGCAGTACACGGTAACGAAGTAATCAATATCTCTATATGCCTGCAGTACAGGGTAACGAGGTAATCAATATTTTTACATGCCTGCAGTACACGATAACGAGGTAATCAATATCTCTACATGCCTGCTGTACACGATAACGAGGTAATCAATATCTCTACATGCCTGCAGTACTCGGTAACGAGGTAATCAATATATCTAAATGCCTGCAGTACACGGTAACGAGGTAATCAATATCTCTACATGCCTGCAGTACACGGTAACGAGGTAATCAATATCTCTGCATGCCTGCAGTACACGGTAACGAGGTAATCAATATATCTGCATGCCTGCAGTACACGGTAACGAGGTAATCAATATCTCTGCATGCCTGCTCTACATGCCTGCAGTACACGGTAACGAGGTTATCAATATATCTGCATACCTGCTCTACATGCCTGCAGTACACGGTAACGAGGTTATCAATATCTCTACATACCTGCAGTACATGGTAACGAGGTAATCAATATCTCTGCATGCCTGCTCTACATGCCTGCAGTACACGGTAACGAGGTAATCAATATCTCTGCATGCCTGCTTTACATGCCTGCAGTACACAGTAACGAGGTAATCAATATCTCTGCATGCCTGCAGTACACGGTGAGTAGCTAATGAATATCTCTATATGCCCGCAGTACACGGTAACGAAGTAATCAATATCTCTATATGCCTGCAGTACACGGTAACGAGGTAATCAATATTTTTACATGCCTGCAGTACACGATAACGAGGTAATCAATATCTCTACATGCCTGCTGTACACGATAACGAGGTAATCAATATCTCTACATGCCTGCAGTACTCGGTAACGAGGTAATCAATATATCTACATGCCTGCAGTACACGATAACGAGGTTATCAATATATCTACATGCTTGCAGTACACAGTAACGAGGTAATCAATAAATCTGCATGCCTGCAGCACACGATAACGAGGTAATCAATATCTCTACATGCCTGCAGTACACGTTGACGAGGTAATCAATATCTCTACATGCCTGCAGTACACAGTAACGAGGTAATCAATATCTCTACATGCCCGCAGTACACGATAACGAGGTTATCAATATATCTACATGCCTGCAGTACACGGTAACGAGGTAATCAATATCTCTACATGCCTGCAGTACACGGTAACGAGGTAATCAATATCTCTATATGCCTGCAGTACACAGTAACGAGGTAATCATTATCTCTACATGCCTGCAGTACACGTTGACGAGGTAATCAATATTTTTACATGCCTGCAGTACACGATAACGAGGTAATCAATATCTCTACATGCCTGCTGTACACGATAACGAGGTAATCAATATCTCTACATGCCTGCAGTACTCGGTAACGAGGTAATCAATATATCTACATGCCTACAGTACACGGTAACGAGGTAATCAATATCTCTACATGCCTGCAGTACACAGTAACGAGGTAATCAATATCTCTACATGCCTGCAGTACACAGTAACGAGGTAATCAATATCTCTACATGCCTGCAGTACACAGTAACGAGGTAATCAATATCTCTACATGCCTGCAGTACACGATAACGAGGTAATCAATATCTCTACATGCCTGCCGTACACGTTGACGAGGTAATCAATATCTCTACATGCCTGCAGTACACAGTAACGAGGTAATCAATATCTCTACATGTCCGCAGTACACGATAACGAGGTAATCAATATCTCTACATGTCCGCAGTACACGATAACGAGGTTATCAATATATCTACATGCCTGCAGTACACGGTAACGAGGTAATCAATATCTCTTCATGCCTGCAGTACACGGTAACGAGGTAATCAATATCTCTGCATGCCTGCAGTACACGGTAACGAGGTAATCAATATCTCTTCATGCCTGCAGTACACGATAACGAGGTTATCAATATATCTACATGCCTGCAGTACACGGTAACGAGGTAATAAATATCCTACATGCCTGTAGTACACGTTAACGGGGTAATCAATATCTCTATATGCCCGCAGTACACGGTGAGTAGCTAATGAATATCTCTATATGCCCGCAGTACACGGTAACGAAGTAATCAATATCTCTATATGCCTGCAGTACACGGTAACGAGGTAATCAATATTTTTACATGCCTGCAGTACACGATAACGAGGTAATCAATATCTCTACATGCCTGCTGTACACGATAACGAGGTAATCAATATCTCTACATGCCTGCAGTACTCGGTAACGAGGTAATCAATATATCTACATGCCTGCAGTACACGGTAACGAGGTAATCAATATCTCTACATGCCTGCAGTACACAGTAACGGGGTAATCAATATCTCTACATGCCTGCAGTACACGATAACGAGGTAATCAATATCTCTGCATGCCTGCAGTACACGGTAACGAGGTAATCAATATATCTGCATGCCTGCAGTACACGGTAACGAGGTAATCAATATCTCTGCATGCCTGCTCTACATGCCTGCAGTACACGGTAACGAGGTTATCAATATATCTGCATACCTGCTCTACATGCCTGCAGTACACGGTAACGAGGTTATCAATATCTCTACATACCTGCAGTACATGGTAACGAGGTAATCAATATCTCTGCATGCCTGCTCTACATGCCTGCAGTACACGTTAACGAGGTAATCAATATCTCTGCATGCCTGCTCTACATGCCTGCAGTACAC
This sequence comes from Phorcus lineatus, assembly GCA_921293015.1. NCBI lineage: Eukaryota > Metazoa > Mollusca > Gastropoda > Trochida > Trochidae > Phorcus > Phorcus lineatus. The sequence continues at coordinate 42,150,207 of OV121093.1, forward strand.
GGTAACGAGGTTATCAATATCTCTACATACCTGCAGTACATGGTAACGAGGTAAACAATATCTCTACATGCCTGCAGTATATGGTAACGAGGTAATCAATATCTCTACATGCCTGCAGTACACAGTAACGAGGTAATCAATATATCTGCATACCTGCAGTACACGATAACGAGGTAATCAATATCTCTACATGCCTGCAGTACTCGGTAACGATGTAATCAATATCTCTACATGCCTGCAGTACACAGTAACGAGGTAATCATTATCTCTACATGCCCGCAGTACACAGTAACGTGGTAATCAATATCTCTACATGCCTGCAGTACACAGTAACGAGGTAATCAATATATCTGCATACCTGCAGTACACGATAACGAGGTAATCAATATCTCTACATGCCTGCAGTACTCGGTAACGAGGTAATCAATATCTCTACATGCCTGCAGTACACGGTAACGAGGTAATCAATATCTCTACATGCCCGCAGTACACAGTAACGAGGTAATCATTATCTCTACATGCCCGCAGTACACAGTTACGTGGTAATCATTATCTCTACATGCCCGCAGTACACAGTAACGATGTAATCAATATCTCTACATGCCTGCAGTACACGATAAAGAGGTAATCAACATATCTGCATGCCTGCAGCACACGATAACGAGGTAATCAATGTATCTACATGCCTGCTGTACACGATAAAGAGGTAATCAACATATCTGCATGCCTGCAGCACACGGTAACGAGGTAATCAATATCTCTTCTTGCCTGCAGAAATTGGTAATGAGGTAATCAATATCTCTACATGCCTGCAGTACACGGTAACGAGGTAATCAATATATCTGCATGCCTGCAGTACACGGTGACGAGGTAATCAATATCTCTGCATGCCTTTATTACACTGTGACGACTCAATAGATATAAATTTATATGCATTCCCGAAGAACACTGTGACAATTGAATAGATATCACTGTATGCCTAAAGTTCACGGTACCGAGTTGTGCAAGAGCGATTAAATCTGTCACTTGACATGTTGTGTATTTTCATATTCCTCTTGAGAAGTTAATAAAAATTTCAAGTATCACAGACAGTTATAATAATTTCCCTCAGCTGTTTTCAAGCATAAATTGACTTACTACTAATAGCTGCAGTTTGTTGTATTAGGTAGTAATTGTATGTATAGAACATAATGGTTATAAGAGTCACTATTTGCGACTTTCTTTCAAAAGTTCGATTTTCATTTCTCAAATATATTCTATAACGGTGAGATGAATAAGCCGGTGGTATTGTTATCATGTTTTCAGAACCTACTTTAGTTATTGACGTTTTGTTGAAATTTAAAAAAACCCAGTTATGATGACATTTTCTACCAATCAATCTAGTCACCTTATCAATTTTTGAAACAAAATATGAATTAGGATTTGTTTAATTCATGACAACAGTACTTTTGATATAAGACACTTTTTAAATGAGTTTATTTTCAAGGCATAATACAATCACTCAGCTTATTTAAAGTTAATTGTAGCATCCACCTTATGCCTACATGAATTGCCGGTCATGAATTATTATATATATTGGGATTATTACCTTAAAGTATCTTCACTGAAATCAATCCCTCCCTTCACATTATTGGTGTCCAAAAAAAACCCAATCACCACCTAATATACACAATAAATATAATAGAACTTTAATGAAATTTGTTTCATACACATGATTATTTTTACTTATTCAGTGTGATATATGTGGTAAGGTTTATTATTTTCAAACATTTAACATTAAAACAATTAAATTAATTCTATATCAAATTTATTTTGTGATTTATGAATTTATGATTTAAAAAAAAAATTTGCTTAGAAAATATTCTAAACAATGCACATATGTACACAAATATATCTCTTTTCTTTCAATCAGTTGGTGTTTTTGAGAAGTTCAGTAAATATACGTTCAAGTATATTCATCATATTGTTTGTTATTACCATTCTTTGTAAACATGCCGGTCCGACTACTAGCTAGTTGAATTTGGGTTTAACAGTTTTGAGATCCTTGAGTTAATAGTTCTGAAATTTCGGGTTAAAATTATTTTGTGAAGATTTTTTAATGCATAATCATGAAGAGAGATTGGCACTCTATGGTCCCAATGCGAATGCAATATATATATTCAATATCTTTGAATTTTCTTTCGAGTCATGCTTATCTCGTGTCTAGCTGAAGGAAATTAAAAATAAATGCAACCATTACGCTTACCAGGAAGTAGGAAGCGGCCTTAGCCTCGGTTTGGATTTGAGGAGGTCATAGGTCATACATGTATGCATGCATGAATATTGAGAATCCCCTATAGCAAGGAAATGTGGACAAAGAATCTAAAAGAAGTCGAAGTAGTGAACAAATTAAACAATAAAGAAAATATATATGTTCACTCCAGACAGAAACTCTCCAATGCTGTCAACAATGGAACATTGACTGAGTCGTCACAAAGACAAAGTTTTAGATAGTCTGCAAGTAATCGGGTAACAAAATGACACTCTCTGTTGGTGAGACAAAATTTATTGTAAGATTATGAACGAAATGGATTTTGATATTCTAATAGGGATGATCTCTTCAGCTTTCTCTACGCGTTATGACAAGTCAGGATTATGAAATCAGTAACCTCTAATAGGCTACACCACTGAAATTTTGTTACGACCCTGGAGACAAGAATCGTTGCATAAAGGTGAAATACACGATATGCCATAATAACTACATGTTTGACAAGTAGAAACATGTTTTTAATGATCTTTGATTATTATCATGATATAATTTGACAGGTCAGACAGCTTTTCCTAATTCAAACAATGTAAACCGAAACCATTTCTTTGAGATATTTATTGAGAAAAGAATAATGTCAATAGTTAAATAATCAAATCTCTCGTTCCAAATGTCCTTCATAATGAGTTCACAAATGTTATCTTCTTATTGCTTTTAAAAGCTAATCATTATATATTATGTATGTTCCTTTTTGATAATCATATCTACAAGCGAAGAGGAAAGATTCGATTTACCTTGGAACATGACTATTGACGCTCTTGTGACATGACTATTGACGTTCTTGGAACATGACTATTGACGCTCTTGTGACATGACTATTGACGTTCTTGGAACATGACTATTGACGCTCTTGTGACTGCGATATTTTCAAAATGGCGTATGTAGCTGACCCAGATAACAACCAGGTATGATTCAGGTATATACCGGCCTCAGTGCACAATACACCCGATCGTTGTGTCAGTGCAGAGTCTAGGCTGTTATCGTGTCAAGTGACATGCACAAGTATGCATTACACGTATAGGGAGAGGGACCAGCGGGTCGTTGCACAAAAATATCTTCACACTTAGGTTTAGCTTATTGTCATACTTTAATATTACACAAGGACAATCTAAGTAGCTCTCGTTTATTTCTGTAAGCCCTTGGAAGGTTACACAATGTTTTAAAAATATATTTTATTTGTTGAATGAAATGTGCGTTTCAATTTACGAACCAAGTTTATTTTGATAATATTATATAAGAGCACGAAGGGGTGCAACGTTTACCTTGTGAAAAGATTCATTGACATACATTGATGTTGACAAAGGTCAAGTGCGCACTGAGAACTACAGCAACAACCCCATTGACTAATTTGTCACAGTATTTGGAGAAAAGTAAATATATTTGTTTACTCCTTCCAATATAAATGTTTTACTGGATGTAGTGTTTACATTTATGTCGATGGGAGAAGTTTGTATTGCGTGTAGTGTACACACATATGTAGAGGGTAGGAATTCATATTGGATAGTGTGTACACACAAATGTAAAAAAGAGTTAAGTAGGTTGTAGGGTACACACATATATGTAGATGGGAAGAGTTTATATTGGTTTTGTTGTACGCATATATATTTAAATCAACTAAGCTATCCGATACCGGCAATGGAAAAATCTAAACACATTTACTTCTAGTTGTGATCTAGTAAGAGGTAAGTTTAATTTTCATAAAGATAATATCTAGAATGATATATGATATAATGATATCAGCACAGGTAGAGCAAATATTACATACTAATTATAAGATAAGTTTGATTCTGGAGTTTTGGAATTGGAAGGGTATAGAATATCCATTGATACGTAACTGCCGAAGCTATTGTATAAAGCCAATTACCCAATTAACATAATGAACTGGTATTGACCCTGACCAACTTAAATACTAAAATATGTTGAGTTTAAATGATGTCAATACGAATTCGAATGACAGTGTCCATATTCTTAGTTTACGATATTTCAGTGTAAAAAATATAAAGTAACTTATATTTATCTGCAATTATTGTTTGAGTCTGTACTTGGCAAGTGTTGTATGATTTGAAAGGATTAAATTGGTTTCGTCAAATTGGTTTATCTGTCTCGTCTTTGCTTGTTGATACTAATAAAATTATAAAGTCCGAGGACTAGTGAAATTGGTTTAACTTTTCCTGAATAGGTTTGCTCACTTTCTTTTTAAATTGGTGGTTATTATTTGTATGTGTTTTCGTTATTTCGTTATTTTTTGTGTTATTGTTTGCTCTCAACAACTATAAATCAAAATGTGTGTGATATCAACAATTATTTCCGTGTTCTTCTTTAGATGAATCATTGTGTTCGTTTTGTTGTTTGTTTTGATATTTCCTCAGAAGTTAATATATGAAATACGGAAGTTTTCAATTCCTATTGAGTACAGGAAACTGTAATCAACCTAATTATCATAAATTTTTCATACTTCGAGGCATCATCAAAGGTTACTTGTTAAAGCCTATCGTTTGAAATAACAGAACACTTTAAGATAAAACCAGGTTTCCACCTTTACACTTGGTTCATTATTTCAGAACCAAACACGCCACTTTGTATCACTAGAGCATTGTTCAAATGATGTAAATGATTCAAAGAAAGACTGCTGGTGACAAACAGTGCTTTAACATTCAAAAGCAAAAACAAATATGTAGATTATGTTTTTCAGTTGATGAAAACATACTGATATTAATTTTGATATATGTGTTTTAAAGTAGGCAGACTTTATAGATATGAATTATTTAAAACATCAGTGAAGTATGAATTTTGAAAAATCAGTCACTCATTCATTACATTTTTGTGCGCTATTACAGAAGATAAAAGTATCAACATAAAGAAAGCGGTAGTGGGTTATAGTTTTGAAGCTTCTTATCATTGTGGATTATTAAAAAAATTTGAGGTACATGTACATGTGCACTCAAAAAAGCAAACGGAACATAAAGTGTTTTGATAAAAAGTGCTAGTATGAAATTGTCTTTTTAAGAACAGGTTTACCATTCGCATGTTCCATACTATACTTGACTTTATCTGTGTCTAATTCATTTGAAATATGTACTATAACTATAAAAGAGAACTTTACTGATAAGGAAACAATTCTGTTTTGTATACGATTCCGAGATAATGAAGATGGGATTTATAGATGAATGGTATCAAAACTGTATTTTTGATTTTGCATTTTAGAGTTGCATGTTAGTTATGAAATCCGTAAAACAGTCGTAAAAGATGGCAAAGCTAAGATGCTTCACTTTCCGCAAAAAAAAAAGAATAATTTATTAGCTAATGCAATATAAGTGGCATCATATGTGTTTTCACAATTGACCACTGCACAAGTAACTTTGAATATATCTATAAAACAAATTGTGATTAAACATTTTACAAATTTTACAACTTGGACCCGTATCAGTAGTACAGCAATGAGGAACGGTGTTAGCATAAACTCAGGAAAAGGCAATTCCGAGAATTAAACTCGACACAAATGACACAAACTTGTAAACGGCTTCTTGTTGAGACAAGATGAAAACCCAACAAGAGGTCACAGGGTTATATTGATAAAGACACAATGCAAAACCCAATTGCGCACAATTTAAAATCCAAAAGGGTATTGTATAAACATGTATAAAATATATAATTCACTCATCAAATCATCATTACACAGTATGTCAAACATCACATAGATACATCATAAGTTATGACGGCCCATAACTCATACATCATCAATTAGACTATGACATGCCAATTGAATTACCATTATGAATAAGTGCTTGATATCGCTAATACCAAACTAGGGAGAGAACTCATACTTAACTCCAATTCCAGTTTTTTTATGAAGGAATTTGTCAATGTCACATCAACCACAAAGTAAAATAGATATCAAAATCATAAAAGGTAAATGTCGTGATAGTGTCCAAGAATCCCAGAGTCACAGCCTGAGTCACACAAAACAACATCCGAAAGGTCACTATATACATGCATAGGTCACAAGGTCACTGACGACATTCGCGAACATCCATACCGATGACAGGTCAGGACGACGAACCTGCGTCTCGATCTAACGTGGATTGTCAGCTAATCCTCACTGAAGGCTCCATTGTTTGGAGTACGACAACCCTGAATGCGGTTCTGGGGTGCTCGATCCAAAACCAAGCATTGACCCCTAGTCCACTTGATGTCCTGATGTTATAATTATCGAAGTCGTCTGTCAGTGCTAGTTGCTGTGATGTGCAATGACCATGGAACAAGTGCTATATGGCTGAACATTGACTGATTCAAATCAGCCAATCAGAGTACAGATTGGGTTAATTGACAGATATAGGTTACATTGAAATGATCTAGACTCAACCATGTACTAGAAAATCTAAATCTATCATCTATGTGGAGGCTGCAAGATAACGGTCAAACGGAAATCTAAGAAGGCTCCACTAGAATATATAGTAAGGAATGCTTAAAGAATTGAAAAAGAGCTTTGTTTATATTTGCAACAATCAAAACAAACAAGTATCTTTGAAGTTATAGTGATTTCCAGAAATGTTTCGGAAAAGAGAAAAGTGCCGCCAATCCTTGTTAACGATATATTAAGTACTTTTGTCGAGTGATGTCATGAATCAGTACTTCGATCATTACAAAAACAATTTAGTTATTTCGTTATTAGTAATATCCCTGGTTCAATGCCAAATACGATCATTTACGCTTATTAAGTTGAACTAATTTACTTCATTTTGATAAGATGGAATCATGACTAAAATTAGGAATAATCTTTGTGATACAAAATGAATGGCTCTTTCCGAAGGTAAGACAATAAAGTAATGCAAAATACATCTTACCAACCTACTCCCACGATTGGGTATTGGCCTTTGCAAGTGTCCCTAATAACCTCAATCGTCTTAAACAGATGCTGTCTGTCTATCTGGTTTGAGTCACATGTGTCAAACTAATAGTGATGATGTAACTTTAAAGGGAATTTATGAATGTTGTTGAATGTATCATTTAAAAAAAAATGATGATATAGTCACTAAATTTTAAAATGACCAGTGCATGTAACAAATGCCAAATAGTAAAATATTATTTTAGAAACTTATTTGAAGCGGACAGAAGAATACTTAGGGCGGACTATTGTTGTTATGGGTTGGATGACTAGTTTTAATGTAAAAGGTTATAGCACCATACATGGTATTTAGATCCATATCAAAGTCAGACCATACGGCACAGAATATGAACATCAAAACTGTTTTGACTATCATAAAGCAAGAAGCATCCTTCTCCCTGGCTCATGACGGAAATGACGAATCCGTCTTTCCAAAACAACTTCTATCAAACACGCGCTAAAATAAATCAAAATCATAATATTTCGTGTGTCAATAAGTTGAAAATTAGCCAGCGTTCCTTTTGCCCAATATTTTACTTCGAAACTGCCATACAGTAATACTATTTCTAGGTACTCATTTTTACAGCTCGGTGAACTATTGCAAAACACAACTAGGGGCCTCGGGCGCTACGGGACCTCGATGGAGTACATTCTTCATCTGCGAAATTAACAGGTCAGTCTGACCTTGACTGACCCACTTAGATTCTCTTCATAACGCATTTCTCGGGAATTCAAGATACTGTTTACACACAAAGCTATTATCATGAATATTAATAGATCGCTGTCAGACTTTTCGCTGTGAGTAACCACTCCTAAAGGTTTTGTAATGAAATGCCCTTGAAACCCTTGAAAAAAACTATTACTTAACACTATATCTCTGAATATCGGTGTGCGGCGTATAAAGGTGTCTATTGAAAACATGTCATGCGTTCATGTGATTCTCTGGCAAAGACTGTTTGCATACGAACTGTAGGCGCCTAAACACCTGAAAACAATTGTTGCATCACAAGGTTATAGAAAATAAAACAGTTGTACTGTAGCAGTATGTTTTTAGCAGTAGAGATCTATGTCGACAGCTATTGCATTACTTACACTGATTACTTATGACACAAGCAAAGCAAGAAAGAAATACACAAATGAATGCGCATGGCCTTAAAAGATGCGATGCTCACTCTGAGGCCTCTTAATTTTGGTGGGAGAAAGCATTTCTTAGTAGAGCATGTAATAAATTCAAAATGTTATTGCAATTGGTATTCAAGGTATATATGTTGAAAATATTTCGCTCCAAAAATCTAACTGTCTAAAATCTCAGGACTACAAGATTCTTTTTAAGAATCTCTCTTTGTAATAAGGCTAATGTGGATCTATTTAGAGATTTATATATATATATACTTTATATAAAATGTACGTAGTTCATCATTAACTTTTGAAATTTCAGCTTGAAAGAGGTCACAAAAATGTGCAAGAGCAACTCTTCTGTTCTAAAAATTTGTCAACTGATATCATATAAAATAGCTAAGTAAATAAAATGAAATCTAGTAGATCCAAAAAAGGCGTAATTAAAATTTCAATTTTGAGGGGTATATTTGATATTCAATTTAGAGAGTATAGTGGTCGATTCCTAGATTGTTAAGGATGTCTTATCATTTTTGTGTTACACATACTGAATATATGAAGGGATCTTAGCTCATCTTTGTGTTTTGAGTCGATTCGTAGATTGTGAAGGGGTCACAGCTCGTGTTTGTGTTCAACTGATTGAGATAGGCGTTCGATTCGCAGATTGTGAAGGGCTCTATGTTAGTCTTTCTCGATTGAATGATTGGGGATTTGGGGTAGATTCCTATTTTGTCAACTGTGTTTAAACCGTCTCTTTGATGGAGTGAGAAGACCAATTCCAAGACTGGGAAGGGTTCTCTGTAAGTATTTCTCTTCAATTGATTGTTTTGGGGGTAGATTCTTATATTGTGGAGGGGATCTTCACTGGTTTTTTATCTCATGGATAAAAGAGTTCGATTCTTATAGTATGAACGTACAGTGTTCGGTTTCATGTAACACTTACGGAATAAAGTGGTCAATTAATACATTTTGACGAGCTCTTAGCTAAAATATATGTATAGACTCGTGTCATATCAAGTTAGCGAAGGGTTTTCAAATCTTTCATGCTTAGATTGATTATGGTTCTCAAATTATTAAGTATAAAACAGTTTAGATTTAGATTTTTTTTCAAAATATAACAAATGCTAAACAATAGATTTATTTGATATATAAATGATTATGTATGTGAATAATATATTTTAATCGTGCTAGATTGAAAACTTAAGTAATTACGAAATGTACGTCACACAAACTCTGTTTTGTTATGGAGAGGCATTTATATAACACATTTTGTACTCGTTTTCTTGCAGCAAAGCGAAGGAAATCCCTGTCTGAAAATAATGTATCATGATCTGTTCCCCTGTAGCTCAAGGTATTGTTTTAAGTGTGTCTAACTGTAAGGTTTTCGGGATTTGATCTGACCAGTTATCCTATCTTTCTTGGTTGACCATGAATCTGTGACTTTTTTTGCAGGGAATTGAGTTCATTATTATGCATAAGACACTTACACTTTTTACTGCGGTATTTTTTGAAATAAGACATATTGAGAGTAGAAAAGATAACACTTTGTCTTGCCATGAATAATTATATGGGATTCTTGCTTCTGACTTGAGCGTACAGTTTCGTACAATAACACTCTTTCTGAGTGATGCTTATTTATTATGAGTGAGGAAAAATTTATATATACTTATTAAATTGCTCGTCGTTGAAATTTTTCATTCATATCTTATCACCAAAAGTGACCACCAAAAGTGACAGTATTGGCAAATAAGCAAATCGTTTTCCTTCATAAAATCAAACACAAGTTCACTCAAAAATAACTCAAAATACGGAACATTTTTAATACATTTTTAGTTTTTTCCCCTTAACTCCATTTAGCTTACTTTTTGAAGGTCTGAAATACCTTAAAAATCGGGGAAGCGACGACTTTATTCCATAAGAGATAATACAAAACGAGGTGAGAGCCCTTTACAAACTGGAAATCGACCAATTGATTAAAAAAAAATTTTACCGAAAAGGCATTTCAATCTAAGAATCGGCCCTTATACTCCATTAGTTGACCACATAAATCAAATAAATAAAAAGCCTTGATAAGCTAGTTAAAACTCAGTTCCTAGATTATGATCATCCCCAAATTATTATGGTCTCATCTTCTGCAGATTGATTAACCGATTCACTGTAAAGTTACAACGACAAGCAGGCCCTTAACACTCTAATGACCGACCCCTATACTGGATTACTTGAATGGATTCTGCAAAATTTAAAATGCACAATGCCCTTCACAATCGGGGAATAAACTTTATATAATCCTTACGTTTGGCATAAAGATAAACTTTGATCCCTTCAAAACCTTGATATCGACCTAAATATTTGGTAAATAAAAATAAAGACCAGCGCAATGCCCTACACTAACTATATTCACAAGTTGAGATCTCTTAAAACCTTGGAATCGACCCCTATTCTTGCTAAATACAGACAAGCACTATTTTCTTCACAATCTGGAAATTGACCCCCATACTCCCTTTGATTGTCATGAAGACGAGCTTAGAGCCCGTAAGAATTTGGGCATCGACCTCTTTACTTGCTAAACTGAACGTGTAGACGAGCTTAGAACCCTTTACAATTTTGTAATCGGCCCCTAAACTTGCCAAATCGAACATGGCAATAAGCTGAGAGCGCTTCAAAATCTGGGAATTGGCCCATATCACACCTTAGCTTAACGAAAGGACGAGCTGAGAGCCCTTAACAATTTGGGAATCGATCCCTGTTCTTGCTAAATAGAGCATAAAGACAAGTTCAATTCTTGTCATAATCTGGGAATTTTGAATAAAAGAATAGCCGCCTTGCGAAATTAAGCGTCAAGACAAGCTGAGAGACCTAGGAATTGCCTAAAATAATCCCTCAATTTGATATCAAGACCAGCCGAGAGCTCTTCATAATCAAGGACCGACTCTTATATTTGCTAGATAGAACAAAAAGACAAACACAATGTACTTTCAATCTAGGAATTGGTTACTGACAGGTTGATATTAAGACGATCTGAGAGTCCTTCACACTCTCAGAGTCGACCACTTTACATACTAAGTTTGACATAAGGACGATCTGTGAGCCCTTTATTATCTAGGAATCCCTTCTCTATTCTTTAAGATGAACATGCACACGGGATAAACGCCTCCGACAATCTGAGATTGGACCCCTAACTCAGTAAGTGTAACATAATATCGAGCTGTTAAAATGTAGGACTCGACAGTTAAGCTCTTTCATTTGAACACCTACACAAACAAAAGCCTTAATAAGATAAAAAAAAATACCCCCCTTTGTAATGCTCAGATGACTACTAACAACCATATTCCCAGATTGTGATTGTTCCAATATTGTTCAGGTCGCACTATCTTCATATCATTTAAACAATCTACGAATGAACAGATCTGCTGAGTGTGATAACTTCTAGAATGCAGGGAACTAAATTACGTGTGGGTCGTTCGGTATTTCATGACAAAACTTGTTTAATTATTCAGCATATTCGGTTCCTTAATAAATCGTTAAACTGCTTAATAAATTATAACATACCTTTTCTACATAGTGCAGGGTTACACCTCTAAGCTCTCAGTTACGCTATACTTTTTGTCCATCAAATGTCACCCTTTGACCGAAGCAAGTGTAGGGAAGACTCCTGTGAATATAACGTCAGATTGACTGTGTTGATATCCACGTGAAAGCACAAACATCTTGAAGTCCGGGTCTGTTATAAAAGACTGTAAGAGCCCTCTCGACAATCTTGTGTGTACCTGGATATGGGTCTATTACGCTTCACCGCCTCTTTCATGTTTCGAAATGTTCTGCTTGAGATACTTCTTTGTAAAGCAAAACATATCAGTTCCTTTCAAAAGACATGGCTGTTTGAATACAAAGAACTGCATAACAACGTTAGAGGAAATGACATAATACATGACCTTGTGTAGCTAAATTACTCTTAAAATCTACACATACACGTCTTATGTTCTTCTTTATATATATATATATATAAATATAATTTCATGACTATCTAATTGCCTGCTCATCGATGTTAGGACTACTTTCATTATTACGTTACAATGCAATTAAAACAGAAATTAATAAAATATAAATTTAACAAATGATAACTGTCATTCACCAATATTTGAAAATGTAAGTATAACTATACACTTTATTTTTTATTCATAAACCCTATCAAACGCAACCTTTATTCTATGCCATTGTCGAATTCTATTTCAATGCATATTACAGACAAAGCTTTAAAGTTTTATGGTTCATGGCTATATAAAGTAACAAATTAGATCCCTTTTCTCTAATCTACTCTTTTGATGACTTACCGCGAGAATGACCTTGACCTCAGATCTTATGTCACGTTTACATTGACATAGTTCTCACAACCACTTACATGAGTGAAACTAAGAGGATCCTCCTTTTCAACTTAGTTGTTGTTTAAGCAAATAAGGAAAAGTAAACACAATTAGAACTAAAGACATTTTGATACTTGAGGTAAGGTATGACAATGATGACAATGCGATTGGACACTAAATCTTCAAAACAATCCAAGAGGAATACTTTAAAGCACTAACACACACCAATATTTCGTATATACAACATATCACAGATCGTGCATATCTCTTGATATTTATAACGATCCTCACTAAGGTTATCTACCTTGACAGTTATTTAACAAATATCTACGTATTCACGTTATAAAATTCGTATCAAAAGACCGAATTATTTAACAAATATCTACGTATTCACGTTATAAAATTCGTATCAAAAGACCGAATTATTTAACAAATATCTACGTATTCACGTTGTATTAATACAATTACCAAAAGTCTAAAATATCAAAAGGCACCACTTCAATAGGTGGACAGTATTCAAGACAAGTCTCAGAAAGACATGATGCATGTATTTAAAGTTCTTCTCCGGAAACTATTAAGTTCAAATTCAACGGGTTTTCAAGGAAAAAGGTAAACAATCAAAATTTCAGAAATTTGAAAACATGTAATTCATCAAACACATGCAATAATTCAGAACAAAAATTTTGAGTGCCATTGGAGTTCTGCTACGGAAACGAAAAGTTAATGAATGGCCGGACAGACAGGGCAATGACTATATCCACTGGTTAACACACCGTTTGGATGAAAATTAAACATGCACTTCGTTAAAAATAATATTTGCAGTTTTTTGACGGATTTGTTACACACAAATCTTTATGTATATCACGTTTTAATGAAAAACCCATCTCTAATCATCACTTACATTCTCATATTGGAGATTAAACAAACGCTTTCAACGTAGATGTTTTCGCACTTCGTTACTTGGACCTTTATGAGAGTCCGAAATGTAGAAAAGGGTGGGTTTTGATGCTGTTGCCTAAAGCTTTGAAATTGGAAATTTTGAATGGGAATAACATCATCACACTACAAAAAGACTGTCGCTGCCGTGATATCATAGTATCATGACATCATAAAGCTATGACGTGATTGTCAGGTTTTTACAATTTTCACATCATTTATAAAAACCTGTGATGTTACAAAGTTGGCGATAGTAGGTAATTGTGCAAAATCTACTGCAAAAACCCATCATATTACTTAGATATAAATCATGAATATTCACTAAAAGTCCCTAACTTATTTTGTCCAGTAAACGACACGCAGATTGTATATTCTAATATATAAAACACATATTCCAGTAATCGGAAGAATCAAATTTTAACTGCACTGTTGTCTCTTTGCCATTTCCATCCACGACGTTAAGTGTTTTGACTCTCAACAAAGCAATGTACAACTTTCCCTCATGGAAAACAACTTGTCGTACATTACGCTTGAATGGTCGTATTTCAATTGGATTAATCTCCTCAAGTGACACCTTGAAGAGCTTTTTGTACCGGAAATAATACACGACAAGATTCGTCTGATCGAAGGCCAGTATATTGATATTCCTAAGGACAGTATTCCTCGAGTACAGGTGTCCGGACTCCTTCCCAGAATACGTGTAGATAGTGACGACACTGGACTCCCCCTTCATGTAGAGTTTCTCCTGTTTGCTGTCCACAGTCGCGTAACCTCTTACAGTCTTTAGGAGAGTGACGTTTATCCCGTTGAACAGCATCCTAACTAAAAAGCCATCAAAAGAAGACAAAGCCTCTTGACTCGTCAAGACCGAACTTCTCTGTGGAGTGATTGGACACTATGACTCTATGGCTGGAACTGTCCAGGGTGTATTGGTAGATGTGATTCTTCTTCTTGTTGGAGACCAGCAACTTCTTGGTGGAGTGAAGATAGACGAGAGCTGAGACGACCTGTTGCTTGAGGTGATTGTATAAAGAGAGATGGGAGCCGTCAGACAGGTCCATCTGGTAGCTGTCTTGTCCTCGTATGTGAGACACCAGCAATATTCGAGGTTCAAGGGATGTTGGCCCTTGTTCGAAAAGAGAATTATAATGATAATGTGAGACTTAAGGACGTTTTACGAAAAAAAGAATGTATCTTAATCAAAAGAAATAGTTTTAAAGCAAGCGTATCGTAATCGGTGAATATATGTGAATCCTTTCCCTACCTCAACTGTTAACACGGAACGGTCGCCAAAGTCTTATGATCATCCACAAATGTTTCATCATTTTTATGAGGTGGCGCGAAAACTTGTAATTGTTAACATATCTTGTTTGCAACTCAATCGGAATGACTAATTGACATCATCATAATAAAAATGTGCCGTGCCGCTTTTATAAAGTTTATTTAAGGAGTGTCCTGAAGGATTTGACCAGTTTTAGTGTGTTACGCTTTAGGTATGTATTAATCAAAACGATGGAAATATGATACTGACATTAACCCGTTAAGATAACTTTAATAATTCCTCTTGCCTATCTCCGCAAGCACCTTTCCTCTTTGCGTTGAGGTGATCTATAATTGAAATAGAAAAATCAATCTGAATCTTGAACACTTTTGAAACGGATATATATGAAAATCGCAAAAAGGAAACCTTATTTCCAATTTGCAAACAGTTCACGATGCTTATTGAAACGAAGTCATTTATCTCTCCAAGAATATCAAACACACAAAAAGAAATCATATATCCTTCTAAGTAGATCAACCAAAAAAATAAGTCAATAATGCCTCCAAGTATATCAAAACAAAAACGTAGCCATTTTTCCTTCCAAGTATAACAAACACAAAACTCAAGTCCTTTTATCTTTCAAAGTATATCAAACACAAAAATCAAGTCCTTTATCCTTCTTAGTATATCGAACACAAAAATCAAGTCCTTTATCCTTCTAAATATATCAAACACAAAACAAAGCCAAGGGGACGATCTCTTTGTGATGAATTCTAAACTTCACTACGTTTTTATATCCGCCATTGCACTTGAGGTGGACGTCACTTTAACAAGGATATGACGTAATCACTGAATTCACAACCACGTTAACCAGTAGCCTTTCATTTGGCAGTGTCCCTCTGTTATCATTTCAATTTACCACATATTATGTTAAACAGTATTTTGTATACTTATGTATAACTACTTGCACTTCAATCGTGTTGCAGGGAAACTATATATAAACTTATAAGCAAGTGCACGTTTTCGACATATATCTTAATTTTTCCCTATCAAACATCAGCTTATGTCACATGTAGTATATTCAGAGAGTTACTCAAATTTATCACCGTAGCAGTAGAAGATGTTCATTCAAGTATGACGCAAAAATAAAACTTTCGTCAACATCTTTTAATCATTTGAGGTAGAACATAAATGTGTGTAGCCTATCGATCATAGAAGCTTCGTTGTAAGACTGCTTCATTTTATTAAAAACATTTTCTTGCAATGTGATACATTATTATTGTTTTTAAGAGATCACATTATTTATATGTAAAAACTGCTTCTGTCCCCTTTAGAATGTCGACCCAGTATCAAAATATATGACTGCAACTACTGCTTCGACTGTACGTTTGAATGCGCAGTACGTTTTTAATAAACGGTGTCACAAAGATCTACATTGAATCTGCGAATTCTAGGCACAGAGTAGAATATACAAATATTGTGAAATTCTTGTTCACAGTAATAGGACATTTAAATGTTTCACTAACATTTGGAAATCAATTACACATCCAAGAAGGACATATTCGTTTCAGGATTTTTTATGTTCCTAAGATATGAGCAAAATAAAAACTACCATATGTTCTCAGTTAAGTTCAAATCGCCTACCTAACTCGCACTTTCATCTCTAAAATTCCCAAATTGTGCTATTTTCATGCCAAACGTCACAACCACACAATACTATGACGTCATACGTGAGGCGGTATTAAACTAGTTTCAATATCGCTGTATTAATATCACACTGCAGTATGTTACCCGGCGAGTAATCATTTTGAATATTTTGTATATAGATGTAAGTATTGATCGTATAATTAAGCATGTATATCCATATTGAGTAAACATTTCATAACGATGAACTTTGAATGTAACATACTATTGTCCTGATTAAAGATCCAAATAAATTCCGAATCCTTATTTTTTTTAAAGAAATAAGACTTTTGTAAAAGGCCCTGGGCTTGAATATGGGTAAAATATCACAAACGAGAACTGATTTCCCGGTTTATGGCCGTTGTTTGAATACAGTCGTTCTGATAAGCGTGGTTTTTATTAAAAAAAGTTTACAACTATAAATGTTGCGATTTACTAAATGTGATTTCAAACTGTCAATGATGAGAAAAACAAGTTTTCCTATCAGCAAGCATGCACTTGCTGAAGCGTCAGTAAAATGCTTACATACGTTGATCATAGAATAGCATGGTATACAACTAAACTTACTATGATAGAAAATTGTAATTTCCAATAAAGACATGAGTTACTCTAACAAAACTTTGTTGCTCATATTATCCTGAGCATATACGGATCGGAACATCAAATGTGTAATCACGTGTAAGATAATGCAATACACAAGGTGGAAGAAAGTACAGCCTGACCACCTGGTATCACAGTTTAGTGATACGCAACTAAAATCCATGAATAAGGATTGATTTTCGACGGTCAGCTCTTTGTTCTAATGCAGTACAAAAAACGCAAAAATAATGAAGAATTTGTTCAAATAAATTGCATATTAAGTTTTGGTGGAAAAGCAGGAATTTCACTGTAACAAAAAGACTTTACAATGTTTCAATGTTTTACTTTTACGTAAGTTCTCTTTCAAGGGCCGCAGAGTATAATGTTAGGGTCAAATATGGTAAACTTAGAAAATGATGTCATTTGATTGAAAAAACTGGTTGTTTCTAAAGGTTTGCCATATCAGTGGTCATCGGTTCAGTATAATGACAAGAAACAGGTTACACTCGAGATTTGTGATTTTAAACGGTCAGTGGCTCGCGCCAGTGATTCAAGCGTCATTCTAAAAAACGATTTTACTTTTGACACAGCAACAAATATAGTTTTTAGTGCTTAATAGGTCATTTAACTAATAAACATGTAAATGGAACGCCGAATATCGATTTATTTACGTATATGCGACAGTTTTCATTACAATTGAAAAACAAAACATCCTAATGTTGAAATTTAAGAGATAGAGATGTAACTTTAGACAGCGATTTGAACTTCTCTCAGGTCATAAAATATTTTGGCTCTTGTTTAAGCCATATAAATATATACTCTATGCCACTTTAACAGGCATCAACCAATATTGTTTCACTTTGTTCTTTTAGACGGGATAAATTTTGTATTGATTATAATCAAACACAACACTTTAGTTTGATATCTACGTGCACATAATTTGATGAGCATATCTCTGTCATTGTAGAACAATAAACACGTTCTTGGAAACTTTTCAACTGTTTTATGCAGATGCTATTAACTGATACTATGAACTTCTATTAACAAAATAATCGAATACTATCAGAAATTGCAGACATATGAGAATCTGTTTTTTTACATCGCCATTTATTGATTTTTACCACCATATTTTTCATCATATGTGGTGACATATTTTCAATGTGAGCACATGTGCACACATCACTTTTCCCTAGCAACGATTATTTCAGCGCGGGATACCGCAATTCGTTGTCTTTGACGTCATAGAAGCAAGTCGTTTTCTGAATTTTATTTAAGAAAAGTGCTGGACTGTTAGGATACAATGTTATTAGTTGCGTTAGTAAAATTTTATTCATTGTTATCTAACACCAGCAAATTTATATTTATACCTGACGACGGTGAATTTGCAAGTGTTGAATTATATGAAATCTCAACATTTTACAGACGTAACGATTAATCTTTTAAATGACATAAGATAGATATATTATATCTAAAGAAACGGATATCTCCTCGAAATGCGTTTGCACAACACTCTCGGTAAACCGGTTACTGCTAAAATTAACTTTAACAGAGGCCTGATACTAACTTTAGTGACATTTACTTACTTTCAGAACGAGGCAGATTGCTTTCTTTATATGCGTAAAATTATTAATGCATAAATAGTTGGATTTAGCCCAATATTGATCTAAGTGTACCATGGATCTTGATTTCACTTCAATATATTTAGACAACACAGGTAGTATATCGATAAGCATATTGTAGGATTTGGAAACTCTGTTGTTCGAAATTCAAACGGCTGAATGCATCTTCAAATAAATCCTCTGTGAGTTGTTGGAGTCATATACACCATGCGTTATCAATGGTGTCATCGAATCGAGAAATACTGCCTTTTGTCGAACAGTATCAAGGTATTCGGTTCAGTAAACTGACAAAACATAATCATAAAGCCCGAACAATGTATTACTGATGACTAGTATAACTAGTATTAATCGAAACTTGATAGATATATGCACATATACATAGCTGGTGCTCAATTTTCATTTATAACTATCAATTGTGATTATTTAGGCGAATGAAGATGAGTATGCAAAGTATTTCTAACCTGTAAGTAGAGTAAGTAGAAATTGGTGCAGAAGTACAAGGTGTGTCCCACGAGTGGTTATCCTCAAGTAGAAATCTATAAAAATGAAGCTGTTTTATTTTACTCATACTCATCATATCTTTCAACCTACAGGAGCTTGATTCTGTTATATGACTGACGAGGGAATATTCAAACCCTAAGGTTGGCACTATTTGAAAATATCTAAAATGTTGGGGAACCAGACTTCGATAATAAGAACTTTTAATTTCTTTTACATTTGATACAATCAACCAAGTCGCCAAGTAGATAAACAAGATAATACTTTGTTAAAACAACATGGGGTTTTGGTGTCTCCATATGTTGTTTTAGCCTGACAGTTCCCTTCGGTGGGCAAATCTTAAGATGGGGCGGATCCGCAGTTGGGATGATACATATACACTATTGTACACTACACTATTTGTATCATCATGTAATGCATGGTAAAATATTATAAAATATCATATCCTATTTATTGAATAATATAATCATTGTTTTATGTGTAATGATGTGGGCATAAGTTTGTTATATGGAAGATGTATGTCCTAGATAATGCTGTTCTATTTAGCATTAAGCATGCTTAAAACGTGTAACCATATGTTTCATTATATGTGTGGAATATGTATTATTTGTTTTAAATGTGTGATGTGTATTATGTTATTGTATTTATTGTTACAGGGTGTTGAACTCATTTGTCCAATACCATCTGACGAAATAAACGTCTCACACCACAGCAGCGTGATATCATTACTTTGAGACACATTGATCCTGCTACATTTTGTAACACGACTTCGTATTCTCGATTCTGAATGGTTGGTTTGTTAAATTTCCCTATGTTTAATGACAATGAATAACCACAAATTAGATAAGGCGAATCATTGATATATCAAATTCACTAGATTCAAGATTTAAATTTCCTGTTTCTTTATAGTTCGTGCCGTTTTCAAAGATTACAGTTGTCATTTTCATTTTTAAATTGTGTCTACCGTAGATATCACAACTAAATCTCAAAATATAAATCTTAAAAAGATTTATTTTTGAAGAATAAAAATATTTTCAACTGGCTTATAGATCAAATTTGCGGATTTGTTTCATGCGGCTACCTTCTTTCGTTTCCATAGCAAGATGTCACAAAGGCGAACCGTTTTGACGTCACAATGTTTGCGTCACTGTCGCAATGGTCTTTGGCTAGTTTGAGACTTTTGTTCTCAGGGTTTTACAATTCTTTTCGATGGGTTTATAAATGTTTATTTCGGGCTGAAATTTAACGAAAATGTTGTAAAATCTCGCTGTTGTGAATGTCACCGTCTGGTATTAACTGTATCTCGTTTTTAATGTTAATTATGCCAGTAATTAACATCTAGTTACACCCTAACACATCTCCTTAATACAGAGCGTCGCAAAGTTATTTCTACACAACAATAAGCGCACAAAAAGGGAGTGCTCTTAAACTTCTAATAACTAACGGTTGTGTTGCAATGTCGATAAAAAGGTAATTATTGTTTTTGTCCGAGGTTTATTGTTATTCAACACCCGCCAATTTAAGCCTTTAAAGCCTCATGTTAACGCCGTCGGTTATAAACTATTGTTCTTTCCAGTCCAGTGTTTAGAGATGTAATATTAAAAAGTTATTTTGGATGATAAATAGAAACTCAACATTTGTTGCTACAAATAAAGTTGTGTTACTTTCGTAAACCCTAGTTGATATATTTGATGCCGGAAGACACCTTGGTTACAATGATTCTCTCAACAAATTCACCGTTACCAATGCAGTGGTACGTACCAGGGGCATGCTGTATCTAAGGTAGATCTATATGGCGCCGGGAATTCACGTTTGTTTGTTGTACCACACTTATTTCAAAATGGAACAGTCACTATGTCTGTTTCCACACAGAGATAGGTGCTAGACTGACTGTCATGTCACAATGTCCTTGAATAGTTACGTTTGTAAAATTTATTTATTGTTACCTTACACCAATTTGAATCTTTGAAACTGACGGCGATGAATTTCCAAGTGTTGAATTAAATGAACTCTGAACATTTTACAAACGTTACGATTTATGTTTTGCCTATATGCACAGACACGATTATCTCCTCGAAATTCGTTTCCACAACACTCTGAAAACGGCCGGTTACTTAAAAAATAAACTTCAACAGAGGCCTGATACCAATTTTACAAGTAACATTTACCAACTTCCAGAACGACGACACGTCCGAAGCGAATAGTCCGCGTTTGTTTTCATGGTTTGTATAAAATGGGATATATATGCACATATATTTAGCTGCTGCTCAATTTCCATTTTAAACTTTCAATTGTCATATTATAGTCGATTAAAAATGAGTGTGCGAGATATTTCCAACCTGTAAGTAGAGTAAGTAGAAAACGATGGAAATGTACAAGGTGTGTCCCACGAGTGGTTATCCTCAAGTAGAAATCTATAGAATATATATGTAGCTGTTTTATTTTACTCATACTCATCATAATATCCTTCAACCTACGGGAACATCGTTCTGTTATATCTAGGTATCATGACCCCCACTGTGTGTATGTACGAGGGTGGCTAGTAAGTGGTTATCCTCAAGTAGAAATATATAGAATATATATGTAGCTGTTTTATTTTACTCATACTCATCATAATATCTTTCAACCTACAGGAGCTTGATTCTGTTATATATAAATCTAAGCATCACGATCCCCACTTTTGTTACCTTTGTCTTCCTGCTAGCGGGTTATAAACTGAATGACCTAATGATAAAAAACAGCTTAACCCATTTGATCACATAGAAACTGAAAAGTGTTTGAGAAGTTTAAAACAGTAAAATATTTAGTATGTATAAGAATACAAGTGTAATTGTAAGCATCAGTGACTAGACTGCTCATTGTAGAAAAATAGAGCCTTGGCTCTGCAGCTCAATAGTATTTGCTATCTGAGTTTGAAGATTTATATAGAATAAAGACTTTTAACACGCCATGACGATTCATCAAACATGATAATGCAATCTAAACAAGATGTCAGCATTCTCACGATTTTCGTCAGATTCTGTTAACTCGTATATCTTTTCTCTAATCTCAAATATTAATGGTGCCTACACCATCCATAACACCACTAACTCGCTGCCATTAAGAAACACTCCTGTCATACCCATATTTGTTATGCAATTGATAAATCTTGGTCTTAATTTAACAAATATCGTATTCTGGAAATGTCTCCCAGAAGTACTGGTTCATGAAAAGAAGTTGTACAAAAGGTTCAAAGTCTGAACAAGTGAGCTTCCTACACCCAATGGTTTTGGAGAATTAAGTTACAGGTGTTAGAAGTATTGCTTGTTACGTATTTTAGGGGATCATTATCAAGTTTACAACTTTTATTTTCCACATTACAAAAATAACATTTTTAAATTTGAGCTTGTTACGTCCAGTTGTTTCAGAGAAGGAGTCTGTAAAGGCTTTAGTCTTCAAAATACTTCTCCTCGGTACATGGTACCTCCCCTAATTGCGACGTTGAAAGTGCAGTGGTTATGGAGAAAAATGTGAAAGGTTTACAGACCAAAACGTTGCTGATAAAGGTCTGGCGAGTTATTCAGCACGTGCAGGCCTCTATTCTGGAGAAGAAAACACAACACAATTTACCAGTGTCTACAGTGTTTATACAAAATATATTATACTACAATGTGTAATGTTGTCGAACAAGCACATGTTCAGCCTACCATTCAAACTTAAACAGCTCAATAAAGGAAAATATAGTTAATGCTGTGGCTATTGAGAATAATATGAACATTGCCTGAGTAAACCCAGTTTAACAGTACTGTGTTGATTTGACGTTTCAATGTGATTGATCAAACACACTGTCACGTAGAAGGCAAAAATGGTACATTCAGTTTCATTGGTCAAACACGATGTATATATATATAGATATATAGATATATAGATATATAGATATAATCAGTTTCATTGACCAACACAAAGTGTTCTCGTACAAGTATACCCCTCTATGATACACAATTCAGTTCCTTTGATTACACAGTGTCTCTGTGAATACATTTTTAGTTACAAACATTCATGCTGATACTTCAGAACAAGTGTTGAACATCTGGGTGATACAAAATGCTGTTCTTTTTGACCAAACTTTATTCCTGCTCCAGACTTCATTCATAAACCAATCAAGGAATAACTCAGAACAATGTTCATGTACATTTTGAGTGACACAGACAAAGTCGCCCATACGAAATAAAGGAAGTTGTAAAATAGTCTTCATTACTGTTACATCATTCACCGTCATTAAAAATACTTGTTTATGTACACAAGGCGCATTTACAAACATTGATAATATTCAGATTAATTTGTTCATGTACAAATAAACTAAAACGTAAATATAAACAAAATAAAAGTTACAAACAGTATAGAGTGGATTCTACCGGCATTTGGTTTGGTTTCTTTCGCATTAAGTGAGGAAATATAAATCAACCACAATATTAACACTTGTATCATGTTTCAAGTGAATGTTGTTATGTTATTTGTCATCACAAAATTAGTTTCCAAAACAAAAACCTCTCTTAAACGAAATCACAATCTGCATACTTGTTCAAACATATTAATTATTTACATATGCAATCAATAAAATACATGATACATATTTATGTAAAAAATCCTATAACATTGCAGTAACAGACTGCCTTTGTGACTTAAAGTTACTTTATTGTTTTTGCAAATTTTACAAAAACACATGGCTCAACAATATCTGATCAATAGACTTACAGGTAACCTTCTTAGTCATCTTTGTCACCCAATAACTCGAATAATAGATATCTGTGTTTGTTATCAACTCAAATTCTATTTGAGTAAAGTAATATAAAACATAGATATTGACATAAAAGATATAGGTCGGCAAAATTGGATTTACGAATATAACTACGTTCAATTTCCCAGCAAGGCGCGACTCGCGACAGTCTAAATGACTGACTGAGTCTTGCTGCAGGGTGTCAAACTCCATGGTTTGGACGCAACCTTCATAAGGCATGAAGGGACCAGCAAGGTCTACCGCAGTAGGCTAGAGGCTTGGCACATGAGATTTGAGGGGTTGTTGCAAGGCTTAAATTAGGCACTGATTGAGACCGGCGCGAGTTGTGGCATACGAGGGAAATACAAAATAAGGAAATATGTACATATATTTTGCATTAATGAAATCGCTTGAAATTAAAAAATAGACCTCTCTTAATGAAACAGAACATATATAGAAAATTTGAAAAGAAAAAAAAAAGGATTTTATGTTTTGTAATCGGTCGGAAAAATTCTGACGTTAGGAAATAAGTTTAAATATAGAACTTTCTATATTTTTTTAAATGTACTGGATGAATAATTATTTTGCAATCGGTCGGCCATATTCTGATTCTAAAAACGTAGTAGTTTAAATCTTAGATATTTGTAAAAATGTTAAAAAATGCAAATACTTTGTTTTCGGCTCTTCATCTCTCCTTATCGGGGAGAAGACTTTTGCAAAATTATAAAAAGAATTGGGAAAATATTTTTTTCTGAACTAGTTGACTAAAAAATGGACGTGCGGACAGAATGTTTGGTGTTATTATAATACCCGCAGCGGTTGGACGGAGGTAACATAAATGGTCATGACATCAGCTAATCGAAAATTGGAATCCTTCGAATTTATTGAAATGTTTGTTTCAATATATTTTACATAAATCTAGTCCATACCTTAACGGGCAGGTTTCTTAAATCCCGTCTGACCTTCCAGAAACTTGATAATGTCCACTGTGTAAAAACGATGATGAATACGACTTGAACTTCTTATTGATTTGTGTTTAGACTACATGACATTTATAGAAACGAATATGTTATACATAGGTATTGTGAACGCCCATCAATATAAACCTCATCTATTTCATAATTAACAACGTAAGGATGTGTCACTTAAATTAAGTTTCATATAGGGCTTGTTAATAGAGAAATGATAAAGTTGATAAGAGCGCTATAATAGAGAAATGATAAAGTTGATAAGAGCGCTATAATAGAGAAATGATAAAGTTGATAAGAGAGCTATAATCGGTGATAATCAAATGACGATCATGACTATTTACATTCACAAAGTATTCTTCCGTATTATATGAAGTTAGAGAACATGAATCACGCCCTGATTGAAGGAAACAATACACTCATGGAAGAGGAAGAGAGAATGAAATCATTTGAAACCTACTTGAACTATCAATGAATACAGTGTGATTCTTCATATGAGCATAACTGACCATGTTATCGTAGATACATCATTCATCTATGTTTTATGTTTGTGGTGTGAACCAAAGAGTTATGATAAGAAACGTTTTGAATTGAGAATGTTGACTAAGTAATTTCTGGTTTTAATTTAAGGATTCTCACTTTTTAAAACAGCATCAGCCCTGTTGGTCAAAGATTTACAATTCAACTTAAGAGTCACGTGACCAATACTAATGGGCCACGGAGCCTTACATGCTGATAAGGGTTACATGCTGAACAAATATGCCTGTGTGTCTTATTAAGACTTACTTCATGGGTAAATGACAATACTTTATACAATTTTTAAAGTGGGTTTTTTTAAAAAAAAGATGGTACCATAAGTCTTGCAATGATGTTATGATCTTTGATGTAATTTGAGTAATTGTTATCGAACGATTCCACCCTTAAAGTTATCTATTCAATTTGATCCTGTATATATTATTGTTAAAGGATTTTAAAACCCTATTTTGTGTTATTTAGTTTTATTATTGTGTTTTTATGTGTTATATGTTTTTACGTAAATTTTGTAAACCCACGCTGACACTTGTGCGCCGCTTTGCGAATCCGGCTGGCCGATATGCAAAAAGATCGGCAGCTTTCGGCACCTTCCGTAATGTGACGTAATAGTGGCCCGTCACTCTCGCCCAGGCGTCAAGAAC
Organism: Phorcus lineatus; assembly: GCA_921293015.1. Classification (NCBI taxonomy): domain Eukaryota; kingdom Metazoa; phylum Mollusca; class Gastropoda; order Trochida; family Trochidae; genus Phorcus; species Phorcus lineatus. The sequence goes on from OV121093.1 coordinate 42,176,349, forward strand.
TGCAGTAGGCCGATGTCAAGCGGTTCAAAAACATGCTTTTGGTTGGTATATTCCGACACTTGTTACATGTTCTCCCCCCCCCCCCCCCCCCCCCCCCCCCCAAAAAATATACGTCAAAGACATTAAATCAATGTCGGACGAAGTAAAAAGATGGAAACTGGAAATATTCAGCATCTGTAACTTCATCAGATTGTATGTACGAGTTTTACATGGTATCGGTTTGTAACAAGAACAAGTGAATATAAACGTTAGATTCATGTCAGCGCTTCACCTACACAAATAATTACATGTTGGCGAGGTTGAAAACAGTACATTCATGCAAATATTTATAGGAAATCACAGAAAATATTTTGTTAAAAGGAATCGCGCTTCTGAGTCTGAATATGAATTCTTCAATAATCAATTCGGTCCCGTAAATATGATCAACAAACTAAGAACCAAAACAAAACAAAAATATCACTGACGACAGCATTGATCATGATGAGCACAGTATTGATAGAACCAATTATCATAACATATTTCAAATGAAACCTACGGTCCTACCTTCATTTGTTAAGAATTAAACTTTGAAAGCTAAGATCAAAACACGAGAAATAACAAGAACAGCGATTTGGTAGATGTTTGTATCAAGCATTATGATTGGCTTAGATTACGTGGTCTTCACAAGAGGGCCAATCATAGATGGTGTTTCATTCTGTTGCTATTTTTAGACATGAAATGCATCGGTAACTACTCGCCGTGAGATATGATTTTACGATTCTTTATAAATAAATTATAGATCGTAACAACCTTTTTTCACAACAATACTTTGCGAAATTAAGGCTTTTTGGCAGGGTTTATATCTCTGTTTATAAAATACGGGTCAAAATAACTGCGCGACAGATCGCACACTGACTTTTTTATGAGGGGCGATTTGATCTTTTTAGTACGAAGCTCCAGAAGGGACATGGTAAAAAAATATTTTTTTTACGTACGTACGTAATATTATCACGTACGTACGTGATAGTATTACGTACGTACGTACGTGATAGTATTACGTACGTACGTACGTGATAGTATTACGTACGTACGTAGTAAAATATCACGTACGTACGTAATATTACTACGTACGTACGTAATAACTAAATTTGAATGTTGTAAGCGTAGGAGCTGTCGATAGAAAGCGCTAGTAAGCAGAAACTTATTTGAGTCAACTCAGCTCTGTTATGGATTCAGAAAATGTTTATTTTGATAGATAAGTGAGAGGTCAGATAAGAAATAACATTTAAAATTATAATTAAGCAGTCACCACGCAGCGTGTGTAGCAAGTGACAAACACAAACCACGTTGTGGGTAAATGTTGAACACAGCCCCCCTAAGCTGCTACAAACATTTAATTTCTTATCTAGCAAACTCATTGGTAGGCGATTGAGTAGCAGTGGTCTTTTTGTAAAACCTATAAGTAATCTATCTTTCAATAATCGTGGATATATAAAGAGCGTGGCTCGGTTTAACTTTTTTTGGAGTTATCTCCCGTTGGACGGTTATTGCACTTCAAGACGTAAAGAATGTTCATGAGACAGACATTGGACTTAACAAAGTCGTCTTATTTTCGTCAGCAAACAGTATACAACAAGAGTCTTTAGTGAAAGTCATACAAACTCAAGCTAGTAACTATCGATTATTCTTGTATTACCGGCTACATTAACAAAATGTCGCCTAAAATAAAGTATGTCTACGCAGCTATGTAATCAATTGTTCATTTCTGTTTCTTTAAAATACTTCTGACCTAAAAGAATATTTTAAAAAAGACGATTTATAACAAAATAACAATATCTATTGAAACACTCACTTTGTGAAATGTCCAATAGGAAATTAACATATACCGTAGATCTTTGAATAATTATCAAGCGTTTATTAATTTCAACCACCGATTTGACTTTTAAAAGGCAGGCAATTCTTCTTTTTTCGAAGCCATAATATGTGTTTCTATGTTGAAAATAATGAAACAAAGCCATCATCATCGCGAATTGTATTTTGAAACACTGAAATAGATTCTCTTACCGTTTTTCAAAATATGCATATATTATAAAAAGCCATACAACTTAGAAAAAAGTGATATTTAAAATATTGTTCACAATGCTCAAGCTAACCCAGCAAGGCAAGGCAGCCGATTATTCATTTTAACGAGACCTTAGACCCGGCCTACACTGAAGGCAGGCGATTTTTAACGACAGGTGATTATTCAAGGATTTACGGTATGTCGTAAATGAAGAACTGGCTACGTTGATTGATCGCCGTCTATATTAAGTGTTTGCAGTTGTCGGTAACTTGCTAAAGATTTCATTACTCTAATTGGAGAAAGAAGAAATAAAATGAAATTAGATTTATTTCCCCAAGATTATGCTCCTTATCATATCACCTTACAAGCATTTGCAACAGCAGTTGTTAATATATGGCCTCTAAATAAAGCAAAGGATGGTGTAAATGTCATCTTCATTAAACCTTCATTTTTCATCACCATATTTTGGCATTGCATTTTTTATATTGATTTTAGCAGAGAAATATGACCCATTAAAGTAACTTCATGTTGTAAAATCAAAATGAAAAACTATTTTTGCGCCAGGGGATAACAGATGTATTCACATTCGAGCAACAGCAGTCAATCACACTGTCATATCCAAGGAAGGAAACTCTTCATTTAAAAGAAACTATATTCTTATTTCGTAGTATGTCTTCAAGGATGATAACTTAAAGAAGGGTTTATCTTTTTAAGAAAACATAATTTTGACAGATATAATACAGTCAAATATTTGATGTTACAACAAATATTGTTAATTTAATTGTTGAGTATATTTATAGTGTAATGATTTTTGCTGATAAATTAGCTAATTTAAGACCACATGTAGTCACATAAGCTTCGTATTCTTGCAGAAAAAATACTTCAGTTGCCTCACTAAGGCAAGTATTCTAAACATTATTAAACGTCGAATATTCGAGTGTCAACTGTCAAGTCCACATAAATAACGAAAAAATTGTAATGGTGGTGATTTCATACCCAAAATGACTATTGTAAATTCTTGTGTCAAAACTTTTATACGAGAAAAGAGTAGTACATTGTATAATACATTGACATCAACAAACAATTTATCAAATTAATTTGAATTTCACTCAACCTGAATGAACAAAGTATTAATCATATGGAGAAATGAGAAAGCTTTTCGACTTTGAATTATATCCTCATGGACCTTTTGTTCAGATTATTATCATCACTTTCCATATCACAATTTACGCATTTTCACGTCGCATTATCATTACAATTCAAAAGATTCGTCGCATTATCATTACAATTCAAAAGATTCGACAAAGCATCTTTCCAGGGTCCCAGAACTGTTTGTACATCACTAGACAAACGCCCATCATTCAATTTAATTTCAAACGGGATCTTCTCATTTCTGCTATCGGTTACATAAACTTTCTCTATACTACTCTATTAAAAATCTCTAGGTTCAGCTGAAGGGCTTTTATTGATTTGTACACTAGCCTTTCTTTTATCTGCTTACGTCGATACAGACGTAGTCATTTCAAAATGCGTTGCAGATGTTATTGCTTACTACTATCCGGTGTTTTGCAACTAGGAAATAAAGCATTTCAGTCTTGTTAAAACCTAGATCGAAGTAGAGTCGAACAATTATGTCCGTCTCCATGTTTAGATGTAATTTCTTCTTGCTAAAGTATCACGTACGTACGTGTTATTATTACGTACGTACATGTTATTATTACGTACGTACGTATTAGCTTACTACGTACGTACGTGTTATCATTACGTACGTACGTGATATTTATTACGTACGTACGTGATAATATCACGTACGTACGTAAAAAAAATTTTTTTTTACCATGTCCCTTCTGGAGCTTCGTATTTTAGCGTGATTATTTCAATAAATACAATAAAATTAATGTACATATTTACTATAGTTACAAAATTCTAGGCCTTGAAATTATACTTACTGTACATATTGTATCTAGACCCGGAAGTAAGACAAAGACTAGATATATAGTCACAAATATTTTTTTTTCAGAATAATTTCAATTTAGAAGAATAATTTACATTAGACAATGAGATACTGGAGCTGTATGTAAATAAATAAACAATGTTGATCACATGAATTTAAAGAGATAATTAGCAAGTATAAGTGTTGGATTCTCTCTAGAATACAGACAGTCGGACAGTAATACGTACCTTTTTGTTTTTTTTCAATATCATGATGTAGATATATACCCCTTATGGGAATTTAACAAATGATAATTGATTGTTGGAAGATGAATGAAAGTAACAATTAAAGTAAATTTGTATCATTAAATTACAATGATTTTGGGAATATTTAATTATCAGAAAACATGTATGCAACATAATTAGTTTGTTATTCTGAATTTCTGATACTCACCTTAAATTATTTATGATAGAACTTCTGAGAATATTTAACTAAACACTTACACATATGTACATTTCTGGCATACTGCATGTGTAATTTAATCAGAAAACATCAATTCAAAAATATTTTCTCATGCAAGAACTCTCTTAATTGAAATGTGATAAGTGGGAGAAGCACCAAAATCAGTGTAAGGAAAATCTGCCCTTAACAGTATAATTTCTGTTGTTAAAAAATTAAAATCTGCATTGATTTCGCTTTCTTGTAGGAAGAGAGTAATAGGGAAAAAAATATCTTTTTTTTTTGGTGGGGAGGGTGTTATTGAAGTGATTTCTTTGTAAAATATCTCAAAAATATTTTTTGACTTGAAAACAGAAATATCTTCACAAATCTGATTCTTTGCAAAACTTAAATCACAGAAATCAGATGATTATGTAGATGTAGCTAGACAGGCATATTGAATTTGTCTGCTAACATTATCATCATTTAAAACAAATTTACAAATAAACAAACTTACATGATAAATGTCAAACATATTTCCCTATAATGTAATATTTTTCTATTAATATTCCGTTTGCTGTCCATTGCCTAGTTTTATCTTTGCTACTAGATATACTATAAATATGGAGAGAAAAAATTCATTCAGCCTAGCTGTCTGATTCTGCAAACTCGGACAACAGAAAAAGATAAGAATTGATTAATGATATTAGCTTATAAACGATTCACCTAATGGCCGTATTAAGAGACAGTTACTGGGACCCCCTTACAGTAAACAATTGCAGTTTCAAAATAATAACATCCATTTGTCCATAAAAAAAAATTCATAAAGATATTTCGTCACAAACTGTTAGTTAGACAGTCGGACGTTTCGTCACATAGATCTAGGCCTTGATTCGAAACGAACGCAGAAACTAAGTCGTCCAAACTTATTTTAAAAACATTTGTAAAATATTTCTGTAAAGCTATGAATTTACTATTGTTTGTTGTTTTCAATTTGTATTATAGTTGTACAAAAAAAATAAACCCATAACCCAAGTTTCGGGCTACATGAAATGAAGTACGATTTCACTCGCAGGGGTAGTGGTCCAACACTGATTATAAAATGGGAATATAATGTATCGAATAGAATAAAGTTTTTTGTCGAATAAGTTCATAATTAGTTTGTGATAGAATATGTAGCATTATATGTTTATTTCTAATGACAGTTACATCAAAATTCGGCTTTATAAACTCATGCCCGAAAAACTCTCCCTACGTTTACATGTCAACAACTGCACACTTCCGGGTTCGTCGGGCCACTATTACGTCACTAGTACGTGCGCTCATTAATGTTCGGTTGTTTTCGGCTTTCGCTCGGAAAGCGTGACATTGCAAGTTTACCACGGAGACAATTTTTTTTATCTGTGCGATGTCGTAAGATGTGTTGTATGATTGAAACATCACGTATCTAATCACAATAGTTTCTAAGTGGGGTTTTAAAATCCTTTAATGAACCGAAACTAGGATATATATAAAGCAGTACGAACCGGACCCGTGCATGCTTAGAGCAGGTCGAAACACTTTTTTTGTTTATTTTAAAGATAACAGAAAAAAGAAGGAACCAAAAGGTACGCGAGACAAATGTCAAAAACTGCTTTTAAAAAATGTTTAACATCACCTTTACCCGACAATGTCACAAAACGTATCTAAACTCTGAATCAACAACAAATACCGGATCATGTACATTTCTTACTTATTAACATTTACATGGCGGTTTTTCTATCATCATTATAACGTCCTAATTTTGATATTTAGAGATCAAGAAGCAAGTTTCGGAACAATATCTTAATTGAACTCAAAGACAGAAGGTATTTTGGCTTTTTATCCAGCCAAATAAACGTGTAGGAAACACCACTCCACAATTGTGTTTCTACTTATAATTTAATCACACAGTTAATGCATCTCCGTAACAATAACCAGAAGTCTTGCAAGGTTATTTCAAATTTCAAGTTACTAAACATTCTAGGCCTCTGCAAGAGGGTTTATCTTGAAGTCAAACTTCCCAACATTAAAGGTTTATACTAACATTATTCATTCTCACCTACAATAGTTAACGTAACATCTTTATATTTGGGATCACACTATCTTTAATAGTACAACAGCGAGGCCTGATAGACGTGTGGGTAAACTGTTCGTACTGTCAGTGCTGTCTGTGTGGTTTGGAATCCAGCAAGATGTGCGTTTTATCCCAAAATAAAAATTTAAAATATGTTTAATAACTTGTATCTCTTAAGTAAAGATATCATGCTCAGTGGACTTGAGCATTGTTTATTTCAAAAAGACTTCTAGATTCCGCAGTCTTACTAACTTTTAATCCGAACCAACGACACTCCCCATTCATTTCGATGATGTTTACTTACAAGTATCTTATATCTTCGGCCAGTTGAAAAGTCAAAATATATTCGCCTACTATGAGTCAGTTAGGGGCCGTTAGGAGAAAGTTTAGCTTCATTATAAGAAAAATTCATTGTTGCTACGTTTTCAGATCTAGATGACTCAAATACAATACTTGACTTAAATGTGGTCAGAAGCCTCAATTATGTCAATTAAGTTTCTCCTTATACTTTGTTTCAAATTCAATCGCTTCGTATTATACAGTCTTGCCTTTTTTCTTTCTTTTGAGAATATCTTTTTAAGCTAACTTATTCATTATGATCACGTTGCTTGGGACTTTTAGTTTGGATTTTTCATGCTGTTTTGCGACATAGCGGAATCTAAAGAAATAAAAATAGATATATTTGATCAATTTGATTAAATAATTTAATACATAGATGCACGGTTGAAAGGGATTTTTTTCACTTAGTCGTGTTTGCAAAGTCTTTTCTCTTTTAACAAAACAGCTGTTACAATTTCGGTTAACTTTTACAATTTTTAACTTTTCATCCGGTTTTTTTTTAAAGAGGGCAATTATCTCATTTATTGATATCTGCAGTTCATATTGACTATTTCTTTTTATCTTTTAGCGGTTTAGAATTATTATTCCATTCCAACAAACAACATAGACAGAAGAAGATGACTTGAATGTACAGTGAGTATCATAAACTAAAAAGGGATTATACAAGTGTAGTCTGGTTTCACTCACGAAAGTCGAAAGGTTTTCATGAAATATGACCTTTTTTCAAGCCACACAGTTTTCAAGGATTCCTTTTTTTCAAATCGGTGGCACCGATAGGATTAGTGGCCCAGATGGAATCTAGAAACAGTCACACTAGAAATGCACAATGGAGGTTGGATTGAAAAGCGCATGTAGACAAAACTTTGAACTTATTTATGACAGAATGGGCAAAACTATGCATAAACTATATATAGACAGCACACTACTGACAAGTCCCAGAGAGAAAGATTATTTATGAAAGGGCGCCCTTCGGACTACCCTCAAGAGCGAAATTACCAAGATCTGTAAAGCGCCACGAAAAGCTGCCTTGAAATCACTATGATTGTGTCAAGTTTCGTTCGGATACAATGACGTCAACATCACGAGCGGATATGACGTCACAATGCTTTTTGAACATGGTAAAGTGAGCGGGAAACTGCACCGTACGTTTATGAACACTGATTTGTCGGATCTCTTAGATTTGTAATTTTAAGGTATTTCGATTAAAAATACATTTGAGTTATAAAACACCATTCAAATTAGGAAGGGAACGTCAGGTTATAATCGTACGAAAACCAAAATTTCTTATCTATCTAAAAACATAAGCTCTCGCATTCAGTCACTAAACAGCTTTATTAATTTGTTGTTAAACATAAGCTAAAATATGACAACCAAGGTCTTGAAATATTCTCTGATAATTTATTCTGTAATGATAACAATTTCACATAAATGTTGCGAGAAAAATTCCAAGTTATATGTGAGAATTTTAAATAATAATTCAGACGGGCCAATTCGATGTTTTAAAATAAGCAGATCTAGATATATAAATTGTCTTTAAATTATGAAAATGGGATCTTGTTTTCCTTGAAATCTAATGATAAATACAGTGACAATATTTTCAAACAGATATTTCATACTTTTTAACAAATCGTTGTTTGTGGAGAGAGTGATTAGCGGTGTCGCCTTTGCACACAGTAACTTAGGTAAAGAATGAAATTACAAACTATTATCAAAATATGGTAAATGTCATCTTGAAATTCATATCTGATAATTTAATGGTCATTGTTGATAATTTCATGTCAAATTTTGAAAGAAATTCTTCACGGTGTTGTTTGAAAATTAGGTTTTGCTCTGAGTCGGCCACTTTCATGCAAAATCTTGTCTGGACTCAAAATGTTCAACAATGTTTTAAAGTATACAAATGTGGTCTTGTTTTTCATGTTATATTATAACAAATACAATTATAACACTTTGAAACAAATATTGGACAATTTTTTTACAAATCGTGTTACTGAGAGGAGAATGTCGCCTTTTATGGCCGCTTCACTCAACAAGTTCACGGACAGACATTCTCAGTGATTGGAATTGAGATTTTATTTCTTTAATATGATTTAAAAGTGTACAAATGTATATTTGTTCTTCATATTATGTCAAAAGAAAGACAATGAAAGTATTTACAAGCAGTTATCTTTTACTTTTTTATAAATTTGTTCATTCAACAGGTTTGGGGTTTTCCCAAGATTAAAAATAAACAACTGCGATAAACAAGATAAACTATGATAAATATAACATGCTAATATGTCTAACTAAAAACTTTATTTTTATTTACAAATTCACAAAATATACAAACAATATCAACTAACTTTGTTCAGTCTGACAAGGCCTGCTGAATGAGATGTATTTTCCTGTCAGTGACGCAGATCTCGCGGCCACTGATCAGTCTCATTCTTGTAGCACAGTAGTTTTTGAGTGGATAAACGAAAAACATGGGGAAAACCTGATCTTTCATCTGCAGATCTACTTTACACAAGAGTTGCCCCCTCTCCACGTCTATGAAGCCCACCCTCCCCCTCCCCACATCCAGCACCAGCCCGAAGGTGAGGGTGAACTCTACACCAGGTGTGGGGAGAGACAGAGAGACACACTCACCAACCTGATGTTCCCTCCTGTCCTCCTGATCTGTCCTCAACACCTGGATACAGAGACGGTCGGGGTGATCGTTACAGTCGTCCGTCACAGACACACAGACGGAGTCGGGGAGATAAGAAACATACCACCCCACGTCCATGTCGCTCCTCCCCATCTTCACCCCCATCTCCAGCAGGGGTAGCTCGCCTCTCTCCATCTGTGTCAGTGTGGAGCTGGTCTCCCAGGAGGAGGGGGGAGTAGTGAGAGGGGAGGGGGAGGGAGGGACGGGGACGGGACTGCTACAAGTCCCATAGAACCTCGAGAACTGACTCCACTTTGCTCCAAGTTTGTCAGGACTCGACCGTAGTCTTCAACTTGTAGATCCTTGTGTAGTTTCTCTGAGTTGAGAATCATCGCCCGGCCTGAAATATACAAGTTTATTGTTATTAAACATATACAAATGACATCTTAAAATCTTTATTTTTGTATTTTAAACATTTTGATGTAAGAATAATTAGTGATTGTCAGGATTTTTTAAAAAGTTTGTTTAACCGCTCGAACTAACAACTTGTGAACATATTTTACAACATATTTTGAGCTTTTGATATTTTGCGACTTTATTAACAAAATATATCATTTAAACATATACAAATGGCATCTTAAAATGTTTATTTTTGTAGTTGAAACAATTTTATGACAAAAAAGTTTATTATAGCTTAAAAAAATTAAAATTTTGTTAAACCGCTCAAACTAAGAACAAGGCTGACATTTTTCTAGAGCTGATTATCATGAAAATAAATAATTATTGTTATTAAAACATATACAAATGGCATCTTGAAATGTTTATTTCAATGTTTGGAATAATTCTGTAAGAAAAATATTGATCTTTGTGACAAAAAATATAAACTTTGTTTCACTCGGCAATACATAATAAATCTACAGTTGACTTAACCGACAGCCGGTTTTCAAAATGGATCAGTTTTCATTGAGCGCAGGACAAATTGTTGTTATGAAAACTTATACAAATGGCATCTTAAACTGTTTATTTTACTATTTCAAATACTTTGAAGAAAAAATATTTGATAATTGCGTAAAAAAATTAAAACTTTATTTAGCGCTCAAACTGACAGATAATTCAGCTGCTTTCTTAGAGCTGAGAGTCCGCGGTCGGTAAATAACATAAATTATTTTTGTTTACCGCTTAAACTGACAAATTAGCTCCTTTTCAAAAGTTTATTGTCCTGTATTAAACACGTCTTGCTATCCAAACATAAACAACTTGAAATGTTCATTTACCATTATATATTATAAACATCACTGGGGCAAAAAATATAAACTTTGTTTCATTCTCTAATTTGCAATTGGCTTTTTTGCTGACCGCTTTTTCAAAAACGTTTTCGTTATATGAAAGTAATCTCTGCATAATATTATCTATTATATTAATAATGATATCTTACCATTTATATTTTACTATTTCAAATAGTTTTAAGATAAAATATATGCAAGTTGTTACAATTATTTACAACATTTTTCTGACCATTTTCTGACTGTCCTGTAAATTAAACTTACTAAACGTATATACATGCTATTTGTAAATATTGACTTCATCATTTAGAATATTTTGAATAAAACCATATGCAACAAATTTGCCACTAAAAGTGAATAATAATCAAGCTATTTTCTCAGATTATATAGAGTAGCAATTTCTAATATCTTTGTTTTCAACTTAATCATCAACGATATCTTAGAGCTTTAAAGGCAATATTTTCTCAAAGTAGATACAAATGACATCTTGATATGTGAATTTCAAGATTTGAACTGTTGTGATGAGAAATTCGTTAATAGTTGTGACAAAAAACGTAAACTTTACTCGTCACTCTGTAACCATTGCAGGTGATTTGCCGACACTGCCGCTTTCCAAAATAGATCAGTTTTCATAAAACTTTAAAGCAATTGTTTGTAATGACACAAAATACTTCTAGTAATGATATCTGCTGAATTATTCTCAATTTTTTTTACATGGATACCTAGGAGCATTTGAGGTTATTTCAGTGCAATTGTAATCATCAAATCAGTCAAACAAACAATCAATAAAAATGAATACCCTTAAAACAAGTATAACATTGTGGATTTCCGAGAGACGAATTTTAAGGACACGCCATGCAGCCATTATCTGGAACTGACAAAATGTGTCACAGGACCAATGACCGCTTATACTATAAGTAATTCATCTACATCGTCATGTAATTGTTTCAAAATATTACAGATCAATTATATTTTTCAACAAAATGTTCTTATCTTTTGGCTTCTTACTTTTTTATAAAAAAGTGTAATTATCTACATACGCTATGTGGGAATTGTATGAAAATATTGCAGATAAAAAACATATTTTCTAACAAAATGTCTTTTTATTTTGGCCTATTATATCATTGAAAGGTGTATTTTTGTCGGGGTATGAGAAGTAGTTTACATTGCCTACCAGAATCACTTCGTCACTGTCCGATGCCTCTTTTAATTTCAAGAGACAATATTTCTTTTTGTTTTCAACCTATGTGACAGGTCATAGAAACATGATGACACAAGGGGTGTATACGAAATACAGGCGAGCTATCATCAGCGAGTGAGAGATAGCAAGCCAGCTGTTTTATCCAATGGGTAATATTTTGCCACATGCAACCTTTCACCTGACATCGGTTATCTCCGCGATTATTGGCTTTTAGATTAGTCTGAAGAAATAGCCAAGAGACAAATTACCCTAATTTCCTTAAAGTGAAACAGAGTATGTTTCAAAATTCTGTATTTGCTTAGGTAATATCCTATATACCATGTGTCCTTCTTAAAGTTCAAATCATTAATTTTCAGCTCTTTAAAGCCAAACTTATTATGTTTAGTTATTTTCATAATCATCAACGAACGGCAATATAAATGTAACGATGTTGAAATTCAATGTCCCATTTGCTTGTATATCACTTATGTGATATGCTTCACTCAACCATATCATATTTGTTGTTGTGTCCGATGTAGAGAAGTTTCCGAAATTACGTTTGTCATTGGCGTGCGCAACTGTCCGGTTTTCAATCACTAAACACAACTCGAAGCTGTAAATTCTCACTATACTGAACTAATAAGCATTACAATTATAGTTTTCAGATACAACAACTTGTTTTCGAGATACTAGAACCATTTTTAAAAGTTGATAAATTTGACCAAAACAACATACTCTGACACTTACATGGCGCTTTAAATTTGTAAATAGTTGCGTTGGTTTGGCTAACTTAATCAGCTCTCAACCAGGTTTTCGTCTTTCCTTATCCACACAGGCATCATACATCTTCGTTTTAATAAATTAATAAATTACCAACTTATCTTTCAATAGCTGTCAACTTATAGAGAAGTAGGTAGTGAAATGTTTGTTTGCAGTTTTCATATTAGTGTAAACACACGTGAAAATTCATATTTTCATATTATATCGATTAGAAATTCTTTCGTAAATAGCATATTTTTGTTAACTTTACCCTATGTGAAAAAATGCAAACGCCTGTTCATTCAGCCAATATTGCCTTAGTCAACGGTCAGAGATTTCCTCACCTTATATATAAGGCCTTTCAATCTCTTGATAAGCTGTTAAGCTCCCTTTATCAAACATCCAGCATGTTGCATGCAAAACAAGTTGCATAGCAATAGATTGGCAGTATCGTAATATGTATCTGCTTTAAGTGACACAGGGTGCCGTTTCACTAAACGTTCGTAACTAAGAACGTTCGTAAGCACTTACGACCGATATTACGAATTTGTCATAAAAAGATAAGAGAAATAATCATCGTTACGATAAAATCGTAACAAAAAGTCATCATCTTTATTTGCAGTAGTTCAGGCCACATGGCCCATGGTACAGTTATAAGATAAAAAGTATAATTGTTGTCACATGACCGGTATTACAATGCTCTCAGTTTGAATAGTTTACACAGGTATATGGAGGTTAATCGTATTATATTCACATTATCTGTGTTAAATATTTTGTACAATGTCAATCTGCCTTTAAAATTGTGTTTCATGGACAGGAGATATTCACTACGGAGTGAAGCATATCTACTACACTCAAAGAAAACATGAAATTCATTTTCAACAACATTTTGGTGACAATATAAGCAGAAAGAATCTGTATCAGGAATCGCGTTAATGTTCTTCTTGCGTTTATGATTAACTCTAAAATCATGTAGAGATATACGAAATTTACACATTGATCTGACCAGGTTTCTATTATTAAGTTTATAGATATATGTTTCACACTGGAATAGATTTTTTATATTAGAATAATGTGACAGATATGATGAGGTTTCAATATTCTCTCTCCAGGTTTGGATATAGATATCAACTAAACGCCTTCTAAAGGAAGATATAAACATAGTAGCATCACCAACATCTTGCATGATCCACACATAACTAAAACCACTGGTAAATAACATCTCACGAACATGAGAAACCCAGTTAACCTTACCATTTTCGTCTTGTAATTTAAGCATTTCATATAAATGTAGTGGGATACGGGAATAACTCATCCTTAAAAGCCTTATCCAATACTTTATCGCTTTAACCTGTGTTTTTATAAACAAACAGTATCGTCCAGTTTCTCCCAATATAGCCTTATTTGAAGCGTATTTGCCTACCCCAAGGAATCTTTTTAAAAAGCTTGTTTGTACTTTTTCTATTGTATCTTGATACTTCACTCCCCATATTTCCGAACCATAAGTCAAAATAGGAGATATTTTGGAATCAAAAATTTTACAAGCAGTTTTGAAATCAATATGTCTATTTTTATGCAACAATATGTGAACCGATTCCAGTGCTTTTCGTGCCTGCATAGCTAGAGTTTCACACGACTTTGTCCATATCAATCTTGATGAAAATACAATACCGAGATATTTGTAGTAGGTGACAGTTTGAAGAATTATATTATTATAAGTCCATTTTTCATGTTTTGATAAAATACCTCCATTTCTGAAAACAATTATTTTTGATTTCTCTAAGTTAACATGTAATCCCCATTTCAAACAATATTTATATAAGACATCTAATTGCCGCTGTAGGCCGACAGTGGAAAATGAAAATAGTACAACATCATCTGCAAATAATAAGAGCATCAAATCATCGATACTTTGATCAACAAATATTCCATAGCTGCAGGATTTATACATTTCATGTACAAGTTCATTGATGAAAAAAATAAACAGTACAGGGCTTAAAATGCACCCTTGTTTAACTCCAGTAGTTGTATCAAAAGAAGATGTCATACAGTTACCAATTTTAACAGTTGCTTTCACAGATGAATACATATTTTTTAATACATTATATAGCTTACCATGACATCCATTTTTAACAAGTAAATATAGCAATTTTCTTCTGTCAACAAGGTCGAATGCCTTTTTAAAATCTATAAAACCACAATAGAATCTGCCTTTCGGTCTGCTTAGGTATTTTGTACATAAGGCTTGTAAAGAGAATATTTGGTCGACAGTGGAGTATTCTGGGCGAAAACCAGCTTGTGATTCAGCGATTAATTCATTTATATCAAACCAAATTCTTATTCGTTTTTCTATAATGGCTGTGAATATCTTACCACAACAACTTAGGAGCGAAATGCCTCTATAATTGTTAGGGTTTTGTCGTGACCCTGCTTTAAATAATGGGATTATCATACCAATATTCCAATTATCCGGAAAGACACCACTGTCCAGAATATTGTTAAATAATAAGAGAAGGTAGGGCAAGAAAAATGAACTAGTCAACTTTACAAATTCAGGTGGAATGCCATCATATCCAGGTGATTTGCCGGGTTTTAAATCTGTAATACTTTCAATTATTTCTCTTTCCGTGATAGCGCTGTTTAATATATCATGGGTAAGCTCGTTATCAAGATTTTCGCAAGAGTCACACGTGTGGTTATCAATAAAACTATAGACTTCTTCATCAAAACTAGTTTTCACAGATGTTTGCAATGGATTGAAAAGATTCGAGAAATAGGAAAACCATATATCCGGAGTAGTACTGCTCATCCCTTTATCTGACATCAATCGAGATTTCACAGTTCTCCAAAAACGTTTACAATCACCTTGCGAGGCTGCATCATTAATCTCATCTGCGATCTTTTTATCATACTGATCTTTCTTCCACTTGCAGCAGCGTTTAAACGTTGCTTTTGCTTCTATGTAATTTGTTACATTATTCTGACAGTGATACTTTCTTAGTTTATTGAGATGCACGTATTTTCTTTCCTTCAAACCTTTACATTCACTGTCGAACCAGGGTGGTTGTTCATTACATTTGACTTTACGACTATTGGAATCATAACCTACATAAGAACAGAAGAATTGATAGATTTCAGTTAATTTGGAAACAGCAGCATTAATATCAGTCTGCAGCAGTGACACAAAAAGATTCATATCAAAATCGAAAGTCCATTCAGAAACCATCGCCTCAAATCGATCCTGACTGGTATCAAACATTCTAAATCTAGGAACTTTATAAAGGGGTATATCAATATTGGAAATACGACATTGTTGAGTTGGAAAAATATTAGTGAAGGTACACACAAGCGGTAAGTGGTCTGATTCGGTTCAGACATATCTACAATATTTGGAAATAGACAGGAACTTACAACAAAATAATCAACGATACTTGTACCACTATTGGAAATGAATGTCCAGTTAGCAGGGGTATCACTGGGAGAACGTCCATTTACAATATGTATGTTCATAGTTCTGCAAAGAGTAAGCAATTCGTAACAAAAAGTGGAACTCTTTGAGAAGTGAAGGTAAAATGGTAAAAAAGAATTGTGAAGCAGGTGCGCGGACACGTACGAAGTACTGGACTGTAGGAGTTTTCAAATTCAATCGAAATGTTAATTTATTATCTCTTAATTTATTCGATTGAAAGTCCTTGTCAAAATAAATTGAGTAAGTGGGAATATCGCCTTTTATCGCAATGGATTATGTTTAAAAACTTATTTAAAAAACTCATGTTCAAGATTCTTAATAGTTGTTCATTTACAAGGCACAACAAACTTATCAATGTTTACACTAAACATTTTTTATCAAAGGGTCAAGGACAAATTCCAGGGAATCCCTAATGACGTCATTGCCTGGGATTCTCGTTTCCCGATGCTCAAAATAAAACGGCGTCCAAGTGATGTGTCTTACACTGAGAAGAATGATTTTTCGGTTGATATAAATGAGCGGCTCTTTGCACTGCTTAATTAATTCATTCTAAATTTGCCAACGTTTTGAGTCAATCATTTATGTTGCCAAACCAAGTATACACACTTAGCTAATTTGGACTCGAATGAATTGCACATGTGTTTTTTGGGATCCGATGCCGATTGAGGTAAAAAAAACCACCACCGTTCCAAGATTTTGAACGTGTCAGGGCCTGAAAAAATAATTCTAAAGGTCTTTGGGTACAGTTTTGTTTCCCTTCCAGTCTCAGCAAAATCACAAGTGTGCCGATGAAAACACACAAGGTAATGTAAAACCATTCATGGATTCATGGCGGGCTACCTGTGGCTGTGTTTAAAATCACACCGGTAAATACGGAGGTTTGGTGCCATTGTGCCTACATCCCAATGTGCCTACAAAAAATGTGTAGGCGCTTTGGGAACTGAAAAAACACCACCTTCTTAGAAAATGGGTATGACCCGTAAGTCCTTTTATGAACCAGTTCTTGATTATCAAATCTGGATTAAAAGATTGCTGATTTAACCAGTGCGGTTGCATACATATTTCATTTCGAATCCTTCTAAAAGGGTTTACATTTATTCTTGATATTCGCACCTAACATGAGAACCTGTTTTATAGGAAAGCTAGCTAGGCTATAGTAGTTTGATTTAGAAACGTGTCTGTTTAAACAAGAAATTTTCAATGAATCGACAAAAGTTTTGATTTTGTCCCTCCAATTATTCCATATAAATTGAAAATTATTGTTAATTTGCTTTAAAATTCCTGGGAGGATTTGGAAGAGAATTGAGAAAAGAAAAGTGGATAAAGACAATGTTTTGATAACTGTTATTTGTTATCAAATTTAAGTTTCGTTTCTTCCAATTCAAAAAAAGAATTCTTTTTTATATTTTCAAGTCTTTTCTTGGTATTGATCACCCAGAGGTTTTTCAACTCTGCGTTCAAGTCAAGAAAGTCAACAGTTGTTACTTATAAAAGCAATTTTAAGTAGATTAAAGTGGTTAACACGCTGTGTAGCAGTGTTAACAAAACGTTATCAGCTTGTATAATTCTTCCCCTCAGATGTCCTAATGAGTTAAGTTTGTTAACACACTTGTATAATTCTTCCCCTCAGATGTCCTGATGAGTTAAGTTTGTTAACACACTTGTATAATTCTTCCCCTCAGATGTCCTGATGAGTTAAGTGTGTTAACACACTTGTATAATTCTGCTCCTCGCATGAAGAGTAGGGAGCTTTGTTTCAAAGTAAAGCCTTATCAGTAAATGTAAAAGAATAACTGTTTTGATGAGTAAAAAGATAGTTACAAATGAAAACGTCATACAGTAGTAGAAGGTGTCTTTCCAGAGGAAGCGTGAAATGTCATGTGAAGTGTCAAGTGAAATTTGTCATAGTCAAATTTCTCTTCAACAAATTTCTTTTTACTTACTTCAAATGATCAAATGGAAGAGTCCATTGTCAAACACAGGTTGGAGGAACCCGATACACAAACCACTCATGCATGGATTTGTTTTGATAGCAGTGTAGGCAAACTGGGCTGTAGGCACATTGGGATACCAATACGGACAGGTGAGTGAAAATAAATTGAGAATGTCAAATAATTTATTTTGGAGAAAACAAAAGACCTAGTAGAAAAATTAATCATACCCTATTTGATATAATTATGATATAATACAAGTAAAATTAGATACTTATCATTGTGAACATCACATAAAAATCAAAAAACAAATAATCTATTTTCATGTAACTTTCATAAATTATGATAATAATAATTCCCTGATTTTTATACTTTAAATGGTAATAAAAGAAAATCATTCATGCTTGTAAAAGGAAAACTGTTGACCTGTGCCCAAGAGGATGACACAAAAATTATGCAATTGATTGAATATTTATGTGGGTTTTAAAAAATATTAGCATAATTGTGTAGGACCTTTGAAAATTAAGGCCCTTTTGTTTTAAGAAGATTCATTGAAAACAGTATGACAAAAGGCTGCAATAAAGTCAAAAAGATCAAAAGTATATTCTTCCCCAAATAATGTTTGCCTATTAGTTCTAAACTTTTCTTACATTTGAAGTTTTATCATCTTATGATATTTACTGAAAAACCAAATCTTTTAGTATCTTAACACCAGGCCAAAAGGACTTGTGATCATGCAGTATCTAGTTTTAATTAAACTATTATGAGCTTTCCTATTTTTAAAACTTCAACTCAATATATTTCAATATATTTCTTTCATGTAAGATTTACCTGAGTAATAATATTAAGATCAAAAGTATTAACACTGGTGTTTTTTTTAATGTGAAACTGTAAAAATAAACCCAATTTGCCCTTAAATCGAATGACTTAATTTTAAAGTTAGTCATAAAAAGATCTTGGTTCAAATTTATGCACTTATAAGCTTTGATGATTTCTATAGAAAGCTTTAATTGAAAAATATTTACCTGGATATATACTGGGTTGTCTTTATTACAGCATTGTGGGAATTCCAACACCATGAATAATATTTAGAAGTGATGATGAAATTTTGTAATTATTCCTATACTCATTTCCAAATGTCATGTAGATCGAGAAGTGATATTTTCAAAATATGATAATGAAAGGAAATACAAGTCTGATTTTATTGACATATGAGTTTCTGTCAGTATTTTTTTAATTTTTGGTTCAAGTTAGCATCAATTCAGTGACTTTTATTGTGCTTTATTGTGTGTTTCAGTGCAAACAGTCCAGCTCAAGGGAATTCACACTGTTGGAATATAAGGTGAGGTGAGTTGGTTTTTATCGCCGCTTTCAAGATTTTATTGTGTGTTTTCAGTGCAAACAGTCCAGCTCAAGGGAATTCACACTGTTGGAATATAAGGTGAGGTGAGTTGGTGTTTATCGCCGCTTTCAAGATTATTTCACTTATATCGTGGCTGCTAGTATTATTGCAGGGAGAAAGCACGCAACACCATTGTGGCTATGCATTGCGGTGAAACCTGCGAGCATTGGCTGGAACTAGCGAACCATGGGTGGTACTGCGCTGAATTTCAGTGTAGCATTGCACCCAAACCTGACTGCATGTAGAACAGTTCTCTACTGCAGACAAAGTTGCCGAGCCCCTGGCGGGATTCGAACCACGGACCTCCTGATCCGAAGCCGAATGCGCTAACCACTGCGCTATCCCGCCCCTGGAATATAAGACACATTGGGAAGCTTCAGTGAAGCCAGAAATATGAAAAGGACAACTTTGCCTTGCTGAGGCTGAGAGACTAAAGGCTGAGTTTTATATTAGTTCATAATGTCATTAATAAACTTTGTTCGCAATGTTGTTTGTTTTATTTTGTAATTACTTTTATAGGGCATGATTTGCTTCATCTCAAAATCATCCTAAATCTACTGTAAATAATTCAATAATATAGATTTCAAGTCAACAATTAGAAATGTCAATAATTTCCTATGTCGGGGTGATAATATAAACCTATTTTTTTTAAATAAGAATTTTACAATAAAAAAAACAATTTGATAAATGCAATAGATTTTAAATATAAAGAAAAAACTTTTTCTGCTATATTTTTATTAATAAAACATTTATTAGAATCATTATATCTGTGAAATCTATGACTAACTTCTGCATTGCTGTCTTCTAATTTAAAATTTAAGATTAATTTAAATACAACCTCAACACGCAGGAAAGTAATGGATATCTATATGAAAATATAGATTAAAATATCATCACCTCTTCAGCACGGGGATATGTGGGGGGCTGAAAGATCCAGATATGTGATCCTCTTAAAACAATTATTATTTTCAATTTCCTGTGATTTAATCAAGATATGACAATTTTATGAAAATTTGATTTATGTAATAATAAATCATTGACTATAGCATACTTTATATAATTTGGATTCCCCTTATTTAATAATAAACCAATTATTTCAAGTCCAAATTAGCTATAGCTAGGTCCATGATTATATTTTTATTTATTTAAAAATGTAAATTGAGTAATCTATAAAATATAAGCTTTGCAAAACAAACAAGTTTTTTTTTAGTTTTTTAATACCTGCAGATTATATATACAATATTAAAGGTTGAGCCTCAGGCAAAAAAAAGTCCAACCCTTATTTGTGCCGAGTTGGCCTTTTGACAAACAACCATTGGCTGAAATTGTGTCATTGAGGGCTTTTACGTCTTGATTTGACAATTTCAATGTTTTTAACTTTACTCGAAATCAGTTATGTCTTTTTGACTAATATAAGTAGAGGTCTTTAAATCATATCAACTATGTGAAACCTTGCAAATTCGCGTACAATACACAGACGGCAGTAACGGCCGCCTCATCGCTTCGGCTTTAGGGCATGCGATTGCATCGCACATTACCGGTGACATCGGCTGAAACTCTGCTTGGTCGTGAATGTTCTCGGTGATCTGTTGCTTGAATAGACTGTCGGAGGGAAAATTGAAGCTGTATCGTTGAGAAACGGGTTTTAGTGTAGGCACTGTCACTCGACTGACGCCATCTTTGTTACATTTACGAACGAAATATCAAGTTGCGACACCTCCTTAGCTGTCGTAATTTTTGACGTAACTTATGAATATTTTCTTGCTATGAATCTTTAGTGAAACGCTTACGATAAAATTCGTGACGCTAAGATCGATTTTACGAAATTCGTAAGTTTACGAACGTTTAGTGATTATGTTTCATGAAGTTTGTTTATGGCTCAATTAGAGCCAAAATATTATATGAGGTGGGATTACTTCAAATCCCCTATCTAAAGTTGCATCTTAAACTCTTAAATACCAATTTTTAAAATAATTTTCTTGTTTTCGATTGTAACTTAAAAACTTGCAACTTAAAAACGGTCATAAAAATGTTAAGAATTCGATGTTCAGCTTCCTATTTCGAGTATATCAGTTAAATGACCTATTAAACAATACTAACTATATTTCTTGTTGTGTTTGTAATAAATAGGTTTCCAAAATTACATTTGAGTCATTGTCCGGTTTTCGATCATAAACTTCACCTTTTCCCTGTTTGTTGTAACTATGCTCACTGATAAGCACTGATATGTTAATTTTTAAAAAAAGCAGCCACTATTTGTGAAATAACACAATTTATGAATTTTAACACATTTGACCCCCAACAACATACTCTGTGCCCCTTTATATACGTAGAGTGGTTCTCTCTCTTCAGACTCGGTTAAGACAAAACTTGCTGTCGGACCTGCCCGTGCACCTTTGCTGTAGCCAAGGATGGGTATCGGTCCTCATTTCCATATCGCAATATATTGCGATACAGAAAAGCGTATTGCAATACGTATGGTAATATAGTGGTACTTTTCATATTTTAGTTTTTCTATGTTTTTTTTTTACTAAGAACAGCAATTAGAACAGTAATCAATGCTCAAGTAGACGTCGTTTTGTAAAGAGAGGTAATTCAGCGACTGGTTGTCTGTGCTTTTTCAACTTTGCAAGTTCACAATTTTTTAAAACTTTCAGTAAAATCAAAGGGTGTTTTTGTTACGTTTCTCTGCAGTTATACACGGAAAGTGTTCATTCTAAAACCTACGATATATTGGATGTTTTAAGATTACTGTACCGGTACATATCGTGGTGTTTCTGTATTGCAATATACCGAAATACCGATAATACCGCTGTCAGAAAAAAAAAGTTTTAAACTAGCCTTGACTTTAGACCTTAGTGTTCCATGACAAATCAAGTAATCAGATTTCTGAACCATAATCACTTCATCAATCAATTTTCTTTAAACCTGTTTGTATTACTCTCTAGATGCAGGTTATGATCAGTTAGATTTTTGCTGTTTCAAATAGTTGGGAAAGAGGTAAGTGTCTGTTAATGTTTTTGTTTTGGTCGCATGTCGTCACTGAGCGGCGTCCTTTCCGTTAATCTCTGGCTACATGCAACAATGTTGAAATATCCAAAGGTCGTTGGCCACATGTTGTAAATAAAGTATTTACCTGTCTGTAATACAATTGTCAAGTATAATAATCAAATGAACATATGTTCAAATGATTCCGTTAAAATATCAATCTTGCAAACATCTGTCTGCCACCGACCTGTGTCTGACTGTCAGTGTCATACTAATGCAATGATCAGTTTCCAGTTTCATACATTGACCATGCACAGTCTTGTATGGAATAACAAATATATTATTTTGATTGACGGAAGAGATAAAAAGTAGAATGATTTAGCAAATGATATTTAAGGATTTAGCAATCAGGCTGAATCCTTGAGGTTATCGCTTTATTCTTTTACTTTTTTGAGTGTTTTATTTCACCGATTTTATGTAGCACTTTTAGCCAAAATTATTGATGCTATTAACGCCAAACTTTCAGTGCTGGTAGACCTTATTCAGGAATAGCGAAAC
Source organism: Phorcus lineatus (assembly GCA_921293015.1). Taxonomy (NCBI): domain Eukaryota; kingdom Metazoa; phylum Mollusca; class Gastropoda; order Trochida; family Trochidae; genus Phorcus; species Phorcus lineatus. Next base: position 42,199,394 of record OV121093.1, read on the forward strand.
TAAGGTCAGTGTTTCCGTTAACCGGTAATTGCCGGTTTTGTACCGGTCAAATATTCAATGTACCGGTAATTTTTAGTGCTGTCGGTACAATGTACCGGTAAATAATGACATATAATTACCTAAAAGCTGTGGTAGAATTTATTTGTTAAACCGGTAAACAGAATAAAATATAAATGCATTCGTCGTTTGTTATTCTCTCTCAAAGCTTGTGGAAATCCCGTACCTAATAATAGATCACTAAATCTGAAGTCGAATCTGATTGGTCAATAATTACGTCATTATCTCAATGCGCATGGCTGATAACCACGAGGTATTGAAAATGTCAGGTCGAAAGCAGACGACGCTGTCGTCATTTTTTTCTTCCAAATTTGATCGACAGCCGACTGTTGATGTATTGCCAGTCACTTCTCAACAACAAAGTGGTGATCAGGAAAGCGGTACTGTCAACAACACTAATAATGACGGGGCGTCAACAGAAAAGCGTAAGTCAAGTGACGACTCGCCTAGCACTAGTAGAAATGATGGTGAATCGTCTTCGTGTTCAAATGAGCAAGTTGGCCAGTGTTCGGGTGTCAAGTCTAAAAGGGTGAAAAGATTCAACGATGAATGGCGCAATGACTTTAGATGGTTACGTACTGAAAGGGATGGGACAGACAAAATAATTATGTTCTGCAGAATATGTGAGGAGGCTGATAAGAAAAACGGGTTCACACGAGGATGTGTTAACTTACAGAAATCTGCTCTCTCTGAGCATCGTGACAGTGACAGTCATCATGCAGCTGTTATAACTCTATCTCACAAGACCGCAATGAAAACTCATATAAGCCAAGTGAGAGAGAAAAATGATGACAGTTTAATAGCCATGATGAGAACTGTGTTGTTTCTTGCTAAGGAAAACATTGCTGCATGTACGTCTTTGGCTGTACGTCTTTGTTAACGGGTGTGGTCTATTCTCATCAAGATTCCGTGGAACAAATGGAGGAAGCACTTGTTATGAGCACAGTGAATGATTTAAAGAACGTGATTTCACAAAGTAATTTTGTAGGACTCATTATGGATGAGACTGTTAACGTGACTGTGGAGAAGAAACTCATTTTGTTTTTGAAAGCTGTCAAAAACGGGGTGGCAGAAACAATATTTTTGGGGAATTATACTGTGCATAACGGTACTGCAGAATGTATAGCTGAAAAAACAAGAGAAGTTTTAGCAGATTGGGATATCCCCCTGACAAAGTTGGTTGGTTTGGGCTCCGATGGAGCTAGTGTAATGACTGGCAAACACTCGGGGGTGGGTAAGCGGTTGAAAGATGAAAACCCTTATCTGTTCACTGCATCGCCCATCGCGTTGCACTAGCGTCACAGGATGCAGCTAGATTGTCAAAACATGTTGCGGAATACCGTAAAACCCTGAATGACTTGTATAAACTGTTTGAATACTCAGCTACACGTTATAACCGCCTTAGGGAACTCAGCAAGGTTTTAGACGATTCTGAATTTGCCAGTGTTAAGCAGCCGACAACAGTTCGTTGGTTGTCACTTGGTCGTGCAGTCAGTGCAGTCAAATCAAACTGGCCTGCCCTTGTAATAGAAACAGAGGAAGAGGCCGCTGATCGCAAAAACAATGTTGCTGTAAACATTTCAAAAAAGATGAAAACCTACAACTTAATAGCTACGACATACATGATGTCAGACGTGCTCCCTCACATGGAAAAACTTGTTACTGTTTTTCAAAAAGATCAGATCAATCTGTCAATGATTAAACCAATGGTCCTGCCAACTACCGAATGTTTGAAAGATTTATTGGAAAATCCTGGTGACAATGAACAGTATTTGAATGATAATATTGTCAATGGTGAATTCCGAGGGATAAAGCTCAGTTATGCAGATGACCGCTCAGTTCGAGCTTTTGACACAAAGAGGAAAACATTTATTGAAGATCTTGTCTTGTCTCTGGAGAAAAGGTTTCCAACTGACTCTTTGGATGTGATCCATGCCTTGGATGATGTGTTAAATCCACTACGATATCCCGCAACACGAGACGAGTTGACAGAACACGGGGGGGGAATCCCTCGATATTCTTCTTGAACACTACGGGCCAGTGATTGGTCAGGAGGGTGGTGACGTCACGAATTTTAAGCCAATCATCGTCAAGGAACGTGCAAAGCGAGACTTTTCCCATTTCAAGCGATGTCTAGTTGGAATGGGACTCAATTCATTCGAGAAAGCTTGTGCATTATTGATTAAGGACTATGGTGAAATCTTTCCTGACTTTTGTTCATTGGCGAAAATAGCTTTGATCATACCCGTGACGAGCGTGCCAGCTGAGCGCGGGTTTAGTTTGCAGAATAGAATCCATACAGACAGTCGTAACAGACTAACCCAAAGACGATTGAACAACCTTATGATGCTCAACTGGCACGCTCAAGACGTTGACCAGTGCTGTCAGAATGCAGTAGGCATATTCAGAAATAAAAAACGCAAGGCATAAGAGAAACATGTAAGTACAGTGTACTGTTTTCTTTTTATTATAATTTCAAACAATAATGACTTGTACCGCCGAGAATTTGATTGTACCGGTAAAAATAAACACTGCCGGTACACTGTACCGACAGTTTAAAAACCCAGCGGAAACACTGTACACGTCAGTGTTATTTAGAAGTGTAACCTCTCGCAAGCTCATAAGCGAGTCCCCAACATCAAACCAGTAATTGTGACAATAGGAACTATTTGAGTTCAAGCTGACATATCATCAAAGCAATTGCAATTTGAAATTTGAGTTATTTTCAGTAACGTTGGGGAGGTTTAAAGTGATAGTAAAACATTTCCTACATTATTTCAGACCTAATTCGAGCAACACTTTATTGAAAAAAGATATTGGAACATTGTGTAGATTGTGAAGATATCTTTGACCCATCCAACTGTGGCATCCAAAATACAAGCAGCTGTCATCATCATTTACCAGCAGCTTACAACACAATCACTCCGTTGACTAAAAAATAAGAAATATCATAACTACTGTGGCTGTTGAAGATGATGTTTATCAAAGGTATCCTAGTTAATTACTATATTTACCAAGCACAACGATCCAGTTGTCTCCAAGTTTCAACCTACACATCACCAGGTCAGCAGCAGATCTGGCTATCATCCCGTCTGTCCAGGGTAGACTGTCATCTGGACAATACAGAAAGGTACAAAATGTCGTTAGGATAAAGTTTAACATAGAATTGGTTCTAAGAGACTTTCAAAAAGTAATATATGGAATTTACTCAAAATAAGTTAAGGTATCTTGACTATTTCAACCTGAATTGTACACAATAATCTGTGTTATATGATGTCTTGCACTATCCAGTTAGTGTTTACAACATTACCTGAAGTTTGTTTGAAGAATGTCTAGTATACTGTTCACAGTTTGATCTACACACTTTTGGGACTCACTTTTATTTCATCCTTATCAATTTTTCAATTCTTTTTCAAAAGAGATATATTATCCATTCTTCATATTAATTTTAAAACTAAAAAAATGTTAAGAGTTAACATATAATGGGCTCTGTAGCTCATCAGACATTGCACTGTTTGATATTAAAGAGGAACGATGTTACATAATCCAGGTGACATACAACATACAAATAATTGCCAGTGTCAGTGATGTCTAGATGACTGATATCTGAATATACTATACATATTATATATACTGAAAATCTGAAATTGACTGAATTAAAAAAAACGTTGTACATTAAGCACCATGAAATAATAGTGATACAATACATCAAAACAATAGGGCTGATGAAGCTTAACGTAATACTGATATGGTTTGATTCAGCAGACGTAAAAGGTAAACAATGAAAGTATGATATTCCAGGGATCGGGAAAGGTAGGGGCCATGGGCCATTTTGCACATTGGGTGAAAAAATGGCCCGTTATGATTAGAAATCTTACTATTGCCATGAAGCGGAATTGAAAAATATGTCAGGGCACTTCAATATCCAACCGTTAATCTTCATAACTATAGGCAAATCAAAACACGTGGTCAGCCATTTTCTATTTATTACCCACAAGGCAATTGGTACAAAAAAGGCCGGAAAATAGATTCTCGTTAACCGGGCCAAACACATAAATAAAATAAAGTAAAAATACGGGCATATTAATGCTATCTTCTTGACAGCCGCCCCCAAATTTGGCACAAATTTGAAACATAAAAGTCCTCAGTAAATAGTCATCAGCATGAAATACAATAAAGTCTTTGCATTAAATCATTTTCAACTGTATAGTTCTGTCACATATTAGGCGGTCATCTGCACTGGACAAGTCTATGTTACTTAGTCATCAGGGCACTCAGGGAGCCGGATAAGTCTACAAACAGGCCTAAGGATCCGCTGCTCACCGACCTTTACAGAGGCCGCTCTAACCCTACCATCAACCCCTGGCAAAATTTCACTAACCCTGCCAACTTGCCATGCCGACCTAACACTCTGTGGATCCAAGATCATAACCACATCGCCACATCCAATGTCCTTATGGTCCTTCTGGTCATTCTGCCATTTCTGCCTCAATTGGAGCTTTGGTAGGTAGTCACGAATGAAATGTTTCCAAAAGTGATCTGCAAGGACTTGACTGTGACGCCACCTGCAGCGACTGAGTATCTCATCTTCCGGATACACAACCTGTGGCATAGAACTGTCTCTTCGACCGTTCAGTAGTACATTTGGAGTCACTGGGTCAATGTCACTCACATCCGAGGATACATAACTCAAGGGCTTTGAGTTCAAAATTCCTTCAACTTCGGCCAATACCGTCTGGAGTACAGGTTCAGTGACATTTTGTTGTCCGAGGGCAACTTTCAATCCATACTTCACTGATTTTATTTCTCTCTCCCATACACCTCCAAAGTGTGGAGCACTTGGAGGATTGAACTTGAAGTTGATCTTCTGTTTGGCAAGTTTTGTTGTCAGTGAGGGCACCATCACTTCCCATGCCTAACTAAGTTCCTTCATCCCTCCTTTGAAGTTGGTCCCATTGTCGGACCAAATCTCAAATGGTTTCCCACGACGTGCTATGAAACGTCGTAGTGACATCAAGTAGGCATCGGTGTCCATTTTGTCAAGCAGATCAAAGTGAACTGCCCTAGTTGTCATGCACTTGAATATGATACCCCACCTTTTCTCCGAGCACCGTCCAACTTTCACATGCATTGGTCCAAAGCAATCTGTTCCTGTGGAATAAAATGGCGTTTTGAAGAGTCTCAATCGTGAAGGGGGCAAATCTGCCATCTTCGGGACTTGTGGATTTGCTCGCCATTTCCTACAAACTGGGCAACTTCTCTGATGGGACCGAACCGCTTCTCGTCCTCGCAAGATCCAGTAACTGCGGCGAATTTCGGCAAACACACGCTCTGCTCCACTGTGTAGCAAGTCATGGTCATATTTGCTGATGAGCAGACGGGTTATCGGGTGTTTGGGGTCAAGAACAATGGGGTGCTTGTTGTCATCTGGAAGTTCTTCAGAGCGGCGTAGACGTCCTCCAACGCGTATAAGTTGGTCTACATTGTCAAGCATAGGGTCAAGCTGTAGTAGTCGGCTCTTAGAAGGCAATCTGTCACCTTTCACAAGGGATGCAAAGTCATCAGGAAAACATTGCAACTGAACATCACGCAATAACTGCATTTCCACTCTTTTCCGATTTTCAGCAGTCTCGGCCGCCCCGTCAGAACCCTCCATGGTTTTGGTCACAAGTTCGTCCCAGGTTGCACATTCAGTTGGATCAACAATCTTCGGGTTTGACTCCATTACAGTAGCACAGAACGTCGACCTTAGTTCAGTGCTGTCTTTACTTGTGTACGGACTCTCCTTTTTGGGCCACTGCTGATGTGGCAATGACAACCAGGGTGGACCTAGTTTCCAACGTGTGTCCTTGCTGAGTTCAGAGAGTGTTTTCCCTCGAGTGACGTCATCTGCCGGGTTGTCCTTAGTGTCCACATAGTGCCACTGTGTCACGTTAGTCAGGGTTTGAATCTCTGATATCCTAGTTCCAACAAAGACCTTGTATCTACACGACTCGGACTGCAGCCACGTCGACACTGTGGTGGAGTCGCTCCAGAGAAACACATTGGCAATTGGAAGGGTAATTTCTTTCTGAAGCACATAGTTCAAGTCTTGGAATTGATTGTTGTCGTTTTGGTGCTACTCTGGATCGGGATTGAACGAAACTCACATATATTTGTCCACCTGCAGTCTCAGTTCTCAGGTAGGCAACTGAGCCATACAACCTCTCAGAAGCATCACAGAATACATGGAGTTCTCTGGTTGCACCTTGTGGGTCAACATGCCATGGTGTGTATCACCTAGGTAGTCGGATGTGCACAATATCCTTCAATTCATTTTCCCAAGCTGTCCAAAGGTCACGTAGGGTTCCTGCTTCTAGCGGTGCACTCCAGTCCCTTTTCTTGTTCCAAAGTTCCTGAACGATACACTTAGCTCGTGCAGTGTATGGTGCAATATACCCAAGCGGGTCATATTGGCTGGCCAGAATGCGGTAGATAACTCTCATTGTCAGACATTCATATGGTATCTCTTTGCACTTGAAGCTAAGGTCATCTGCGTCACAATGCCATCTCATTCCGAGGGCACCTTCTGATGGCTGACAATCGTCAAGTGTCAACCATAATTCACAATCCGAGGATCTATCTTCAGGTATCACTCCTGATACCACATCTGGCACATTACTTGCCCATTGTCGAAGATGGAATCCTCCTTCATCAAGCAAGGTACTCATCTGGTGTACAAGAGCTTTGGCTTCGGCTATGGTAGGCACACTCTGGAGGCAATTGTCAACATAATAGGCATTGGTGACTGATTGGTAGACGTTCTCATTTCCATTCCTATGATCATTCACATGTTTTCTGAGTGCAAAAGTAGCACAACATGGACTACATGTCGTTCCAAAAGGAAGAACTTCCCACTGGTATATATCTGGATGTCGGTCATCCTCTAGGTCTCGCCATAAGAACCGCAGCAAAGGCTTGTCCTTGTCCAGCAGTCTCACTTGGTGAAACATACCTTTAATGTCCCCTGAGATAGCCACCGGGTTCTGTCGAAACCTCAATAGTACACCAAGTAGGGATGATCCAAGCTGGGGACCTGGCAGGAGTTTCTTGTTCAGGTTCTGTCCATTGACTTCGTATGAACAGTGGAACACAAGCCTGTGTTTGTCATTGTGATGAACAAGGTGGTGTGGAATGTACCAGGACTCTGCGCTGTTTTCTGCTTCATCATTGGTAATCACCTTCACTGATCCTGCTTCAACTAAATTGTGGATAAGTTGATTGTGAACTTCAGCTAATTTCGGTTGATTTCTCAAACGTTTCTCAGTCCTTCTCAAGTTTGGCAGCATTGATTCAGCAGTTGCGTGAAACTGTGCACCATCTTTCGTCCGAAGCAGAGGTGTGGCATATCTCATCACTCCATCCACATTGATCCGTTTAGTTTCTGATTCCAGGGTTTGTAAAGCATGTTCATCCTGTTTAGATCTGGTGAAGTCCTTAGTACTGTAAGGCAAGACATCCATTTGCCATAGCCTTTCTACATCCTGGTGAAAGTCACTGAAACTCGGTACCTGGTTAATGAAGAAGCTATGTTGTTCTTCCATCTGACAGGCTGTGTGAGCTGGACCTTGTAGAGACCATCCAAGTTTGGTGTGCACTGCTACTGGCGTTGAAGGTGGTCCAAAGATGATTGGTTTATCTGGCACAATCAATTCAGTACAGTCTGATCCTATCAGAATCACAGGCTTCACTTTGTCAATCACTGGCAAGGATGGTTGACGAAGGTGTGGCCATTTGTCCTTGAGCTCCTCAGTAGGGTACGAATATTCGGACAAGGCCAGTTTGTCAGAAGCAAATGCTTCTCTGACCGAGAATCTTGAATTCGGGTTATTTCTGGGAGAAATTTCAAGGTCAACACTTAATCCTTCACACATGAATGGTTCTCGTCTGATTGTAGTCAACAGGATCTTATCCTTTCTTTTGTTGAGTCCTAATTGCTTCACAATTGGAGCCATTAGCATGGTCCTTTGAGATCCATCATCTAGAATAGCATGAGCGTCCATACAACTGTCATTGGGTCCATGAAGTGTAACTTCTACAATCTTCAGCATCGTCAAGTATGGTCTTGAGGGTTGGTCAATGTAAGCAGGAGATTGTTCCAACTTCGTACAGAAAACTTTCTGTTCTGTATGGCTGTTGGCGTCATGAAGAATAGTAAGATGAAGTTCATTACAAGCATGACATGGTTTCTTCAAATTACAGTCTTCCATCTTATGTTTGCGACCACACTTTCTGCATCTCCCATTCAACCATTTCAAGATGGAATCAAGATTCATTTTCTTGATCTCTTGGCATGAGCTAAGGTAATGATCCGATGATTCACACTTCGGACAATATCCTTTTGAGGCTGTTTCAGGAATGTCTTTCTTTAGAGATTTCTTGGGTTCCGAGGGAAGAGGTTTAGATTCCCCAAAAAATGCTGCTGTGGGAGCATTATATCGTTTATTGTAATGAGGTTTCATCTTGTCTTGTTTCTCATAAGAGCTGACAGCATTGTTTGCCATTCTTTTCGCTCGACTCTTGAGTTGTAACCAATCATTGAAGTTAATCAAATTGTAGGATTCATGAATGTCAAGTTTCAGACAATGTTCAATAAATCCGTCCCTCATGCCAGGTGCTAACTTGATTAGCAACCTGTCAACGTGTGAGCCACAGTTCAGCTCTGATCCACCTTCACCTTCAAGTGATCTTAGCATTCCCACAAGCGACTGGACCGCTAATGCTAAGTTGTCAAATCCGTCACTGTCACCGGGACGAATGGCTGGCAGGGCCAGGATTGAACCGAGTTCACTCTGTATGAGTTGTCGGGGTTGGCCATACTTCTCCTGTAACGCTTGTAATGCCATAGTGTAAGGGCAGGTTTCATACATGTAAGATTCAGCTAAGGTCTTGGCCTTTCCTCCTAATTGACCCATTAACACCTGGTACTTATATCTTTCATCCAGATGGGGATGGATATTGACTAGGTGCTGTAACGCCATCTTCAACAGGGCAAAATCACGCTCACGTCCATTGACAAAGGTAGGCAAAGATGGTTTAGGGATACCATAGGATGAAGAGATTAACAATTCTGTCATATTTGGCACGGGTGGCTGAACCTGAGGTACAATTGGTGGTTGGGTAGCATAAGGGGCATACATGGTATTTGGCACAGTGGGTGGCACAGTACTTGGCATGGTATATGACATAGTGTTTGATGAAACCCTATCAGTGAGATTTGGCACCTGACATGGAGTATATGGCATAGTATATGGACTTGGCATTGAAGAATAAAGAGGCATAGTGGAGTATGCCATGTGGTTGGATGTGCTAGGCAAATAATCAGTCTGATTCAATGGCATATCATTTTGGGAAGACACAGTAGGTTTGGCAGGCATGGCATGCTTGGTTGGGGAGGTAGGTTGCGAAGGCATAGTAGATTGGGAAGGCATGGTATGTTTACTATTAACAGTAACAGGGGTCTCAACATCATGCTTACTATTCTCAGTTTTAACATGCAAACTGTCCCTAGTAGGGGAGAAGGCAACACTTTTGTGTTTAGGCACTAATGGGGTTAATTCCCAGGGGTTTTCATCTTTAACAATGTTCGAAATTAATTCTGCTTCCAGAAGTTTCCTCTCGGCCTCACGGATCTTCCTTTTTCTTTCCATGTCTCTTAACTGCTGCTCACGGCGTTGAGCAACTTCTCTCTCTACCTTCTCTGTTTTTCTTCTAAGTATTTCTGATTCTTTATCCAGTTGTAGTCTAGCGTCAAACGCTACATCTTCAAGTTTCCTTATTTCATGATCAATAATCCTTTCTTCCTCCGATTTAAGACGCATTTCGTCTAACTCGGCCTGACGTTTACCGTATATTACCGTGTATAAGACAAGTTTTTTATACCAGAAATTGAGGGGTCAAGGAGGGGGGTCGACTTATATATGAGGTATATGTTTCAGACCTTAAAATTCGGAGGTCGAGTGACGATATGTTGGGCCGAAGGAGATGAACAGACGAGATGCAAACCGGAAGCAACACGTTGTCAAAATAATGAAATAATATTACTTTAACAATCATTACATACTTTACTGTTTGTTATATATTGCTATTAATAGTTAAAAAATATCATAATCTATTGAAATACATTTTTAATCGACAATTTTATAGACATAGCGTAACGATTCAAACCGGAAGCAACGATGTCAAAACGTTGTCAAAATAATGAAATAAAATTACTTTAACAATCATTACATACTTTACTGTTTGTTACATATTGTTATTAATAGTTAAAAAATATCATAATCTACTGAAATACATTTTTAATCGACAATTTTATAGACATAGCGTAACGATTCAAACCGGAAGCAACGATGTCAAAACGTTGTCAAAATAATGAAATAAAATTACTTTAACAATCATTACATACTTTACTGTTTGTTACATATTGTTATTAATAGTTAAAAAATATCATAATCTACTGAAATACATTTTTAATCGACAATTTTATAGACATAGTGTAACGATTCAAACCGGAAGCAACGATGTCAAAACGTTGTCAAAATAATGAAATAAAATTACTTTAACAATCATTACATACTTTACTGTTTGTTAGTACTATTAATAGTTAGAAAATATTATAATATAATACATTTCTAATCGACAATTTTATGGACATACCGTAACGATTCCTACTACGACATGCTTATCGATCCATATGGCGAGTGTTTCATAACAAGTTATATGACGTGGACCAATGATATTCTACGATCATTCCCGCGCACAGGAACCGGTGAAACATGAGAATGAGCCTCCTGATATATGAGGTTTTAACGTTTTGCAAAAACAAAAGCGTAATATTCAAATCTTTTTAAATCTTGGTAAACTTGTGTTATCTTTACACTGATATTTTTCGAGAATAATGTATAATATGCCGATAACAACAAATTAATATATCGGTGTATTGAAGCAAATTTCTTCGTTTGTCTTTATTTACTAGGTATCAATTTAACAATTCACTGGTCACATACCACACTCAGACTATCAATTTCCAAGAAAAGCAGAGCGCGAGTTTTTGACAGAATTATCCAATGAAATGTATCCATACTTTCAAATCACATACGGGCATTCTGAATTCTTGGAAATGAGCTATAAATAGTTACGGGAATTTCCAATTTTCGTTTTGAAAACAGTAACATTTAAATTGAATTAGAATCCGAATGCTACGCACGATATGCATATAAATGTGTAATGTGTATGTTTATTGCGTATGGTGGGGCCCAGTAGTTATTATTAATAGATATATATTTATTGTAAGATTTGTTATTTACGAATTACACAAATACGCACTGTGCATGTACCGAGACGTAAATGACATAAGATTCTTTTTAAAAAAGGACAAACTCCAGCACACACGTATGTATTTTTTATTATTAATATTTATATCATATATAATATATTTATTACAACAATTTCTTGTTAAACAAATGCTTACTGTATTACAAAACACTGACGTATTACAACTCACTTTTACACTCACAACTCATGTCGACCTGCCTCATAGACGGGGGTCGACTTATAGATGAGGTATATGATTTTGACAGCAATTTGGGGGCCTGAGAAAGGGGGTCGACTTATACACAGGGTCGACTTATACACGGTAATATACGGTAAGTCTTTCAACTTCGGCGAGCTGCCGATCACTCATCCGTGACCGAATAGATGATTGTCTTGATACACGACTGAGGCGAGTATTCTCTGACGCACCTGATACATGAGACGTAGTGATCAGTTCAGGGTCTTCTACTGCAGAATCTGTCATGTATCTATCCAAAACATAATCGGATAGATATGCTGGTCGTTGCCTCTCGCGAGACGAAAACCGAACACCTCTCTCGGCAGGCAGACGAATGTCATCATTCTCACCCCTATCAACACTGGCAGCGTTCATCGTCAATAGTAACTCTAGGCTAGGCCTATCATCCGCTTCGCGGGACCATGAAAAATATGTCAGGGCACTTCAATATCCAACCGTTAATCTTCATAACTATAGGCAAATCAAAACACGTGGTCAGCCATTTTCTATTTATTACCCACAAGGCAATTGGTACAAAAAAGGCCGGAAAATAGATTCTCGTTAACCGGGCCAAACACATAAATAAAATAAAGTAAAAATACGGGCATATTAATGCTATCTTCTTGACAGGAATGGCCCATTCTCAATTCCAAAATGTGACTGAAAACTCTAAGAATGGCCCATTGTCAAAGACATCTTTCCAAATCCCTGATATTATTACACATGAACTCAATCTAAACCTGCATCAACAAGAGCATCAGTGAGCTCAGCTAACTCATATATTCCTGCTTCCTAACGTGGTCAAATAACCTTCAGATAGAAATATTGTACTAGGCGTCAAAATAATTCAAATGAAGAATAATAATAATAACAATAAATGAGTTTGTGACAGAAAAACCAGGCAATTTGCATAAATTATGCAAATAAGGGACCTACGAATACAAAAGGACCCATCTATCCCTTACAGCTGCATACCGAAAGTTTGTTCACTTACCACTGAATCGTGGTGCAAATATCATCATGTAATTTGGGATTTGTTTCAACGTCAATAGAATAACATCAGCAAGACTGACAATGGATCACCCACTGTTCATGTGTGGAAGATAGCCATTCTTGAACACATTTTGTCATTGTCTGGTCATTCATGCACAAATTCGAATGTTGGCATATTGATTTAGACAGATGGGGTCACATTTTCGAAATTTTGATTTCCTTAATTGTCGATTAAAATGATTGAAACCAACATAATCACATTGACTTTGTGCGAAAGAATAAACGTGACTAATGTTTAAATAAGTTTTTATAACTTTATAAGTTTATAACTACGACACCTCAAAGGCATCTCAAATTACATGATTTTTGCACTAGTATATTCAGGTATGTGAACAAACTTTTGGCATGCAGCTGTATAATGAGCAAATATCTCAAGTTTCTTTCCATTACAGCATAAAGTGTCTGAGTTATGAGAGGAAACAAATTTGACAGAAAACCAATAAATCATACTATTTAAGGACGGAAACAAACAATCAGCAAACTTACACATCAGAGGGATTAAATTGAGTTTCATTCCAACAAATAGTCTTTGAGTAACGAGCGAAACAAAATTGGACGGAAAACTACGAAAAGAATTGCATAAGGTATGTGAATTAGTAACTAAATGAAAAGATTTAGTCTATGAGGGTTGAGTAAAATATATTTTGATTGAAAAAATAAGAAGATTTGCAAATATAATGCATAATTTGGACTAAAACATGCAAAAGGCCCGTCTACAGATCAAAATGATGACTTGTGTCAAATATAGTTACATTCAAACTATTGGTCTTTCATTTTCTGAGCGGAAAGTGTGACGGAGGGATAAACATACAGTCAAATGGACGGACTAGCCGTTACATACCCTACAAATCCTTCATTAAGTTGGAGTTTATAGATAATCTCACTGTCTTAGTTCAATCTTTTATCAACGAGTATTGATTTATTTGGAATCAGAAGACACCAGGGTGAGATTCTATTTATCATCCCAAAGTCATTTTTTATTTTTATTAAGTGGCAAATGTTAATGTCTGAACACTCCACTACTCTAAGACTCTCAGTGTGGCTGGATATTGCCCTGATTTTCATATTGCAATATATTGCAATAATTTGAGAGATATTGCAATACATATTGCGATATATTGACTGAAATGATTCTGCCTAAATATGTACACCTCACCGTGTAAAACGTTGTTTTGTTGTTGAATTTGTTACCAAAAAGCTGTTAAGTTTGCTTTGTGAAGGGAGGCCCAATATATTGCAGAATTGAAATCATATTACGATAATCGTATAATTCGTATTGCATGGTTCTGGACAGGTATAAACCGGTAAACCAATAATATTGCACAGACCTAGCATTGGTGATGTCATACCACTGTGATGTCATCATATTTATGACGTTGTAGCATTTTGATGTCATTATTGATTATGTAAAACAATTGTGATGTCATGAACTTGACTGTAAAAGGGGATTAAACTGTTCAAAATCTACTGTCAAAGCGATATCTCCTGTTGAACACAGTTTTGGATGATAAGTTACATACAATAACAGAAGGAAAGAAAGAATGGAAAATGATTAATTATGTTTATGAGTGGATAAGTGCATAAAAAACTCAAATCTATCCATTTCACAACAAAAGCAGAAGAGTGGAAGCATACAAATTGTGACAGATTAAGGTTAAATTACACTTACAACCTGATAGATTGTTTTACGTTGATACTCTATGGTGGTGTGTTTATTGTGTATTATTAGCAAACAAGAGAGTGGCCGCGCTGCTTGACAGAAATAGCGTCCATTAAAATACAAAGGGCAATATGTCTAAAGTTAAATGACACTAAGAGGCCCTAAATGGGATGTGGAGGCCACACAGGGTTATATGCATCACATGACACTATATTTGAAGAAAGCTGAATAAACATCATAATTATTCGTTATATCGAAATATAACATGGACAACAAATTCTTATAATAAAAGCAAAAGTTTCTATGTCATAAAGTTTTGAGTAGTGCTCCTGAAACAAAACAAAGTTGTAAAATGTGGCCCTTTTGGGTAAAAATCCAAAACAAATTTTGATTTCTGACTCGGATTGCTCGGACAGAAAGTTTATTAATTCCCAGTATATTCTTGACAAAAATTCATATCGCAAGTTGGGGCAGATAAGGATTACAAGTTTAGAACTCCAGATAAGCTTTTGCCTGTGAGGGTATTTAACCCATATTTTAAGAAACTAATTGGGTATTTACATTTTCAAGTGGGTATTGATATTTTTTAAACCAACCACTTTTTCCAAATTCCGGGTATTTTTCTTCAATGTTAAAAGTTTACATATCATACTTTATAAACAATAATAACCATCAGACAAGTTTTCTGCACTGATTGACACTATCAAAATATGAATTGAGCAGAACACACATGTGAAATAGTATATTGTTCAATAGTCAGTTTTATCAAATAGCCGACAATTGAGAAATTGACTGGTATTACTGGTGTCGGACTTCCTTTCATAGCTTTCAAATATATCCACCTGTAGAAGGGTAAAGAAATCAGACACGTTGTGTGAAATAGATAAAGAAGTTAATTGCCAAAAACACATTGTCTTGTAACATACAAGTAGGCATTTTAGCATGCATTTAAATTTTCTTTTCTTTTTAACAAAATAAGTTATTATGAATCAGATCATTATCAATCAGATATCATTGAATTGTAGCACAATAGTCATTCAAGAAACAGTGTCCATTCCAGGACTGGAAAACAAGGGGGGATTAGTCGCCCCATGGTGAAAAAAAGAGGGGGATTTTCAAAAAGTAGGGGGGAGGGGGTAGTTAATGAGTTGCTTTTGAAAACTGGAAATATTTAGCATCTGTAACTTCATCAGATTGTATGTACAGTTTACAAGGTATCGGTTTGTAACAAGTGAATAAACGTTAATCGATTCATGTCAGCGCTTCACCTACACAAACAATTACATATTTCAGGCGAGGTTGAAAACAGTACATTCATGCAAACATTTATCGGAAATCACAGAAAATATTTTGTTAAAAGAAATCACGCTACCGAGTCTGAATATGAATTCTTCAATAATAAATTCGGTCCCGTATATATGATCAACAAAATAAGAACCAAAACAAAATATCACTGACAATAGCATTGATGAGAACAGTATTGATAGAACCACATTATTATAACATACTTTCAAATGAAACCTACGGTCCTACCTTCATTTGTTAAGAATTAAAATTTGAAAGCTTAGATCAAAACACGAGAAATAAAAAGTACAGCGATTTGGCAGATGTTTGTATCAAGCATTATGATTGGGTTAGATTACGTGATCTTGACAGGAGGACCAATCACAGATGGTGTTTCATTCTATTGCTATCGGTAACTACTCGTCGTGAGATATGAATGGGCCGTAACAACCTATTTTAACATCACACTAATACTCTGCGTAAAAATAAAATAAAGCTTTTATGCAGGGATTATATTTATAAAATACGAGTCAAAATAAATCGCGCACTGACTTTTTTATGAGGGGCGATTTGATTTTTATTAGCGTGAATCGCGCAATTGCGCGTCCTAGATTGGAAACTGGAAACATGTGTTGTAATAACAAAGGTGAGGCAGGAAATCAAGCTGTTGACCTAATTCAATAAACTAGGTGCCTTGACATTCATTTGACCTCATAGCCACAGCAAATAAGCGAAGTGAGCGAACTCCGAACTCTGATCGAACTCCTCGCAGTCCTTTCAATACCATGTTTGTAAACAACACAATGTGGTCGAAAAACGTTTAGGATTTTTAGACGTGTCCACCTTACCACAAGCAACTGGAGCTGTTTTTTTGGGAAATTAGTCACATATAGTAATTTAAGAGAGCCTTTTGTAGGAGTTTAAATTTTTATGTCTGAATCGGCAAAAGAACCCATACGTGAGAATGCCGCACTGATGCGGCAAATGTGCGGCACATGCGGAAAAAGTGCGGCAAAGAGAGGTTCAGTGCGGCAAAAAGCGGCTTCTTGTAAAGCCGCACTTTTGCCGCAACCTCTTTGCGGCATCCTCGCGGATTTTATACGGCTTTGTGACTTTGTCATTTTCTTGTGCGGCTTTACCCAATAGTTGCGGAATTTATGCGGCTTTTCTGACTTAGAACTTTTCATGTGCGGCATTATGACAATTCTTTGCGGAATTAGTGCGGCTTTTTTTTACTTAGAAATTTTCTTGGTGCCCACCTGAGTCTAAAATGAGAATTTTGTTTAAGTCCAAAATGCCGCAGAGCGGCATTTTTGCGGCAATACTGACTTAGAATATTTGCAGGAGGTTTTTTTTAACAAGCTCTAAGATGTCTGGTTTTATCAATTCGCCATGCAAAAGTAAAACCAATGGCTAACTCATCAGGCTTCAGTTTAAATATTAGATAAATATTAAACATAAATCTAAAAAAATTCAGCACAGCTAATTTAGAGGTAAATATATCCACAATTGATGTCATAGGCTTGTAAAACTTTCAGTTTCGTAAATATAGACTAATATAACATTTAGCCCCTAAGTTAGTCTTCAGTACAGTTAAGCGAGTCCAAAATCTACTATTTAGAATCACCAATCACAAATGAATCTATGCACAAAATTTCAGTCATCTAAGGCTTTTAGTTCTTGTGAAGAAGATGTAAAAAAATTTAGGGTGTGGCCTTATTAAGCACCACAGCCTAAAAAATCTGAACTTAATAACCAACACTTACTGTTCACAAGTTAATAGCTGTCTTGGGCTTTTTTTCTGGAAAAGAGGTCGAAACATGTTTTAGGGTGAGGAGCCCATGGCCCTCATTCAAGACCACAGGCAAAACATCTAGAAATTATTATCCCTATTGGTTGAGATGTGTGGTGCCAGTGCTTCATGAGAAGAAGTCCAAACAGTGAACGGGTGAATTGATGAATTGACAGATGCCTTTAATCAAGCCTGATGAGCTAAAACATTTCATATTTGAATTTGACTGAATTGATTAAGATGAAGTAGATAAATTATTTTAGTACCCATATGGTTCATCATAAGCAGTGACATATTTTCAATATAAGCACATGTGCAAATCACTTTAGCCTAGCAACGATTGTTTAAGTGCGAGTTACCGTATTTTGTCGTCTGTGACATCATACAACCATTGTTCATGACGTCACTGTGGCAGAGCGTCACAAGGGAAGGAGGCTGTTTTCAATGCATTTTAAATGGAACAGAATCGGGAATAACAAAATTAATACACTCAGAGGTCTGTCATATGATTTTTATAAAACTCATGCAAAAGTTTTGTATAACTCTCACTCTTGCTTGGGTAATGAAAAGATTCACACTTGTTTCATAAAAGTCATTAGACACACTTCCTCGGGTAATAATCTCTATTTGAGTTACTGAAGAAGATTTTTTAAAGAACAATAACGTTACTTATGGAAACAATATGTTTTATTGCAATCATTACAGTGTGTTTTACATAGAAGCATTTGATCTTCATCATCATTATAACAATGATGAATATCACAAAAGTTATCCCTAAAACATCTTTATTTTCTTAAAACTTTGAAATCTAATGCACTGTTTGAAGAAAGAGTACAGAATTTGTTTAATAAAATTAAAATCAAATAAATATTTTGAAGATATAGATCAGTTTTGGTATAATGTACCATTTTTTTAACTTCCACCCATATATATGTTTGTTTACAAAATGATTGAAACCTGTTGTTTTGAAGAAATGAGATGAATATCTGTAGAAATAAAATTTAAATTGTGTACTGTTTTCCTTAAGAGTGGGATGAAAAATAAATTGTGCATGCATTGAAGTCAACATATTCAAATGTTTGTTGATGGAATATTTTCACACATACAAACTTTGGAAAAGCACAATAGGTTAAATGATCAATCATACTGCAAAGTTTTACCTTTTAATAATTGGGAAATTATCTATTGACCAGAAGTCAGATTTCCATGTCTTTTTGACAATTTTTATTTACAATTTATAACAAATTAGAAAATCTATAATATCGTCTGATACTGCACATGTTCTCAGTTTAGTTACATTTGATAAAAATCTGAAAGTTCCATCATTTAAGCAGTGCTATATCAAATTACTGTCAATTGATTCTACTTAAAATCGAAGTTGATTGATAATTTGATTAGTTATTGTTAAGTTTTCTTATTTATTAATTGATTTATCTATTTATTTATTCCAAAAATAGACACATAGGCCTAGATAAATAGATAAATAAAAAAGTACATAATTTGGATAGATCGATAGGTAAATGGATGATTGATTGACAGCCACGGAACGGTTTTTGAACTTAAAATTTCATGCCATTTTGGTACTATTCAACAACAAAAAAATGTATGCACATACAAACCTCTAATAACGTTTTTGGCCTACGTGAATCATTTGCATGACAAAACATAATAATCCAAGTTGATGAAAGTTCGAAATATTCCTTACAAAATCATCCTCTTTTTAATCGGCACTTCGGAAAATTTAAAATTCTTGGCAGATAAAATTTCGCTGTTTTAATAAATATAAACTTCATATATTATTACCGTTCTATTTACATCTGTTGGTAGTTTAAACAAATTTGCCTGCCTGCATTTCGCGCAAATATTTCAACCGGAAGTTTATGTTTGGTGTAAGAAATGCGGTGGATTCGTACCGAATGCGAACTCAATATTTATTGTCAAAACAGTGTTCGAAATTGATGGTTTTAAAATTCACTCGTTCGTAGTATCTTAAAATCACGACATGGGTACCCTCTAATTTGTTTGTTTTCTCCGAACTACATTTGTTTTTGCGCATTGAATATACCCGCTAAATTTAATAACCGGAAGTGTAGCCATTGTCTTATACTCCACAGCAGCGCTGGAAATAGTCTATCACTCAAATATAACGATATCGGATTTCGGTGCGAGGAGCAATGTTCTGTCGGTGAATTCGTACCTTAGACGAACTCGACTCGATTTTAGAACCACTTTATTGACAAATAAATGTCCTATATCAGTTTCATTTGTTACCAATTCACTTTCCAATCATCTTCAGAAAGAACTTGAATTAACCCTTATCCCTAATTTTGTACATACAAGTATTTTAGTGACCTTGTTAGGTGTTGATTTATGTTTTGACAGATCTTGGAGTCGGGTTTATACATGCACAATTTTCGAAAACGCGAATTCAACTTGAAAAATCGAGGTTTTCTGGAGGAATAACAGGATGCGACATGCTTAAAGAGGCTATATTTGCAAACACGAACAATATTTTTGGTATGAAATAAACGGCAACAAATCTTATAGCCTATATGTTCAGCTCCAACAGTATTTTAAGTAGGCGATCTCAACTTTATTTTAAAGAGCGACTCTGTGAGTTGTTGAAATCATATTTGCCAAACTTAATCAGTGGTGTCATTTGATCGCGAATTATCGACTGCTACCAAAAAGACACATTTCAAAGCTTACTGGTTTTTTTACATTTACAATATGAAGGTAGAACGTCGCAATTATGATCGAAAACCGGACAATGGCGCGCGTCAAATAGTCAAACGTAATTTTGGAGACTTATCTAAAACAGCCAGGAGGGCAGTTAGTAGTTGATAGTGTTTGTTAGGTTATATAACTAGTATCCACGTATATTGGACGTGATATCTACACCTCTTTGCATTTATAAGGCTGTTAATTTTTATATTTTCATGGAAAACCAGTAATTGTCATATATATGTCCTTTAGGCATGAACAGTTATGATGTTTTGATTTTATATCACCATATAGGGCATTTAGGTTCGTATCAAAGGTAAATAATATATCATGAAAATCACGGAGTGGCTCTTTCACTGGCTTATGATAAACGCGAAGGTGCATAACTGATTGACATAAATTAATATAGCAAATTTACCGTTGGCCTATGTATATTGTGAATAGGGCCTAACTGAGAAATAGTCATATTATAAAGCAAAGATTTCAAATTTACTGTAGCTTTTGCGTATTAGAAGAAATGCGTATGCACTTTATTTACCCGCAAAAATCCGGAAGTAAAATAATTCTTTTAATGAAAACAATAAATGTTTAAATAACTAACAAACAGGTGGTAGGCAAGGAATAAATCTACATATTTTGTCCAATAAATATGATTTAGTGAGATTTGGTGCCAAATGATGAAAGATACGAGTTTACCGCCGATATTGTTTTCAAATCTATATGGACAAACATCGTAGTTGTAATTATTGAAATGTCAGATAAGAAATTAGCATGATTCTCGCCGCGGATAAGAATTTATTTTTTATATGGAAACACGTGTATACGAAATGTGATTTTATAACAACTATCATCTGATGACGTAGTTATTATATACTCCGAAACGTCGTAAGGTTAAAATTAAATTAAAGATTCAACCCATGAATAGTTGGAGTCAAATATACCAATTATCCTACTGGTGTCTAGCGAGAAATACTGACTGTTGATGGAAAGTAGCATTTTAATGCTGTTCGGTCGAGCAGAGTGACGATATAAAGATAAAAAGCAGCGATTCATGCAAATTGTATGTGTAGTTTCGGCTTTAGCACATACATTCGGTGTTTGTTTTTGTTTCTAACATTATAATTTTCATATATTTGATATTTTTTTTAAATATGTGAGATGTTTTGAATAAGTATCATCATGATTGGTGCATTGACACTTATTATATAGAAAGCAAAATACTATGCATGCCAAGAAAATGACGGAGTATCTGTTTAAGAAGTTGTAATGAAGTTCTTATCAGTTAGTGGCCTAAAAGATATTATCTACTTTGAAATAATAAATAATGACACAATTTGCAATTAATAATTCAAGAAGCCGATAAATAGCAAACACGTTCGGTTCAGTATGCCAAAAGGGTTCAATCAACTTCAAAGCAGTATAGTTATAGCATGGACTTTAAATCTAGAAATGTTTCTTACGTTGAAAGTCTCCGGTTCACAGTGACCGTTAAATTTGGCGCAGCGTTTCCTAAATTGTTTTTTTCCCCAAAAAGTATCGTGAAACGCCATTCCCACATAGATGCTTTTGAGGCAAATCGTTTTTGAAAATCTAACATACAAACGACTTTCTTTCTACTAATGCGTCAAGAGTAGACCAGTTGGAGAAATTTAGGAACAAGTCGACTTTAATTCGAGCAATAGTACATAAAGTAAATATTTCTCAAACATTTACATTTAGCACATGCATTTAACATTCATTGAACATTACCTGGGTTTTCCAAAGAATTGCGATCGTTTTTATAAGTTGTATCGGCCCTATCGTCAAGGCAATTGTGAATGTATATGGTGACAAAAAAGGCTACGCGATAAAGCGACTTAAGATGATTTTAAGATTTTTTAACTTGTTACGGACATATAGCTGTCTGTGTTTTTTCGCTATTTTGAAATAAGGAAAGTTTTTACGCTAAATAGTCAATTGCTTATGGTTTACACACACTCTGTATAGCTTTGAGTTTATAAGAAGTAAATCTATTAATCAATCATTCTGTTATATTATACACTATAACATTAATTTTAGGAATTTGTAAGTTCTTAATTTCGGAATTTAATTCGTGCAAAAACTAACGTGCGTATGCCACTATCCTATTTTCAATGACACGTTTCAGACTTCATTGTTGAAAAATATGGTATTGAAAACATTCGTTGAAAATAAATATCTCAATTAAGTTATCCATTATACACGCTATAACAAATTGTTATCCTATTTTCGTGAATAATAAGCAAATCTAAAAATTATTTTAAAGCGTTTTCATTGGCTTGCTTTCTTGAAATTGGAATCAGGAAAATCAGTTATATTATATATTGATAATATTATTATCTATAAATATTATGAGTCAAATATTATGAGTCCTCAAAGACAAGGTAAAGGAAAATCGGTTTAAATAACACGATGTTGTGGTCCGTTTAGGGAATGGACATTGGATTTTTTTCCAGCCACGATGGAATCATCGGAAGTCCTTTCTACGCATGCCCAAGAATAGGCGCCACATTATGAAAATGGTAACACCAGGCATGGGGTGATTTTCCGTTTTCTAAAGTATCATGTTGCCTGACGTGGGTTGTTCTTCGTATTGTACGATCTTGGAGACATTTTCATTCTATTCGGAAATGTAGGAAATGTTCTTAAATTGGAGGCAGCAATAACCGTTGGATGAGTGACCTGATTCTTGGGCCCTGTCGATCACACGAACCAAAACAATGGACGAATCCACAGGCACCCGGCTCTACTTGTAAATAAATAAGTAAAGGTAAACCTATATAACATATATAGAAAGGTTTGTCAGAACCGCGACTTGCATGACTTGCACTTTTCCCTGCCCAGCCCGGAAGTAAACATGCTGGAGTCTTGGACGCGGAGCGAATAGCAACTAACCTTTGATTGGACGGCGTCCGCTATTTTTAGACATCATAACAAAACCACGTTGTGAATGGCGGACGACTTGACATGAAGAAGTTTATATGTTTTAATCGTGTTAATCATGTTTAATCTTAACGAAGAACAGCTTCTTGCTTACAAAGCTATCGATAACGGACATAATCTTGTGATTTTAGGCCAAGCTGGTACGGGGAAAAGTTTATTATTTGGAAAAATTCAGTCGCGATTACTTGATGAAAATAAACGTGTCGCAGTGGTTGCAAGCACCGGAATCGCATCTACTCAATTTGCTAACGGAACAACACTACATCCTTTTTGCGGATTACAAGATGGCAGATTTACTAATGAACAACTACTACAGAGACTGTCATCGCCGGAATATCTGTCAACAGTGAGGAGGATTCAAAGTACTGTAGCTACAGAGGCAGAGTCTATTGAGATATACATAGAAAAATAATTGAAATGTATTTATTTAATATGAGATGAAAGAGGTTTTCATTGTTTTTTTTCTAATTTATACATAGTTATTCCCATTAAAATTTTGGGTAGTTGATGAGTTTTGGTATTATTTTATTATATTATACTCTTTCTTTGTGGAAAGAAACCAAATAAGATATTTTAAAACATTATTTTGGTACTGAAAATAGCTATTTATCACAAGTTCCAGATTATTCCATTGTGGTTACATTAATCACAATATACATGACAAGTACTCTCAGACTCCTTTTGGGAAAGTTCACTGAAAAGTTTAAATTGTTTTATTTATTTCTCTCAGCTTAACATGATATTTTTATGCATCATTTCTCTAAAAAGTACTAGTAGTGTATACCTTAAGAAATACAAGGTAGAGAAGGAATAAGAGTAACCTGAATTTTTTTTCATATAAGAAAAATAAATTTTTCACTCTTAATAGATGGCATAAATTGTTTTTAGATAATTGCAACATGTCCATTTAATCAACTATATTTTTGGGTTTTTCTTGTTGTAGAATGTATGGGAATGATTATGATCTGAAATTGAAATATCTAAATTTCTTATCAACATACAAATTGAAAAACAATTTCAAGCATATGAGGCAAAATTTGGAATGTTTAGTTGATAGTTATGTCACAAATTTTCCCATATTACCCTTCAATATGTTTCCATGTTGATACAACTTTAACTCACATATTTGAAATTTACTATGTTCAGTCATTCTGCTTCCATGGGTTAGTGAAGACATGCTAAAATATCTCTAATCTCAAACACATTGTCAAAATATTCAAAACCAAGGCCTGGTCATGATTTTAGTCCTTACCTTCAGAAAACGTTATGATAAAGAGCTTTTGGTTCAATAAGTTGTGACTATAAAATGTCAGTCATAGTTTATTGTCAGCTTTGCTTTTTGACAATTAGTTTAAGGATGTTATTAGACACCCCTCATTGAGATTTTTTTATTTTCAACAGTATTAGTACACCTTATGACAGTGCATTGCATAGATTTTATTGGATTTCTTGATTTAGAGTCGAAGAGCATTAAAAACCTTGGCATTGATGAAAGATTGAGGAAATCATATAATAACAACAGGCTTTCTAATCAATTGTTTTGAAATTTTTCAAGTATCAACTTACATAAAGATAGTTGATCATAAGAAAGGGAAATACACATTACAAATCCCTTTATATTCCTGACTAATGCACTAAGACATTTCTTTTCATTAAAACGCCATTAGCCAAACATTTTTTAGGAGCAGATGAATTTAGCATGAGTTTTACAAATAAAACTATACATCTGCAACAACAAAAAGTCTATATCTGTTGAATAAAAAAGCAATTTGTGAAATTTTATTGTGATAAATCTTGTTTAAAAGATTTTAAATTGGTTTTAAAGTAAAACATCTTTATCTTCAATTAATGGAGATTACACTTTCATAAGGGGCACAATCTTAAAAAGCAGTTGATATTGTTGTATCTATCAGTCATTCAGCCAATTTCAAATTTACAAATACCCATTGAGCTAAAAAGGTAAATATTTACCCCAATAAGTAATGTGATTAAGTCAGAAGAATGCCAAAACAAAGATTTAAATAAAACAATATTGATATGAGATTCATGACCATGTTATTAATCTTAATTAGATAATATGATTTGGAAATATGGAAAAAAAACATAAAAATACTGTAGGTATTTTGACCTACTTGTATGAAAGACTCATAGACTCCAATTTTTAGAATTCAACCTTTTCATACATTTAATTTTTAACCCTGTTCAAAGATAAGCATTTTATTTGGTTAACACTTCCAAAAGTTACATTTCCCCCTTAGGAAACAATAGAACTATGTGGTGCATCAGTTGAAGATACAACAATGATAACATGAATGTTATATATTATCATTCTTATAATAAGATGAAAATAAATAATTAATTGATATATATACACACACAAACACACACACACACATTTACTAGCATTTTGCCAATTTTGTTTTAGTAAATGTGCACCTTAATGTGTCAGTAATTACTGGAGACATAAGGCATGTCCTGGAAACAATACCTAAATCTTCTGACTTGTTACATTTCTTCTTTCAGGTGGAATACATCTTCAGGAAATTGAGGGATGACAGATTGGTATTTGGAGGCATGCACAATGAACATGTAGCTTTCAGAAATATATAACATAATTTTATCTTAATTAGTTCATATATTTGTTGTTCTTAATTCAATTACTTATGCAAATACCACTGTATAAGCACATTAGACCTTTTGGCATAGGCAGTCATCCATATACTTTTCATATTTTAGGTTTGTGAATTAGTAACAGACAATGACACTAATTTAACCGATTTTTTCTTTAATCATTAGTAAGCTGAAATAGTGTGGATACTAACCAGCACTTTGTGATTATGTAGAGAAGATTATTTAGACTATTAAGTAAATAAGGATGCAAGTTCATATTTATATAATTTCAGTCTTAATCATGCATGTAATTTTTTAGTCAATGACTATTGAGCTACAGAACCAATAGTTGTACTTTTCAAGTTTTTCTATAAAATATCAACTACAACTATAATACTTCTTTACAAGGAATTTTCAGGAACTTTTTATTCTATAGTAAATTAAGATTTAATTGTAAATATTAAGAATAAAACTAAAATCTTTCAGATACATTTTTGTGCAATATGAATTAAAATATTATAAGCAAGTCAGTTTTCAGTCTTTTCATTTCACAGACTTCCCTATTAATTTTTGGATTTTGTTTGGATAGATATAAAATATTTTATTTTCATAGTTTTCTAAATTATTTCCAACCTAAGATAGTAAATAAATAAAGAAAAATTTCAATGCAGTAGGTATTGATGATATTCATAATAGATCACATTTAGTTTTGCTATGTCTATACTATAGTATATTTCCAAATTAATGCCAAGAAAAATGCATTGATTTATGTCTTCAATAAATACTAAGAATCTTCTCTGTTAGTTTTGTTTTATTTTAGGCATCACATAAATCAAACAGTTAATCAATTTTTTTTTAAAACCCACCATGAAATGAAATCTGTGCCTTCCATGTTGACTTCAGGATTAAATGCTGACAGCATATGGTTTTATTTGGCGAAAATTATCGTTTTCGTATTTCCCTCCACTTATGACGCGAAACTCTTATCATCCAATCAGAGACTCGATCGAGTAGTCAGTCCGCGCCTGCTGGCTTCAAAGTTGTTTACTTCCGGGCTGGTGACAGACTTTACTAACGAGACGAGATGGAATATATACGAAAGCTAGAAATAGGAATTATATAATCAGGCAAGTGATACGGAAGATTGTTAACCGTCAATGACACAATATTACTAGGCAGTTTGTGTGAAGGTAAAACCGGCTAGAACCGCGCATCAAGCATAAATCGATCTCAGTCGCAAAACTGCAAGTCATGCAAGTCGCGGTTCTGTCAAACCTTTCTATATATGTTATATAGGTTTACCTTTACTTATTTATTTACAAGTAGAGCCGTGTGCCTGTGGTTGAGACACAGCAAAATGGCGCCTTCTAAGATGAAGTTCTTACTTCGACACAATAGAGACACGATATTACGTTATCCACATGGAAATATCTATTAGCTACGAAAATATTTCCTTGCCTGTCTGACTTATCACTTCTTAATACCTGGGGCGTTTGGGATACCTTTTGGAGCGTTTTAGTAGTAGTACGGTTCGTTTTGGTTTAAGCGCGTTTTGACCCTTTTCCGTATGTAGTAACCAGACTGGGTGGTAGGCCTAAATATTCACGAAAATGGCGATATCTGCTCGCCTGCCAGCTAGTATTAGTCTACATAGTGGCTAAAGTACATTCACATAACATGAAAATATAGTAAACAGTAACAAAAGCCTTGAATATATTACCTACCTGCGTGAACAAAAACTGTCAGCCCAGAAGAGCCGGATCTGATTTTCTAGTTTCGGTTTCGGATAAGGGCAAGGGAGAGAACTCATGGAGCTTTATGCGAGCATAAGTTTTTAAGATTTTGAACAGTCTTGCTGTGAAGTTCAAATCATGAATTTGTCAATGTTAAACAATTTTTGGACCTTTTTTTCATTTGAGCAATGATTGTTAGATAATTTTGCAGCCCCTCTTTCAAATCTTCAAATAACATTGCTAATAATAGTAATATTTATATTGAAACGTCATTCTTTCCATTTCATTGTCATCGCCAAACAAGCAAGATAAAAGTAATCTCGTTATAACGCGCATCAAGGTACCCCGATCACAGAGTTCTTCAAGTCAAGATATTGAGAAATCCCTAGATTTGAGATCAAATGAACTCTTATTTTATGTTTTTAATGTAATTGTCTTTTAATCATTTTATTTTCACGGATGTAATAACGTACATCTACACCCCAAATAATTGCATGATATCAGAAAATTGTGTGCCGAATCCAAAAAGATTTCTATACTTAACCATTATAACGTTGCTTCGTTAATTATTTGCGATATTAACGATATTAATAGTGTATATCATTACCTCTGGGATAGACGCTCTGTCATTAAATTTATACATAATCGGATATAACGAAGAGCTGAATTTGCGTTTTAGTTAAACATATTTGTATTTCAGATAAGAAATGTGGATGGGCGAACAAGCCGTGTGGCATTATAATACTGGATGCAGTTTGTTATAATGGATTTGTAATAATGGGATAATTGATTTTAATAGAGTTGCTCAAAGAATAACACCGGTACAGTGCCGTCCTATAATGTCATATCCTTTTAAGATAAAAGCTTGATCCTAAATACTGATCGATGGTTTCCACATATCATCAAATAATAACACCGGTACAGTGCCGTCCTATAATGTCATATCCTTCTGTATGTTAAGATAAAAGCTTGATCCTAAATACTGATCGATGGTTTCCACATATCATCAAATAATAACGACGTCTTCGTTATAATGGCCGCATGAACTCTTGGATGTTTCATACATGGTTCGTTCCTCTCTGTTTGCGTTCAGATGGCTACAGACGAGCTTTAACCGGCAATAAATGACTTGACAAAATATTGTTTCAAAGTTAAAATCAAGGAAGCTGATAGTTACCGTTGGGTTCATCATTTTACATTTTGTTGAAGAAGTGACGTTCTCAACCTGAAACAATAACACTTGGTAAGAGGAAATAGTCTGTAGATAATATCTCTGGTTCTTACAATTGATTGTTTTAATAGAAGTATTGTTCCATGGATAACAGTTTTTAAGTTCCGATACTCAAACAGTAGTCCTGCTTCATGACTGTGTATAATTAAGAGAGTTTAATACAGTCTAGGTCCTCATTCAGCAAGTCTAGGTTTGACTGCGTACACACTATGAAATATGGAGCCCGAAAAATAAATTATAGTGGATGAAGGAGCAGTGAATTATTAAAATATTTCATACATGTAGACTAAATTTTTAGTCTGTACAAACTGGTATAACAGTAGTTCGATATTATAGTCTGGAGCCATACGATGGTACATTTAATTGGTAACATTAACAAAACCTGACTGCAACCATCCTAAACTTATGAAACAACTGCTCAATTTGGTTTTTATTTCTTCATTATTTCATTTATGTATACTTTCCAATAACGATCGCTGTGAAGTAAAAGCCTAAATGTTTGTTGTCTTTAACTTCTTTAAATGTTTCTCTGTTCTAGCCCAGTCTGCATTTACCCTAGATATATAGTTATATTTACGCTATCAGCAGGAGTAAACAGTACCTGATTGTAACGGCTCGATGTAATACACTAGCATGTTTTCCTTTTAACGAGTCTCCAGACCAGATTGGTCCCTTCACATGTGCCAGTGTTCCACACGCAAAAGAAGGTAGATTAACCTTATAAAAAGGTTTTTTGTTTGAATTGGTGCGATCTTAACTACAGAGGATATTTAAAGCAAGAGGTGATTTTCATGTTTTTGTTCTTCCGTCTCAAGCACTTGAACAATCATTCCGGTATTGTTTTCTCTTTCAAATGTCAAATAACTGCTGTTGTGAGTGTTGATATTCTTGACGTGTTGTGAGAATTATACGTCTGATGAAATATGGAATTCAGCTGGTTCCTAAGATGTGTAGTCCTACTGCAACTCTAGCCTAGCAGCAGCACACATCTGCAGGGGAGAAACTCCAGTTAGTATTTAAAATTGGTTATGAAATTGGTTATCATAGTGAATATTTTATATGATTAAGATTGTATATCAACCATGAATCGACGTTATCAACATCCTTCAGTTCATAACAAGATACGTTACCAACAACATAAATTGTAGTTACCAGCATCCCAGGGCGATTTTAAAGTTCCCTATTCTTCACGCTTTGGCAGCTTATATGCAAATACATTTGCAACATTCAAGTAAATGTGTGAAAACAGTTTAGATTATAATCACATAGATCTATCTAATCATGCAAAGTTCTCATCTTCCCTTCCGCCATGTTTGGATGTGTGTTACGTACGTTACCAGCCAAGTAAACATGTGTGAAAACAGTTTAGATTATAATCACATAGATCTATCTAATCATGCAAAGTACTCATCTTCCCTTCCGCCATGTTTGGATGTGTGTTACGTACGTTACCAGCCAAGTAAACATGTGTGAAAACAGTTTAGATTATAATCACATAGATCTATCTAATCATGCAAAGTACTCATCTTCCCTTCCGCCATGTTTGGATGTGTGTTACGTACGTTACCAGCCAAGTAAACATGTGTGAAAACAGTTTAGATTATAATCACACAGATTTATCTAATCATGCAAAGTACTCATCTTCCCTTCCGCCATGTTTGGATGTGTGTTACGTACGTTACCAGCCTAAGGTACAGTGATGATAGCGAGGAAGAACCCGCCAATCCCCAGCACTTGAGCCAACATGTTCTCCTAGCAAGAAAACTATGATACAGCAACATCCTAAATATTGAAAGCACAGCTACGGTAGCTGTTGTTACCAATGTTCCAAGTTTAAGTAACAAATAATAAACCTCCTTATATAACTATTAATCCAATATTTTTAAGGCAAACATCCGTGTTAAATTATTATTTAAGGATGTTCGCTCCTCAAATTTAAAGTATTAAACTTTTTTTCTAACTTGTTTTTTTCAAAAGTTTAGTGTATTTGCTTGAAATATCAACCCAAAAAAATGGGGGTTAGTGTGGGTTTTTTCGAGATATTGTATGACAAAGATCCCTATGTCAGTCAGAGATTTAACATGGGAGTCAATGGAGAAATGATGAACTTTTTTGAAAAATGTTAAATTTAAATTAGTTCCTGTATTAAACTTTTTTTAATATGAAAACAGGTTTGAGTTAACATAATTTTCTTCCAGAAAATAATATAAAATATATATGGTAGCGTGGGTTTTTAGCCGCTACGGCACAACATGTATTCAAACATTTCAATTAAATTATCAATATTTAAGCTATTTTTTACTAAAAACATGCTTTCTCCCACACATTATCTAAAAATTATACCTGAACAAATACATACAAATCATATTCATTCAACAACATCTACTTTCTAAGAAAAACAGACAATAGAACTTGCTCAAATGATAGTTACAATTAAAATTGCTGAGTCAGCAAAATTGTGAATTATTTCAAAATGAAAAATACAACGTTTCTTAATTTTGATGAATATTTAATCAGAAATCATCAAAATTGAGAAAGTGCTGTTTCATTTTGGTTTATTATATAAGAACATTATGATTTAACGTTATTTGAGTTTTGTCACTGTGACTGAGGAGCGAACATCCTCAAAGTAATTTACTAAAAATGTTTTGAAATAGATCAACACCAGATGTCCAGTTTTTGCACATATCTTGTCAATGACGCACTGCCGGTCGTTTTTTTTGTAATATGTGTGAAACACTTCATAGTATAATGCGGCATTCATAGTCCATTAATTCAGAGTAGAATTTTCTCAAACAATTCTTTAACTAAGAGTTTAATGAATTATTATGTTTATAATGGCCTTATGCGTTGTGTGATGAAATATGATAAATAAATATACACAATAAAACCAGTCTACGCAATATTACTTGAAATATCCACAATAAAACCAGTCTACGCAATATTACTTGAAGTATTCACAATAAAACCAGTCTACGCATTATTACTTTAAATATCCACAATAAAACCAGTCTACGCAATATTACTTGCGAAAGCCTCCAACATCAACTGTTATAGGAACAGGAAAAGCCGCAATAAAATTGAAATTGAAGGACATCTTGCAACAAGCATTCCATCGAAACATAAATGGATATAACCAAACCAACCAAGCATTGTACCTACGCTGGGCGCTTTATGAAACATCTGTCGTTTTGGGAATTCGTGTTTCTACCCAAAAATTAGGTCTCTTGTAAATTTCTATTTAACTATGATCTTTCAGAATAAAATTTTAAAATTGACTTTTTATATGTAAACAAATTTTCTTTACGAAAAATTTTAACGTTAGGAATTATCGAAAATTAGAATTCCGATGATTCGAATTGTAGCACATATAAAACAACTCCGGATGGCCTACTAGAAATTATTTACTAGAATACCAGTACGTTATTGGGTTCCGATTACATTACAAACTGAAGGACAAAGTGTCCGCGATATTTCCCAATACAACTTAGAGACTACGGCAATATCCGACTTAAAACTCACTTGGTCCGAATGAAATTTATTATGAATGTACATTTCTATGACCTAATGTAAGCCTTTGCTCATCTTGCTAAATCAACGTAAAGTCTTTAATCAAGAAGTACCGACTGTTGTTGAAAAGAAATAGACTCGGTTCAGTGTTATGTCAAAATATAGACATTAAGTCAAGACAACTTGTGTTATTCGAAATAAGACGTACGTGCACATACAATTATGTATATATGCGCCTGTTTTCATTCAAAATTATATATTGTCATGGGGTTTGAAAATGACTGCTTGATATTTCCATTTTTTCAAACATGATATGAGGGGTGCCCCATGTAAAGTTATTAGCAATTCGAAAACGGTACATACCAAGATTTAATGTTTTAATCTTATTCTTTCAACCTTCGGGAACTGGGTTCTGCTGTATATCACTATATTGATCCCCATTCAGTGTTACCTTTGTTTTCCATTTCGTGTGTCATGAACTCAATGAGATCGAGATCAAAAACATATAAGCATATAGGTGTATCAGTGACTAAACTCCAAATTGGATAAAAAAAATTAGTGACATTGGCTCTGAAGCTCATCAGTCTTTGCACGATTTTCTCAGTTTACATTTGAAATGAATAGTTTTGACACATCCAATGAATCGTCACCCAACATGCAATCATAATCTACTGGTGAAAATATCTGAAAGATATTGCAGTATTCTAGTGAGTTTTGTTAATCACAAAAAGGAAATTAAATAACTTTAAGGGGCAAAAATCTTAAACTACAAACAGTAGTTCTGGCCGAAAATATGAAAAGTTGACGGATGGAGGACGATGGTGTACGCAATAAGAACATAAGATTTCTGATACAAGCTTTGGTGAATCGTGCTGCGTGTGCAGGTCACTATAAGCTTTCTGATACAAGCTTTGGTGAGTCGTGCTGCATGGGCAGGTCACTATAAGCTTTCTGATACAAGCTTTGTTGAATCGTGCTGCATGTGCAGGTCACTTTAAGCTTTCTGATACAAGCTTTGGTGAATCGTGCTGCGTGTGCAGGTCACTATAAGCTTTCTGATACAAGCTTTGTTGAATCGTGCTGCATGTGCAGGTCGCTATAAGCTTTCTGATACAAGCTTTGTTGAATCGTGCTGCATGTGCAGGTCGCTATAAGCTTTCTGATACAAGCTTTGTTGAATCGTGCTGCATGTGCAGGTCACTATAAGCTTTCTGATACAAGCTTTGTTGAATCGTGCTGCATGTGCAGGTCGCTATAAGCTTTCTGATACAAGCTTTGTTGAATCGTGCTGCATGTGCAGGTCACTATAAGCTTTCTGATACAAGCTTTGGTGACTCGTGCTGCATGTGCAGGTCGCTATAAGCTTTCTGATACAAGCTTTGTTGAATCGTGCTGCATGTACAGGTCGCTATATTGTAGAAGATAAAACTATACAGAAATGGCCAAATAGATAACTGAAACTCTGGATAAAAATAGTTTTAACAGATTTATACACATTTTTAACACATATTTAGATGTACAAAATCATAAGAAATAGATTTTAAACCAAGGCAATTAGTTATATTGTACATTTAGCTAATATTCAGCCTTACATTCAAGCGTTAACAACAC
Source organism: Phorcus lineatus (assembly GCA_921293015.1). NCBI lineage: Eukaryota > Metazoa > Mollusca > Gastropoda > Trochida > Trochidae > Phorcus > Phorcus lineatus. The sequence continues at coordinate 42,233,210 of OV121093.1, forward strand.
ATTACAGAAAATATAGTTAACTTCTGTCAATTGAGAACAAACTGCAGAACATTGCTTGAGTATGAAACATTGTTGAATAGTTCTCAGTTGGTATAACCATTCAATCTCGTCGTTCAATCAAAATGTTTATACACCCATTAATTTAATTTCTAAAAAGGCTTATGGTGCATTCATACAGTTTATAGTTCGAATCAAACTGATTTTGATTTTTAAAGATCTAACTTTTTGAAGACACATTCAACATCAATGATAAAACACAATGTTCGTGTACACATCTCAGTCATATAATGTAAAGACTTATACACACGTTTACGATAAATATCCAGTTTTAAAGTTAATAAACAGATGTATCCTTGTGAATAGACACCTAGTCATTAAAAAACATCCAGATTCATCGTTGAAAATCAGGCTTTGGATAAATATACTCAGTAACAAACCTTGTTGATATAAAACTCAGTTTCGTTCGAATTTACAGTGTTGCTGTTACAAACTTTGTTGACGAAATAAGGAGTTTTATTAGTGAAATACAGTGTTCATGTACATATACTAGTATACACCAAATTAAATTGTAAAATAGTTTTCATTGTTGATAAAACAATCAGTGTCATTAATAAAACAACGTGTTTATGTACACACACATATCCTCGGTAACAAACACTGATGATAAAAAACGCAGTCAAAAATAATCAAATACAGTGTTCATACACATTGACAACATTTGTTTATGTACAAATTCACGTAGTAGTTTGGCCGGGGTATTTCAATCGTAGATTGTCGCTGTTACGCTGTTACGACTACCTATATTGCCCCATTGCTGTGAATACCAGTTAAAATACTAAAAACCCATTAATTTCTCCTTTATGAAATGAAATCCACTTGGGACACATGTAATAAATCATTAAGTTGCAGATCCATAGATTTCAAAATATGCAGAAGTTTGTTATCACAAGACTTACACAGAGACAATAAACAGCTGTGAATATTGCTGAAAATGCTATACCTGGCGTACATAACTGTAGGCGCTTGCAATAACAAATGTAATTCAACGCTCTGTTTTTTGAAGTTTGAAATCCAACCCATCTCTCACCTGACAGTTAAGTATCGACGTAAACCCAAGAAAAAAACGTCAATATCTGTTTTAATTGCATTCCTACAACTAAATTCACTTGATTCCCAAATGACAGACCCTTATGGAATTGATATTGATTGAACCTAATTATCGTAAAGTTAATTTGTCATAGTGGAATCCGCCTTCAAACGTGTTAAACATGCTAATCAAAACACTAAGCGCTCTTCAAGCAGACTTCCTTCAGCGTTTTTCTTAGCTATGAAATTAAGATCAAGATGTTTCAAATTCCATTGGATATGTTACCACCGATGGTATAGAGGAATGTTTGATGTTTTGATAGTAATTTTCGCTGATACAGTTATTTCCAGTATTCCGTTGACAGGCGGGTTGACAATGTTTTGTAATAATTTAACAAATTTTACAAATCGTCAGAAAGAGTTTATAGTGCCGACATCTAAAACATGAACGCCCTACAGACTTCGAATTTGAAGACTAAGACACTACTGTAGTTAGTTCAACCTAAATTTAGTTGCGCAGAATTTCTAGAAATTGAGAAATTATTTTATGCACTTGACTTCAAACTTCTCCCGCTTTTGTTCTTTCATTGGATCATTACGGTTGTACAATTCAAGCAGCTGAATTAAACATTGATCACTCAATCTAACTAAATTGTTAACCTGGTAAATTAATCAATCAGTATGAATTACTAAAGAGAAATCTAGCGAAAATAAACAAATAAATGCAACTCACCTTACATGTCAACACAACCTGCAACTTTTGTAAGTTTATTTATGAATTAATCACACAATTAATGCATCTCCGTAACAAGTCGGACATTTGTAAGGTTAATTCTAAATCTCATAGCAATTGGCTTTCTAGGTTTCACATCGGCAAAAACTGCAATCTGCTGAAATCTGCTTTCCCAATATCAACGGTTTATAATAATTCTACTCATTTGGTGACACAAGAATTTCCGTCTTACACTATAGAAAAACGTCTTGCACTATAAATAACGTCTTATATTATAAAAAACGTCTTACACTATACATAACGATTCAGGAAACATGTTTGTATCTTGAATCATACAGACTATCTTCAATGGTACAATTTCTTTTAGTTTTCGAGTCGAGTACTTTGCGAGGTCAGGTGGTCCTGTGGTTAAAGCTGTCGGTATGTCAGTGCTAAGGTAAATACCCTTTTAGTCCCGCAAAAAAAGTGATGTTATCCCAGTATTATGAAAAGGTTAAATTTGTATAGTAACTTTTAATGCATGCATGTAAAGATGAGCATACTTTATCAAACAAAGACTTCTGGGATCCGTAGTCCAGCTTCTTTACCGACCCAACGATTCTCCCCATTCATTTCCAAGAGTTCAAGTATCTTGATATAATCATATATCTTAGGGAAAGCACTTGCATTATCAGGAGAAAATATACATCGTGTCCTAACGAATGTACGCCCACATTTTCTAACGTTTCAGACAATAACAAGACAAAGCTATGCGCGTTATACTATGATGTTATGCATCTGCCGTTGTAAAATATTTATCAACCTATGGAATAATGAAAGCTTAATTATTACCGGATGTAATACGGGCAATGAAAAAAAATCAAATTACATCAAAGAAGACTAAAATACCACACTTGACTAAACTCCGTCAGTAGCTTACATAAGGTTAAATCATAAACTGTCGCTTTACACTTTGTTGCAGTGAATTAAACGAAGATAAAATTCAATCGCATTGTATTAGAAAGTCATTTCTGTAAAAAAAATTCATTTTGAGGATTCTTTTTTCATAATCTGGTTTGTCATGACTTCTTTTTTGTGGAAGGATCTTCCGTTCGTCAAGTTTGGCGACAGGAATTTTTAACAACAACTCTATGTGAACATTTCCATCTATTTAGGAGTGGCATTACGTAAGCCAATTAGGCCTGTTTACAATTTTTTTCTCTTTTCTTAAGAAAATGTGTTAAACCAAAAAGTATTTCGGATATTGATCTATGGTTTTAACTTTACATCTGATATTTCAATAGATGGCGATTATTCCTACACAAAATTTATGAACTCATTTATTGAAATTCTAATATAGACCTTCAATTGAATATTCTAAAATCCCTTTAGCGGTTAAAAGTTATAATCCCGAATGATGTGTTGCCGACAAATAACAAAGAAAGAAAGACTTGAAATTACAATGAGTATGATAAACACATTAGGATGTATTGCTAAGATAATAGATAACATTACACATTAGGATGTATTGCTAAGATAATAGATTACATTACACATTAGGATGTATTGCTAAGATAACAGATAACATCACACATTAGGATGTATTGCTAAGATAACAGATAACATCACACATTAGGATGTATTGCTAAGATAATAGGTAACATTACACATTAGGATGTATTGCTAAGATAATAGTTTACATTACACATTAGGATGTATTGCTAAGATAATAGATAACATTACACATTAGGATGTATTGCTAAGATAAAAGATAACATCACACATCAGGATGTATTGCTAAGATAATAGATAACATTACACATTAGGATGTATTGCTAAGATAACAGATAACATCACACATTAGGATGTATTGCTAAGATATAGATAACATTACACATTAGGATGTATTGCTAAGATAATAGATAACATTACACATTAGGATGTATTGCTAAGATAATAGATACCATCACACATTAGGATGTATTGCTAAGATAACAGATAACATCACACATTAGGATATATTGCTAAGATAATAGATAACATCACACATTGGTATGTATTGCTAAGATAATAGATAACATCACACATTAGGATGTATTGCTAAGATAATAGATAACATTACACATTAGGATGTATTGCTAAGATAATAGATAACATCACACATTAGGATGTATTGCTAAGATAATAGATAACATTACACATTAAGATGTATTGCTAAGATAACAGATAACATTACACATTAGGATGTATTGCTAAGATAATAGATAACATCACACATTAGGATGTATTGCTAAGATAATAGATAACATCACACATCAGGATGTATTGCTAAGATAATAGATAACATTACACATTAGGATGTATTGCTAAGATAATAGATAACATTACACATTAGGATGTATTGCTAAGATAACAGATAACATCACACATTAGGATGTATTGCTAAGATAACAGATAACATCACACATTAGGATGTATTGCTAAGATAATAGATAACATTACACAATAGGATGTATTGCTAAGATAATAGATAACATTACACATTAGGATGTATTGCTAAGATAAGAGATAACATTACACATCAGGATGTATTGCTAAGATAATAGATAACATTACACATTAGGATGTATTGCTAAGATAATAGATAACATTACACATTAGGATGTATTGCTAAGATAATAGATAACATTACACATTGGGATGTATTGCTAAGATAACAGATAACATCACACATTAGGATGTATTGCTAAGATAATAGATAACATTACACATTAGGATGTATTGCTAAGATAATAGATAACATTACACATTAGGATGTATTGCTAAGATAATAGATAACATTACACATTAAGACGTATTGCTAAGATAACAGATAACATTACACATTAGGATGTATTGCTAAGATAACAGATAACATCACACATTAGGATGTATTGCTAAGATAATAGATAACATCACACATTAGGATGTATTGCTAAGATAATAGATAACATTACACATTAGGATGTATTGCTAAGATAATAGATAACATTACACATTAGGATGTATTGCTAAGATAATAAGATAACATTACACAATAGGATGTATTGCTAAGATAACAGATAACATCACACATTAGGATGTATTGCTAAGATAATAGATAACATTACACATTAGGATGTATTGCTAAGATAATAGATAACATTACACATTAGGATGTATTGCTAAGATAACAGATAACATCACACATTAGGATGTATTGCTAAGATAATAGATAACATTACACATTAGGATGTATTGCTAAGATAATAGATAACATTACACAATAGGATGTATTGCTAAGATAATAGATAACATTACACATTAGGATGTATTGCTAAGATAATAGATAACATTACACATTAGGATGTATTGCTAAGATAATAGATAACATTACACAATAGGATGTATTGCTAAGATAACAGATAACATCACATATTAGGATGTATTGCTAAGATAATAGATAAACTTACACATTAGGATGTATTGCTAAGATAATAGATAACATTACACAATAGGATGTATTGCTAAGATAATAGATAACATTACACATTAGGATGTATTGCTAAGATAATAGATAACATCACACATTAGATTTGATAATTGGTTCAGAGTCGAATGTCAAGTTCTAAAGTTGGTAAGTTTTTCATAATACATGAACTTTTATGAAATAGCCACACAGTCAAAAGGCGTTTGCTGATATGATGTGTGGCTCTGTTGGAATCTAGAAACTGCCCCCTCGTGAGATGATAGCTCGCTGATATTTCGTTTACACCCCTTGTGTCATCTTGTATCACTATGTATAGCTGCCTGGAAATTACCATTATCGTGTCAAGTTTTGTTCGAATACAATGACGTCATAAGCACGAGCATGTATGACTTCACAGAGCGTTACGAACACGGTGCAAGTGAGCGGGAAACTTTGCCATACACTTATAAACACTGATATGTCGGATCTCTTATATTTCTTGTTACTCAAGCTTTTCGATCAAATTTACAAACGAGTAATATAAAACACCATTCACATTGGGTAGGGCAACGTCAGATAATTATAGTACGAGGAAGACGTGATAAATATCTTCCTCTAGAAATATAAACTCTTGCTTTCAGTCACTCGACAGCTTTGATGTTTTTAAATTAGTAGATATAGATTTAGGCTATAAATTGTCATAAAAATTGGGAAATGGGGTCTTGTTTTCCATAAATGTTTTAGATAAATAGGATGAAAATTTGTTCAAAGAGACATGTCACACTTTTTAACAAATTGTTTGTTTGTGGAGAGTGATATATAGGCTAAGCGGTGTCACATTCACTTAGGTACACAACGTTGTGACTATACGTACAAACTATCATCTTATATTCTTATCAAAATATGGTAAATGGCATCTCTGATAATTTAATGATCATTGTTGATAATTTCATATCAAATTTTGAAAGAAATTCTTCACGGTGTTGTTTGAAAGAAGTAGGTTTTGATCTGAGTCGGCCACTTTCATATTACAAGATCTTTAATGACTCAAAATGTAAAACAATGTTTAAAAGTATGCAAATGTGGTCTTGTTTTTCATATTATGTTATAACAAATGTATTTATAACACTTTGAAACAGATATTGGAAAATTGTTTAACAAATCGTGTGTTTGTTACAAAGAGGAGAATGTCGCCTTTTATGGCCGCTTCACTCAACAAGTTCACGGACAGACATTCTCAGTTATAAAATTGAGATTTTATTTGTTTAATTTGATTTAAAAGTGTACAAATGTATATTTGTTCTTCATATTATATCAAAAGAAAGACAATGAGAGTATTTTCAAGCAAATATCTCTTACTTTTTTAAACATTTGTTCATTTTACATTCTAGCTAACAGGTTGGGTTTTCCCCAAGATTAGAAATAGACAACTGTGACATGCTAATTTGTCTAACTAAAAACTTTATTCTTATTTACAAATTCACAAAATATACAAACAATATCAACTAACTTTGTTCAGTCTGACAAGGCCTGCTGAATGAGATGTATTTTCCTGTCAGTGACGCAGATCTCGCGGCCACTGACCAGTATCATTCTTGTATCACAGACGTCGTTGTCTGGAGTAACGTAAAACATGGGGGAAACCTCTTCTTTCATCTGCAGATCTACTTTACACAAGAGTTGCCCCCTCTCCACGTCTATGAACCCCACCCTCCCCCTCCCCACATCCAGCACCAGCCCGAAGGTGAAGGTCAACTCTACACCAGGTGTGGGGAGAGACAGAGAGACACACTCACCAACCTGATGTTCCTCACTGTCCTCCTGATCCCTCCTCAACACCCGGATACAGAGACCGTCGGGATGATGGTGACAGTCGTCCGTCACAGACACACAGACGGAGTCGGGGAGAACAGAAACACAGACCCCCTCGTCCATGTTCCTCCTCCCCTGTATAAACCCCATCTCCAGCAGGGGTAACCCGCCTATCATCCACCGTGTCAGTGTGGAGCTGGTCTCCCAGTAGGAGGGGGGAGTAGTGAGAGGGGAGGGGGAGGGAGGGACGGGGACGGGACTGCTACAAGTCCCACAGAACTCCAAGAACTGACCCGGACTCTTTCTGTCTCCACTTTTCTCCAAGTTTGTCAGAACTCGACCGAAGTCTTCAACTTGTAGCTTCTTGTATACTCTCTCTGAGTTGAGAATCATCGCCCGGCCTGAAATATACAAGTTTATTGTTATTAAACATATACAAATGACATCTTAAAATCTTTATTTTTGTATTTCAAACACTTTGATGTAAGAATAATTGGTAATTGTCAAGATTTTTTAAAACTTTTTTTAACCGCTCGAACTAACAAATTTTAAACATTTTTGGAGCTTTATGTCGACTTTATTAACAAAATATATCATCAAAACATATACAAATGGCATCTTAAAATGTTTATTTTTATAATCCAAACATTTTGATGATAAAAAATGTCTTAATCGCTTAAAAAAATTAAAATTTTGTTTAACCGCTCTAACTAAGAACATATCTGACATTTTTCTTGAGCTGATTATCCTGAAAATAAACAATTATTCTTATCAAAACATATACAAATGGCATCTTGAAAGGATTATTTTAATGTTTGGAATAATTTCATAAGAAAATTATCGATTTTTGTGACAAAAAATATAAACTTTGTTTCACTCTGCAATACACAATAAATCTACAGTTGATTTTACCGACAGCCGGTTTTCAAAATTGTCCATTTTTATTGAGCGCTCAAATTGTTGTTATCAAAACGTATACAAATGGCATCTTAAACTGTTTATTTTACTTTTTCAAATACTTTGATCACAAAATATTTCATAATTGCGAATAAAAATTAAAACTTTGTTTGGCGGTCAAACTGACGGATTTCTCAGAGCTGAGAGTCGCGGTCTGTAAATAACAGTAATTATTGTTGAAATTTGTTGTCTCAATATGTATAAATGGTATCTTAAAATGTTTATTTCACTTTTTCAAATAATTTTATGAAGAAATGTTTAATATCCGGATTTCTTTTTAAAATTTTAGAATTTATATCTTACTATTTCAAATAGTTTTAAGATAAAATATATGCAAGTTGTTACAATTATTTACAACTTTTTCTGACCATTTTCTGACTGTCCTATCATGGGCAAGATATTACCCAAATTACATTAAAATTATATTTATAGAAATAAGAAAAATGAATGATAAATTTACAGAAATATCCAAATTACTTTACCAATTCAAATATTCAATTTATCATTATTCATAAGATACATAGTCACAATCTTTTAAAAATAGACCATATGTCTCATCATCACCTTTTCACCTAAGGATACAAAATGTCAGAGTAAAATCTTCATTCTAAAAAGTAGACAACTCGTCTATCTAAGACAATAGTCTTTAATTAATAATCCTTTTACAAGCGTTGACACTGACAGTGATTTTAGTAGATAAAGCCTTAGGCTAATTAAGCTAATCCACTTAAGAACTTAATTGACCTCATCTAATTAATCTTCAAGTTTTCAAGACATGTCAATTTATAAGTCTAATGAAAACAATAACTGGCTATTTTATTAGTGACACTGTTAACGAGATTAAAAATCTAACCAATGAGAGATCACCTTCATTTACCTATATAAGCCAAGATAGAAAATTCAGTCATTTTCAGAGAGTCAGTTAGAGTTAGAGTTAGAGTTTGGATCCCATTCGAGACACTTATCACAAGACTCCAGGGGCTGAGTCTATATATATATATAGATTGTCATGCCCCTGGAGGGATCATCCAGCTGTAGGTGGAAGCAGACATAAAACTCCAACTCAACAACAACAAGGATCTTCAGTCAGAGTTGGGATCCCATTCGAGACACAACTCATGTCAACTCTAGGGGCTGACCAGTGAATATTTACATTGTCATGCCCCTGGAGGGATCATCCAGCTGACTCCTGTCTGATCAGATGCTCTCCCAATAACTCCGGGTTCCTGCGGGTTGGCACTCTCTACAACAGATGAAGATCCCGATGACGGAACCGACCTGGAATTCTCCAAGAGCACCATGAGAAGATAGCAGAAGACACAACCCTGAGCCAGTTATCCTGACAACCATGGAAGGACCGATTGCTGCTGACCTGTCAACTTCAACCATCCCCTTTGGACTTCAAGGTTACGGATAACTACATCCTAAAGCACCACAAGTACGAAGATCTACAAAGAGGATGGGAAGACCAAAAACTCAGACAAGGGACTCAACAGCCAATTGTGAACTCTTTTAGAACAACCTGTTCTTATTGCTTTCGTAGCATGTTTTATCAGGATTCTGTGCTCACAGGTTTGTGTGTGTGTAATCAGCCAGACTTAACATTTTTGTAACTATGTTCTTTACTTATAGGGTAAACTTGTTTCAATTATCATCTTTAAGTTTTTGGTATCAGTTAGGGTTTTTTTTATTCTTATCTACTTATTTATGCACGCCGTCATTCAGATACGGTATTGGTTACGAGTCACACCATCCAAGTCTTGACTCCTGAGGCTATTTACTTATATGATACTTGTAACAAATGTTTATTACCCTTGATTTTCCAAATTATTCTGCAATATGTGTAGAAATTTCAAACTTTATTTCATCATTCGACAAATACGTGCTATGAAGTATTATTACGTGCAAAAAGTCTTATCATGATTATCGCATCACAATTGCTCATAGTCAAAATCATGTATTCTTAAATGATGAAATGAATCCAAATTATATCTACCTTGATGTTACCATACCTTGTTAATGATGTTAGTTAGGTTATATATTCATTCAGCATACTTCGCTCATCTTCCTTAGCCTTGCCGAGTCTGGGCTCAAAATACAAGACTCCTAATTTCATTTACATTCATGGTGACTCCAATTGTAGTATAATTTAATTCAATAGTAATAACAATGTATATGTTACTGTTTATGGCAACTGGCTTGATAATCACACAATCTTGCACACCTTTGTTACCTTTATTCATCAATGTCAATGTATCAACAGTTACATATATATTATGTGAATCCTCACTTATATTATCAATGTAACTTGTAATTTATATCACCAATATCTTCAATTTAAACTTTATATAAGTTTGGAGACCAAACTTCACAAGCGAGGGGAAGATATCATGGGCAAGATATTACCCAAATTACATTAAAATTATATTTATAGAAATAAGAAAAATGAATGATAAATTTACAGAAATATCCAAATTACTTTACCAATTCAAATATTCAATTTATCATTATTCATAAGATACATAGTCACAATCTTTTAAAAATAGACCATATGTCTCATCATCACCTTTTCACCTAAGGATACAAAATGTCAGAGTAAAATCTTCATTCTAAAAAGTAGACAACTCGTCTATCTAAGACAATAGTCTTTAATTAATAATCCTTTTACAAGCGTTGACACTGACAGTGATTTTAGTAGATAAAGCCTTAGGCTAATTAAGCTAATCCACTTAAGAACTTAATTGACCTCATCTAATTAATCTTCAAGTTTTCAAGACATGTCAATTTATAAGTCTAATGAAAACAATAACTGGCTATTTTATTAGTGACACTGTTAACGAGATTAAAAATCTAACCAATGAGAGATCACCTTCATTTACCTATATAAGCCAAGATAGAAAATTCAGTCATCTTCAGTCAGTCAGTTAGAGTTAGAGTTAGAGTTTGGATATCATCTAGACACTTCTCAAACTCCAGGGGCTGAGTGTATATATATATATTGTCCTGCCCCTGGAGGGATCATCCAGCTGTTATCTCTATATTGTTATCATTCTGTTGTTATAATTCTTCCTGAGAATAAAATTGTACATAATTATTCCACGGACTTTGGATTTCTTCTGCCTAGAGTTAATTCCCCATTTAAAACTAGACAGCAAGACCGTCATCCCGGAATATCCAAAGTTGGGGCAGATGAGGAATACCTACAACCCTGCTTCAGCTTTGTGATAGTCCTGTAAATTAAACTTACTAAACGTATATAAATTCTATTTGTAAATATTGACTTCATCATTAAGAATATTTTGAATAAAACCATATGCAACAAATTTGCCACTAAAAATGAATAATAATCAAGCTATTTTCTCAGATTATATAGAGTAGCAATTTCTAATATCTTTGTTTTCAACTTAATCATCAACGATATCTTAGAGCTTTTAAGGCAATTTTTTCTCAAAGTAGATACAAATGACATCTTTATATGTGGATTTCAAGATTCGAACTGTTGTGATGAGAAATTCGTTAATAGTTGACAAAAAACGTAAACTTTACTCGTCACTCTGTAACAATCGCAGTTGATTTGCCGACACTGCCGCTTTCCAAAATAGATCAGTTTTCATAATGACAAACAATACTTCTAGTAATGATATCTGCTGAATTATTCTCAACCATTTTTTACATGGATACCTAGGAGCATTTGAGGTTATTCCAGTGCAATTGTAATCATCAAATCAATCAAACAAACAATCAATAAAAATGAATGCCCCTAAAACAAGTATAAACATTGTGGATTTCCGAGAGACGAACTTTAAGGACACGCCAGTCATTATCTAGAGCTGAAAAAATGTGTCACAGGACCCATGATCACTTATATTGTAGGTAATTCATCTACATCGTCATGTAGGAATTGTTTCAAAATATTACAGATGGATTATATTTTTAACAAAATGTGCTTGTCTTTTGGCTTCTTACTTTTTTTTAAAAAAGTGTAATTATTTACATACGCTATGTGGGAATTGTATGAAAATATTGCAGATAAAAAACATATTTTCTAACAGAATGTGTACTTATTTTGGCCTATTGTATCATTGAAAGGTGTATTTTTGTGCGGGGTATGAGAAGTTGGTTTACATTGCCTACCAGAATCACTTCGTCACTGTCCGATGCCTCTTTTAATTTCAAGAGACAATATTTCTTTTTGTTTTCAACCTATGTGACAGGTGACAGAAACATGATGACACAAGGGGTGTATACGAAATACAAGCGAGCTATCATCAGCGAGTGAGAGATAGCAAGCCAGCTGTTTTATCCAATGGGTAATATTTTTCCACATGCGACCTTTCACCTGACATCGGTTCTCTCCGCGATTATCGGCTTTTAGATTAGTCTGAAGAAATAGCCAAGAGACAAATTACCCTAATTCCTTAAAGTGAAACAGAGTATGTTTCAAAATTCTGTATTTGCTTAGGTAATATCCAACATACCATGTGTCCTTCTTAAAGTTCAAATCATGTCGAAAAAATTAATGATCAGCTCTTTAAAGCCAAACTTATTATGTTTAGTTGTTTTCATAATCATCAACGAACGGCAATATAAATGTAATGATGTTGAAATTCAATGTCCCATTTGCTTGTATAACACTTATGTGATATGCTTCACTCAACCATATCATATTTGTCTGATGCAGAGAAGTTTCCGAAATTACGTTTGTCATTGGCGTGCGCAACTGTCCGGTTTTCAATCACAAAACACAACTCGAAGCTGTAAATTCTTACTATACTGAACTAATAAGCATTACAATTGTAGTTTTCAGATACAACAACTTGTTTTCGAGATACTAGAACCATTTTTAAAAGTTGATAAATTTGACCGAAACAACATACTCTGTCACTTACATTGCGCTTTAAACTTGTAAATAGTTGCGTTGGTTTGGGTAACTTAATCAGCTCTCAACCAGGTTTTCGTCTTTCCTTATCCACACAGGCCTCATACATCTTCGTTTTAATAAATTCATAAATTACCAACTTATCTTTCAATAGCTGTCAACTTATAGAGAAGTAGGTAGTGAATTGATTGTTTGCAGTTTTCATATTAGTGTAGTAAACACACGTCAAAATTCATATTTTCATATTTATCGATTAGAAATTCTTTCGTAAATAGCATATTTTTGTTAACTTAACCCTATGTGAAAAAATGCAAACGCCTGTTTATTCAGCCAATATCGCCTTAGTCAACGGTCAGAGATTTCCTCACCTTATATATAAGGCCTTTCAACTTCTTGATAAGCTGTTAAGCTCCCTTTATCAAACATCCAGCATGTTGCATGCAAAACAAGTTGCATAGCAATAGATTGGCAGTATCGTAATATGTATCTGCTTTAAGTGACACAGGGTGCCGTTTCACTAAACGTTCGTAACTTAGAACGTTCGTAAGCACTTACGACCGATATTACGAATTTGTCATAAAAAGATAAGAGAAATAATCATCGTTACGATAAAATCGTAACAAAAAGTGGAACTCTTTGAGAGGTGAAGGTAAAAAGGTAAAAAAGAATTGTGAAGCAGGTGCGCGAACACGTACGAAGTACTGGACTGTAGGGGTTTTCAAATTCAATCGAAATGTTAATTTATTATCTCTTAATTTATTCGATTGAAAGTCCTTGTCAAAATAAATTAAGTAAGTGGGAATATCGCCTTTTATCGCAATGGATTATGTTTAAAAACTTATTTAAAAAACTCATGTTCAAGATTCTTAATAGTTGTTCATTTACAAGGCACAAGAAACTTATCAATGTTTGCACTAAACATTTTTTATCAAAGGGTCAAGGACAAATTCCAGGGAATCCCTAATGACGTCATTGCCTGGGATTCCCGTTTCCCATGTTTTATTTTGTAATTACTTTTATAGGGCATGAGTTGCTTCATCTCAAAATCATCCTAAATCTACTGTAAATGATTCAATAATATAGATTTCAAGTCAACAATTAGAAATGTCAATAATTTCCTGTGTCGGGGTGATAATATAAAACTATTTTTTAAATAAGAATTTTACAATAAAAAAACAACTTGATAAATGCAATAGATTTTAAACATAAAGAAAAAACTTTTTTCTGCTATATTTTTATTAATAAAACATTTATTAGAATTATTATATCTGTGAAATCTATGACTAACTTCTGCATTGCTGTCTTCTAATTTAAAATTTAAGATTAATTTAAATACAACCTCAACACGCAGGAAAGTAATGGATATCTATATGAAAATATAGATTAAAATATCATCACCTCTTTAGCACAGGGATAGGGGGGGGGGGGGGGGGGGGGGGCTGAAAGACCCAGATATGTGATCCTCTTAAAACAATTATTATTTTTAAAATATGACAATTTTATGAAAATTTGATTTATTTAATAATAAATCATTGACTATAGCATACTTTATATAATTTGGATTCCCCTTATTTATTAATAAACCAATTATTTCAAGTCCAAATTATAGCTATAGCTAGGTCCATGATTATATTTTTATTTATTTAAAAATGTAAATTGAGTAATCTATAAAATATAAGCTTTGCAAAACAAACAATTATTTTTTTAGTTTTTGAATACCTGCAGATTATAAATACAATATTACAGGTTGAGCCTCAGGCAAAAAAAACCCCTATTTGTGCCGAGTTAGCCTTTTGACTAACAACCATTGGCTGAAATTGTGTCATTGAGGGCGTTTACGTCTTGATTTGACAATTTCAATGTTTTTAACTTTACTCGAAATCAGTTATGTCTTTTTGAAAAATATAAGTAGAGGTCTTTAAATTATATCAACTATGTGAAACCTTGCAAATTCGCGTACAATACACAGACTGCTGTAACGGCCGCCTCATCGCTTCGGAGGGAAAATTAAAGCTGTATCGTTGAGAAACGGTATTTAGTGTATGAACTGTCACTCGACTGACGCCATCTTTGTTACATTTACGAACGAAATATCAAGTTGCGACACCTCCTAACTGTCGTAATTTTTGACGTAACTTACGAATATTTTATGCTACGAATCTTTAGTGAAACGCTTACGATAAAATTCGTAACGCTAAGATCGATTTTACGAAATTCGTAAGCTTACAAAAGTTTAGTGATTATGTTTCATGAAGTTTGTTTATGGCTTAATTAGAGCCAAAATATTATATGAGGTGGGATTACTTCAAATCCCCTATCTAAAGTTGCATCTTATTCTCTTAAATACCAATTTTTATAATAATTTTCTTGTTTTCGATTTTAACTTAAAAACTTGTAACTTAAAAACGGTCATGAAAATATTAAGAATTCGATGTTCAGCTTCCTATTTCGAGTATATTAGTTAAATGACCTATTAAACAATACTAACTATATTTCTCGTTGTGTTTGTAATAAATAAGTTTTCAAAATAACATTTGAGTCATTGTCCCGTTTTTGATCATAAACTTCACATTTTCCCTGTTTGTTGCAACTATGCTCACTGATGAGCACTGATATGTTAATTTTTTTTAAAAACAGCCACTATTTGTGAAATAACACAATTTATAAATTTTAACACATTTGACCCCCAACAACATACTCTGTGCCCCTTTAAATACGTAGAGTGGTTCTCTCTCTTCAGACTCGGTTTAGACAAAACTTGCTGTCGGACCTGCCCATGCACCTTTCCTGTAGCCAAGGATGGGTATTGGTCCTCATTTCCATATCGCAATATATTGCGATACAGAAAAGCGTATTGCAATACGTATTGTAATATATTGGTACTTTTCACATTTTAGTTAATCTATGTTCTTTTGACTAAGAACAGCAATTAGAACAGTAATCAATGCTCAAGTAGACGTCGTTCTGGAAAGAGAGGTAATTCAGCGACTGGTTGTCTGTGCTTTTTCAACTTTGCAAGTTCACAATTTGTTAAAACTTTCAGTAAAATCAAAGGTTGTGTTTGTTACGTTTCTCTGCAGTTATACACGGAAAGTGTTCATTCTAAAACCTACGATAGATTGGATTTTGATTACTGTACCGGTACATATCGTGGTGTTTCTGTATTGCAATATACCGAAATACTGATAATACCGCGCACCCTTAGCTGTAGCCAATATGTAACTCTGACATTGTACACCCCATCCTGGGACAGTTTGGAGTTGAGTCTCAACGACAGGGTCTTGGGGATGGACTCTGTTTCATGAAGCAGTTGATGTATTCGGGCAATAGCACGCCGTTGCCGTGAACATAGCAAACGGTAACGGCCAGTAGCAAACGTCCTCACGCAGTAGCGCATTACAGGGTGTGTCAACGACAGGGTCTTGGGGATGGACTCTGTTGTGTACTCTAAGTTGTGAATGTAGCACTGGCTCGGGGATAAACATTGTATCATGTACCATCACGCCAAATAACATAAACAAATGGTCGACCACAAACAACAGTCTCCAGTCTCTTCTTAAATGCATATTCCTTTGTCTCAGAGGTTGCATGTCCAAAATATCAACAATTCCGGTCGTTCCATCTTTTTGGTTTATTGAAGGGACAGTAGCAGGTTTTATTCAAAGTAATCAAGGTGATCTCAAGAAAAAGAACATAAATGTTTCCAATTGCGTGACAATTAGAAATGAATAGTTGCCTTTGTAAAACTTCTGAGATTCATTGTTATTCAACACCCGCAAATTTAGTTAAAACCGACATCGACGGCGTTTTCTAACGCAACTATTTATCGGTATTGTAAAATGACCGTTAGATATTAGGAGTTTAAGAGCGAACTCTGTTTTTGCGTACTTATTTTTGTGTGGAAAGGACATTGCGACTATTCTTTGTCTGTAAGAGATGAGTTAAGGTCAAACCAAATGTGAATTCCCGGCATAATTTACATTACAACGTAGGGATAATACTAAATTTTGGCATTCGCAACAGCGAGATCTTAAACAATACTTGTTTAATTTGAGGCCCAAATCAGCAACTATAAAACTCATAGAAAGATATCGTAAAAACCTTGACTAGTGTTTCAGGACAAATCAAGCGATCAGATTTCTGAACCATAATCACTTCATCAATCAATTTTCTTTAAACCTGTTTGTTTTACTCTCTAGATGCAGGTTATGATCAGTTAGATTTTTGTTGTTTCAAATAGTTGGGAAAGAGGTAAGTGTCTGTTACTGTTTTTGTTTTGGTCGTCTGTCGTCACTGAGCGGCGTCCTTTCCGTCGATCTCTGGCTACATGCCTGAATGTGCAACAATGTTGAAATATCCAAAGGTCGTCGGCCGCATGTTGCTAGCCCCGCTCTAAAGCAATCAGGCTGAATCCTTGAGGTTATCGCTTTATTCTTTTGCTTTTTTGAGTGTTTTTTTTATGCTATTAATGCCAAACCTTCTGTGCTGGTAGACCTTATTCAGGAATAGCGAAACTAAGGTGTGGTCAAATCGGTTATTGCATTAAAAGGCCCAGTTCTACCAAAAACTTTGAAAAAAAACATTTAAAAGACAAGTAGCGACTTGAAACTTTTTTGAAAAGATGCGCAACAAAAACACTTGAAAAAAGTAAACCGTGACGAGGTCTTAAGTCACATGGTTTCGGCACCATCTTGATTTATCACACTTTTTGCAAGTTTTTGACCAATGCACTTTTGAGGAATCAGTTCTCTGCTAATGCTTGCAGTAGAAAGCCGATACTTACACGTGCACGTTACATAGCTAAAACATTGACCTATAATAGGATGGTCTCAGGATATGCAATTTCTCAATACATTTCCATAGCAACCATTCAGTGTTAATTGTTTCAGTGGCATTCTAGAAGTTGCTAGTAAAGGAAGACAATGATATTATGGATGCACAACTTCTTGATTACACAATGGCTAAAGTTGTGCATCCATATTATCAGTGTCTTCCCCATTCAGAGTTAGTGAATTTTCAAACTTCATGGGCTGAAAACTCAAAAACCTAAAGGAAATTTAAGGAAAACACTCTGTCGTGAAAAAATGCACCTCCACCCCATCCCCTCTCAAATACAGGACTTATGCAGAAATATCAGATTGCTCTTTGTGGTAAGATTTCTTTAAATTGGAGATACGGTCTAAATCTGTGACATGACCAAACACAGGTATATGCGCATGCGTACGTGTGAAAAGGCGGCCAAGCCCGATCAGACCATATAGTATATCCATAAGAAGGAAGGAAGCGTTCCTGTAGGCTAGAAGGCGATATACTTGATTCGGGTGTGGTCTTTCTACAAATCATTATCAAAGAATCTATCACACTGAGCGACCTTTTAAGCATGCATTCCCTCCTATCTAGAAACCCTAATGACTTATTTATTATGTCATTAGTATCGATGTTTGCAATTCTATTTAGTGTCATAAGACAAAGAACAGATTTACAACATTGCTGACATTCTATCACTAACAATCACATCAATCTTTGCACTTCTCCATTGATGGATTGTCTTGCCTAAAAGAACTGGAATCAGGATGTTAAACTGGAATCAGGATGTATCTTCTAGGCAGTAAGGCCACAAAACTCAGGTCTACCTACATGATAGACAGGTCTACCTACATGATACATAGGTCTACTTACATGATACAAAGGTCTACCTACATGACAGACCGTTCTACCTACATGATACACAGGTCTACTTGCATGATACACAGGTCTACCTACATGATACACAGGTCTACTTGCATGATACACAGGTCTACCTACATGACAGACCGTTCTACCTACATGATACACAGGTCTACCTACATGATACACATGTCTACTTGCATGATACACAGGTCTACCTACATGATACACAGGTGTACCTACATGACAGACCGTTCTACCTACATGATACACAGGTCTACTTTCATGATACACATGCCCACCTACATGATACACATGTCCACCATGGTACCTACATGATACACAGCTCTACTTATATGTCAGTTTGAAGTGTGAACTCTGTAATCAGGTATTAAAATCTAATTGTTTCAGGTAGATATTTTGATTGGACCAATGATAAGCAACAACTGCACATTATGAATAAATAAACTACTACAGAACTGAAATATCTGACTCAACATTAGCTGGAAATTACTGTATCAATGAAAATAATGAACAAGGATCTAAAAAGTGAGAGATAGTTTTGACATCATATCAATTAATTAAACTCTTTTTTGACATTTGTTTATTTTTTCTACAAAATTGGTGTTAATACTTTTATATTTATAGTATATCAATTACCAATGGTTAATTGATTGTTTGATTGTATGCTATCCTGCAGAACTAAACACATCATTGTACATTACTACGAATCATATTTGTACAGCTCATGATTTCCCCAGGAGGGGGCAGAAACAGTATCAGGGCTAAAATTTGAAACGGGACAAGAGAACTAGGTAGGCTTCATTGCCAGTTCGATTCTGTTGCTATCTTAATTTTGTTTTTATGTAGAAAAATATTTTATGTTATTTGGTATACAGGGCTAAATTTATTCAGAGAAAAGTGTATGTAAATAACATTAAAATACTGTTAAATATTTAAAAACAAAATGAATCTTTGCAAGATGTGCCTAAAGTGAAGATTTATGAAAGCAGTGAACTAAAGAAATGTGACAGTACAGAAACTTCATGAAACAATTGACACACCATATTTTAACTTAGAAACACTGTTTGTTTAGATTGTAAAGAATGCAGGGAGTTCATTCAAATTATGAATTCACTAGACATAACCCTTCATTCCTTGTGATATTTTAAACAAGTCATAAAATATCCTCTTACCAAAACAGTAATGGAATAGAAACCATGTGGTGCCAGTAGACATATCACAATATATGATCAATTAAAAGAATTATAAGTTTGATTGATCTGGAATTTGATAATTTACTTTTAATTTGTATTGGGTTGCGTTGGACTGGATCAATTTAGCTATTAGGACAGAGGTTGTATATGCCATAATGGAACAGCTTACTTTGAGGGGAGAGAATGAAATATATCATCTAATAAAAAAAATATACTTTTGCTTTATTTGATATAAATGGATCCTAATGGATTAGATTGTTAAGCACTGAGGCTTACATTAAACTAAGAGAAAACCTACCAGTTATTTGGAATTTCATTCTCAAAATTCAAATATTATAATTATTCATGATTTTGTTAAAGAATTCAATAAATTCATTTGTACTTTTTATTGCAGGAACTATCCAGAGTGGAAGTCTGGAAGAATATCTTAGATTTTCAGTCGGTGGCCAATGCTTGATGTTGTGACAGTTAGTGATATTCAACATGTAGTTTAGTGCTGGATTATCTAACTCTGAAGATTTTTGGACTCAACAAAAGGACCAAAGCATTAGATTCTATCAACAAACTTGTTTGATCCAGTCATCTGAACAAAAACAATCCATGAGGAATTCTATAAAAGCACACCAATATTTCGTATAGAACGAATACACAGATCATGCATATCTCTTGACATTACTAACGATTCTCATTCACATCCTCACTTGGAGGTTATTTAACAAATATGAAGTATTCAGAGTATTCAGGTTATAAAGTTGATATAAAAAGACCAGAATTATTCAATGCAAAGTTGTATTCAATCCTAATGAACTATGGTAGCATAAATATTCAAACTTTGCTTACATAAAGAACAGTGAAAACAGCAGCCGCTATCTCAATTCAGTAACAATGCATAATACATTTTTCAATTTGATATATATACAAGTTTGCTTCATCCTTTATTCTCAGTTCAGAGTTCAGGACAATTTCTGCACACAGAACTACTTCAGCCGTTTTTAACTGTCCGTATTTTTTCCGATTTTGTACACAGCTGACCATAGATATTTTTGTATCTTTAGCTGACTTTGGTCTTAATTTGTTCATTATTGATTACAGGTCAACTGTAAAGATAAAAAAGCTTTCAATGCCACGGTAAATAGCCTAAAGTAAGTGCCTATACACTTATACTCCTTGCAATAGCCAATTTGAACCGAAAAATGGCGCAATAGTCCTTGTTTAAATAAGGTTAAGTAATACATTTGGAAAAACACATGTATGTCTTTGGAAGAGTTGATTTAATTATATACTTTTTATGATAACATGACTTGCACCAACCATACAATTCATGAATTCATCAAATAAGTACAATTAATTCTTATTGGTATGGATCATTGTAAGCATGTTTACCTGCATTCAAACTTAAAAATGGGGATTTCATGTATACTCCAAGCTGCCTACTTGTCATGTTATGTCCAGTTTTAGTAGGCGGACATTTAAAACACTAGAAAAAGGTTTTGTAGTTGTAAAATTGCGACAATTTGTTATTTGAAAATAAGCGTGAGTAACCTGTAAAATTGTTTTTATTACTGTCGCTGAGAAGCCTTCATATATGAAAATGCACACACACAGAGAATGTATAAAATTTATACTAATCATTCGCGAATATGGCAATTCTTGTTCAAAGGAAGTTTAACACTTCATACTCTGGGCTCTTAGTTGAACTACATTTAAAGACAGAAATCTGGTTTATTTTCATTTTCCATTTCTCTTGTTGTCTAAGTTAACAAGAAAAAAGTGAGCATGGCTCACATAACCCCGCAGCCCGTCTGATTTCTTCTCCCACTAGTCTGAATTGATATGATTCTGGATAACCTGATTTACTAAAAGTTATTGTAACACTTTAAGAGTAAATGTGTCCCCATTGAAGCATCATATCTGTTAATCGCTACAAGTCCAATTGCGCAATCAAGGGTCATGACTCTTTAAAATATGAAATTTCGGAAATGGCTTTCGAACTTGATCAAGAGTACCATCAGGTGTATCCTCTAGGAGTAATAGTTTCTGTGCCCATTGTACACCATATAACCAAGTCCAAAAAATGACGTTTCCATGGAAACGACAAAAAAAATGAATTCCAGAAAATTTAAAAGTGGTCCACACTGTAGACAAGGTCATGGTTAACAAGTGTGCAAAGTTTGGTTGATCTAGACCTAACGTTTTTTTAGTAAATAGACAAGATGGAACAACGGACAGAACGACGGACAGAACGACGGAATGACTGTTATATATCCCCACTTACTTCGTAGATTACTTCGTAGCGGCCCGGGGCTATAAAAATTAGATCAATTGTAAGGAAATCCTGAAATTTATTTGATTCCAGAAACCATTTACAAGTTAAGATAAGTTACGCAGATGTCTGAGTGCTTACATTACAAATGTATTCTATACACCACTGGGCATATACGGTTTGTTTAGAAATGGTATTTTTGAACTTTTTTTTTTTTTTTTTCAAATTGTTTTATTCCAGCAATCAATCCGGTAGAGTTACATGGACATGGCAAAAATATGACAGCATTCAGAAGGTACAATATTTGAAGAGAAATAGAATGGCTGTATTAGGTACATTGGGAATACAAATGTAATATATAATTAATTTTCTAGTATGCTTGATAGTGGAGACCATTTTTTTTCAAATGCATTAGTTTTGTGATTTTTACAGGCAATAAATATTTCTGTGGTATAGACTTCTTTGTATTTTTTGATAGCCTTATCAAACAATAAGGCTTGGCCTCTAAGGCTACTTAAAAAGATGTGTCTTTTGCTATTTTTGAACTTGATAGACATGTTTTATACTGCTGTGTTTATGTTCCACCAACAGGTTCTCCCTTCTATTCAAAATATGATGACAAAAATAGAATAACCATGTATGTCGGGATTCGAGTTCCATCACCAAGCTGTTAAAGTAACAATACCTTCTGGTTTGACCACGAGTACCAACACTGCCGCGACAGAGGATACTAACACTTACATATAAGTGTGGAAGGAATGCTTACGTGAGCAATTTGATAAGGTTCTCATGTCTCCAGATTTTTCACTTGCCCCTTCACGCCTAGTTGACAATAACATTGACCAATATGTTGAATTGTTCACTGACAAGATACTTGA
This sequence comes from Phorcus lineatus, assembly GCA_921293015.1. Taxonomy (NCBI): domain Eukaryota; kingdom Metazoa; phylum Mollusca; class Gastropoda; order Trochida; family Trochidae; genus Phorcus; species Phorcus lineatus. Next base: position 42,256,168 of record OV121093.1, read on the forward strand.
ACATTCATCTATGTTTAAGAAGAAAGTCAAACCATTATGTAAAAGTCAGAAGAACATCTGGTATGATGGTGAATGTCATAGTAACAAAACTGAAGCCAGAAAAGCATTGCGGAGATACAGATGTACGAAGAGCCAGTTTCACTTTGATACATACCGAGATTTATGTAACAGATATAAGTCCTCTGTTAGGACAAAACACAGAACGTTTCAACAATTACACCAGGCATTTTTATTAGAAGAAGTTTTTTTGCGATAGCAAAGCAATTTGGAAGCAGGTGGCAGGCCCGTACGCAGCACCAATTTCGAGAGTGGGGGGTGGGGGGAGGATGGGGGCGCTGAAATTAGGGATTTGCTACCTCAGTGGGGGGGGGGGGGGGGGGAATAACGTTTATACTCTATAGTTCAAGACAGATTATTTATTTAAGAAAAACACCCGCTCACATCATCGGTGAGACAAATTACAGGCATTTAATGTTCACATCACTCACAAAGTCATTAGTGCCTGTTATGCTCAATGTCAGTGTCTATTTTACTACTTGTAGCATGCAATCAAAAAACAAGTTTTTTCCTTAAAATTATTCGGGGTGCCAAAAAGAATGAATGGTACTAGGAGTCAGGACTACCTAATTCCACCCAAGGAATGGTTTGACCACTTCAAAGAACTGTTTTCTACAAGCGCCCACAATGAACAGATCTATGCTGACTGCCAGGACGTAGATACTAACCATGTTGGTACAGCTGAATCACCTATCACAGCTTCAGAAATCTAAGAAGTTGAAGAAACTAATGACTGGAAAGTCATCTGGTCCAGATTATATTATACCAGAATTATTGCAAGCGTCACTCAAGTATACAGTGCCTTACCTTGAAAAAATATTCAATAAAATACTTGATACAGGCATCTTCCCCCACAGCTGGGGAAGTGGAATTATTGTTTCTATCCACAAAAGCGGAAGTCTGAAAGATCCAAGTAACTACCGGGGAATAACTTTAAACAGCCTGTTTGGAAAGGTTTTTACATCTATCCTCAATAAGCGTTTGTCCACATGGGCTGAAAGTAACGACAAAATATGCAAAGAACAAGCAGGATTTCGACATGGTTACTCCACTGTTGACAATATTTTCACATTGACTGCCTGCGTACACAAGTATCTAAGCAAAAGAGGAGGGCGCCTATATGTTGCTCCGATTGATTTTAGGAAAGCATTCGATTCCATTGACAGATCAAAACTGATGGACATACTTCGGAACATTAACCTGAATGGGAAATTTGCTGAACATTATTGAATCTATGTATTCAAGAGTAACAGCTTCTGTTAGATGTAGTGGAGGAACGAGAACGCAAGTATTTGATTGTCGAGTTGGACTGAAGCAAGGTTGTGTTCTGAGTCCGGTCATTTTCTCTCTTTTCATAAATGGACTTGCTGATATGATATTACGTGATTGTAAAGGTGGAATACAACTTTATCCACATCTATATGAACTATTTTTGGAATATAATGGAAACGAGATTGAGCCTGTGCCTAGTTATAAATACCTAGGGGTCATGCTGACACAAACACTGTCTCTACGTCAATCCGTCCTTCACCTTGCAACCAACGGTAAACGTTCTTTAATGAACATACTACGTATAATGTGGATGTATGGAAAGTTACCATTCATGACCTACTTTAAAATCTTCCACACCAAGATAAAGCCTATTCTCCTATATGGAAGTGAAATATGGGGACATGCACAAGTCGACCATATTGAGAGAGTGCAATATTTGGCATGTAAAAGCTACTTAGGAACCGGTATAAATACACCAAATGTTAAGGCCCTTGGAGAGTGTTGACGTTACCCGTTATATGTGGACAGTGCTGTCAGATGTATTAAGTACTGGATCAGACTCCTTCGTCTCCCATCTCACCGACTACCACGTAAGGCATATGATATGATGTATAATTTGGATAATGTATGCCGACATACATGGTGTTCTGATGTTAGAAACCTACTGCAGAATGTTGGAATGGGATATGTTTGGCTTCACAAGATGTTGGTCTTACGGAATATTTTGTCCAGCAGTTTCAACAACGTTTAAAATATATTATTTTCAACCGTGGCAAAGCATTTTAACACGCAGCTCAAGGTATGACATATACTCAAGATACAAAACAACTCTCGATGCTGAAAAATATCAACTAGATTATTCACTACGGACTTTCGCGCGCCAGTTTGCGCTTGCAGGAATTGGTCACACAAATTTACATATTGACAGGGGTCGCATGTTTAAAACACCCCATGAAGAGCGCATCTGTTCACACTGTGATCGACATGAAATTGAAGATCTCTTTTACTTTAATATGCCCTTCCCTTCACAGCCATGTCATTAAAAGCCGGGTACCGGGTTTTTGCACCCGGCTATACCGAGACAATCACCCGCCTGTAATTTGTACTGAGACAATCACCCGTCTGTAATAGACACATAATCAGCGAGCATATAGTTTCAGAATTTGCCAGGAATGTTCTTATTTTTCAAAACGCAGTTTCAAACAAAATAAAGGATAATATTCTTGTGACAGACCACTCGTCTTTTTCGTCTTGCATGTCAATTAGGCATATATGCAGTCCAGAGGCGTCCTTCGTTACGCTTTCTCGATTGGTTAGTATTGAGCACGTGATACGAAAACCCATTGTCATTGGCCAAGAGAATGCCAAGACCACAACATGGCGACTTCGCCGAAGAAAAGAAAAACGAAGCAAATAACAGATTTCTTCAATGCAGCTCGTAAAGAACAACGTGAGTATAGCCGAAATTGGTGGATTTTATAATGGTGTAATGAATAAATAACACTTTCCTGTCACCATATGCCGGCGTTTACATGGTAATTTAAGTGTACATGTCATAGCTGTCAGTGTCAGCCGTCCTTGCACGATGTGTGATCGAATTTACTTCCGGGTTCTTTTTTCGTAATTCGCTGTATAAATAACTATGAAATACGGACAAATTAGGTGTTTGAAAAAATTAATATTAAGAAACTACAGATGATTTGTTCAAGTGTTAGCGAAAAGAAACGATTGAATAATTTTGAAACTTTGATAACATTTTAATGTATGTCATCATCATCTAAAAAGTTATTGATGGGCACAAATACAGGGATAGGCTATATATTTCACATACATTACTGAATACATTAAACTCCCAAAAGTTAATATGGTAGATAAAAAGTAAATCATTTATATATAATTACATAGTCAATCAGACAATACATCTAGCTTTTTACAAAGTTTGTCAGGCATAATAGACATATTGTCCTTATTTTTTCAACATATATGGATCATTGGTAGTAAACTTATTTAAATTAGAGACCATTTAGACTGCATCTGTTTAAATACATTCACGTTTTGTATTTATGAATATAATTACGTTTTCTTATCTCAGCTCATTTGCAAATTTTCTCAACATTGTTGGCACTCCAGGGAGTGTGAGCACACTATTATGTCCAGATGTAATTCAACACAGAAAATTAATCATTTCAAACAGAATAGTTTGATTGCAATTTGATCATTCAGAATTATTGTTGTCTTTGGTCAGTTAAATAGAAACTATTTTTTTCAGTCATATCATATGAATTTGAATAGGTGTCAGATTTAAGCATAAACACACAAAAATAAGATAGTCTTTGGGGGTGGGTCATAATAACTTAAGACCGTCCTTACGAGTGGGTCACTTTATTTCTGACATTGTCATACATAAGAAAAATTTCACTGGCCCACCCCCATCTATAATAAATGACCGGTCCCTTATAACAAATTAAAACTATTTTGATATTGCTCAATTCGAATGCACTGTAGTAAACCGATCTGATGAAATGATAACAGTTGTTTTAAAAATTACAGAGTAAACAGTAAAACTATTGTCCCCCTTGTTTTTTTCTGATGACCAAAAATGCAATGTACCACATGGGCCCTTGGTCCACTTCACCTGAAAAGTAATGTAGACTGATGATCAAAGTAAAATTTTCTTGATTTAGATCTAAGCTAGACTAAACTAGTCAGTCTCAAATAATGCAAAATTTATGTTTTTAAATTTAATTTTTATGTTTCCAGCCATGTCATTAAAACAGTTTCCATATGTCCCTACAGATCCGCCATCTGCGGACACTCTCCAGCAGCCCAGTCTACAATGTCATGCCAGTACCAGTCCTGTGTCAAGTCCTGTTAATACCACTGCTACTCATCTTACAAATCGATCTCCTCCTGTTGACATCAGTGCCATGCTTTCTGCTTCTGTTGAGAACAATGCCACACCATCTCTTTCCGTTGAAAACTGTGTGAAAAGTAGTGCTAGTATATCTTTTCCAACTCCTGATTCTAAAGTGTCCAGAAATGTATATGATCTATCAGTGGATGATATTACAAGCCTCATCACAGATAACTGTACTGACAAGATACATTCTCATTATATCTGTACCCCTTGCCACTGCACTACACTCAGCGAGAATGAGAATGTGAGAGTTAAAGGCTTAGGAGCTGAAAAGACTATCAGAACTAAGAAAGATAAATTCCAGCATAGTTGGTTGAATGATATGTTTGATAATGAAACTGGTATTTATTGGCTCTTGTATGTTGAAGGTTCCGGTATGTTTTGCTATTTGTGCAAAAAGCATGATTCTAAAAATACAAAGAACAACACAAAGGTATTCAACGAAGAACCTGGACTTCGAAACAGAACGGAAGCGTTGAAAGGACACTCGCAAAGTTCACAGCACAAATCTGCAATCGAAACTGAGCTCACAAAGAGAGGTTCGACCTTTCACTTGGAAAAGACTTTGTCCGAAAAGTGTGCAGACCAAATTCTGTATGAAGTATTTGCATGTCAATACTGGCTGGCGAAAGAATGCATCGCAAACTGTAAGCTTTCCTCCTTACTCCAATTCCTTGAACATTTAGGGAATGATCATGTCAAGTATTTCCAGCATAGGTCACAAGGATCATTGAGAGAAATGTTTTTGCAACTTGGCAATACCGTCAGAAAACACATCCTTGATAGTGTGGTGGGAAACTTTGGACTGATGGTGGACGAAGTTGCGGACATTGCAGGCTGTGAGCAATTAGTGACATTCATCCAATATCACAATGAACAGCAAGTGAAAATTAAATTCCTTGGTACAAGTGACTTGTTAGAAAACTTCAGCAGTCCAAACGCAGAAGCCATCACATCAACAATCAAATCTGAAATTGAATCATGTGGCCTGCCCATAGAGAACATGACCGGGTTGGCAACAGATGGAGCTGCAGTGATGACAGGAAAAAACAATGGTGTCGCAGTACAGCTGAAAAAAGATAGTCCAAAGCTGATAAGTTTCCACTGCATTTGTCATCGACTTGCTCTGGGATGCAACGATTCAAATGAAGCAATTGAAAAGGTGAAATACTGAATGAATAATTCTGTCTTCAAATTATAAAATTCAAATAGTAATTACGTATAAATTGCAAATCGTTTTTAACTTTTTTGTTTCATAAGAATCATAACCCAATTTTTTATATGGTAAGCGGTGAGAGACTGATTTTTGTCAGTTTGATATCACATTCTAAATTCACTGAAAATATCACAGAGGGCATGACGTCACATGTACAATGATATGACGTCACCATTACAATCAATGCGACGTAATCGCCGTTGCTAGTAGGTGATCATGCAACAATGGTATGATGTCGCCAAATGAACCAGTTTTGGACGTAAAACACCACATTTCCGATCACAGACGCATATAATAAACAGAATATTTATAGTTTTCAGTGTGATATCACTTATCTCTCATCTCGTGACGGGGTAAGACCACTGCGTCACTCGTGAAATTATCAGAATTACCCCGTCACTTGATGAGAGATAAATGATATCGCACTGAAAACAATAAATATCCTCTATGAATGTAACAAATAGGCCTATTGAAATAAATTCTTTAATATCAATCATTCTGATTTTCAGGTCAAGCAGATTGAGCGGTGGCTCATAACACTGTGGAAATGGTTTGACTACTCCCCTAAGAAACTTGCAGCGTATTTGAAAATGCAGCTAAAAGTGAAAGAAATGCAGGCATCACAGTCACTCAACAACAAGAGTCGTGAGCGTCTCCAGAAACGACTTGCTAAGGCTTGTCGAACAAGATGGCTTTCGTTGGACAAAGCCATCACAGGTGTTCACAGAGACTACGAGTCTCTGTTGCATACACTTCGAGCGTTCAAGGATGATGATGCCACGGCCAGTGGACTTCTTTTGAAGTTACTCAATGTCAATGTCGTCATTGGCGTATATATCCTTCATGACATTTTGCCACTTCTAAATAAAGTGAGCACCAGTTTCCAGGAAGGATATATTTCTTTCTCAAAAATTGAGCCAACGCTAGAGAAATGCCATGACGATCTTGACGACTTGGTGGAGCATGAACAATGCATTGAAGACCTGAAGCGGGATCTGTCAGAGACTGGGAGACTTTCCTGTTTGGAAATTGAATTTTCTGAAACTCATGAAAACAATGCCAGGAATTTTCTGAACAAGTATGTGGATGCTCTGAAAAAAAACTTGAAACGCCGCTTTGAGCCCTCACAGCCAATCCTCCAGGCATTTGAAATCTTCAACCCCCTGCTAGTCCCGTCAAGAGGCACTCCGGAGTTCAAAAGGTATGGGAACCGAGAAATAGAGATGCTTGGGGAGCACTACAATGACAATGTACATCATGAACAGCTGCAGGAAGAATGGGCTGTGTTAAAATATCACCTTCTGAGGTGGAAGGATGAATACACTCAAATTCAAGGTGACACTGACTTGAGCTCAGTCGAGTGGTGTCTGAACAGATTAGTCTCTGCGCCGACAGGACTCTTCTCTCTGCCAAAGCTATCATCAGTTGCAGATGCAATTATTGTCATCCCTGTTTCGAATGCGTGGCCCGAAAGAGGAGCCAGCAAGCTGAAATTGATCAAAAGTAGATTGAGGTCTGCAATGAAAAACGACATCTTGAACTCGCTAATGCAGATTTCAATAAATGGCCCTCCAAGTTCATCTGCAGAAATGAGAGAACTGTTGACAGAAACTGTCCAAACATGGTTGAAAAAGAAAAACAGACGAAAGTTACCAAAGATGAAATTTGACGTGTCCACGGGATCGAGTCACTCCACTACTGTTCAAACTGTTGATGCTGGTGTTCAAACGACTGTCACTTTGAGTATGATCCAAGATGAAGTCCAACGGGTCTCTAAAGAACTTTCACTAGATGAGTTTGAAGATGATGAAAATGAGGAGGAGGAAGACGAGGATGAATTTTAATTCAGTGATGATCATAAAAATGTGTGTATTCCATAGGAAAATCAATTAGCTTTATTGTCAGGTCATTGGCAAATGTGGTCTTCTGACATCTGCTTTCTTGAATGACAGCATGACATTTTATGGATCAAGAACTTTATTGTTGAACAAGTTTGAATTTATGGTTTAGTTTTAACTTTGAGGTTTATTCATGTTGTATTGAAATATGTCATCACTAATGTGAGTTGAATGATGATTCAGGGTAGATGATCATGAAAATGAGTGTATTCCATAGGAAAATCAATTAGCTTTATTGTCAGGTCATTGGCAAATGTAGTCTTCTAACATCTGCTTTCTTGAATGACAGCATGACATTTTATGGATCATCAAGAACCTTATTGTTGAACAAATTTGAATTGACAGCTTAGTTTGTATGTTAAAGTTTATTATTCACATTGTAATGATTATGAAATAATTCAGTGTGACTGTGTAATGAAATAATTCACATTCTACAAAGACTACAATACAATGAAGAAATTAAAGTGACAATTTTACTTCAGAATTTGTTTTCTTATCATTAAACTTATGCTGAGAAGTGAAAGTTCTCTAAAAAATCATTTGGAGATAGGTTATTTTGGCTCTGGTGAAATCAGTACAAAATCACACAAAATGTGCTGAAATGCAAGGAAATGGTGTCTAATTTCAAAAATTTCCCGGGGGAGCATGCCCCCGGACCCCCCTAGATGGCGTCGCCACTTCGTGGCGACGGAAGAACGCCTGCGGCGTCCGTGGCCTCCGGCAATAGTACCCTGCTGTATTTTTAGATAACCCTTCTATGATTTTTCTTAATGAAACCCCTGCCTTCACACCATTAGGAAATCTCTTCTACCAAGCTATGTCACCAGAAACCCATCACTCCATGTGTTCTCACAACGTGCTTAGTAAATTAATGACATTCATGCATGTTGCTCTAAGAAGAGAAAATATTGTAAAATATCTGCCATGTTATTATTGTAATATGTATTTGGGCCTATGGCCTCACGTACATTATGAAATAAAACATCAATACTTCTGTCAAGTTTTAAGAGCGTTTTCACTCAACTTTATTGTTTGCTGTGTTCTATTTGACTAAATATATTTTTGATAGTTCTTCGATATCATAAATGTTTGTTTGGTGATTTAGGACAAAAAGGTTTAAAGACATTTTCATAGATTCGCAGTTGTTGCATAATCCGTAGAAGCAGACTTTAGAAATTGGGGAAAATAATAATTTCAAATCCACATTTATTTATTCTGTAACTAATTAACTTTATAGATGTATCATCTTTCACATGATGATCAACTTTGAGATAAATGAAGAACACCTAATGGTTTATTTGTTTTGAACCCGATTATCTCCCCTTAATCATCAGTTTAAATGTTATTTTATCTAAATTATGGTTTATGGTAATAGTTATCCCTAAAAGCCTGAAATAAAAACATCAAACTTTTCTATTGTTTATTTGTTTAAATATATGCATATTTTGCTTCTGCAAATAATTGCATTAATACAAAGCAATTGAAATTTAAAATGTCAATTTTGAAGATTAAACTTTGAAAGTGACAAAAAAATCTTTTTAGAGAAATGAAATTATAAAAAATGTTGAATTATTTGAATAATAATTTTTTGATAATTTTAAAGTTTTGCAAGCAGTAAGGGGTGGTGTAGGTGCAGGGAGTTGCAAGTGGTGAAGAGTTAAACAATTATTTCATTAACATTTTTCAAAGAACTTCTTGAAATGTCAACTTCATATCATACAAATTACATTTATGTACATAATTTTGTATCTCAATATTTCACATTCTTTCAAAAGAGAGAATGTAACAATTCAGAAATTCAGAATTTGAAACCTTTAAACGCTTGCCAGGGCGTCTTGTGTGAGGCAAAGAAGTATGTACACAAATTTTCGAGGTCTTATGCACCCGAAGAAGATGAAAATAGTTTGTATAGGAAAAGGCTCCTGTGATCCTTAACAGTAGTCACAGGGTCACAAATCTATAAGTTATCCCCATATCCCCATCAGCTTAGAATACTGTATACATGCTTTCAACTTTCTAGGCCTTTAGACTCAGGAAAAGATGTTGACAGGGTCACCAAATCTATAAATCTGAATTCAGATCAGCCAAGGAGATTGTGCTGAAAATTTCGACTTCCTATGCCTTTAGATTCTTTAGATTAGAAGATGAAAATAGGTTACTTTTATAGGGCTAACAGACACACCCAAATTATATCCCCGTCAGCTAAGGAGATTGTACACAAAGTTTCAGCTTTCTAAGTCTTCTGTTTCTGGAGAAGAAGATGTAGATATGTTTTATGCCGTGACCCTGTGGCGCTTATAAGGGACCCTTATAATACAATGGTTCGGAATAAGAAAATGACATAGTTAAAAGTTTACGGACGGTCGGATGGACGCCAGATGCAATGACATGCAATAAGCCAATCAGGCCTTTTAGGCCAGTCCGGTAAGAGCAAGTATGACCCTCGCCCAGGGGAGGAGGCTTACTTTTTCAGAATGCCCATGGGTCATGTTTAATCTAACTTGTAACCAACTGAAACAGCAAAAAAGATATAGTCTCAGTAAATAATATAAGTAGTAAATAATCTTAATTAGATTTATCATAATTGCTGTTCAAACATGGCATGTCAATGTGTTTCTGAATTATACCCTCTGTATTTGTAAAGAACGCTGAAACCATATCAATCTACCTCATGTAGAAATGTCTGTTTTCAAATAATTAAAACAAATATTCAATTACCAATCCTTTTAAGTGTTAAAAGTTGACTAACGCTATCAAAACAGACTGTTTTCAATAGTTCTAAGGATTGTTTCGCACCTCTATTCAATAAAACAATCTGTTCAAACAAAAAACAAGAAATATGTGCATGTGATGCACAGCGATGTCCCCATTCCAACTTTTAACGGGTCATAACTAAAACATCTTCTTCAAATTTCAATTGGTTGTAATATTATCATTCAACCGTTCATCAAGTTCAATGGTGCAAAAGGAAGATTTTTTTAATGTATTTGTCAACTTCTATATTGTAGAGAATGTGACACAGTCAGCAAATATTATAATTAGCATCTACAGCCCCCAATATACACTAAGTTCACATTGTTTCCATGGAAACCAAGTAAAATGAAAAATTAAGAATAACCAAAGTAGCAAAAGGCACCAGCCAAGCACCAGATCTAACCACATACCAGGTTTTGTAAAATAATACTCATTAGATTTTTAGATATAGGTTGGTAAATTACCCTTCCCCCATATATGCACAAACTTCAAATTGTTTCCATGAAAACCAGAACAAGTAACCAAAGACTTGCAGGGGACTTAATGATATCAAATGTGTCAACACGAAAGGCTTATCAGTCGAAACAAATCATAAGGTTAAACAATGAAAACAAATGATAAGTAATATTTATGTTAAACTTCAAACTGACACAACGTAGAACACATAATGTAGAATACACTACCACTTTGAAGTCATTTTGAGACAATAGATTAAATTTTTCTCTGCATTTTTTGCAACTTGATTATTTGATAACTGTTTTTAACTCTAATTTTAAACCCTTCCAACAAGACATATTTTCTTTCAATCACAATTCATCTTCCCACGGCAAGGTGAAAATGTTTGGGTTAGACTCTCCATTTTTGGAGCAGGAAGCGTTGGAAATGTTTTTGTTTAGCCCGTGTTGTTGTGAAGATGATCATGATATAAATACAACTTTTTAAAAATCAGTATGCTTTAGATTCAACATCATCTTCCCCCACATGGCCATAAATTGTAAAGTCTTTATCACTAGCTTGTCTAAACCTTGCTGCCAACAAGTTAAAATTGTGATTGGAGTGAAGCACCCTCTTTGGTTAAAAGTTGCAATTCTCACTGGACTCTATAAAATCTTTGCAGAAGCCTGGACGACAAGTACAGAAAGGTACGGGAAGCAGAGAGCCCGTGTAGAGCAGGGGGTACCCATCCAACGAATCAAGAGACTCTGGTAAAGGTGTCATCATTTATTGGTATGCTTCGGGAGGCTCTTGATTCATTGGGTGGTTAACCCCCTGCTCTATACTTCACTGAGGTTTTACATTAGTCAACCATCCCGCATCCAGAGTGAAACTGCGTAGACTCTGAATATATAGATCTACAGCTTCTTGACTCTTTCATTGTCATTCTCATTTTTATCATTCTCTAACATAAAATATCATTCATTATTCATATTTCATATCTGTATTTAAGATAAAAGGCGCTTTTGAAAGAAAGAAAGAAAGAAACAACTATCATTAACTTGATAATATGTATTTTGTATAAGTAAGAACTTTGGTATTGAGAGGCCTGCCTGGAACCAGAGTGATCAAAGAAGTGGCCAATCAATCAAAGAGAGACTTATAGGCCTCTTATTCATTTTTCTTAATTCATACAATATTGTCATTGTTAATCTCATAAACTTCCAAAATGCCTCACAGTCGCTATCTTATCATCTCACATCTAAAACGACGGTTTAAATATATAATAACTATAATTATAGTTATGTTTACTCAAAAACCATACAGCCATTTTAGAAGTGCCTAAAATTAAGTTTCAGCCATCTTAACCACTGTGGTTTATTGGTATGATTATCATGGGCAAGATATTACCCAAAATACATTAAAATTATATTTATAGAAATTAGAAAAATGTATGATTAATTTACAGAAACATCCAAATTACATTAACAATTCAAATATAAAATTTATCATTATTCACAATCTTTTACATAGTCACAATCTTTTACAAGTAGACCATATTTCTCATTATCACCTTTTCACCTAAGGATACAAAATGTCAGAGTAAAATCTTCATTCTAAAAGTAGACAACTCGTCTATCTAAGACAATAGTCTTGAATTAATAATCCTTATACAAGTGTTGACACTGACAGTGATTTTAGTAGATACAGCCTTAGGCTAATTTAGCTAATCCACTTAAGAACTTAATTGACCTCATCTAATTAATCTTCAAGCTTTCCAGACATGTCAATTTATAAGTCTAATCAAAATAATAACTGGCCAATATACTAGTGACACTGTTAACGAGGTTAAAAATCTAACCAATGAGAAATCACCTTCATTTACCTATATAAACCAAGATAGAAATTTAATCTTCAGTTAGAGTTTGGATATCATCTAGACACTTCTCAAACTCCAGGGGCTGAGTGTATATATATAGATTGTCCTGCCCCTGGAGGGATCATCCAGCTGTTATCTCTATATTGTTATCATTCTGTTGTTATAATTCTTCCTGAGAATAAAATTGTACATAATTATTCCACGGACTTTGGATTTCTTCTGCCTAGAGTTAATTCCCCATTTAAAACTAGACAGCAAGACCGTCATCCCGGAATATCCAAAGTTGGGGCAGATGAGGAATACCTACAACCCTGCTTCAGCTTTGTGATAATCATCGACCTACGGTGTAGAGGTGCAGGAATTATTCAAGTTGCTGACAGAGAAAAATGAGAAGGATAATATCAAGATATTTGCAGGGAGCAAAGGGCGTCATTCAGATAAAGTATCCAAGTAAGTATTTAATTACTATATTTACCAATCACAACAATCCAGTCTTCTCCAAGTTTCAATCTACACATCACCAGGTCAGCAGCAGATCTGGCTATCATCCCGTCTGTCCAGGGTAGACTGTCATCTGGACAATACAGAAAGGTACAACATATCGTTAAGTATTTTTAAATTAACATCCAATTTGCTTTGGGAGACTTTTTTTATTTTACTTAGAATACTTTATGGTTTTTGACTATTTCACATGAAAATAAATATAACTTTCTGTCTGTACATAAATGTTATCTGATGTCTTGCGCTATCCAAGTAGTGACGAAGTGTATACAACATTTCTTGTGTTGATAGTGTTATGTTGGAAGAATATTAAGTTTACTGTTTGGTCTTCTAACCTTTGGGACTCAGTTTCATTTTATCCTTATAAATGTTTTAATTGGCATTCAAAAGAGATTATTTTATCAATTCAAGTATTTCGGAAATCAAAAGTTTTCTTCATTTTCACTTTAAAACCTATAACTACAAAGTGTTAAAAGTTATCATATAATGGGCTCTGTAGCTCATAAGCCCTTGCAGTCCAGTGTCAGTGATGTCAAGATGATATCTAGTTATACTGTACATATATATACTGAAGTTCTGAAATTTATGGAATTAAAAAAACTTTGTAAATTAAGCACCATGAAATAATAGTGCTACAATACATTAAGACTGTGCGATGGGAGTGCACTTGGTTCGGTACCTCATCGGTCTGAAACGGCATACGCCAATAAGCAGCGTAATCCTAAACTTTAAAATGGGCATAAAAATGAAAATCTTTGAAGACGCGACAGGAATAATGGTGTAAATGATCAGATTTTTACTCGTGAAGAATAAATAGCCCAGTTTAGTTGCCTTACAAATTGATTCTATGACTTTAAGACTGTAACAATCTTCAAAAATGTATAATAGGGTTGGGGGAGATCAGAATTATTATGATATTGATTGAAGCGTACGTAAAAGGTAGACATTGAGGCTTTTTCCCCAACTATAGTATGATATTATTATTACTCATAAACTTGATCTGAACCTACATCAACAAGAGCATTAGTGAGCACAGCTCACTCATATATTCCAACTTCCTATAGTGGTTACATAACCTTCAGATACAAATATTGTACTAGGCTTCAAAATAATTTAAAATGAAGTTTAACCCTTCAGTTTGTGACAGAAAAACCAAAGAAAGTTGCATAAATTATGCAAATGAGGGACAAAAGGCCCTTCTGTCCATTATAGTAATTAAATATATCAAGTTTCTTTACATCGGGAGATAAAGTGCCTGAGTTATTAGAGGACACAAATTTGACAGAACACAAATAAATTGTACTAATTCAGGACAGAAACAAACAATCAATAAATTAACAATTCAGAGGGATTAAATTGTGTTCCATTCCAACAATTGGTGTTTGAGTAATGAGTGAAACAAAATTAAACAAAAAACTAGGAAAAGGATTGCATAGAGTATGGGAATTAATTACTTAAATAGACAAAAGGCACACCTACACATCAACTCGATCAAATGTGTCAAGGTTTGTTATATTCAAACAATTAGTCTATGAGGGGTGATCAAAATATAATTTGGTTGAAAAAAATTGCAAAAATTATGCATATTTGGGACTGAAACATGAAAAAGGCCGATCTACACATCGAAGTGATGGTTTGTGTCAAGCATAGTTACATTCAAACAATTGGCCTTTGAGTTATGAGCGGAAAGTGAGACAGAGGGATAAACAGACAGTTAGATGAACGCGCTAGCCATTACATACCCTCCTTCATACCAAATCCTTCATAGTTGATGAATATAGATAATGTCACTGTCTTCTGATATCAAATACATCAACAAGAGTTGACAAAAGTTAAATTATCCTTACTTTATTTGATTTATTTGACATCAGAGGACACTAGGGTGAGATTCTATTTATCATCCAAAAATCATTTTTCAGTTTTGAGTTAGTGGAAAATGTAATTTTCTCAACACTGCACTAACCTAGGCTCTAAGTGCTGTGATGTCATATCACTGTGATATCATAATGTTTATGACGTCATTGCATTTTAATGTCATTTGATGTCATCACTGATGATGAAAAACGATATCTATCTACTGATCTCCCACATGCGATATCTCCAGTTTTGGATGATTAGTCACATACAAAAACAGGAGAGAAACAAATGATTAACTGTGAGTAGATAAGTGCATAAAACTCAAATCTATCCATGTCACAACAAATGCTTTGTTAGACTAAAAAAAGCGGGAAGAGTGGAAGTATGCAAATTGTGACAGATTTCGGTTAAATTACACTAAAAACCTGATAGAGATTTCTTTACATTAATACTCTATGGTGGTGTGTTTATACTCTATGCTAGTAACAAACAAGAGTGAGAGTGATTGGAGCCAAAATTTCCAAATCATAAAGCTTTCGAGTAATGCTCCTCAAAGAAAACAATGTTATAAAATGTGGCCGTTTGGGGCAAAACATAAAAAATAATTGTCACCCTGGAGATTTTATTTTGATTTTGGACCCTCAGACGGACAGTTTATTAATTCCCGTAAATTTTTGACAAACAAATATTCATATCGCAAGTTGTGGCAGATAAGGACTACAAGTCGAAACACTGTCCCAGTCAGCAATAAGTATTTTGTTTAAAATAAACTGTAATCAACATTATTTACATAAGTGCATAGATTTTGAAATCATTGTTTTGCAACTTGAGACATTAAGATTAAGAACAGACTGAATACAAATTGCTGAAATCACAAGTAAATATCTAAAAGTGTTTTGAATAATTCATTGATAACAAAACAATTTAATGACGATGCAAACACAGTTACCAAATTTGATATGATCTGAACTAATGACATGTAAACAGTTTCGTAGAAAATAACACTTCAGAATATTACCTTGGTCAGTGAGGTAGTCCAGGGGTGTGTATCCGAGGTTGTTTTGTTTCTTCCTGTCTGTTTCAGGGAGCTGCTCCAGCTGCTGGTGTAACACTTCAACATTGATTCCTCGCCTCCTACACAGGAAGTGGAGTGGTGTGTTTCCATACATGTCGGCCTTGTCTCCCTGATTGATCAATGTCAGAATATCCTCAATGGGAAGTGATCCCTTGCAAAGAACATGAAGCGGTGTTATTCCATTGTCATCTTGCTTGTTGATGTTTCCATTTGCTGTGTTGACAATTTGAAGTACTACATCATGTTTGTTTTTTCCATTACTACAAAGAAAATGAAACGGTGTAGTTCCATGTTCATCACCTTTATTGAAGTTGCCTTTCCCTTCCTTGATCACTAGATCTACAGTGTCAAGTTGAAGACTTGAGTTTGCACAGAGGTAGTGCAGCGGGGTGCTCCTATGCTGTTCACATTGGTTCAGATCACCTTGACCTTCAGAGATCATCAATTGCAGCAGATCTACACTGACGTCTGCACGTCTACAGAACCAGTCTAGTGGTGTACTTCCATTTATATCACCAAGGTTTGGGTCACTCTTCATATCACTGATCATGAACTTGATTGCTTGTGCATGAATTGTTTTATGCTTCAACAGATAATGGAGGGGTGTTCTTCCATACTTATCACAAACATTGACGTTCCCTCTCCCTTCTTTGATGATCATTCTGATAGAGTCAATATCCACAAGATGTTGATCCCCATCAGCAGTAGTGTCCTTCTCCTGACAGAGGTAATGAAGAGGTGTTCTTCCATACCAATCATGTACATCCTGTATACTGGCTCCCTCTCTCATCAGAACACACACTGCAACTATGTTTCCACTACTGAAAGCTGTCCACAACATTGTATCTTCATTAGACATGCCTCGACCACTAAAAGATGTCCTGAACATTGTATCTGTATTGATCATGTCACGAACCCCAAACCGTTTCCTTAACAATGTATCTGCAGCCTGTCCTGTTTGGTTGATGAATCGTTTTGAACACTTCTGGAAAGGTATCGATAATTTCTCAATGTTTTTTTATACCCAAGGTTTGTTTTCATGAAAAACAAATGGAAAATTCATATTTGCTAATCATATTTTGGACACAGGCAAAATCCATTCGATTGATTGCTAAAATAGATGATAGATTAGTCTTGTAGGAGAAACTTTTATCATATCTCAAAAGCTTGTAAATTATTTCAGAAGTTTGATAAAGATTCAAATGTATTTATAAATTTACAACTGAAGAGGCCACAGGATCACAAAATCTATAAATTATAATCCTCGTTAGTTCAGGATTCTGTGCAAAACGTTTTTGCTTTCTAGATATATTGCCTCTGGAGTAGAGGATAAAACAGGGTTTAGGGCGTGTCCAGTAAAAAGGCATGAAATCTATAAATAATATCCTCCATAATCAAAGAGTCTGATCACAAATTCCACATTCTTAGAGTTAACGACTCTGGAGAAGAAGTGGAAAATGCAAAACATTATGGAAAGATTGCCTGTTGAAGTAAAATGGTAACTATTACAAGATGATACAGTTTTTAAACTATGCATTATGACAATTTTGATACCTAACGTATCTACAAGTAAATATCCTTTGTATTGTCATAAAATTACATATGACAGTTACAGAGGAATACATCGCTGCTGTGTAACTGACACTGCCAACTATCATGAGCTCTTTCAAAGTGAGAAAATGGCCTACAGTCAACATTGGCATTCACATTTCAAAAACGTGTGTAATGTATGATTTGGAATTTATCTGACTGTGTACAAATTGGGTATTTCCGAAAATTAATGTGTAAACGATACAATCAAATTCACAGGAATCACATTTTAACCAAAATTAATAAACATGTTATCTGTACCTCTGTACCTCTTTTCTGTATAGAGATATGAGAATAAATTTCATTTGAGAGAGGGAATCACAATTAATATCCAGTTCACAAGCTCAATTTTCATGATTTTTTTATAATTCCAAAACCTTAAGAATCATTTTCATCTGAAGCAAACAAGCAGTAGCAGTTTGAAATCTGATTTGGATAATTCAAATTAAACTATCATACAGCTCTTTCAACATTTTTTAAATGCACATGGTGGGCAATGGTATAATCTATATCACTACTTACCTCCTTTTCATCTTTGGTGACACAGCACGAGACAAGAGCTTCACAGAACGCCTTACTCTGACACAGTCTGTGTTTGAATACAGAGTAGTCTCCCTTGAGTATCTCTTCACTAAACCTCCCAGCTAAAGCCTTCAGTACATTTGGATTTGGCTTCACCAAGATGTAACACGGCGATCTACTTTTGTCTTCTTCATCAGATGTTGAGATGATCATCTTCTGTCGTATAACAGAGAGAGTTGCATACTGAACACAGTACAGAGGGTCAATGTTATTGATGACATTCAGTACACTCTCATACACAGAGGGATGAGCAAAATGACAGATTCCATCCCTCCACACAGTGATATAGCTGCCTTCTTGCTCCTTCTCTACTTGAAGGAGTTTCTGTCTTTTGTATTCATCTCCAATGGTGAAAACATCAAACTTTCCATCATTCTTTATCATCAGCTGGAACAAGTCTTTACAGTTTTCTTTGTACAGAACATTAGTGGTCATATCCAGAAACTTCAGGGGAGATTCAAAGAACTCTTCGATATCAATGTCAAATCCACTTGACCTTAGCTTTGAATACATCTTGCAACAGTGCGGGAAACCATGAGCCATTTTTTTATTTGAAACTTTCTTTTTGAGTTCACGATTTACAGTCACTTTCTCATGCTGCAAATGGTAATCAAGGATCTTCAGTCGTTCATCTAGATCTATCTTTTTTCTTACACTCAGGTCAACAACACATTTTTGGTCAAACATCTTTTCAGTATATTGTCCAAGATAAATCTTAGATTCATTCACAACATTCTTCCTGCTTATGAAGATGACATGATTATTTTGTTGATCATTTTCATTGAAGCTTAACAATTTTCTTATTACATCTAACCAGCTCTTTATCAGCTGTTGATCTGCAAGAAATGCACCGAATCTATCATCAAACATGATGACCCTGTCTTCTTTAATCTTTTCTAACTGTTCATAATCTTCAGGTTTGTATACTGTAAAAACGTTGACATTCTTCTGCAGGAACTCTTTCAATACCAGATAGCCGAGTGTTGTCTTGCCGTCCCCAGCATTCCCTGTTATTGTGACCCAATGCTGACCTGCCTTCAGTTTGTTTAAAACTTCCTCCACAGCAGACACTCGAATCATCCCAGTTGTCTTCAACTCTATTTCTTCCCTCGTTTTAGCTACAATAAATAAATAAATCATTAACATACTAGTAAGTAATGGACATTATCAAATCATTCTTGTCATTAAAGATAATTAAGATAATAAATAGGATTAATCATTATCTTGATCAAAATGAAATATTTGTTGATAAAATCTCCTTTTTCCAAGTATTATATGATTTGGCTCTCATAAATATGTTTAAATCATTTTGTTATTTGATAAGGTACAATCTAATTGATTTAAACAACCAAACTTGTTAACTTACCATTAAGACGCTGTACTTCCTCAGGGAGCTGCTGAGTAGCATCCTCTGCAAAACCAACAAAGTGACACATAATTGAGTTAGTAATTGGATCAATCTTGCCAAGACAGGTAAATTCTTAAAGTGTGCAACGTAATAGCAATTTTGCTTTTTACTTTTATTAAAGTGTTTGTCAGAAGTTGTCGAAAAACTCTAATCAAAAAGAAACTTATAGCTACATTTGTACAGGATGACAGTCTCAATAACTTAAGCAGTGATTATTTGTAGAATCACTTATTCAGAGTATAATCTTCCTAACTATTTAAGCTATTCTAACCAAACTTGTAACTGTTGTCAATTATGAGCTCTCATTGTATTTTGATGGTTTGAACTTCATACAAACTTTTAGTTTGCTACTTGTATAAAAACACGAGTAAGCAGTGACTTGCCGAGGAAACCTTGTATCTACGGCTTATCTCACAAACTATGTAAACCATCTTCAATAAACGTGATAAAATTACCACTAAGATCCCTTGATGCGCCATGTTTAAGGAAGTCAGATCAAAATGGACCATGTACGAGGAATAAAAGTTTTCAATTACTTGACTCTGGCGGGATTCCATCTGGGGCTCACTTTTTTGACCAGAGAAGAAGGTAAAGTTACAGTATTACAGTAGAAAGTGTTGTGTTGTATTTAAGTATTGCTGGTGCGAGAGGCATGAAATATAGTCATTTGAAAGTTCATGAACATGGCTTTTAATTACATTCCTTATGAGGGTAAATAGCCTGCAAGAAGCTAAAGCATTCACCCGTGCATCACCTTTATCACAAATTTATCATTCAGTTGAACATCGTTTGTGACAAGCTCTCAGTTTATCAAAGGAATTTTACCAGTGCATAAAAAAATAATTCTGGCAGAGAATCTAATGCTCTGTTGTAATACATTCTATGAATAATCCTGTTTTAAGCAGAAAAGATGATAAAGAAAAAATATGTGTTGTATTCATCGTCAAGAGTACATAAACCTCATTTTTCAAATCACAGTTTTACAAAAATAACTAACAGATAATAAACTTAATCAGGGTGATAATTAGTTACACAAAAATCACTTTGGACTTAAATGAATTATGTTTATTACAAAGTAAATACCTGCAAATGATTCAGGGGACTAAAGTGTGATATCAATTTTTTGCTCGGAGTTTTGCTTTTGTAAGGTCTCAAGGCTGGGCGTAGGTTTTCAATATAAACAGCGATTTCACTTGCTGCAGGTTAGCAGCTAGTAAAGGGTAACTCATGATCATGATGGATGTCGCTGCTTCATATTACAGGTGTTGTTACTGATGAAGGCAAGGTAGGAAATGGGTAGAGTGGGAAGATGTGCTAACACAGGATGCACGTTTTATATATAATAAAGGAAAATGCCTGGACATTTATTTATATTCCTTTTTCATTTGTTCAGAAATATGTCCTGGATCAAGGTCTTAAAGTTTTGAAATTATGATATCTGCCTTAACAAACATAAAAAAACAACACACATGTCGGCCATTGAGGGTTATCACCAACTCTAGCAAAAGTAATAAAAAGTGACATATTACACCGGTCCCCAATAGTTGGGAGGAACTATTTTGTAATCAAATAAAACCATTGAGGAGAGATTCATTATCACACGCTATTGCATACTGGTGGAATAACATGTGAAGGTATCATTGCACGATTTCTCTGAGACGCATTGTTTATGGTACATCCAAGGACTACAAGGCATTTTCATGGACGAAAACATTGTCATCTATCCTGCCTCTAGAATTGACATTAACACTACAATATACTTAACGATTATGTCAATACCGTAGCTACAAATCTAAGTATCAGCACAACAGACGACTATGTAAAGAAGAATTCTCACCTCTATGAAGTTCTGCTGGGACGGATTCGTCAGACAACAGCTTGGCAGACTCTGGATCTGTAAAAGAGGAATATGTTTTAGTCACAAAATTAATCATCTCGAAGATGTGTAAAATAAATAGCTCAATTGATGTTAAAAACGGCATAATCTTAGATAACATACCATTATTTAATTTCATTCATTCGTTAATTGAATCTTGTATCTATAAATTGAAATAACTGACTTTAAGGGGATTAGATTGGATTGACAGTTCAGGGTTCTGCTTAACACTGTCCAGAAATTAAGCTATCCCTGATTATCGCTGTCTGCATTTTTGGCAATAGACTGTTCCAATAAGAGATTAAAGAATTTCTGAAAGTCAAAAGTAATTGGACGTATCTCTCACTGAGAGAATACAGAATTAACAGAGGCCTAGTGAACGCTTGTTGACCTTTCATATCTCTATCACAGATTTCTTTAACATTTTCATTGTTCAAGCACAACAATTTGTTAATTTGAAAATATGGATTTATCGATACACCATTTTTGTTTGTACAAAGAAATTTCGGTTTTAAAATGGTGAAACTATCAGTTTCGACTGGGTTGCTTTAAAATAAGTTACCTTTATTATACGTCACGAGGGGCTCAACAACATCAGTACCTTTCCTGTCTGTAACAATATCATAAATAATCATGGACTTGTTTATTTCATTTTCAGGTAGAAACTGAAGATGCTAATTTTCAAATCATTGTATTTTATAAATACGTTACTTGCCATCCCTATACCTTGGTGTAGTTTCACTTTAGCCCTGATTATCGCTGTCTGTATTTTTGGTTATAGATTGTTCCATTAAGAGATTAAAGACATTCTGAAAGCGAAACCAGTTGAGAGTAAGGTTCATGTAAGGTTATTTACTCTAACGGACCATCAACTGTAACAACTGACTCTTCTATATATACTTACCCATCTCAGCATGTTCTGTCTGGGATCTGTTGGGTCTGTAAACAAATTTATATTATTAAACTATTACAACTTACAATTGTTATTAAACATTTCAATAAAAATTATCAACATTCAAGCTATTTTTTTGGTAAAAATATGCTTTCTCCCAATAATTATCTGCATATCTACCTGAATGCATACACACAAATCAAATTCTGTTGATGACTTCTACATTCTCAGAAAAATAGTAAATAGAACTGGCAGTGGCTCAAATGATAATTACAGCTCTAAAATGAGTAAGCAAAATTGTGTTACAAAAATACCTACAAAAACACCATACAGCTTTGATTTACAGTAAATCAACATGAAAATAATACAAAACAATAAAATATCACAAAAATACTTTTTATTTCTCCTTTCACATCACATTTCAAAAGCTACAAAAGAGTCATGAAGGGAAGCAACTGGTCAACGTGAAGCGCACGTAAAATGTCAAGAGAACTGTGTCTTGTCAGGTACACACATAAACTTAACTCAATCAGCAACTGTAAATACTTGATTATTGTATGTTGTTAAGTCATAACTCTCAAACTGAGATTCACAGACAGTCTGGCAAAGTCAGGACACATCATAGGTTTGTATGATCTGTATGTCACTGTATCCATTAGAATGGTTTATATTCTGCTCTGCATCGGATGTAAGTACACATGTACCTGAAAAGATGAATAAGTTTGTTAACTCATTAGAATTGATTCCTCTCCTTTCTTAATGGCAAAGATCAAATATGTCATATCTTTTAAAAAATCCACTAATTGTTATACAATGATAAACATAATTAACATTTTGGCCTTTGGAAGTCAGAAATATAATCTTGAAGAACGGATAAGACTTTCAAAGTTCAATTTTTTCTCTTGGGAATGTATATAAAAATTTGGCCCTCCCGAAATCGATGTAATTTCCTTCATGGCCCTTCACATTTAATCGTATTTTTTTTCATAAGCCTCCCCCAAAATGATACCACCGAAATTTTTTTAATTTGGTCTTATGAAGATTTATGTTCAGTTCTGCATTCAAAATATTTTCTTTGATACTTTCAAGAAGTTTCTCCTTTCAAAATAATTTTTTGGGAACTCAAAGGAATGTTGTTAAGTAACAAATTTACCCTTCCATTGGTGGGTTTAATATGTTGTCTGATAATGGTCTCTAGTGTTTTAAATGCAGTTTCATTAGAATTTGTTTACAGCTAGCATTTTAGAACATCAACTGCATATCAAAACAGGTTTTGATTACCATTGCTTATAATACATAATTATGTTTAATATAGTGTAAAAATTATCTTTCAAAGTTGAATGAATGCATTCTTACTTTACTGTTAAAGGCACATTCTTTATTCATTTTAAAAATTCAAAACACAATGTTATTTTATCTATAAATAAGAGAATATGAGTGAGCACTGCTCGCTCATATATCCCCACTTCCAACAGTGACAAAAGAGTTTAAGATATTGCACTTGTTTAAAATTCAATCAAAATACATAGGGTTTGCTCAAATCATTCCACTGAAAACTTGAAACAATGAATTCATAAATGTATTAAACCATGGAGGGAGGATGGCTGACACATGTTTCACTTTTTGATACTAGCATGTGTAGGTTGGGAGAAAACCTCTGGACATCATGATTTCTTCAAAGCACAAACCAGTTTAAAATCTACAAATACTCTTAGAGAAAAAAGGACCACAATGTAAAAAGGCAAATCTTCACATAATAGGGATTAAATTGTCAAACATCTAAATTATTAGTGTCAAAGTTTAATTTAAACAAAATTAAACGTTTTCATTAAATCTGTTGTTAAAGAAATCTATAGAATTTTGAAGGTACATAACATAAGTATATTTAAGGCCCATCTAGGAATCACAGAAATTACATATGTTAAACTTGTTACATGTTACATAACATTTAAACAATTAATGTTTGAGCTATGAGAGGAACAAAAACATGAAGTATGGAAGCTGTGGTATGAACATAGCCAATGTACCAAGTTATTTAATTTTCAACATTTGAATTTATTTATCTAAATATGCATTTAGACATTTTTTAAAAGTACTGCTATATTAGGAAATTTGCACACATCTTTATCACTGGTTATCTAAGTTTAGAATAACAAGAATAATGAACATTTATTCTACAATAAAGTCTACAGACTTGAACTTACCTCAATTTCTTTTTTGCATGGAGTTGTGTTACCAGTATAATGCCCCTCTATTCCGATCAAAACTCGCTACTCGCAACAAATCACTATGACACAATTTGCACTAAAATGTAGATTTTAGTCAACATTCAATACTTTTCCTTGAAATGACACCATTGACTAAAAAATTACATTGACCCAAACAGTTTATTTTGCCGTGTCAAATCAGGAAATGTTTAAAACTGTTGATCTACGCTTTGTAGCAAACAATGGAAATGTTTGTGACAGATTAAAATACGCACCACACGAGGCTTCAGGATTTTATAACCAAACAATTTACATGTTCCTAAAGATTCAACGTTACCTTCGCGATCGACGTCTCCTCCAGATAACAGCAACAGTCACCATCTCAGCAAGTAGGCTGAAACACATTATAGTAAGTGATACTTCAGATCATTCTTAAACGCAATTATGAACATGATACCTAATTGTGATTTTGTTTTATCATAAAATCAATTCTGACTCTATCTGTCAGGTAATGTAGCTCAGTTGGCAGAGCGTTCGCTCGTAACCAGGGGAGGCCCTGGTTCGATTCCCAGTCTTGTCATACCGAAAAAAATAAGAGGTGGTAGATTGTAGCAATATCATAATAAAAGAGTGTAAATGTCGCTTCCTTACATGGGGCTCAACAACATCTTGACTGAACATTGTTTGATCTGGCGCTGCACTATTGCTACCAGGTGCTGATAGCCTAAACCGAATTTCCAACATAACTTCGTTACTAGGACAATACAGTACAGAGATATTTTAATTATTAAAACTTGCAGAAGAAGCCAATGGTTTTCGAGAGTTGCTGGACGAAGCATTTGAGAAACATGTTGTCTTCTACAAATGATAATGCTGTGTTAAACAAAATTGCATGGAAGTTGTTCTTTTGTACCAAGTGTGGAATGACATCATATTCACTGTCATCAGGTGATGACCGAGGAAACAATAGCAGATATTTAGTAAATCATATTGATCTTGTTTTAACATTATTATCAATCATGACAATTCCACTTCATGTGTATTATGAAATTATATTAAAACATCTTGTTTAAGATAATATTTGCGTCCTCCTGTTAAAAAAAAGAGTTATGATAAGCTTAGAAATTCTTTTAGGCGACATTCTTTATAAAGCAATATTTTTCATTTTGAGATGAAATTACAAATCGATATGACTTGGATGCTTGCTTATCGATTCTGATAATGTAGGGAACGGTAACGCTGGATTTATTCAGACATGGTAACATTAAAGATCTGACTCACTCTGGTATTGAATGTCAAATGCCAGGCGTCATTCTTGCTTTCTTAATATGAACACAGACATATCATAACGTGAATAAAAACATTCAACTCACCAGACTAAGGTAATGGGAACAGCAATGGCCACAGCTGTGAGAGAACCTGAAACCAAGGAAATATATGAATACTAGTATATAAAATTCTTTGAAATGATGAAATGAAGGAAGATGAAGAGAGACAAACATAATACTTGTATATATAAAAACAGCGCGCTTTGAGTGTTTAATAAATCCAGTTAAGGGATTATCTTTTATCCGTGTGTCCAATGAAGTGAGATGTTTCATATTTATTGACTTAGGCTTCAAAATTCTTCCAGATCTAATTCCTTGGGAAGCAGCTACAGATAAAATAGGATTCTTGTCAAGGCTACCGCAGAAGATGACTGGAAGAGCATCTCAAAGTGATTTGAATACATGAATTATTCAAATCTGCATTTAGAAGCGGTTAAAGATTAACAAATGATAGATTAGCTGCAACGGATCAAGCCAAGTCATCTGTGCTCATTATGTTTGATCTGTCTGTAGCCTTTGATACGATGGACCGGGTCATGCAACACTCCCGGAAGAGCTTGGGATGAAGTTCACAGCCTTAGCCAGATTAAGATCACATTCGTCAGAACATGTCAGAGTGTAACCATTAACTCATCTGAATCTCCTCACTTTGAGAAAAACAGAGGTGTGCTGCAAGGGTCAGCATTTGGTCCCTTCTTGTTCACCTTACATACACGATCTCCGGTTGAAAGAGGGAGAGACACTAGTCTCTATCAGCATCAATATGCACCAATATGGCAATCAACTCCATACAAGCTCCACATCAAACTAGTTTAAAGGAAATGCCTCTAAGAACACTGATAGCAAAATTGACATCAATTACTAAATGAATAGTCACATGCTCAAACTCAATCAGGACAAGACAGAATTCATTTTAGTTCGTCCAAACCGACATAACCAAAAGTGCATATGATTCACTGAACTTCAAATTGGTGTTACTGTCATTAGTGCCTCCCAAAATATATGAAGAAACTCGGGGTCATAATGGACCAGCAACTCCATATAACATCACCTTACAAAAGTGTACAACACTTTCACCAACGAAATATTAAAAAATCTATCCTGAACTGAGAAAGTTCATCAACTGTAAAACAATTGCTTTCATTAAATGGGTACAGAGTAGCTTGTTGGAGTCAATTCGTCAAACTTGATAAATAGTGTTATTTTTATTAAGATGTAGTTCTGAAAATCAGCGATCTAATGCTTATCACTTTGGTATGAAGACAAAAAACAGGTTAACGTCGTGATCTGTGATCGCCAATATATTGAGGCAACGTACAAGTGAAAAAGAATACACGAGCTGCGAAGAGGTGATGATATTGTTTTCACGAATATATGGTTAGGAGTATGTAATGTTATCTCTTGAAATACAGCCTCGTTAAAAAATGTTGGTTATTATGACTTTTCATGGCATTAGTTTAACACAAAAGACATCTGTCTATAATTTCTAAAAAAAAATTTGAGATGTTCCCAACTGGTTCAATGGTTATTCCCAATGCACGTGTGAGGTTGTTTGAATCACGTTCCTTGTGTCCATCTTGTCAGTCTATTCTTAATGCACGTGCAACGTAACATTCTGTCAGTCCATTCTTAATGTACGTGCAACGTAACAGTCTGTCAGTCCATTCTTAATGTACGTGCAACGTAACCGTCTGTCAGTCCAATCTTAATGTACGTGCAACGTAACCGTCTGTCAGTCCATTCTTAATGCACGTTCAACGTAACCGTCTGTCAGTCCAATCTTAATGTACGTGCAACGTAACCGTCTGTCAGTCCATTCTTAATGCACGTTCAACGTAACCATCTGTCAGTCCAATCTTAATGCACGTGCAACGTAACCGTCTGTCAGTCCATTCTTAATGCACGTTCAACGTAACCGTCTGTCAGTCCAATCTTAATTCACGTGCAACGTAACAGTCTGTCAGTCCATTCTTAATGCACGTGCAACGTAACAGTCTGTCAGTCCATTCTTAATGCACGTGCAACGTAACCGTCTGTCAGTCCAATCTTAATGTACGTGCAACGTAACCGTCTGTCAGTCCATTCTTAATGCACGTTCAACGTAACCGTCTGTCAGTCCAATCTTAATGTACGTGCAACGTAACCGTCTGTCAGTCCATTCTTAATGCACGTTCAACGTAACCGTCTGTCAGTCCAATCTTAATGCACGTGCAACGTAACAGTCTGTCAGTCCATTCTTAATGCACGTGCAACGTAACAGTCTGTCAGTCCATTCTTAATGCACGTGCAACGTAACAGCCTGTCAGTCCATTCTTAATGCACGTGCAACGTAACCATTTAGCCAGTACGTTCAAAATGCACGTGCAACGTAACCATCTTGCCAGTACATTCTTAATGCATGTGGAAGATCAGGGACCCGTGAACGGAACAATCTCCATAGAAAGGAAGGACACTCGTCCACAAAGCATTTAATATATCAGTTGTAAATCGACATTATGTAAAGTCTGGGTACATTTAAAATGCAGAATCCCAATGTGTTTTTGTCTTTTGAAAAGAGTTACATATTCAATTGATGAACCAGTACTTAGATCGTTGCGAGAACATTTTGATCGTTGCAAGACCATCTCAAAAGCACGGCATCAGCAAAATTTAACAGGCTGTCAGCATTACTGCTTTTAAATCTCAACTCAAGACACACTATCAGTCAACAGTATCAGTGAATCATCGCCCAGTCCCACTGAGCGCAAATAGCACATTATTGTTGTGAATTTATACACTGTTTAAATGGAGGTATCATTATTATTATGGTATAGATGCTACAGTAGTGGACAGTTTATATGTATGTATATATATCCAACTTACACACACATAAATGCCGACTTCAACCTTCATAATGTCATCATACGAGTCCAAGAGCCTTAAAATGATAACTTTCAGCAACAGTCAGACCATTTACAAAGTTTGTCATATGTTGTGCACTTTTGCTGAAGAAATCTTACCTTCGTTGTCGTATTTTTCACACATATCTAAGTTAGTTTTGTAGCCGCTGATGCATCCAGATGTACAAACCCCATCGTGCTGGTTACAGCCCCTGCCCACACAGAAGCTATTACACGTGTTGGTACATGTCAGTCCGTGATATCCAGACACACACCCAGCAGAACATTCCCCTGTTGCCCTTTCACATTTCCCAGATAGACAATGTTCATTACACGTGTAGTTACAGGTCAGCCCGTGATATCCAGACACACACCCAGCAGAACATTCTCCTGTTGCCTTGTTACACCCTCCTGGGTTTTTACAGCCAGTTGAACATTTTAGTTCACAAGAGTCTCCATAGAACTCGACGTGACATGTGTCTGGAATTGAAAACAAGACAATCAAACAGGCACAACTTCTATACAAAAATTAATTTGGTAGCTCGTCGATTACAACAATCATCTTGTAAAATCAGAAGCAGACAGGCAACCGTATGTCGGTTAACTAAATAAGCAAAAGAGGCTTTTCAGGAATTAAGAAGCTTCAAGGAAGTCCGTCAACGAAACTAATGATAAAGGATATGGTTTTGACTAGTGAATAATCACTAAGACACTTAGTAGGGGATATAGCTATAATCGAACATTATTATTACAATGATGGTAATTGTCTTCATGGTATCTTAAACAAAATTTCACGAACGACCTTACACAAACATTACTTCTTCTGAGGCACATAAACACTGTAGAGTATCATTACCTTCAGTTTGACATATCTCACACCCAGACAAACAGGTGTCGTAAAGGTTCTCTGCTCGAGTAAAACAACCCGTACACGCCCGGGTACACTCGTCCCCATAGTATCCTCGCCTGCACATGATGCACTGTCCGGTTTCTCTGTCACATTTCCCGTACCTTCCAGTGCATTTCCTACCACAATCAGCTCCATAGCGACGTTCAGGACAGTGAGTGATATTGCAGGAACCACACTGTCTGTCACACGTCACACAGTCTCCTGGGCACGGTTCAGTACACCTGATATCACAGTAGCCTGGTTCACAACCATCTGTGCAAGTGATTGCACCTGAAAGTATGTGTACATGACAAGCCTTGTTCAAACACCTTGATGGACAATCTTTATTGCAGTATTGACCGACATACCCAGGTACGCATCCGATGATGCATTCTCCGTTGTCATGACATCGTTCTTCTTGACATGTTGAACACAGTCCGGACACCGACGATAGACTAGCCAGCAGAACTAGACAACCTGTTAAACGCAAATAAATGCACACATATAATCTTATTCATAATTATTCGGAGTTTCATGTTAACCCATTAATACCCAAATTTGTTTCGAAGTAAAATTGTTTTTCTGTTATCGATTAACATAAGAAATGGACATAAACAGGTGGGTTTTTTTAATTTATGCTATTATTTTTACATTAAATCGACAAAATTGTACTGTCCACAGTGGACACGAAATACTGAACATTGTCATGTCCCGTTAGTGGGACAGTGGGTTTAAAATACAAGACACATATATGTATAAAGTTCGCAAAGAGACTAACTTGTAACTTGTAACCAACTTTTAATAATTAATGCTATATTCAATTGGACAAAAGAAAGTTACAAATTAACAAGTATTAGGATACATGGCTACTATTTAACTTGATATATACATGAATTGTTATGACCAATTATGGAATATGACAAATAATTACTACATCTTTATTCAATAGGACTAAGTGTGACTGAGCTAGCAAAATACATCCGGAAAGTATTAAAACTGTTGGTCTTGTCGGCGGCTTCAACATATAAGACTCTTAGCGTCTGACAATTCTAAAGACAGTTTGAGCAACACGGTCCTAAGGATGTTTTGCTGTTGATAGTTAGTTTACAAGTAATTGTAAGCTTTAAGCAGAAGTCTGCAGCTGATGGAGAGTCAAGTTATTGATAAATGCCCTTTATCTTTACCCAAAGTCCCAAGTTGTTTCTTCCTTTTTAAGATTGTACAAGTCCTATGAGGAAATCAACCTTTAAAAACGTTATAATCATCCTTCAGCATTGAATCAACTCCATTACAGTAAAAGTATCTGAAAAAATAGCAACAGGTAAAACCCCACATCTCTCGTGCCCACTGTCCCATTATTGGGACAATATTCAAACTCATTTTTTATATATCAATATACATTGCAAAGCAGTGCTCACAGAAACATTTGCAGTTTATGTCGAGAAAATTAGTATTAAGACATTTTTCATATATACAAGTTATATAAAACATAACGAAACACTTTAAATTTTCGTTGTTTCAAACACTCTAATAAAGAAAAGTTTCAATTTAGTTTTTCATCATTTTAACCATGATTACGATACCAGGGCCCACGGATACTAGAAAACACTTTTAGTTCATTGAAAACGTAAGTGTCCAAAAAAGGGACTGTGGGCAATAATGGGTTAATTTTATACCCAACATAATTGCTCTTAACTAAATCTTAATTAAACAGCGATTTTGATAAAGACATTATGTCCCACATCCTTAAATTTCTTTCGTTGCCGTCAAAACTTGTAAATAGCAAAGTATTCATGCGTACCAGTTAAAATCCCTCCAGGTACCATCATCAGACTTCCTCTTGGAGGTAAGCAGACAGCAGGATGTGACAGCCTGGAACACACACGTTTCCTTTCATAAATATTTAATTTCAGATTCCGTCACAATTACACATGTATACATTTGCCTCTGAAAATGCATACCAAACTTAATTTATGATTGACGGAACATTAATATATTGGTAGCTCTTATTAGTTTGGAGATGGATGTCTGCTGCTACTTATTGTATAACAACATTTCTTTACAACTTTAGTTTAAAAAGTGTTTAATCTAAGTTTCCACAAAGTACAATACTCATATAAAACTTCCAAACAGAGTTTTAAATCAGAAGAAGATTCAGAAAAAAGAACTGTATCAACTGCGTAAAGAATTACCAATAATTTAATATAAATAGTGCAAAATCATTAACTTGTCCAAACCAGTTACATGAAGCTTGTTAAAAACAAATCCAAATCGTTTAGATAAAGAGCAAACACCAACATTGCAAGGAAAAAACCCAGTTACACTTCGATGATGAGAAACACAACTTTTTATATGTTGATACATGTGTTATCACATTAGGACATTAAACATTTTCCAGAAATATCAATCCCGTCTGCATGTCTGGTATATTGCCCCTTGGCTGATGGCGGCTGTAATGGGCGACAAAGGTTGTAATCATGCCATAAAAGGTAAATTACAAAATAAGGCGGGGCAAATTTATAGAATCAGACGATCTACTGCAGCCGGGGCTTACATGTTTACATACTCCTGGTACGTTCACCCAAGTTGGACAGATCAACGGGGGAAGCCGGGTCAAATTTGAGTTTTTCTAAAACCTGCTGCCTTTCCCTTACCCTCCTCCTTTCGATCTCTTTCTCCCTCAAATGTCCATTCTTTTTTAATGGTTTTCATCCAGTGTTTTATAACTGAAATAACTCACTTCCCTACTCACCCGATCCCTCGAGTTCCTGTTTTTAGGGTAGTAAAACCAATGCGAATAAGCTTGTAAGCAATTTATCTGTGATGAACATGCGTTTTTAAGTACACATATGACTTGAATATTGAATAAAAACAAACTATTAAGATCGCTGTTAGAAAAAATAGTCAACATGAAGCATACTTTAAATTTACATAGGCCTACCTATCGGGTAGATTTGGGGGAAACGAAATTCTTGGGTCAAACATCTCATTACGCAACCTAGACATCCATAGTGGTTGAGGAAATTATCAAGTTCTTCACTAAAGCCAACGGCGGCCATTCTTTGTGAACTTGAAATCATTTGAGCTAGGTAAATTGGTTCCCATTGCTTAACAATGGCAAGTTCGTATTAGAATTGCTTCATTTTGATTGGTAAACATTTCCTTTGGTAACATGTATGTTTGCTTCTGTGATATCTCTTTATTTAACGAAAAACCCATGCTACTATCCCTTTATAGTAATTAAACGTTCAGA
The DNA here is from genome assembly GCA_921293015.1 of Phorcus lineatus. Lineage (NCBI taxonomy): Eukaryota > Metazoa > Mollusca > Gastropoda > Trochida > Trochidae > Phorcus > Phorcus lineatus. The sequence goes on from OV121093.1 coordinate 42,288,933, forward strand.
CATAACACACATGTACACATGAAGACAGATACATCTCGTGGATAGCTTTTAGCGCAAGATATGTATGTAATGCATGAATACCATTGGCATTGATTTTCTTAAGACATATTTTCACACTTCCGTTACAAGTGTTTTCTTAAGAGATAAATCGTACTTCAAAGACTTAAAGAGGCCGTCTCAACATAGAGATACAGCGAGTCTGGGAGTGAATCAACATATCCGTGTGTCGGTGGGCCCGGGTTAGGTACAGGTGATAGTGTGTAACGGGGAATGAGTGAGTGAGTGAGTGAGTGAGTTGGCTTTCAACACTATTTCAGTTTTTAAACACATGGATGAAAAAAGAGAGTGGACAGACCAGGGAGAAGGGGATCGAAAGGATAAGGGGAAAGAAAGGCATAGTGGCCTAAGATGTAATTGAGGTGTCCGGATGACGGGGTCTCTAAAACAACTGTAAAATGCAACCTAGTCCTTCAAAAAAGCCCAAATGGGATTTTTCTAATAGCTGAGATAATTTTTTATACAGTGATATATAACATGAAACCTTTTGAGAAAGGTTGCAGACCGATTTATCACCTTGAAAACGTCTAATTTTCAAGTTTGGTTGCAGTCCCCTATAGGCAACTGCAACCAAGTTCTTGAAACCATCAAAATACACGTTTTCATAGAACAGAAGAGTCTTGACTAAAAATAATTTGGTTGCAGAGAAACACTAAACGATGATATCGCAAATGTTGGAACTTTACCTGGCTGTTTATTTACATTTCAATGAAACATCGGCAACATGCTCAAAGCTACCGAGTCCGGTTTTCGATCATGTCGTGTCCCGCTTCGCAGTCGTTTCTGACAAAGTAGATGGAAAATTTCTACTAACCTTGTTATTCTCTATAGTTTATCATGTCTTGGTAAGTATTTATGACATTCCTTGACCAAATTATTCCTAAATTGCCATTTGTTTTTACAACGTGGCCCCGAGACGAATTCGAATTGTTGTCAAATCTCAACAAATATCCAAAGAAGGGAGGTAACTCTTGTATGGGTCAAACTCATTTTTGTGAAATGTTGCCTAAAATATCCTTAATAGAGGGCCTCTCATAGCGTTTTTTTGATATTACATTGTGAAAAAAAGTGATAAGCCACACTTCATATCTTATCTATCTTTATTTTTATACTTCTATTAACTCAATATTCCTTCTGTACAATTCAAAAAATTTCAATTTACTCAAACCATGTATTCTTAGTGTATAGCTTTTTCCTTCTCACATTGATCTTTGACTGAATCCTGGTTTCTACTCTAAGATCGCTTCTCACAATTTCAGTTTATTGGTAAATTGCAAATACACACTCTTGAATTATAAATCGTTCATTATGAACTTCTCATTTGACAATATAATAACTAACAATAACCCTGTGTATTAGATACTCTATTTGAGAAAATGTGAGGTATTCATTGTTGGATTGAACTGTTAAAGGATTTGTTGATAAATGATACTTTCTGTTTAAGATATAGAGCCATTGGCTCTAAAGTTCATAAGGGAGTGCATTATTTATTATTATATCTAAGGTTGAAGACAGCATGTGAAACATTAAGCCATTGTCCATCTGGTCTTTTGTGTTTCAAACAGCAAACATAAACATTACATATAATCAGCATTGGTCACATTATGTCTACACAAACTTTCAGCATGTCAGACCCTTGTGTTCTCCTGCCTGACCTGACTTGGGGATATTATGAGGACTGTGAAGTACAGAGAACAATAACATAAGTTAATGCATTTACAATAAAAATAGTTTTATTTCTTTTTTTCACAGGCTTTTAAGTTATGACATTTAATTGCTAAAAAGCTCATTTCCAGCAATTATCATTGTTATTAGATTAAATTCCTTTGTATGTTGATATTTGGTCCAAGTTGAGGTAAATATGTGTTCTCATATAAATATTTGAGTGAGTGAGTTATTGTTTAATGCCGCTTGGGCAATAGTTAAGCCGGTATTATCCCATAGTGGGCCACGACTAGATAACGTAATGAGCAGACCGGCGGGCCACTATGGGAGAACTCGTTAATGAGGTGTGATAGGCCGGCCCGTTCTGGGAGAGGTTGTTAGTTGTGAAAACATACTAATGAAAGTGTTAAGGGTGATTAACCAGGTGAGCAATAGATCAGAGAAGGTGTTAATGATGAGTAGTAGGAAGCACAGTCTCTAGGTCTTACATTCAACCCTACCACACTCATCGTTGACTTCGAACTGGCTGTTCACAACGCAGTGAGATCTGTCCTGCCCTACACATCTCTTAGAGGATGCCTACAAGAACTTGGACTTTCAAGTGCCTACCGAGACAACTCATCAGATATCTGTCGATGGTTCAAGATGTTCATTGGACTCGCCTTTTTGCCAGTGTCTCAAGTCTCAGTTGGTTATGAGCTTGTCGCATCCTTCACACCAGGCCTTTCTCAGTGCAGCAACTTCAACGCCTACTTCAGAGACAACGGACACTTCCCAACCTCTGTGTGGAATCGCTTTCGCCATGACACTCCAAGGACGAACAACAACTGCGAAGGTTACAACAGCCGACTGTCCAAACGAGCCCTGAAGCCACATCTGAACCTCTACGAACTCATCCTTCTGTTAAAAGATGAACATTTCAACCTGGCCGCCTACATTCTCCAGCTCGAGGGAGGACACCAGCCTACCAAGCGTCGAAGGATCACACATGTATGTGAACACACAACTGTACAAGCTTGGACTAGAGTACATGACTTGTGAGAGAGACATGGCCAGCTACCTGTTCACCTGTGGATCCATGCTTTCATGTAAATGAACTTTGTCAACTAAACTGAAAAATCCTGTGTATAATCTGAGACTTAACAAAAGATGCCATGTAAATAAATGATGCTGCCTATCTTTTTTTCCATAAGTAGTTTTATCAATGGTTAATCACTTGACACCTCTTAACAAGGTAATCACACCTGCTAATTAAGGCAATCAAACTTATGTGGGCCACTATGGTTCAGGCGATAGCGTTTGAAAGGCAACAATGCATTTATGTAAGTACGTAGGCTTTATTAATGAGCCAGAATCTGTAGACGAATATAAACTCTTTAAAAAAAAAGAAACGCAAAAATTGAAAATTCCTTCTAAATATAAACAATTATGTGGAACTGATTTTCACGAATGCTGATTGCATTGTGTTATAAAGGTTACAAAATGCATTTAAATCATGATATATGTTTGGAGAGCAATAACTTTTTACACAATTAGGTAAAATAATAATATTAATAATAACAAGCAGACAGAGTCAGCTATATCCCCCGCCAAAGGGAAAGGGTAGTTAAGGATACTAGTTGTGGAATATTGAACAGTGATCATGTTGTTTTTCTACAAACAACCTTCAAGAAATCCTATGTTACGTTTCCATGGAAACGGGTAAAAAAAAAAATGCAAAGAAGTTGAAAACCCCAAAAGGCACATCTCCTGATGATGACCGTTGCATATACCAAGTTTCGTCGAGCTAGGTCTCACCGTTTTGGAGTTGTGCTCCGTAAACTTTATCGGGACGGACGAACGGAAAAAATGCAAAGAAGTTGAAAACCCCAAAAGGCACATCTCCGCATGATGCCCGTTGCACATACCAATTTTCGTCGAGCTAGGTCTCATAGTTTTGGAGTTGTGGTCCGGAAACGAAATCCTATGTTACGTTTCCATGGAAACAGGTAAAAATAAAAATGCAAAAAAGTTGAAAACCCCAAAAGGCACATCTCCGCATGATGCCCGTTGCACATACCAAGTTTCGTCGAGATAGGTCTTACCATTTTGGAGTTGTGCTCCGGAAACAAAATCCTATGTTACGTTTCCATGGAAACGGGTAAAAATAAAAATGCAAAGAAGTTGAAAACCCCAAAAGGCACATCTCCGCATGTTGCACATACCAAGTTTCGTCGAGCTAGGTCTCATAGTTCTGGAGTTGTGGTCAGGAAACGAAATCCTATGTTACCTTTCCATGGAAACGGGTAAAAATAAAAATGCAAAAAAGTTGAAAACCCCAAAAGGCACGTCTCTGCATGATGCCCGTTGCACATACCAAGTTTCGTCGAGATAGGTCTCACCGTTTTGGAGTTGTGCTCCGGAAACTTTATCGGGACGGAAGGACGAACGGACGGACGGACGGCCGGACGAACGGACGGAGGCAGACCATTTCAATATCCCCCACCAACTACGTTGGGCGGGGGATAATAATAGCTTTCTTTTACCGCGGATATTTCCATGACAAAGCATGCTCAAAGCGCCATGAGTATTATTACCCTGGAGGGATAGTATTTTTGGTGCCGCTGATTAACAAGCGCTCCGCGCGACAGTATAGGTCCGTACTTTCCCCTTGTTCAGGTACCCATTTGCACAGCTGAGTGAACTGAGTGCAAAGTGGATGAAGTATCTTGGCCAGGGACATAACACAGGATGAGACCCAAGTCAAAATGTTTTGGTGTCTCTACCGGGATTCGAACCCGTGTCTCTAGCGTGAGAGGCAATCATGCTAACCACTACACCACTGTGCTCCACTGTGAAAAATCAAAAAAACGCAACTGCAGTCGAATAAAGCCACGTATACAACAGCATGTTATGCACGTGCAAAATGCACAACATGCACTATTAAAGTGCAGGGTATTCGATATGGCTTCACTGTGCTTCAAACTCTAAACACAAACTTGAAAAAGCCACGACTTGTCTAACAACGCAATCGGACGATTCAGGCGAGTCCAGTATGTGCGCCAAGCCGTCTCAAGCTTCTTGACGTTGACTCCGCCATCATTGGTGGTTCTACTGTCCCGTTTCAATCCTGTGTGAAGTACCTGGGTAAAGAGCACCTGCCGTAAATCCTACCTTGACATCAAGAGGATTGCATCCATCAGGAGGTGTCTGACAAAGGACGCCACAGCCAGACTAGTAAATGCCTTCATAACATCAAAAGTAGACTATTGTAATTCACTACTAGTCGGGCTTCCAGCAGAGCAAACTGGGCGTCTCAAGCAAGTCTAGAACAGTGCTGCACGTCTCGTGATGAAAATCTGCTCCGAATCCCTAAGTACAACCTAAACAGCCATGTAGCTCCTACTCTGTGGAACTCCCTTAAATTCTCTCTAAGGAGCACACCAACATTTGAAAAGTTCAAACGCAATCTTAAATCCCATCTCTATGAAAAAACACTTCCATAAACTTTTCACGTCCAATTCCCTATTTGTTCGACTCTCCTTCCATAGCGCATTAAGTCTGTATCATGGAGAAATGGGCTCTTTAAGTGCTATATATTGTTAATATCAAGGCTATGAATTGAACTAGCGAACCATGGGTGGTACTGCACTTAATAAAGCTAAAGAGTCTAATTCTTGATTGTATGGATGTGAAGGATAAAGCTATAGGTGTAAGTGTCTGTTTGGTTTTCTTTACATGTAACTTATATATATAACAATATACAATCATAACTTAAAAACACCTTCCTTGTGATCCTCAGGCTTTTTAACCATATCCACCTGACTGATACAATTTACGACGTTTAGTCAGGGTTAATGAATTTGTTAGATGAGACGAATGAGATACAGGCCTCAATACAGATTACGTAACAACATCTGTCAACATCTGTCATCTGGATATCCGGTTGCGCATGACTACAAGGAGGACGTGTTACAACTGAGCTCCCGCAAGCTCGCGGAAAATCCATGTTAATCCATATGTATTAACGAAAAATTTTCGCAATGCTATGAAAGAAATGAACACAAATTAAAGAATATAATACAACGAAGAGACGTTTGAGAAAATATTTCCTGTATTGGCGAAAAACTGTGGACTTTAATCTCAACCACGTGAGTACAACTTCATTATGGGCAAAACTCGAAGTTCCTCCCCTTCGCCTACATCAAACATCGAAGAAATTATCCTTCAATCTGAAAAAAGGCTTTCGGAACAAATTTCTGATGTAAAACTAGAGTTAGGAAATCTTAGAAAAGAAATAGAGGAAGATATCTCGAGGTTGACAGTGCGCGTTGACGATATCGATAGCGGGCTTTCTCATCAGGAAAGTGAATGAAACGAACTAAAACAACAAAACGCCCGTTTGCAGCAAAAACTAAAAGATCACGTCTCACTATACGAAAACAGGTTACTTCTTAAAGAAATCAGTGATAGAAAGGCGAAC